>CM056208.1:51937530-52537530 GCA_029692085.1 Gymnothorax javanicus | reverse complement strand
TGCCTCGCCGTTTACGCGCGTGTGTGCAAGCACAGGGAGGACTCACTCGCTGGCAGTTAGTGGAGGGTCTGCGCATTCACAATGGCGTATCGGAAACATTTGTTGAGATAATATGATGAAACTTTACAATGTTATGTTCAATGAAATACTTTTTCTATTAGTATTAAAATTTAATCAATAACATTGGTTGCTTCTTCTTTTTGTTTATCAAATATGGGTGTGGCGTTTTCACTGTGTGTCAGTATATTTGCAGGTTGATCAGAAGTGATAATTCTGGGTGTGTGTGTGTGTGTGTGGGGGGGGGGGGTGGCTCAGCTCTTCCCTCTGGGTTTTTGAATACTTTTGTACCTTTTTTTTTTTTTTTGACTCAGAGGAAGACTTTGTAAGTCATGGAAACGTCAGTTTCCCCTGTTCTAATTGAAGTGTCTCCTTAGAGCTCCAAAGTGCTCCAGCTCTCCTGATTTTGGGCTCATCCCGGTGAACTGGTGTGGGTCAGGAGTTCTGCTGCACAGTACTTCTGTGCCTATGAGTGCACTCAGTGCAGCATGTTACTCTGGTTATGACTGTCTACTGGGAGCCTATAACGTTCATTATGTGTGCGTAAGAGAGACGAACATTAATTACACTACAAATATACGTCTGCATTTTCAGCTGGAGTTTTAGGACAAATTGTTTTTCTCTTGAGGGATTTTGTTTTGAATCTATTATTGTGCTGTTTTGTTCCCTCCCCTGGAGTCCCATCATAATCACACTGCTATCTCAGGAGTAAGCGTGTCGAAATCCCATCTAATCCGGGGCCTAGAAATGGCACATACAGGCTTTTACACACAGGTTTTATCAGGCCCGAGATTCCGCTTCTCTGTATATCTGCACTTCACTAATCTAAGTGAACACGAAGGATTAATTCCAATCACTCCTCTCTACCAGTCTTTGTCCTTGACTCAGACATTGTCGCCTTTCGTTATAAGGTTTCAGTAAATTATTTAAGGGAGAAAAAACAGCTTCTGTGACATGACTTCAGCCAACAAATGTTGAGACTATCCTTCTTATTAAATACATTTTTCCTGAATGTATCTGGAATAAAAGATTTCCCCTCAAGTCTACCTCTGCCCCTCTGCCGCGATGTGTACATGTCGCTAAGAGCAAGAAGAGTTTGGAAGAATAGGAAGGGAAGCTGCGAAAAGTAAGGGACTGTAACAAGCCTGAAGTGCACTTATTTGTAACTTCAGGCGTACTGTGCTCTATGCCTTGGGAAGGAACTTCTTTTTTTTCCCTTTGTTTGAAAGGAAGTAACCAGAGGAAGAAATTCGGCTGGGGTCTCAGACCACAATATCCTGAACACACTACCCTGCCCTCAGAGAGAGGACTGAGTCATTTAGAAACAAATATTCATCTTGTCTGTACTTAATGCGTACGTTTGCCCAGCTGCTTTGCATGGTCGTGCACTTCAAATGTGTATCAAATATAGCGCAGTTTGTGTAGTTTGACAACTGTACTGAATGTTTGTTTTCTGCACTTCACTGTATTGGTTCTTAGTACCCCACTGTACTCTAGTGTGCAATATCCCAACTATACTGAGAGCCTTCTTTTTGGTACCATACTGTTTGCTCTAATCTTGTGTGCAATAGCCATACTGTGCTGTGACGCATAAGATTTTTTGTTCTTTATTGGATTAATGCTTCTGCTGTGTGTAATCACCCTCCTGTACTGTTTATATTACCTTTTGTAGTCTTTATTAATACAACTGCACAGTAGTACAGTACCGTCTGCATTTGCTTCTCTGTACTATTTGTGTATTATACAATATTGTAGCTGAGCTGGCTTTATAAACAGTGCTGAACATCAGTGTTAGGTCTGCTTTACTGTAGTGTGCTGTTGCTCTGTGTGAGAAACGGGCTCTCTTCGTTTTACAGCAACATTTGCATTTTCAAGGTCAGGGAAAGGCTAGAGCAATGATCGCCCCTCGGGGGCTGAGCAGGGAACCGCGAACGTTGATTTTCCTGCATATCAAACACGGACCGTCCCCATTACATTTGCACTTCAAAGGCTGTGTCAAACATATGGAGGAAAATATTAGTCATAGCTCAGAATCCTATCATTTTAAATTTGTTATTCGGACTTTTTGGGACTAGGAAAGGAATGGTTTCAGTGTTTCTAATATTCAGTGCATGCATGGCTTTGATTGGCTCACACAGTTTTTGTTTGAAATGAAGGATACTTGGAGTATCCTACAGAGGTTTTTCCATCTCTTCAGAATGCCTTGTCAAGAGGTGTTTGAGACTTAGTGGTCTAAACCAAAATCATTGCGAGTCACTCAAATCTTTTAAGCAATTGTGTTGTTTCTGGTGCTTATGCATATAAACTCATAATTTATGCACTTTTGTTATGAACAAATACTATAAACATGAATTTTTCAGTGTGCCGTTGTCACTTTCCCTGAATCTTGCTTCCGGACTAATTAACTGCATTTAATTTAAAATCACAATTGATGGGAATTAAGCAGGAGAATAAATTGAATCTTTTAACCCTTTGAGCACTGAATAAATTTTCAAGGGATTAAAAATGTAATTATCCTGAGCTGTTGAAAACCTATCGTGTCAACTTGATTAAAAGAACTCCCGCATGGGAGCTCTTTTAAACAAGTTGCCACATGATAGGTTTTCAACAGCATCTGGTTTTGATATCTTACATCATTGGGCAACTATAGTTGCCTATGGCGCTCAAAGGGTTAATTGAAATGAGCCAAGTCGACAGTAGTGAGGGTGACCCCCCCCGATCCTGCAGCCTAAGAGGACTAGGGGGGAGGGGCAGACGAGAGACCACACCCACTCAGCACAGAGTCACTGCATTTACATGACCGCTGTAATCAAACTACTGTCCTCCAATTGGATTAGGCCAAGAAATAAGGTTTGGATAGTCTTTATCAGATATCCCAGCACACTAGTGAGTCTCTCGCTGTATCGATTTACAGACAAAAGTATGAAATTTTGTTTGATCCATTTTTATGTTACACAGAGGGGGCTTGATGGCTTCAAAACAGATGATTCTAGGGCTTTATCCATCCGTATGTTCCCTGTGCTTCGAATGTCGGCATCAGCTTTCGTTCTGTCTGGTCTATGTTTCCTTCTCAATGACCAGATCTGGGTGAAGGACGCTAACATTAAGAATGTGCACAGAACGCGCAGGCCAATTTTTGTCTGATTTTAGCGTTTACAAGCAATCATAAATTGATCCCCAGATCATATTATCTTGGTCTCTTGGTTCGATTGTACAAAACCAGTTGTTTGATAATCTTGGTTAAATGCACATAAACAGTGTGAATTCTCCCCCTGGGGATCCAAATGTTTGTACTGATGTAGGATGCATATTTGGTATAAATCTATATTTCATGACCAGTGCAACCTGGGGCAAGTTCAGATGTGTGAAAAATCCTCATACTTTTAAAGGTTAAATGAATTTTTAAAAAAAACGCGCGTGCACACACGCACTAGAACTGAAATTCACAAACCCTGCTCACCACAGTTGAGATAAGCATGATGAAAATATTCATTGTTTAACTGAACCTGTGAAAAAGCATTGGGCTCACTGTTGTTGAATCATGTCAGCACTGACACAATGTTGGCTTCTGAGAGTGATGTGCCACATGATTGTGTAAATTTGCTAAGAGTGCATGTTTGTGGAGCTGAAATGGTAAAAACACCCCACCCACCCCAACCTTCTGATAGACTGCGTTGTCTGAGAAACCATCCAAGGGAAAAAAATGGCAGGGTTGTCAATAAAACGAGTAGCTCCTCACTGTAGTGAACATGCGAGGTATTGACAGAAATGGGACACCACATTCAGCTTAAATAAAACATTTAACAATAGATGTTGGTTCTATTTTTGGGGGAACATAAAGGAAAAACAAACAGCTTGTTACTCATAGGTGGAGAGAGATTTTTTTCCCCACCGTCCATACTAGTACAGTGCTGGTAGAGCACAGGAAGGGGTCCCTGCCGCTGAGGGGAGGGGGGTTCAGAATCGGGGGGGGGTTCATGGTTGAATGAATGGGAATGGTGGGTGGGCATTAGATGGGTTTCAGTGTTTAATGGAAAACCACCTAAATTTCTTTCACTCTGCATTCACTGGCCTTGCCCACTAAGCGTATGAAGCAAACAATGACTTGCTTCCTGAATAGTGTACTTGATTTTTAAGAACTGTACATTCAGAGAAATCTTTTCCTCTAGAGTATTTAACTTGTACTGTATTCCAAATTGTGGGCAAGTAGGTGGCCGGGTGTAGCCTTTATGGCAGGTACCGTAGCCTTGCAGTGTACTCTTAAGGATGTGTATAATTGAGAAGGGAAACATGGGCCCTCCGTAAACTTAAGTTTACTGCGCTCAGTGCACTTACGAACGAGTGCTCAAATCTAAGGACTCCAAAAGCTCTTCAGCAAACACACACCTGCATAAATGCACTCCTGTGAATAATAAAAAAAAGGCAATGACTTAAAATTTCTCATTGGATTTTTATTTCATTGGAAAAGACATTTTAAAAAACAGTTAAGATGCATATATTTACAGCAGTATTGCACAGTTCCAATAAAAAAAGGCAAAATTTCAGTGCAAATTAGGAAAAGTAATTAAAAAAAAATCCAAAAACATTTTGCTACAAATGTACTGGGTCTGATAGTGGCAAACACAGTTCCTGGACGCGTTCAGTGCGCGCTGTGATGGAGCTGGTTTGGGTTGGTGGTCGAATAGTGCGAGTTTGAGCACTTCCTCCCACATACTTCACTGTACAATATTTAAGAGAAGATGGTCAGTTCACTGCTGCAGGGGCCCAGATGTGGGGATTGAGGGCCGGTGTCCCCCTTTACCTTCTGTTACCCAAAGTTCCCCAAGTTCTGCGGTGGTCCTCCGTATAAAAGCACAAATGTACAATTTAAACTGATGAGAACTGCTCTTGTGACAATAATACAGAATTTCAAAATGACTGGATTCGCTTCCGCTAAAGTTGATGGTTACTGCAGTGGGAGGACAATGAATCACAAACCGCCGCCAATTATTTCATAAGTTTCCGTTTGCATGACAATTTTACAAAAAAATCTAACCAACCGTGAGAATTTTAGACAAACCTTTGGAAAAAAATAATTTCTCAGCAGAATTGAGATTGAGAAACATTTCATGAATATTCTTCAGTGCAAACATGCACCCAATTTAAATCCATTTTTTTATTTTACCAGACTTCTTGGAAAAATAAGACAACATATCCTCTCAAATTGATCACCTTCCATCTGAATTGACACCACTTAGTTTCTTTAAGTGACTAAAAGGTCACATGGAGTCACTTCCGCAAATATAAAAAGAGGTTGTTAAAATTTCTGATTAGTGCGGCAGATAAGCCCTTAAGCACAAGAACACACCCGAGGACCCAAATAATCGCATCTATGAACACAATGGCACAATTTACCAGCCTGAAATCGACCAGTGTGTGTGACCACTAAACAACATACAAGCATTTGCCTTACCGTGTCAATATGTACATGAAATCTGTCCATTATTGTCACCTAAGGATTTATAACTTAACCCTTAGAGCGCTATTGGCAACTTTAGCTACCCAATGATGTAAGATCAAAATCAGATGCTGTTGAAAATCTATCATGCGGCAACTTGTTAAACAAGTTGCCACATGATGGATTTTCAACAGCTCAGGATAATTACATTTTTAATTCCTGAAACTTACTCAGCGCTCTAAGAGTTAAAAAAAAGAATGTAGATGTTCTGTATGTCTATGGCATAAATCACCATGTGACCCCCTAAGTGACCAGGAAATTGTTCGCCAGTTGGAATGTTCTGTTTCACTCAACGTACGCAAATCTGTGTCTTGGAAAAGGTAAACGAGCCGTTGGCAAACCCTGCTCCAACAGAGCAGCTCCACCCGCTGAATTCTCCTCCTCTCACCCCGCACTTAACAGAGTGATTTAATGCCTTAATGAATCAATGATCACCTCACATTTCTTTGATCTGAAGGGGATGGTTACAAACAAAGACCAGAACATCGTTTTTTTTTTGAAACCTAGGGCAATTACTAACGACTTGGTACAGATATGTTGTTAACCGTCCAGAATCTAGAAATGACCAAAGGGATTGATAAAATTAATGTCTTCATGACACAGATTCAACTGCCTTTTGCAACGTGGCATTAACCAGTAATACAACCAGCAGCACAGGCAACGAGAGGAACAATAACGATCTGAAGGACACAGACGCTCGGCCGTTACAGCAACCCAATCATCACTGCCATCACCAGCGCTCCCAGGAATCCCATGCTCTGCTTAACAACCAGGGAATATGCAATTATCATCAAAAACTTTTCTTAACACTGATTTTAAATCCTTCTCTGGACCACACAAAGGCTAACGGGTACCAAATGCTCCATCTCTCACATTCATGCCATGACACAAGTGCTCTTGACCACACAGGATGCAGCGATCGGTTGCAGGCTGAGGCTGAATGGATATTGCCTGTGGACACAATACTGGCAGCTCTGGTCACACCACAGAGATGAATGTTTTTTGTTTCCGAGAGGTAGATGGCTGTGCGTCGGTGGAAGACTAATGTGAAGATTCAGGCTTCTCGTTTGCGTCCATCTGACTGCTCATCAGTGAGGTAAAGGGTGGAGTCTAAATGTCTGAAGGGGCAGACATCTGGGTTGATGTTTCGGCATAGATTAATTAGCCCCAAAACATGGAGAATTTAACCTGGATATAACCAGACCATGGCTTTTTTTTCTCAACAACTTCCACTTTCTCACAAAGCATGTTACCAGAGCAAGTTTCTCGCCTCACCCTCTGGCAGCAATAACAACAGATTGATCAGGGAATACTTTCTACAACTCAAAGTACTTAATCTGAATGAAGGAACAGAACATCGGTGTCGTTGATGTTAACAGGCAGAAAAAAAAAACAAACGTTTCATAGTTCGTCTCCCAGTTGGTAGAAATAGGACACTTGATTTCCGAAATTCATCTAGCCTGTGATTTCCAGCCAATGAAATATCTCTAATTCTATTGTTTCTGTGCAAGTGGTGATTGCTGATTGGCCGAGAGAGGGACCTGCACAGCGCTGCTGCCCTGAGTGTTGGAGAACATTGGAGGGTGAGGAACTGAGGGGGAGGAGCTGGCAAGTCACAGATGAGCTGAACCGATTGACCACTTCAAAGAAAATCAAAGGAAAAAAAAACATTTAGAAATAAACGCAAAAAATTAAATACAAAAAGAAATAAATAGTAACAGAAAATAAACGTAATGCAGGAAATAAAAGGAAAAGGGACAAACTTTGGATGCAAAATGACACGCAGGGCAACGTAAAAGCGATAAGGCAAGCCCGCAGAGTTTATTCTGGTCCATAAGCTCGTTTCGATTCCATCTCTGGACGGTATCTTTGGCAATTTTCTTTTTTGCAAAGGCTCAGCTCCAAGCAGAAAAACGGTTATGAGGTATGATTCCATCTTTTTCATAAATCTTCACCAAAACTCCATTTCAAGAGTTTCCTTTCCTTTTTTTCCCCACGTTGCTTCCATTCCAAACCAGTCCAAGTGAAGGAACCGCTCAAGACGTTTCCAGAAGTTCAGAGCTTCAATAACAAAGTTTTTTAAAAGACGTTTCAAGAGGGAATCCGGACTGAGCCAGACTCACAGACAGAATGAGAGGAAGTAAAAATGTTTCTTAAAAAAGCTTACAGTACATATTAACATATCTACAGTGTACACAAGAGGCATCCTGGGTGCTACACGTCTGCTGGGCGTGTGATGGTGGAGATATCCTTCTGTCCATTTCCCTCTCTCTGTTCATCTCTCCCTCTGTGCATCCTTCCATCCATCTGTCCATCATCTCTGTCTCAGGATGAGCTGCAGGAGCCGCCTGACCCACAGACTGACCCAGAGCAGCCAATCACCTCTGCCGTTCTGGTCCCGACGCCCCTGTGAAAACAGACAGAGGGTCAGTGATTAGAGGCAGGCCGAGCTCTGCAGAGAGTCAGGGGCACTGAGGAATTATGGGAGCCGAGGGACAGTCTACAGAGCGAACACCGCTGTGATCTGTGATCGTGAAGCTAGTCCACTCAGCTGATATTGAAATCTGGCTCTTGAATACAAACCTGGCCCTGTTCTTTAATCAGTCCCTCCTGTAGCAACTGGGTAAGCGATTAGTGCTACAACTGACAGTCTTCACACCTGACTGCCATCTATAGGGGCGAGAGGGAAAACCAGCTGTTCTCAGTCTCTAAGGACCGAGATTTAAGGAACTGTATCTGTTTTGACTCTCCAGGGAAGAGATCCCAGTAGTGCCCACTCTATATCCTTCTTAGCAGTGTCTGCATAATTTCATCCCCTCCCACAGGCTGAGAGACAGTGACACTCTCGTCCCTATACGATGAGCACTGTCTGCTTCCGTGATGATATAGTCCACTCTGCCCTACAATGGAAGACTGCAGTGTCTGTACATGTTAACCTATTGCAGATAATGCAGTCTTCCACTGTAGGGCAGCACTATTGCCTAACCCCGTTCCAGGAGATCGCCCTCTTGTAATGGAAAAAACTTAATTCAACAGCAAGACTTCGCCCTAAGCAGCTAATGAATGTAATCAGGTGAAGCCACATCAGGGTTGAAATGAAGGCCAGAGTGCAGCAGATCTCCAGGGTCAGGGTTACGCAGCTCTGACACGGATTTCTCGTTTAACCCTGCATTACTGAAAAGCAGATAGTATCTGCAATGTTGTTCTTCTTCTTTTATTTTGAGGTAATAAGGGGAAGGGCAGGTGTAAATTACTGCCTGGTTGACTGCAGCTGCCAGTAAGTGACTCTGCTGTATTTTGGGAAGGGGAAGAGATAAACATCCTTCATTCTTCACTGACTGTACCTCCTTTAGACTATGCAACTGCAGAGCCGACACTGAAACCAAAGGAAACTAGTCATTACCAATTTGCTTACACTGGGAATGGAGAAATGAGGTTGATTGCCAAGTTGCACGGCTACACTTAATAAAGTCACCGTTTTCATTTGTACAGTAAAATGGTGCGGTGGGTCAGCAGCGTGTAAAAGTTTGACAGAAGGTCTCGTCTACCCTGAAGACCTCAGGAGACCGTACAGACCATACATGTCACACAAATCCAGACCTCAGGACCAGTTATACTGCTGGTTTCTCTTCAGTCTGATCCGGCAATGATCCACAGTCCAATAGTCATTTATTCGCTGAGGTTACACTTGTACTGTGTACTGAGCAGGTACATATGTCTACTGTCAACATGGCTTGTGCATACAGAATATCCTTATTAAACAACAGAGAAAAAGCGCTGGAATCCAGATAAATTTTGACCTGATCAACGAAACTCTAAAAACGATGAATTGGGCACAATTTAGATGAGAGCAGGAAATGGCTCTCCACACAGATGACTCTAACAGGCCTTCAATGCATCCTGTTGGCAAAGGGATTCAGCCATAAGTCAAGTGCGTAAAAGCTGCCAATACCTGAAGAGAGAACTATTTACGACCAGGCTGGATTTTTACAGCATTTCAGTTCATCCCCCCCCCAATCCTAATGTACTCCGAGCAGGAGCCCCCCTGCGCACCCCTCCGCAGACCCTGGCCTGTGCAGTATGGAGGAATGGTGCAGGGGGGGGGTGTTTGAGGTGTGGCTCGATGTCTCCCCCCTGGCTCAGAGCCCCGCACCGCTTAATTTACGGACCCCCTGGCCCTCCGCCCGCCTCTGTAGCACACAAGCTGTAGCACAGGCTTAGGCTTCGAACAAACACAGGAAGTGCAAAGGACCTCGCCGCTCCTGCTCACCTTCTCCTGATGTCTCTGCTAACAGACGGCGCGTTTTTTAGTGCGACACACTGAACCGCTGTCAAGCCGCCCGGCTGGGCGCACAGGCCGGAGAGTCGCACGTTAGACGACTACAGCTCCCTCCCATTAACAGCTGAGTTTGTCACCGCGCGCACGAACATGGCACCCTTCCTTTCAAGAGCTGGAGTACATACGGGTGAAGGTTACGCATTGCGCTGAACCCACAAGCACTTTCACAGGCAAATATGCTGAAACTCTGGTGCATTTCAGCTGCAGAACTGTTGTAAATAATAGTGTGGACGAGGGATTGGGGGGGAATCGGGCTGCACGGAGCCGATTTCCAGTTGCACAAATCCAGGGCTTGAGACGCTCTGCCACTTAGAGATTATCCATCAGAACTCGCAGCCACAAGCTTTGCTTTCACTGGGTCAGAGGAGGTTAGTGGGGAACAGCAGACTTTTGAAAAGTACCTCCAGACTTGGCAGTGCCCGAGGGCAGGGGGGAGGGGGGGTGAAACAGGTGCGGGGTTTTGGCAGGGACGCTCGGCTGCAGCTCACTCGCTTGGCACCGGCCGATCGAGATAAGAGGGGGGGCTAGTCCTCCTCCAGGGCCGTCGGCCCAGACTCTGACAGGAAGCGCACAGCATAAAACCTGATTCCTGTTTAGAGAGGCCCACAAACTGCCCCCCTCCCTGCATATATACACACACACACACACACACACACACACACACACACACACACACACACACGCGCAAGCATGCATACACAGTGCATTTCAAATCCTGCAGGGCGACATTTGCACCAGCGTCTTCTGATGGTTATCGTTCTGCTTTCAGACCGAGGCTGGCATTGTTCGGATGGACCGCAGAATAGGAAGCGCGCCTGGGAAAAGTCGAACGGAGTCTGCCGGGAACGGTCACCGTGCAGGCAGGAAGGCCCCGCGTTTTGGGGGGGGGGGAGGCGGTTTGCGATGAGAGAGGTGGCGCGTTGGTGCACGAAACCCCTGCCAGCCACGCAGCACGCATCGCCGCTGGAGACGACTCTTCGAAACGAGCCGGGAATACCGCCGCCGAGCCGTAACAGAGGCCAAAAATCACACACGGCCCATAAACCAAACTCCCCGCGTACACTGAGAAACAGGTGCTGAAGAAATACAGCCAAGCGCAAACGTGTTAACCCTTCCCTCGCTCCATGGTGGCTAACCAAACCCGCAAAACTTGGATCAGTTCTTGCATATTGGTGCCATAAAACTGCCGACTAACAGATGTTAGCATGCAGGAATTCCTGCATAACACATGGTCGAGGCCTGCCTCGCGAGATCTATGTGGCGACAGTACCTCACCGGACCTCTCGTGGAACTCCTGCGCTGCATGTTCCTGCTTCTTGTTTAATCTTGTAAGCATTAGATGCTCTAACTGCCTTTAACTGAAATGAAGTCAGACTAAATTGGCTGGATATAAGTGTGTCTGAAGCCTCTGTTGTATCAGCTTCTTGCACCATTTCTGTTTTTCTAATATACCTGGTCTATTTCCACCACGAATGAAAACAAAAAGAATATGGAGGTAAGGAATCCTCCCCCCAACGATGTCAGGCCCACACATAAATTTGAGGGAAAATGCTGCTAACATAGACAGTCCTGCACAGTGTTAGCTAACCCCACGCAGCAGTCGCCGACGTTACCAGGCCTACAGTAGAACGGTTGCAGCACCTTCGCTAGGGCTCTACGACACAGAATGCTTAGCTTGGTCTGCTTTATTCAGCGTTGAGAATGGCAGTAGCAAGGATTAGGCAATACATCAATTTCATATGTCGTGATATAAGATCGTCCGAGATTTCGGATATCGCAACATCGTTCTGTGGCAAAAATTTTGTATCCACCTGGTTTAAAGGCTGCATTACAGTTAAGGGATAGCATTTTCCAATTGCTGTAGCTGCTCTGTTATTTACATCAACCTGCTTGGTCATTACACCCACATTACTAACGTCTTATATTTGATTTCTCCCCCCCCCATCCCTCATAGTAGCCTAACCCTTGCTAGGGCTCGACAAACGATGCCTACCGAGCTATGCCTGTTTTGTGTAACCTACGGCGCAGCAATAGCCGATTACCTTCGAGTAGTCTATGACAGTTTCTTGCCTCGCTAGGCCTGTATTGCGTAACCTACAGTGCGGCGGTAGCCTAGTCTTTGCAAGGCCTCTACAGCAGTCGTCTAACTAGCGCGGCCTATAGAGAGCTGCTGCCACAGCCCCTCCTCCCCGGAGAAGCCCTGCAGCACTGAGAGAAGCAGGTGTTCCCGCTATCTCCGCTGCCATCGCAGACGCGCAGCTGTTCAGACGCAACCCACGGGGGCCCACAAGGAGCGCCTCGCCACACAGAGAGCTCGGGAGGAAACTATGCTTGCCGATGATCAGAGAGCAGCAAAATCAGCCCTCAAACGCACCCCCAACCCCAAACCAGGCCATGATGTCCACTGTTTCTCCACTGCTGTCACGATGCAACATTCAGACATTCCCTAACACTAGGCCATTTACATTGCACTGCCTCTTAACTGCTCACACAAGGCAACATTCATACGATCCCTAACGCCAGAGCAGGTCAACTGCACTGCATCTCCTCGGCTCACATTGTGCACCATTCAGATGTTTGAGACTTTTGCAAATCAAACGCGCAAATCAAATCATTTTCACTGAAAGATGTCAGACTCCAAGGTCAATCCGGGTCATGTCTTTAATCCCTTGGGAATTTTTCAAAAAATTCTTAGTGCTTTCGTTTTTCCAAATGTAACCTCAGTTTTGATTAGCCAATGTTGACCTTGGCTTTGGATAAAAAATTAAAGTACAAAATAATATAAAATGATCACAATACCACGACTAAAACCAACAATTTCAGATAACATACAACTGCTCTTATCTATCATATCAGGGTAGTGATTAATCTCATTCAGTGCTACGCTTCTGTTATTGAGTCACTGTTTAGAAAAGACATGGAACCACAATTAAACCATCATTTCAACCAACATTTTCAAACTGGGTTTACAGTTAAAATTCAGACTCTGACAATACATGTTGTATTATAAAACAGGAGGTGAGATCCTTAATGACAGCATGAACAAGAAAACCACAATTTACAGGACTACAAATATTCAAAAAGAAATCCAACCTTGAGATCAAGCAAAATGTAATGACATTAGCAGCAATAAATGACCCGAACCTTTGCAAATATTCTGAGTTCAGGCTGACAGTAATTCTTTCTTGGGAGAGAGGTTGAATTTTAGGGCCTGTTGCTGCAAAGCTACTTTGTTGGCTGTACTCAATAATAATAATAATAATAATAAGAAGAAGAAATAATTCAATACAAAATTGTTGAAGTAGAAAGTGGCAGATTCCCAATGTAAACTTGCCCCATGGCACTCTTGACCCAGCAAGCCCCACCTGCTGTTCTGTTCTTTGTACAAGCCGAAAACAACAGGGTAGATGCAGGGATAAGGACGTACAGGCAGCTTAGCTATGACCGCAGCTCGCGCAAACTTTCAGTTGTGACTAAGCGTGCAAAATAAAAAGGGGGGGGGGAGGATCTGCAGCCATAATTTCTTTCGGCCTTGTAGGACAAATAAAACATGGTCATTTGCGCTCCACACAAAAACAAGTAATTTCACCGGGCCTCACATCTGGTTTCCATCTGCGGCTCTCGGTCTGTGACTATGGAGCAGCATTTCTCACCCCGCTATCTGTGGTGTGTCTCCCCCGCCACGGTCAGAAGGCTCCTGGAGAGGCTAGGCTAAGCTAGGCTAGGCTGAGCGGTTCAGTCAGGCTGACAGAGGCACAGACCGGCGGCACGTGACGCAGCCTCTAATTGGCGGTAATGTGTGCGTCTCAGCGGAGCAGCAGCGGCAGGAGGGTGTTATTACATTCGCCCGCGCTCGCTCCTGGTCCAATCATAGCACACGGCCGGCCGGGCTGGGGCCAGCCACCGCCAGGCCTATATCAGCTGCAGGGAACTCTCTAACCTTCTCTTGCTGTCTCTCTCACTCACTCTCTCCGTCTCTGTCACACAAGCACTCGCACGGACACACACACCCGCACAGACATATGCTGTTTTTTCAAGCAAACGCAAACATGTACAGAGGCACATACATGAAAATGCATACAATCACATCCATGAATGAGCATACAGGCACATACACACTTGCTCATAAACACCAGTCTCTCTCTTCCTCTTTGGTCGCACATGTACTGACGCGGTAATTTCTCTCATGCATGTACACACACACACACACACACACACACACACACACACACACACACACACACACACACACACACACACACACACACAGGCACGGACAGCAACACATGAACACTGCAACCTTCCTCATACAAACACAGCTCTTTCTCTGTTCTTTCCCCCCCCCCCCCCAAAACGCGCGCACATACACACACATACACACACAAACAGACACACACACGCAGTCTTGTTTTTGTCCCCCTCGCTCCTCCCACACTGTGATGAGGGGAGGGGAGGGGGAGACAGAAAGAAAAGGAGGCAGGAAGTCAGCATGTGCGCAATTGTTTACTGCAGGGTGGAGTGACACAGCGGAACAGAGCTCCCAAATTCACTCGCCCCGGGAACACGATGCAGCAGGCAAGAGAATACTGTCCCCTCACCCCAACAATTTCTTTACCAACCCCTGTCCTCACTACTTCCACTGTTTTCACTTTTTCTGTGTTAGGCTTGAAAAGCTGTTTGAATCAAAAGCAGAGAGGAAAATGGGAAATAAATGCAGTTTTGAGGTGAACACCTGTTGGCCAGAAGGACTCTTTATTTTACGCAGATTTTTTTTTTTAGAAGATAACACTAATCTATTGGAAGGGGAAACTTCTCGGGAGGAACTCCAGAAAACATAAAAACACACTTGTATAGCACATGAGAATAGTTATTAACCCCACTCAATGCTTGCTGCACGTTTGTAATTGAGTCTGTGTTGAATAGAGAGATGGGTCGACAGTTATGAGGTTTACGACTTGTTTAAACATGGCTTTGAATCAGAGCCCCATCCTGCACTGGCTATTTGCTGTCCTGTGACGGCTTCTAGCTAGTGCAACTGTATGCTTCTCTCCAATGGTGAGTTACAGGACTCAATAAGGCAAAAAAAGAGGGCATTTCGGCCTTTCACCTCTGATATCGGCCTTCAGGACGATCCTTCATGACGAACCAGTATAGTGAAGTATATATGTATAGTGAAGCTCACTTTCATAATTCTCCATAGATGAGTGTTCAAATTTTTTTTTTTAAATGATGAAATTATAATGATACTAATTAGTGTAAGATTTCAACCCGGAGTTCGTAAGTGCCAGCTGTTTGCACTATGAAGCCATTAGCAGGATGTCAAGAAGTTAAAATTGGGACTTCTGTGATATATTCAGCAAATGGAGGTATAATCGCCAGGGAAAATGGAATCAACTTCCTTACTAATCAAAGAAAAAGTCTCCCAATGAAATAGGATGAGAAGAAACGGACAAAAAAAAAGCCAAGTGAACCGCGTCGCTGAACAGGCATCGAGAGAGCAGATAAATCTGAAACTGCTGAAACTGCAGCAGCGCTCAGGTATAAACCCAGCTAAACCCTGTCCCTGGTGCCTCAGCTAACTCTACTGGTCATAGCGGGGATTGTGTAATTAAAGTGGAGGCCCCGGGAGATGTAACCACAGGCTAGGCTAACGACGTTCTACGGTTACACACCACAGACATGTAGCGCAAGAGAAGCCAGGACTGCAGTGCATATCGTTTGGCCCAAAACCTTGTTTTTTTTTTTTTGTTTTTTACCCTTGCCACTGGATCTATAATTACCGCAGCACTATGAGTCCATTAGCATGTCTGGGGCAGCAGCATTACAGTAAAAAAAAAAAAAAAAAAAAAAAACTGGTTTAAAGATCTGCCATTTTAACCATGTGGTGCCTGATACTTTTTCTTCAGCTTGGAAATTGATCTTTAGTTTTTTTCCAAATTACAAACAGTGACCGTTGTGCCTCCTTTCTTTCAGGAATAACGCTTCCTACAGATGGACAGCCGTGTGCCGGCTTGCTTATACAATCACTGGCTTCATGGCTGCTTTTGACACTGATCTGGAAACCGCAACCTTATATAGCAGTGGAGGAGAAAGCATGAAATTATAGTTGTACAACTACCTTGATTGAGGGGTTAAAAGACAGAAAAAGCTATAATATGACACAGAGGGCGTAACAAGAGGTCAGAACCTCCAATGAAATGGCTGAACTGCATTACATTCATTTCAGGGCCAAAGTCTCAGGCAAAATTGCATACATTTTGAGGTTTCAAGTAAAATTTGAATTTCACACACCCTGCAACACATAAGACCATGAGCAACAGGAGGGGAGGCTAATTTTAAAGTCGCGGCACAGGAGTTGCTGTTCAAAGACCGGGACAAACAACAACACTGATGCCGTTCACCACCTGATCGGTATGTTTTAATCTCTTAGGTTTAGGTTGCTCGCTGCCACTCAAAACTGTTCACACACCACCTGGTCGTCAGCTCTTTTAGGACCACATCCTCGCAGCAAACACGCCAATGTGTGACTAACACCTGTGCTGAGGTGAGCATGGCGGATTCTCTGGGTAAAGTCCTCCCCGTGACCTTACAAAGTCTCCAAAGGGGAGAAACCCCACGCATCTGTGATGTCATTACACCATGGCAGTGTTAACCAGCCCTATTCTACAAACTGCCACCCTGCAGGCTTCCACTCCAACCCACTGAAATAGAGCATGGGGCACCTCTGAAGCGAACAAGTTTTTTTTTCACGGCTTTGAAAAGTGAAATAAAGGCAGCACAAAGTTCTGTATGACTGTCTCACATTTACAGCATTAACAAAATGGTATCTCTACACACAAGAAGAATGTGTCAACACAATCGTCACACATTTGCAGTCAGCTAATGCTACAGCCCGTTACGGCACTGGGAGCCATGCCAAAGTCAGTAGTTTTAAAAATAAAGTCCAATTAGAGGCTCTGTTCGGAAAACCGTTGCAGAAATGCACGATGAATCACCCCGTATCCGTCAGAACAAGTACCCGTTAAACTGTCGTCCAATATCTCTGACTCAGTCAGTGCCAATTAAACGGATAAATCACTCATTTGCAAAACACACAGACTACTTATGTGCTCCGAGAAAACGGACATCCCAGGACTTGGATAAATAAATCATAAATCATAATCATTTCATTATTGTGTAGTTTTCTATTGATTGAGGCAAACTCACCCCACCTAATTGGGCTTAAGATGAAGAATTACTTCACACCTGCTCTCTGAGGACTCCAGACTCTTAAGTGTTTCTTTTTCCTCTGTGTCTTCATATCTTTAGTGAATTTGTCTCCAAAAACGATTAAAGTCTCACCTTTGCATTTGTTGTCCAGTTTGTCTGACACCAAAGTACATTCCTTATTCCCCGTCAATTTGCAATGTTCCTGATATCAGTAAAAACAATACACGGAAACTGTTGGTAATCTACAGAAATTGTACTGACATTACAAATTAAAAAATATACATAAAATGGAAGCACACTGATGGGGGCAGTTTGGGGCCAATATCCTACAGCTGTTTGTTTAAGAGAAGTATGGCACTTGGGTCATGTGATCGGTACATAGGTAATAATGAGCATGATTTCACAATGAAGCACATGGTCTGGGCTGTGCTGAGGGTTCTGAAGGATATTCATTGATCAAAGAGATTTCATAAGTGGGTCTGTCAAAATGCCAATCTACTCAATGTAAGTCTGAGCTGCTACTGCAGAACCAGCAGACATGAGAGACCTATGTAATGACAATCCTACAGTCTCATGAGAATAGACTGTCACAAGGATTCAAAATCACTCTGCTATAGGAAGGTCTAGGTTTGAATAATCAAGTAAAGCGCCACAATAACCATACTTGCGACGCTTCATGAATTTTCAGAACTGTGTCACCTCCACCAAGACGAACACAACTTTTAATGTCACAAATACAAGGCCGGATTATCCATATAATGACTGGTGTGCCTACACTGGGGCATCATGCTGGGAGGGGCATCGCATGATTCACGTATCCTCAGTTTTTTATTATTTTATTTTAATCGGAAGAGATGCATATGCATATTATGAACAAATTCAAACTTAACTGCTGATATGAAAAGAGAATATTTAAAAAAAAAAAAGAACACAAAAAAACTGTGATTTGGAACTGCCCTGCCAAAGTCACAAAGGCCAAACTGGTCCCAGATCAGTGTTGCAAGCTGAGCTAGAATCCCGCCACTTAGAAACTGAATGGGCACTGATCTCTAATCAGTTGTTGATCACAACGATGTGCCTTCGTTCTGACATCACGTGCTACAACACACTGAGCAGCGGGGGAAGCAACCGAGGGGTTGTGCTAATCGGAAAGTAGCAGATGAAAAAAAAGTACGAAAGATATCCACGCTCCCGAATGTACCAGAAATATCTTGCTTTTTTAACATTACTCGCGGCAAAGAAGCCGTCGGTAGACAGGCAACTGCTCCGCCAGTCAATTCCGTTCCTCCAGCGCTAGCAGCAAGTGCTTACGTTACAAAAGTTATCAATGTACGTTAGAGGCTAATGCTAATAAGGCAGTGCAGCAGTGCATAACATTAGCTGACGCTAACGGGAGCCTGTCGCAGGTGGGCTGACGGCAACAGCTGAACTCGGGGACGGAGAACGTTAGCATGATCGCAGAAGCAGACAATAGTGAGTTCACTGCACAAAGCCTTTACCTTTTTAAAACCCTCTGCCATAGAATTTCAGTTCTTAGTATTTAGTAAATGTAAATGTGTGGCCTTTGTTGCCATAAATTTCAATACCAAAGTTAAGTGCCATTTTTGTGACTGGATGGAAAGTACTCATAATTAAGATTTTGGGTACTGTCCCTGAAGGCTGCAGGGTTGTCACACTGTCCTTGAAGTCACCGTTATTATTATCACCATTGGCAATCTTCTTTTGTAGGTTTGTTCAGCTGGTGCTTTAGCTGTCATTATTGCTGTATGCCAGTTAAGTTGTTAATAAATGAAACGCTAGTATTATCAAAGAGAGGAGTGGTCCATTGCTGCTTCCTTCTATAAGCCATGTTAAGTAACTTTTTTGCGGGGGGAGGGGGGGCATTTCATGATTGGTCACGCTGGGGCATAGCACTGTGTTAATCCGGCCCTGCACAAATACGGAGCAGACCATCCGGTTGGGCCTTGTTGTGGTGTCAAAGCTAATTGCACGGGGATCCATATAGGAAAGCTAGTTTAAAAAAAGAAAAAAAAAAACTAGTGTTGGTGTGAAATTTGGTGCTTACACAGCTGGGACCTTCTTTCTTGAATGAAAAAGGCCCAGCTTTCAAAAACAAATGCTGATAAGTATTTTGTGGAGCATTTAATGATGGCGCATTGCTTAAATCATCAGAGATCTGAATACCTCTTCGGAGATTTGTCCACAGAAAAGGTCAAGTTATATCAATATGAAACAAATAAATAGAAATAATAGCTTATTTAGCTTGCTGGGGTTCAACAGAAAAACCAACAAAACCTTACCAAAAGACACGTAGGATGTGGCAAGGATGTGGTTTTTCAGAGAGAACCTGAGAGACTGCCAGTCTCAAAGCATTTGGACACCAAAACATCTTTTAGGTGCATTTTCTGCCAAATTAAAAAAAATTCTGCTCAATTGATATTACCATGGAATTAAGAAATGTTGCAGAATCATCATCATCACTTCTGCTCAACATGAGCATGGTTGTCCGGAAGAAATTTGTCTAAACATCTACTCAAGTAGGACACCCAGTTTGCGAGTCTCGGCAGCCTTGTGTCCGGCTCATCTGTGAACTGCAGCATTGGTGACACCATCATACCATTTAATATTCAAGAAAGAGCGTTAAGTGCCTTTGGGCCTTTGGTGGAATTTCTCAAGTTGTTTTACTGGCACGTGGTCCACGTTTTCAGGGCCATGTAGGAGCGCTGGTACAGTGATGGCCTGGCAGACTTGTATCTTGGTGTCCAGCTCCAGCTTATGATTGTCAAACACCTGTTTACAGAGTTTGCCAAAGGCTACTGCAGCTACACTGATCCTATCATTCATTTCAGGGTCAAGGGAAATATTGATGGCTACAGAGCTACGAGGATATTTAAAGTACAGAACTGCCTTAACCCTTTCCCAATGATGCAAGATATCAAAGTCACATTGAAAACCTATCACGTGGCAACTTGTTTAAAAGAGCTCCTGCAGGTTTTCAACAGCTCAGGATAACTACATTTTTAATTCCTTAAATGTTTTCAGCGCTCAAAGGGTTAATAACAGTTCCACTCACAGTGATTTCAGGCTGAGAGACGCTTGACGTGGTGACAACATAGGCAGGTTGATGCATAACTTCTGTTTTAGTGCAATTTAATGATAGACTAAGTCTGTTGTAGGCTGCTGCAAAGGCATCTGTGATTCCCTGTTGCCCACCTGCTGATGTCGAGCAGACCGCAGCATCATCAGCATCCTGTTCCACGGCTGACGTTGTTGACACCTTTGTTTTGGCCCGTAGCCGGCAAAGGTTGAACATGTTGCCATCGTACCGACATTCAATTCGGACTCCATAATTTCTCAGTTGAGGCTCTGTCAATTGCAGGACAGCACAACACACTTTTTAAACGCCAGTTTTCACAGGGAACGGTTCCGCTTGGGCACCTGCACACAGAATCGAGGTCGTCATCAAGCCATGATGTAGCTGAATCATTGCAACTAATTTATCTGGGCAACTCCTTACAATCATCCATAGAAGTTCTCTGTTGACGGTGTCAGAAGCCTTTGATAGATCGAAGAACGCAGTATAGAGTGGAGTTCTTTGTTCCCTACACTTTTCTTGCACTTGCCGTAGGGCGAAGATCACGTCGATGGCGCCTCTTCCAGGACGAAAGCCACAGTGTGTCTGGCAGAATGTCCTCTGCACTTTCTGTAAGCCAAGTGAGTAGGATCTCAGCGAACAGTTTACCAACAGTTTACAGCAGTGAGATGCCGCTGTAGTTGCAATCAGCGTTATCACCTTTTTTGTGGATGGTAATTATTAGTGCATTTTAAGATTAGCTGATGCTCGTTCCTCATTCCAAATGCTCTGTAAAAGATTGTAGAGGCATCCAGCCGTTTCCAGCTGGCGATACTTCAGCTGCTCAGCTGGAATTCCATCAGGTCCAGTCGCTTTAGCGTTTTTTGGTGATTTAATGGTTAGGCGTACTTTGTCCAGTGTAGGTGGTTCAGCAAGCTCATGTCTAATTGGAAACTGTCATAGCTCATTGACGACAGTCTGGTTAACTTCTGCCTCATGATTGGGAAAATTCTAGAAATGCTCCCTCCATCATGCCTAGATTGATGCAGGGTCCCTTTACCAGTTTTCCATCTGCAGTCCGCAGTAGGGTTGGGCTGTGAGTGTTGGGGCTGTAGACAGTCTTCAGTGACACACAGGAGGCCTTTGGGTTCTGTTCATCTGCTAGCTTCTGCAGCTCTGCTGCCTTGTTCTTCCACCTTTTATTCTTTATTTCACGGGTGCATCGCAGTGGTTCACTGCTTGATAATTCAGTCTTGAATGATCCTGTTCTTGGGTTCCTCTACATTCAAAAAGTTTTTATTTCAACATCATTTTCATTGAACCAGTCATGATTAACCTTCTGTTTTGAGCCAGTTGCTTCCATACAGGAGTGAAGGATCCCACCCTTCGGTTCATTCCATTTCACAAGCACAGGTTTTTCATCTTAGAGTCAGAAGCTGCCAACCAGTTTAGTCTGGAATTGTTGTTGAACTTCTGGATTATCCAGGGAGGCAACATCAAATTTCTTGACTTTAATCTGACGTCTTATCATCTTGCACAGCTTAATCGGGACTTCACACTTCAATTAGAGGATGGTCGGTCAAGTTGCTGTCAGAATCGATATTTGCCCAAGATTTCTTGACTTTCCTTCAATCTCTAGACCTGGTAATAATGAGGTGAGTTTGATGCCAGTGCCTTGATTAAGGGTGGTGCCATTTCCTTTATATTGGTTTTTATTTGGAACAGTGTGTTGGTGATTAGTAGATTAAGCTCTGAACATTTGTAAAGTAGTAGTTGACCATTCTGGTTAATCTTTCCAATTCCATTGCGACCAATTGGAAACTATGTCTCATGGTCAGTTCCAACACGAACACTGAAGTCACCGAGTATTAGCAGGTGATCTGTTTGGTGTATTGACAATCACTTGATCAAGAGCTGTACAGAAGTTTTCCTTTATGCTGTCATTTACATCCAGAGTAGGTGCATAAGCACGGACAAGTGTGAGGTCATCAGCATTGCGGAGTGCGAGTCTAGCAGTCATGACCCGCTCGCTCAAACCAGCTGGCAGCTCTTTAGGCCATTTAAAGAGGCCTGTCTTGATTGCAAATCCAACTCTCTGCGTACATTTATCATCCCGAAGAAGGCCTTTCCAAAGGAAGGTGTAGGCGGATCCTGTCTCACTAATTTTTCCCTTTGCAGGGAGTCTGTTTTCCAGCAATGCTGCAACATCAATGCCCGGTCTCTTCAGTTCATGTCCAATCACTGCTGTACGTCGCTTAGGCCATGTGTTGGAATCCATCAGAGTACGCACATGCCAGGTGGCAAAATTCATAGAACAGGTGGGGTGAGGGAAGGCTGGGCGAATATTCCCCGGTCTTTGAAAATTTATCACCGCTGCCTGGAAAAGTGGCGCGGTGGCTTTTCCTGGTCTTTGCGGACTTTTCGCTGCTGCCAGGGGGCCGGTGCATCGGTTTCCCCGTACGCAATAGCACCATCCGATACATCGAGACATTGTTCATGGGACAGAGTGTGCATGGCTACAGACTCCAAGACCATAAGGCTACTCCAGGACCTTGATTCCATGACAAACATGAGTCAGGACGACAGTGGCACTGAAGAGTTGCACGTTGATAGATAGCGTTTGACTCGCTAGGAGTTCATCCGCCCTTTGCAGATATTGTTTTTAGTTCCACCGGGTGTCTACCCACCGACCCACACTGATTGCGAGTAAACAGGTGGGTTGTGCCAGCTTAGTCGCCAGCAGCTTGACCATGCAAAGGTAGTACCAGGTTACATGGTCACTGGAACCAATCTTCCAAGAAGTTGATCTACTATCCCTGCATCAAGCTGACCTCATGACCTTGACCTATGACTCAATGACCTCCCAAAACCAATTCAGTTCAGCTACCCTATTGGTGGGAATTAGCATGCCCGATTAGGGTGAAATCCATACACACCTTCAGTAGATATTGAGCACAAAAGATGTGTGTGACGTACAGATGGACAGTCAACCAGAAAGCAGTATGCCTCCTGCTCTTCCGTGTGTGGCAGAGACATAAAGATATTTAATTATGATTTATGACTCAACTCTTTTAAATTCTGACTCCGTTGTAGATTTCCGTGATTCATGTGTAACTGCTCTGGTGCGAGAACTTGCTGTCAGCTATAAATTATGCAAAACAGAGTAGTGCATTCATGTGATTTTTATACTCGCCTAGAATCCCATCTCTATTATGAGCTACCAGTAGAAAATTAAGCTCTAAAGCTGCTTTCACACCGGACGCGAAACGAATTTTTCGCACGACAGATTACATTCAAAGTCTTTGCATTGACTTTGAATGTAATTGGTTGTGCAAAAAATTTGTTTCGCGTCCGGTGTGAAAGCAGCTTAAGGCTGAACACTCAATATAAAACTCCTCTCCTGCTGGGATATGCCCGGGTTCAAGCTTGTTTAAACCTAGTCATGTTACTTTGATTTTTAGTTTTATTTTTTCTTTTTTAAAGAAAAGGAAAAGTGATGCAATAATCAGAAATGCAGCAAAGAAAAATGTTAAAAGCCAGCAGTTTGCTGAACAGTATCGCCATAACTCTACAGTAAATCAAACATTAGGGGGTGGGAGGAATCACGGCCCCTCATCCTTGTTTCCATGTCCTGCAAATGGCATCGGCATCGGGACAAGAGAGGCTGCGTTCTATATTAATGCAAAATGAAAAAAAAATGCTTGGCTGACAAAACCTGGAAACACTTATCAAAGACGCCCAAGAGAGGTGCACAGTTGCTTGAATACGCCAGGAGTTTCATCACCAAAGTAACCATAGTATACCAGGAACCCCCCCCCACCGCAGCCCTCCTACCAGATCCCTCCACCCAAGCAAGAAAACAGCTGGAGGTGAGGAGCTTTAGGGTATAGTCATTCTGGTGTGTGTGTGTGTGTGTGTGTGTGTGTGTGCACACGTGTGTGTATGTGTGTGCACGTGAGCACGCATTTGTGTGAGTGAGTGTGCTTGTACAGGTGGGCGTGTGTGTGTGTGTGTGCATATGAGTGTGACGGAGAGTGAGAGAGGGTAAGATGAAAAAAATCAGACCCCTTCACCCCCCTATTTTTACCACTGCAGGACAACTGTAGAGTTGCAATGAAAGGGTTAACTTCACTCAAGCGCCACTCGCCAAGCACAGCTACAGGGCTAATGTTAGCCTAACGTTACTCCCCTGGCAGGGTTACAGGGCTAATGCTCATCTAACGTTACTTCCCTGGCGGAGTTACAGGGCTAATGTTAACCTAACGTTATTCTCCTAGTGGGGTTACAGGGCTAATGTTAGCCTAATGTTACTCCCCTAGTAGGGTTACAGGGCTAATGTTAGCCTAACCTTATTCCCCTGGCGGGGTTACAGGGCTAATGTTAGCCTAACATTACTCCCCTGGCAAGGTTACAGGGCTAATGTTAGCCTAACATTACTCCCCTTGCAGGGTGACAGGGCTAATGCTCATCTAACATTACTCCCCTGGCAGAGTTACAGGGCTAATGTTAGCCTAACATTACTCCCCTAGCAGGGTTACAGGGCTAACGTTAGCCTAACGTTACTCCCCTGGCAGGGTTACAGGGCTAATGTTAGCCTAACATTACTCCCCTAGCAGGGTTACAGGGCTAATGCTCATCTAACATTACTCCCCTGGCAGAGTTACAGGGCTAATGTTAGCCTAACATTACTCCCCTAGCAGGGTTACAGGGCTAATGTTGGCCTAAGATTACTCCCCTAGCAGGGTTACAGGGCTAATGCTCATCTAACATTACTCCCCTGGCAGGGTTACAGGGCTAATGTTAGCCTAACATTACTCCCCTAGCAGGGTTACAGGGCTAATGTTAGCCTAACGTTACTCCCCTGGCAGGGTTACAGGGCTAATGTTCATCTAACGTTACTCCCCTGGCAGGGTTACAGGGCTAATGTTGGTCAGACTTCACTCACCGAGCAGAGTAACCAGGGTAGTGTAACTCTACTGCTGCTAAAGCCGAAACATCACTCACACTCATTAAAGCTGAAACGTTATCCAAACATTGCTCACAGTGGTGTAATTAAGTCTCAAATGTTACTGTAACGTTACTCACCCTGTGGAGGTAAAGGTTGTTCAGTTCATCTCCGATGCGCCGCAGCTCCAGGGCGATCGAGATTTCAGCGCGCATGTCAGCCGGCATGGAGAGCGACCGGGGTCTAAAACGGCGATTTGGCACCTGAGGCATCTCTGCAGAGCAAAAGCACAAGGGCCCATCAGCCTGCGGGGTCTGGGGTCCGGGGCCAGTCATCAGGATATTACACTCCACCCAAATGCAAGCAGAGGTCTCATTTATAAACAGCACACAGGCATTATGAAAGTGTGTTCTCACTTTCGGATTTAAACAGGCAAACTTGACATAAACAAGGACAATTAAAGGCATTGCACACACGAGCTGGATTTCAGGTGGATTGTGATTTATTCATTAAAAATTGCATGTGGTCGTTCAAATTGATATCTTTCGATCATACACTGCTTTCCTTCTGAGTGCAAGCAGTATTTTTGCTTGACTCAAATCTTAATGAATGAGGCTCTGGTCTTCACACTAGTGCTCTATGCACAATGAACGCTCGGCTGAGCAGTTATTCTCAAGGAAATGTTTACATTTAGTGCTTAATTCAGGAACCTTCCAAGCGTAAAACACACGCTAAGATTTCAGAAATGGCCTTCTGTGAAAATGCAGTAACAAGCAACGCATAATTACTCTGCCATGGGGGAATGATACTGTGACCCTGCAATGACTAGACAGGGCAGAACGTAAGGAGACTAAAACCCAAGGACTACGAAGAGTCAAATGAATAAGCGCTTGTGCTCAATGCAGAGAATACAAAAAAATCTGCTTTCATTACCACGATTGACTAGCAGTGAAGCACAGAAGCGCACACTCTTGCAATATAGACCCACACACTCCACCAGTATTCATAATTCAGACACGCAGTCAGAGGAAGACGAGGAATCTCTGGTTATGAGATCACTCTACAGCATAAAGAAACTCCTGAGGTTTAGCAGCTAATGGTATTTTCTCCACCAACGGCAACTTGTTAGATAGCAAGAGTAACGATCTCTGGGTATGAGTCACGTACAAGCAAGATCAGTTCCTCTACCATATTTTTTTTCTAACATCCGATATTTGCTATCATGGGCTGCAGTATATTTATCACATTTGTCCTTCTGAAGGTTTTTATTAGCGGCACTCGTGGGAGCCGGCGTTACATTAAGCGATCAGACAGCCGTTCAGGAAACTAATACAAGTGGCAATAACCTGACCCGGCGCCTAAATTCATGATCGACTGCCAGCTGTGGTGCTGCCAAACCACACTTAGGAAAAACAACTCGGAAATTTTCAAAGCCAAAATGGCAGTGGTGCAGTCAAGTGATAGTCTGTGCAGATAGAGCACAAATTCAGCCCTGCACAGATGTCCTGAGCCCCTGCACATGTACAAAACCCCAGTTAAAAGCAAACTGAGAGCCGTGTTCACTACAACAGGAGCACTGCCCAATTACACAGCTCTCGCTGGCAGGATTGAAAGTGCATTTGAAAAGGATGTCTCTCAAACACACGCAAGCATGCACACACATACACACACGCGCGCACGTGCACACACACACACAGTCTCCCTCTCTCCCCATCCCTGTAGTTTTGTGAGCCCATACCGCAGTGTGTACTCAGGTCTACAAAAGTGCGCAGCAAAGTATGTTGTCAGAACCCACTCAGGAAGCCATGTCCCCAAAGAGGGTTCTGACCCGCTGTAAGAGAGTCCGGTGTTATGCGAGGCCGTGCTGCTGTCGGTTCTCATTTTCAGAGCCCTCAGATCAGGCGGCACTAATGACCCCCCCCAGCACCAGCGGCTCACACTTCCTGCTCCGGGATTAGAGACGCGTGTCGAGCTCTCCGAGGCGCGTTATCAGCGACGCTCATCGCCGCGGAGCCGTCTCGCTGCCTCTCTGTCTCAGGCGGACAAAAAGGCGCCACAGCTCTATTATGACTGTAAGGAGGGGGGCGGGGGGAGCATCCAACCAAACCCCAGAATGAGGCTGGTGTTGGGGGGGATATGGGGCTGCTCCATCCAGCCCTTTGTGAGGGTGATGACCGGACGTCCCACATGGCTGAACCTGTGGGTGCTCTCCGTTTCCCCCTGTGTCCTCCGCAGGCTGTCAGGGCCCCTCTCCCCACCCGACCTCCGCACCCGCCGTACCCACTGAGACGGGCACAGGGTATCAGTCCCCCGGTCTTCTTTTCTTTTGCCGTTTTAATTTGCTAGATTTTAAATGCGAGTTTGGTGCCCTTAACTGGTCGTTCTAATGCTGAATCTGCAATCAATCAATTAAAAACAACGGAGTTATACAACACCTTGTCTGAATATTTTGAAGGAAAAATCTGAAGAAAGTATCCTCACACCAGCCGATTCATAAAGAATCACACAGGAAGTAACGGAGCCAATTTAAACGCAACACTGTTACTGATTATTCCCAGTGAGTCGGTGCTCATCTGCAGTGTATAATCTACACCTACTGTTAGAGGTCAAAGGTCAATGACTAGCTACTCAATGAAGACTGTTTAACCCCTAGCTCATGCATTTCTTTGCAGAGAGCAGTATCTGTACATTACAGTACCCCCATTCCACATAAGACACCCCAAATCTCTGAGGAGAGTCTCACTGTCCTCCACCATCTCTCACAGTGATCAGTCATCAGAGCAGATTGATATTTGCTGTTTGCAGAATATTCCGGACTCAGGCCAGATGCTGCGCTCCCCTGCGTTAGAACAGTGTGCCAAAGCTCCTGGTTTGACTCTCTCAGTAAAGCTGACACTTGTGTTGCAGACTGACTACCATGGCAACGGATCAAAGCCAGCCGAGCCAGCACCCATGGTGCCCAGCAGCCTCGTACGAGCAGGGCATGATTGGCTTTGCGCTGCTCAGGGAAATGGGCTGGCTATATCCATTTTGGGTTAGCTTAATTCATTGCTCAAGCACCTCTAACTGGCCGGCCAGGTGATTGTCATTCGAAAATCAGTCCATTCCTTTGAATCTCACAGCAGTTTGTCCATATGAGACTGATGGTCATCACAATCACAAAGCTCTAAACTCTGATCCAAAAGTAAGGCTCTGAGCACGTCAGTCCATCACGCCGCTCAGGCGCTGTAACTTTAAGTATCAATAGTTCCTGTTCTTCGTAGCTGTAATCTGTGGACTCAAACAGCCAAAACACATCCGGCACGGACGTGACACGTCACACAGGCGAGGCAGCACGGGCTTATTTTTTACCTGCGGCACTGACTCAGTCTTTGGCGTGTAGATGCGTGCCTGTTTCATTGTGCATACGGAGTTTTGCCAAGTGATAATGTTGTTGGTTATGCGGGGTTTGGAAGCAAGGGCTATATTAACTGTCACTGAATGGACTAACTGAATCATTTTAACAATTAGTTCATGAATGCATTGATTTGATTCATTTGATTTGATGTCAAATGTCAAAAAAAAAAACGCTTAGCTGCATCACATTGCCTGGTTGGTGTACAATGAGGTATTTAGTTTAATTGTTAATACACAAATTGCGCTCCTTTTTGTACGTAGTCCTGTTGATTTTACCAGTTGTATGACCTCCGAGCCGCGCGCAGAATTTAAAACAAAAATAGACCAGCCGCGTAAAAACAGAGATGAGCAGCATGCAGCCAGCGCGGGTGCGCGCGGCTTCCGCGGTCAGTGTACGGCAGGTTCAGACGATTATTACGGTCGCGCGCTGCTGCGGGAAAGCAGCGGCTGAAGTGGAGCGCTGTGTCCGTACCCCGTGTGTTTGGGCCATTACTCCAAGCGAGAGCACACAAAGTTCGTAGAGAATGTAACGTCATCTGAATATAAGCGAGGAGAAGAACTGCTTTGCAGCTACCGGCACTTTTCAAGTTTACAGGCTAGACATCAGTGAAGCGTGCTTCAGAAGTTCAGTGGAGCACGACAAGGTGGGGTCTCCTGTCTCAGACCGAGGTGCACTGACGGAGACCGCAGCCTCGCTGAGCTGACGGCGCCACGTGCAGTGTGCGCATGTTTCTTCTGAGCTTACAAAACACATGAATTCAGACCCTGAGCAACCGAGGAAACCACGCGAAATTGCTTTCCCGGTAAAATGCAAATTATTAAAATCCGAAAGCGGCAAAAACAAGACGGGGGAAACAGTGAGAAGACATACCTGTGTAAGCAGGTTATGGGTAGCCTTACAGCTGGCTGCTGGGGACACCTGAAATTCTAGTCTTGGTGTAACCTCAGTTCGACACTTGACATGCTTGTCTTGAGGTCGAAAACTATGACTACTGTCAGTTGCAAATTCGAGTTGCTTTAGTCATGAAGCAAAAATCCAAATTTAGCTGACGCCTTGAGAAGCAGACTTCAACCGCGTATCCAGAAATGCGCCTTTACGCATGGACCTCTTGCTTGAGGGGACAGAAATCAGGGGTATACACTGAACAAAAGGGAAAATATTCTTACCATAATGCTGCGAGTTTGGGTGCACGTCGGATATTCGCCTCTGTGCGTGGGTTATTGCTTGGCTAGACGGA
The DNA here is from genome assembly GCA_029692085.1 of Gymnothorax javanicus. Classification (NCBI taxonomy): domain Eukaryota; kingdom Metazoa; phylum Chordata; class Actinopteri; order Anguilliformes; family Muraenidae; genus Gymnothorax; species Gymnothorax javanicus. The sequence goes on along the minus strand of CM056208.1, from coordinate 52,507,776 downwards.
CTCGGCGTCTGAGTCGACTTGTTATGGGTCATAAGAGGAGAGGTCGGGACTGAGTCACTGTCGAAAGAAAAATATCCACTGGACGATCTGGACCACGTTCTAAACAATGGGGACCTGTACTGGTAACCAAGAAGACTATGTGACATCGTAATTCCTCCACGAATACGATCCCCTTCGCCGGGCCGGCTGAGGTGGGAGTCTGTTCCGCTACTGCTCTGTGACTCTCCGGCTTCACCGCTTTCAATTAAGGTGGTCGGGCCATTCACTCGATTTTGTCTTCTGCAGAATAGATAGAGCAGGGATTGTTAATTCTTAATTATTCCTTCCATGCACTGTCTTCCTGTGCTGAAAGACCGTCACTTTACGGTGCACTGCCGATTTGGTTAAAAAAAAAAAAAAAAAAAAATGTAGACAGTTAAAAAAAACGAAGTTTTAAAGGAGGTTATACAAAGGTAATCTTGAGAGGAAGAATATGCAAAGACTGACTCGTATTGCTGAGAAGTGGTGAATATCACGGAGGGTGTATTTCACCGAAGCTAAAAACTTGGTAGTTCTTTTCCCTCTAAGTTGCCCTCCTCTCTCGCTCTCTTTCCCTCTTCCTCCCTGGCCCCATTGTTCAGAGTAAGTGCTGATGACAGCACTTTCCACAGGCGGACAAGGGAGGGAGGAGGGAGGGGTATAAAAAACTGGCAGGGGTGCGATTTGTAGTAACTGCGTCACATACGAGCTCCTTTACTAGCCAAGTTTACTTCCTAATTGCGTTTTGTTCTTTTGGAGATTTGAGAGCCATATTTGGATTGCATTTTATCGCGTACACAGGTGCTTATTCCATGTTTATTTTATGCGATAAAAATTCCACTCGGAAGAAGTTTCAATTTGTCACGTTTACGTGATTTCAGTCAAATGTCTACTTTCAAAGGCTACATATTCAAAAAGCTTATTGCATTCCCATAAAAATAGTGACCATATTATTGTAACTTAGAATTAGAAAGTGCACGCTATTTTGTGCAATAATTCTATCTTCATAATATCAGCAACACAAACAGTGCAATCCGTGAAAAATCGCTGTGCGGGTGCTTTGCTCAGTGCTATCAAATATCTTGACGAATAGACTACTTACATTTTAAAAAATGACCGTGGTACGATCTACCGTCCAGAAGCTTTATTTATGCCCGGTACATGAAAAACAGTCCGAGAATTCCGGACCTTCCGAACTTTGAGAGACCTTAAGGCGCGATACTTCTCGGAGCTCTGTGAGAACTTAATCTCAGTGTCACAAACTTTAAAGATCCAATACGGGAAAATGTGCCCAGACCTTTTCATCTCATTGGATTACTACTTCCCTGATTGGCAGACGATTAACCAAATGAGACGCATCCATGAGATCCTACTTTTCCCAACCCGGTACTGCCCCCCAGTGGTTATAAGCGGAACAGCGGGTTTAATACTGTATGTATTTTTATCGCAGGAGTCCGGTTAGGAGTCGTGATTATGTCGAAGTTACTACACGCGTGTGGCTCGCAGCCTGATGTGTCATGTTGTCGCAGAAATCTAGAATATCGGAAACAGCACTTTGAGTCGTATCCTTCTCATTCTGAATGTGAATCCCCCATACCGAAAGATGAGTGTTTTTTTTTTTTTCTTCTAGAGTCTGTGTTTAGACACAGTCCATCGAGGCAACTTCACTATGCGATGTTGGAGAAATTTCAAATGTAAAAATCAAATATCAAATTAGTTGTATCTCTTCCATTTCGGCATTTCTTCCAGTCTTCCACATGCGAATTCAGAAACCATTCGAAACTACTGTCTTGGTGTGGTAAAAGAAAAACAACAACGGATAAATTAAAAAAAAAAAAAAATGCCAGCCGCTAGTGCCGAACACGATGGGTCCACATGATCGCTACAACGCGCGTTCGGAAAATAAGTGAGGAAGAAGAGTGAGAATTCTACGCGCACGTGTAGAATTCGAAATGAACAGGCTGAAAATACAATAGAAGGATGTGATACCTAAACGCAACATAATCCAGTCCATCCTGACAATTGGCAGCATGTATCACTTAAAATCTCATAGGCTACTGGCTGGCATGGATTCTTCAATAAATACAGCTGACGAGCTGCGAATGTTTCTTATGCATAATCACAGCTGTGGCATGCGTTTGTCAGTTGGTTTGTGTAACGTTGATTAGAAGTTGATGCAAGTTTTCATCATCATAAGCACGATGTTGAAACGCTAAAATGTTGAGAGAATTTTATTGATTGCATGCAACAAATTTAAACTTACCTTGACAGATATGACATATCCAAAGTTGTATATTTAGCCGCTCATAACCGTTGTAAAAACTGGCGAGTAAAGAAAAAAGGGCAAATCCGTTGCTGAACTTGCTGTATGACTCACCCGACTCAAAGCGAAAATGTGTAGGAGTTCGCGTAAACCTAATCTAGCCTATATATTTCGATTCAGACCTGAAATGTCAGTTAGATATTTTTCAGGGAAGATCAGCGAAAAGATTTTTTGGTCGGTTATGTTTGATGGCAAGATAACTCCTTAAATAGAAAAGCGAAAATTTGTGTTTCTGCACATCGCAGTGCACGTCTCCCCCGCTGAACTTCTTCACGTCTTCTCTTGCAGAAAGTTCTCTTGCCTCTGTGCTGTGACGCTTGAGGTTTCTTCTGTCTTTCTCCGCCTATAACCCGCCCTCTTAGTGAGCGGGTCCCGGCTGCAATACACCTCAGTAAGGCTCCAAGTTTATGGTGATATACTGAAAAGACCGCATGCAAATTAAACGCCAAAGAAGACATTAATAATGCTGTCCTCTCACGTCGGCTAAGTAACCACAAATTTTTAAGGTAGCTATCTTTCGTGGGGATTTTTTTAAATAATGATTGGCCAACTTGTTTATAAATTATTTATGCAATTCTTGCTCTGTTGCCGCATTGCACGCGATATTTACAAAGAGGATTTGTTTGTGGTCTAACTGAGTGAACAACACCAGCACACAAACTAACTGGAATACCAAGCTGGGCTAAATTAAATGAAATGTGATTGCATTTGGTTTTGATGGTCAAGGTTATATCGATGGAACGATGTCTCGGCCGCCCAGAGGGCGGACATGCAGGTGTACCTTTAATTTAAACCTCAGATGCGAAAACAAATCGCAGGGTGTAAACATGTAACACAAGACCCAGGTCTTGCAGACCTTTGCTTTATAACAACCGGTTTTAAACATGGTTTTATTTATTTGCCACTTTTAAAAACTCTCAATATATACACAATACAACGTCTAATCAATATGCAACTTAAAATACGGGGAACATTTAAATAATTTAAATGGACAAAGGATGGATGCAACCTTCAATACACTCAGGCTTCCATTAAACCATTCAACAATTAACTCGTACTCAAATGTTAAAAAAGGAAATCGTAATTTGCATTGCTCTTCATCTGCGTTGAATATATATTCAACGAAATCAAGGCATTTTCGTTTAAGTTTACTTTTAAAATCTAGCTGAAGTGGACGCCGAATCTTGGAACCATCATATGAAAGTGAATGCGAGATTCAAACACCTACGACCATCTTTGAGAACGGAATACATATTCACACAGAGGAATGAAACCTGATTCATTCTCGCTATTACTCATTCTCATTCTAAAAATTCTACATGCATTCTAAAGTTCTGCGCTACATTTATTAAACTGCAAGGGCCGCACTATCACCAACCACGTCAGACGCAGAACAATATCTAATATAGCAACGGTTTCTTTTCAGCGACTCCTTTACATTTAACACGCTCTTTTAAGTCCAACAGTCTTGCGACACAATGCGCGAGCATTCGGTTATGATTCTGAAAAGAATTTTGTGTAAATGAATTCTGCAGTTCAAGACAGAGCAAAGAAATTAGGCTGCATTTAGAGCGAGCTTCCTCAGGAAATACATGCATACAGTTGGTAATGATCATTGATGCAACTGCTGGAACGACGGCTAGGCTAGATTTACTGGAATGCGCAGCCCCCTGTGGCTTGATGACGAGCACTTCATCACAGATTTCACGTCGTGAAACTTGGATTCTTTCACCTCTTGGGTCTACCAAATGAGTTGCTTTGATTACTTCAAATGTAATCCAGTTCTGAATAAGCATGGAAATTCCCACTAGATAAATACTGCATTGCACTGATCCAAACGGAAACCTGAGGTTTGAAGTGGTTTGAAAAGCGCGTGTTGTATTTAACAGTCCTTTTAAGACAGTTCTAACACCAGATCCAGAAAATATTGATTGCGAGCGGATTTCCTACGGTGAAGTGGATTGAATCATGGGCTATTACATGTTGTATATCCATATTTTTTTCTGGCCCTCGCTCTCTTCTGTCGAACTGCTGTCTCTCTGTCACCATCTATTGGAGCATTCGTATTACAAATATCGTTTCAGAGCTTTGTAATGAGCTCATTGGCAGCGAGTAAATTTGCTACGTTTGCTAAGCTAAAAATGCAGGACTTTTTAATTTGTATTACTTGTTCAAAAAAAAAAAAAAAAAACTCGCTACGTAAGGGAAATGATCCTGAATGGGAAGATTATACACACGCACGCACGCACGCACGCGCACACACGAAACAGGCCTACTGCACACATATGAAGCATACAGTACGCCATGTTAGGTTCCACTGTACTCAGTCATGATCAAGCGTTCTTAACTAAACACTACCCGGTGTTTTAGAATTCTTCAGGGAAATATTTGGGCTGGCTTGCGCGATAAGGTCAGAAGCATCTCAAAACTGATTTTAGCCTTATATTTAGAAGTACAATCTCATTACCTTTTAGTTTAGTGAGACCATAATATTGCTGTTGCAATGAATAATTTGGGGGTTATAAAAAATCCACTTGTCTGGCAAACAATAGCTCTAAAACAAGATTTTTTTATTCTGTCTTGGACAAAAAAAAAAAAACACTCAAAGACTTTTTATGAGGCTAATACACTTGGGCAGACAGTTTTTTATGGCAGTATAGCACAGTGGAATGTCACACTGGTGTATTGGCAATAATTTTGTCCATAGTGGTAGATGTTAAATTAGAACAGAATGTGTACCCGATTACATGAAGGGATGTACCTTAGTTTTAGGACAGTGACTTTTTTTTTAAAGATATCTTTATTATGTATTCATATATCTTATGTGTATACAGATTTTACATTTATCTACCCCTTATCTCCAAATCCCTCAGAAAACATCCCTCCCCAATCACGGTCCTTCCAAAACTGAACTGGTAGCGCAGGACAGAGGTGCATGAGAATGCTGAGATATTGCAAAAAAATAAATAAATAAAAATAGGCTACAACTTAGCTACCTCTCAGTGTTCAAGCATCTTTTTTTTTTTCCCAGAATATATTGGACATTCTACGTCCCACTTGCTATCATGTTCATATATGATAAAATATACCAATATTACCTCTATATCAGTATGTTAGACTTTTCTTGTGTAAAAATCTAATATTAACTCATGCCATTTGAAGACTGTTGGTGGCTTATCTTGAAATTCATTTTAGCAATAATGTTTTTACTTTCTGAGACAGTTTTAACATGCTGCCATACATGAATATAAAATGCACAGTCCATATGGATATAATACAGACTTAGCTTTAATCTGTGGGAGTGTACTAAGTGAACAGAAGTGAAACTGCAACCCCGTAAAATATATTCAATGTTCAAATACTTATGGACCTCACTAAGTCCCAGTAAAAGAAAATACGCAAAGATAAAATGAGGAAGTTGAGCTCATCAGCGGTCTTCAGTATAATGAGTGAATCTGCACCTGAGTCTGGATATCTTCAGTGTGGCGAGAGCTACATGCATTTTTTTTTGCCTTCTTTTATTCCTTCATTAAAAAAAAAAAAAGATTAACTTTAATCCTACCGACTGGGGCATCTGCAAACCCCAGAGATACTTATTCTCATCTCTCAGTTGCTTTATGTGTTCAGTCTAATTTTATTTGTCAAATAATTTGGTCTTTTTGACTTCATATCATTGTTTTCTGTTTTGGTTTCACTCAATCAGTGCTTATGAAGAATAGCAATGTACTAGGGTTTTGGGGAACCCCAATTATAAGCACCAAATCCCACCCCTGCAGTTCAAAAAGATGGAACTAATGATTGTGTTCATGTTTGCTATGGGTCCTAATTTGAAGCATTTGAAGCATCTAAATGAACGATAACTTTCCAACAATAATATTTTTTTTCTGATGACATTAATGATATTACTAATGTGTTGTAGCAGGAATAAGTGAACACTTCGCTAATTCATGTTCCTTCGATTGCCTGGTCTTCTCTTCCTTTTTTCTCTACTGTTCCTTGAAGGAAGGGAAAGAAGGATGTGAGAAATGAGCGATTGGAACGACCTCCGTTTCAGGGCATGTACGGTACTCTCGGTTTGTTACTCAGTCTGCACCCTGCCAATTGTGACTGTGGCCAACAGGGAAATCGGTATTATAAATCCACGAATTGAATTTCAGTTAATATCTAAAACTACGACTAGCCTACCTGAATTGCAATTGATTTGACCCTAATACAGCAGTGCTGTAGCTGTTCAATGTGCGGGGGCTCTAGAAACCAAGACGATGGCCAAAAAAGGAAAGAAGTCTTGAAAAAAGAGGTAGAGCACATTGTGTACAATCTCGCTGCCAAACAATTCACTCGATTCTTATTTCCTGTTAGTGAAGTTGATGAAGCACGACAACAGCTGCATATGCAGGAGCTGATGAGACACGAGCCCTCATGGATCACGGAGACGATGTTGTGCGGCGAGACGCTGCAAAGCTGAGTTAATGCCACTGACGTCGATTGCGACCACAACTTCCTTCAAAATTTTTTTTTGACTAAAAAAAGCACACGCCGTGTTCAAGGCAGCATGGGTTAAACAAACAGGTCGAAAGCATTACCAAAAGAGAAAAAAATAGGAAACGTTTATAAATAGCAGAGGGAACTTATGCTCCAGCCCTGGCATCGAAGTAACGGCGGGGACCAATCATGTCCTGTCCTGAATCTGGTACCGTTGGCCAGCAATGCAACTACAACCTCTCCTTTTCCCCCAAATTAACGCAGAGCCACGTCCCCACAGACCATTTTATGGAATATTATTTTTATGGTCATAGAACCAATATAAATAACATACATTGGACATTAAGACCAGACTGAAGCGTAAAGATTGGAAGGATTCAGGGTTATTAAAGGTAAAATCCATGAGGAAATGGAATAGACATTGCCACACATAGAACAAATGCATGGAATTGATAAATATATTGCAGTTTTATTGTGTGTATACCTTGGATTCTGCAAACATGCCAACCACCCACTCATGCCTGATCTCTCATGTCTCTGGGCAGCCCCAGAGACATGAGGGAGGAACTCAAGGTGCTGCCTCCTATGTGTAAAACTACCTCAGAGCCGTGAGCCGTCATGACCCAGCTGCACAGTTCATGACCCAGCTGCACAGTTCATGACCCAGCTGCACAGTTCGCGCCTCCAATGCTGCTGGTCAACTTGCAGTTCCTCACAGTCCATTAACTGCAGTTTGTGTGGGGTGGGGTGGGGGTGGGGGGTGTGTTGGGTTGTTGCTGTACTGCATCTAAATATTGGAATTGCATTTGGAATCATGCTTTTAAAATTAGACCTATAGACATTTCTTCCAAATGCTTATTAAATGCTTATTCCTGCATGTAGGAGTATTAGCTGACTGTACATTTACAAACCCCAATTCCAATGAAGTTGGGACGTTGTGTAAAACGTGAATAAAAACAGAATATAATAAACGACCATATTCAATTGAGTACACTACAAAGACAAGATATATAATGTTCAAACTGATACTTTTGTTTTTTTTTGGGAATATTCACTCATTTTGAATTTGATGCCTGCAACATGTTCCAAAAAAGCTGGGACAGAGGCAACAAAAGACTGGGAAAGTTGAGGAATGCTCAAAAAAACATCTGTTTGGAACATTCCACAGGTAAACAGTTTAATTGGAAACAGGTGAGTGTCATGATTAGGTATAAAAGGAGCATCCCCGAAAGGCTCAGTCATTCACAAGCAGGGACGGGGCGAGGTTCACCACTTTGTGAACAACTGCGTGACCAAATAGTCCAACTGTTTAAGAACGTTTTTCAATGTACAATTGCAAGAAATTCAGGGTTTTCATCATCTACTGTCATAGTTTCGACTGTGTTTGTGGTTTTTAGACTCTCTTTGTGGCTCCTTTCGGAACCACTTCTGTTCCATTAATTTTCGGATTCCTCCAGCTGTTTCGTCAGGTGTGGGCGGCACCTTCCTCTGGGTCTATGTAAGCCGGATGTCCGCCACGCCTCCCTCGCTGGAGTGTCTGATTTTAGCTAACACAACAGCCAGAAGATATCTTTAGTCAGGAATTGTTGGCGAAATATCTTCACGTTATTTTTGTGGTTCCCATTTCTCTAGGGAGATTCCCTTTTCTTCCTTTCCCTCTCTTGCGTTAGTGTTGCACCATTTAGGTGCTTTGTTTTCTCGGTTCCCGAGATACTTCCTCTTTCTCCCTCTCTCGCTTTGTTTCCTTGTTTTGGATGGTTGGACGTCCTTTTGGAAGCGCGAGAGCTGTCTCTGTTCTTTGGTCTGTATCTCTCTCTCTGTGAGTGTTTTAAGTCCATGCTGCTCTGGTTTTCTCCTACCGCTGCACTTGGCCTCTCGATTCTATCGGCCTTTACAGAACACTCCAGCCAGACATGGAGTCGCCAGCAACAGATACGCAAGAGAAGATTGTTGCTAATCAACAGTCGGTGCTAACAGGTTATGGCAAGGGCCTTACGGGTTTAGGCAATCAACAGGCAGAGCTGGCGGAGAGAGTTCACCTACAGGAGAATGCTATGCAGAGACAGGAAAACCCTATTAAGTCTCACCGAGAGTATTAGAGCATTGTCTGCTCAGATAACACAAAATGTTTCACAAGCACAATCCACACACCTTCCCCGAGAGCCTAAACTCCAGTTACCTCCAAGATACAGAGGCGAGGCAGGAAAATGCAAGGATTTCATTGCATATCGTGAAATATTTTTTAAATCGCAAACCTCAACGGTTCTCGAAGGAAGAATCACGGGTTTCGTTTATTCTATCACTGTTGTCCTGCACAGCCCTCACTTGGGTGGGGCCACTCATTCGATCTAGCTCGCCGGTTGGTAATTCGATAGATACTCTCGTGAGGGAGATGATTTCTGTTTTTGATCAGGACGTGTGTGGTCAGGACGCAGCTACGCGTCTGATGCATTTGAGGAAGGGCTCTAAGAGCGTCACGGAGTTTTCTATTTCTTTCCGCTCCTTGGCCACAGAGGCCAGAAGCACCCCTTATGATCGTTTTTATTCAGGCTTTAGCGGAAGAAGTAAAGGATGGTCTAGCGACGTTAGAGCCTTGTGTATCTTTAGATTCGATGGTTCGTATTGCTGTGCGGATCAATAATCGTATCCGAGAACGTAACAAGGAGAAACGAACTGCACTGGCTCCTACCAGCAAAGGGGTTAATTCTCCTTACAACACACACACAACCCCAACTCCGCCCACTGAAATTCCCACACCTACTGAGCCCATACAGGTTGATGGTTTATATGAGAGCCAGAATTGTAAGCCTGTTCGCAAATGAATAATTTGTCATCATTGTAACAAGCCGGGGCATATCCGTCCACGTTGTCCTGAGCTCAAGGGAAACGGGAAGTCCCTCTAGCGGTATGGGGAGTGCTAGAGGGACAGGTTCAATCTTCCTTTCGAACATTTATTTCAGTGGAGTTAACTGTGGGGAAGCAGAGAATAATTGTTGAGGCTTTTTTGGATTCAGGGGCCGTTGATTGTTTTATGGATGCGAAGTGGGTTAAGAAACATTCCATTCCCAATCGCTCTCTCTTGCAGTCCCGCACAGTCAGATCTTTGGACGGTCGCCCATTGGGATCAGGCCTTATAACCGAGGTCTCTGAATTATTGACTATGCTTATTCCATTTGGCGGTCATTCAGAGAGAGTTTGTTTTTTCCTAATCAATTCCTCGGTTTTTCCTGTGGTTTTAGGTCATTCTTGGTTGCTTGAACATAGGCCACATATCTTTTGGGGCAGTCAAAATAATCCAGTCCTCCCGTGGGGCTCTGACTGTAGGTCTCACTATAGTGAGATTCTGGCGTGTCGCACCGAACGTCAACCCATGGGGGAGGCTGACGCTTGGAGTGATGACAAGGAGGGAGGTTTACTTAACACACCCGATTTAGATAATGGAGTGGAGGAAGGGTTGGAGTGGGATCCTCAATTTGACTGGCGGCAGCCAGAAGAGGAGGATTTCAAGTCAGAGGATTTTTCTGACTCTGAGTCAGTTGTTGAGTCGTTGGGCTCTGAACAAGATTGGTGTGTAGGGGCCACGCTGAACTTTGGTTTACCTCCCAACGTTCCAAGTGATTATGTTGATCTCGCAGATGTTTTTAGCAAACAACGAGCTTCATCTTTGCCTCCGCATTGTGATTACGATTGTGAGATCAAACTTTTCCCTGGTACTACTCCCCCCAGGGGTGCGTTATACTCACTGTCTGGGCCAGAGTGTAAGGCAATGCATGAGTATATTCAGGAGGCTCTAGCCAATGGTTTTATTCGACCCTCTACGTCTCCTGCTGGAGCAGGGTTCTTCTTTGATGGGAAAAAGGATGGCGGTTTGAGGCCCTGTATCAATTACAGGGGCTTGAATAACATAACCATTAAGAATTGGTGCCCTCTGCCCTTAATGAACTCTGCATTTGAACACCTGCAGGAGGCGTCATTTTTCACTAAATTAGACCTCCGCAACGCGTACAATTTGGTCCAGATCCGGGAGAGGGACGAATGGAAAATGGCTTTTAATACCCATGACAGGCACTACGAATATCTTGTCATGCTTTTCGGATTGGTTAACGCCCCCTCTGTGTTCCAGGCACTCGTTAATGACGTCCTCCAAGAGATGTTGGAGAAATTCATCTTTGTCTATCTTGACAATATTCTGATTTTTTCTTCAACTCTCTCGGAGCATAAAAAACACATCAGACAAGTGCTTGAGGCCATCCTTAAAGCCAAACTTTTTGTCAAGGCTGAAAAATGCTTTTTACATGCCAGGACAGTCACGATTCCTTGGCTTCATTGTATCAGCAGGGTCGGTCCGCATGGACTCGGACAAGGTGGCAGCAGTCAGGAATTGGCTTGCCCCTCAGAATGTTAAGGAGGTTCAGCGATTTTTGGGCTTTGCAAATTTTTATAGGAGGTTTATCTGCAATTTTAGAGTGATGGCTGCCCCCATTATTCCTTACTAAGAAGAATGCCTCCCTATCATTTGCTTGGTCTCCAGCTGCTGAGGCTGCTTTTCAGGAGTTAAGAAACGATTTAGCTCTGAGCCCATTCTTGTTTTGCCCGACTCCTCCCTCCCATTTGTGGCGGAGGTTGATACTTCGGAGGTCAGAGTGGGTGCCATTTTGTCCAAGCGCCCCCTTCGGGACAATAAGTTGCATCCCTGCACCTACTTCCCCCGGTTGTTGTCAGCGGCCGAACAGAATTACAGCATTAGTGATCGGGAGTTGTTTGCAGTTAAGTAGGCATTGGAAGAGTAGCGCCATTGGTTGGAGGGGGCTGAACAATCATTTGTGGTTTGGACGGATGGGCCCGCCGGTCTGCCAAAAGGCTAATAAAAACTGCTGGCCAGCTGTTACCGGCCAGTAACGGTGACGTTCTCACTGTATGGACACTCGCCGTAAGCGCGCATTCCTCCTGTGCACATCTGTGCTCGATGACGATTCTATCATAAAATACGGCTCCTTCGTGGTAATTATCACCCCGCCATGGCATGCATGCACTCTGATATCACGGCTGGGTCAATTTAATCAGAATTAACCAGCATACTTGCATCATTTTTACACCTGGATAAGCAAAGCTTAGGAAGGACTGTTGTGATGAGACTCGGTCACTCACTAATCAATCAATCAATCAATCTCAAGAATCTCCAATATATCCAGCAGACTAAGCGACGTAATTCCCGGCAGGCACGGTAGGCATTGTTTTTCAATCACTTTAAATTTACGTTAACTTATCGCCATGGCTCCAAAAACATCAAGCCTGACGCCTTGTCGTGGATTTACGACTGCTCTGGCCGTGATCCCATTCCGGAGCCGGTAATTCCGGCAGCTGAAATTGTGGCTCCCACTCAGTGAGACATTGAGTCTGTTGTGGGGGAGGCCTTGCAGTCCGACCCTGGTCCTGGTGGGGAGCCGCCTTGCTGTTTGTTTGTCCCCGTGGCGGTGTGTTCCAAAGAGCTCCAGTGGGGGCATTATTTCCGCTTCGCAGGTCACCCGGGGGTTTACCGGACCAAGCGGTTCTTGGGCCGACGCTTTTAGTGGCCCAGCATGAATAAGGATATCCAGGAATTTGTAGCGGCATGTTGCATCTGTGCACGGAACAAGGTTTCCCATCTCCCCCCCTCTGGTCTTTTGTGGCCGTTGCTCGTTCAAGCATCCGTGGAGCCATATTGATCTAGATTTTGTTACGGGTCTGCTGGTTTCAGAAGGCAACACCGTGATTTTGGTCGTGGTCGACCGCTTTTCTAAGGCCACCCACTTTATTGCCCTGCCTAAGCTCCCTTCGGCGCGGGAGACGGCCCTTCTTGTTGTGGACCATGTGTTCCGGCTGCATGGTCTGCCTCAGGATGTGGTCTCGGACCGTGGCCCGCAGTTACGGCAAAATTCTGGCGTGCTTTCTGCAACCAGCTAGGGGCCACCGTGAGCCTTTCGTCTGGTTCCCACCCTGAGACCAATGGGCAGACAGAGTGCATTAACCAGTCAGTAGAAAATACACTTTGGTGTTTAGCGGCTGACAATCCTTCTTCGTGGAGTCGTTTTTTGGCATGGGCCGAATACTCCCATAATTCGCTGTGTAACTCCTCCACAGGCCTTTCTCTGCTTGATGCTCAGTTGGGTTATCAGCCTCCGCTTTTTCCGGAGACTGAGAGTGATTCAGAAGTTCCCTCGATTAATAATTTTGTTCGGCGTTGTCGGTCGGTCTGGGCCAGGGTCCGGTCCTCTCTATTGCGCTCTGGGCAGAAACAGAAGACCGCCGCTAATAGAAGGCGCTGTTTAGCCTCATCTTATCGGGTCGGCCAGAGAGTTTAGCTTTCCACTCAGGACCTTCCTTTGAGAGTGGAGTCACAGAAGTTGGCTCCCCGCTTCATTGGTCCTTTCAAGATAATGCGGAAGATCAACCCCGTCACTTTCCAATTAAAGCTCTCGAGATCCTTGCATATTCACCCCTCATTTCATGTCTTCAGCTTAAACCAGTGAGCACAAGCGTCCTGGCATCGGTTGACAAACCGCCGCCGCAAATGATTGAAGGGGGGCCGGTTTCCACCGTGTGTTGCATTCTGGCCGAGGGGCGTGTTGGTCGCGGGGTCCAGTTTTTGGTGGACTGGGAGGGATATGGTCCTGAGGAGCGGTGCTGGGTCCCTTCTCGGGATATCCTGGATCCCACCCTGATATTTGAGTTCTGAGTTTTGGAACCACTTCTGTTCCATTAATTTTCGAATTCCTTCCCGCTATTTCATCAGGCGTGGGTGGCACCTTCCTCTGGGTCTATACAAGCCGGATGTCCACCACGCCTCCCTCGCTGGAGTGTCTGATTTTAGTTAACACAACAGCCAGAAGACATCTGTAGTCAGGAATTGTTGGCGAAATATCTTCGCGTTATTTTTGTGGTTCCCATTTCTCTAGGGAGATTCCCTTTTCTTCCTTTCCCTCTCTTACCTTTGTGTTGCACCATTTAGGTGCTTTGTTTTCTCGGTTCCCGAGATACTTCCTCTTTCTCCCTCACTCACTTTGTTTCCTTGTTTCGGATGGTTGGACGTCCTTTTGGAAGCGCGAGAGCTGTCTCTGTTGATTAGTCTGTATCGCTCTCTCTCTGAGTGTTTTATAGCAACACTAAGTAGTTTTTTCACTCTCAAATATATATTTCCAAGATCATTCTGGCGATACATCAACTCACAATAGGTTGAATGACACTTGTATCATGGCTCGATCGCGCCTGCATCGCCTTCACTGGCACTATGTAACTTTGGGTTTCGGGTGGGAACCCAGGCTCAAAAAGAACTACAAACTACAAACTGCTTTACGGCATACGTACCACAATCCCCCTCCCCCACGTCTCTCAAGATCAGCGAGTGAATGTAGAATGAAGCCGAGTCGTAAGTGGTTGTAATGGCTGTCTGAGGCGGTGAGGAAACCGAAGAAGGCAAAGGTGTTGTCCCAGGAGACATTTAAGAGAAAAAGAGAAAGCAATAAAATAAGATCCAGGACTAGGGTCAACAGTGGACCAGCATTCACTCGCTGGGGAAAGCTGAAAGACTAGAGGATGAGGGATGTCCGACCGATGGCGACCTGGCGTTGTTACTTTTGGACAAGTACGTACATATTGTTCGCTTAATCCTTCATTCTAGTTCTGGTTCTAGTGCGTTTGAACTTGCTTTGTGTCAGGCTGTGTCAGTGAAATCATCTAGTACCTTGTTTATGCTCAGTCAAATAATTGCCTCCAGTGATTTATCTAGCAGGCTGGTATCTGACATGCTAGCTAGTTGTCATGCTATCGCTAGCTGGCAAACATTTCTAAACTAGTCCTCAGTCGAAATGTGTGATCATAAACGTAACGAGCATGATAAACCGGTATGCGCGTGTGACTGAATGATACAAGTTCCCTGGATTCAATGTGATGACGTGTATTTGCATGCGACATGATGATATATAAGGATCTGGTGTTGTGCAGATTACTTGCGAGAGCGAGAGTGAGAATGAGAGTAGGAAAATGGTGGACCACTCGTTGGATGTTATGTATGGCTATTGAGTGCCTTAATAAAGTTACTGTCTAGCCGCCTCCAAGTTCGAGTCCGTCTCCTTTATGTATATAGATCGGGTTGCCTACCCCGCATTCTTCTCCTCTCACCAGTGCAGGAGCGAGCCCTTCCCGGTCATTGGGACGCACCCCCCTCAGCCAAAGACGAATTCGTCACAACATGTACTTCAGTCCCGTATAGAGTACAAAAGGTAGAAAATTTGTCGTGTTTTATTTCGGAAGGATAAGGTAATGATCCGAGTTAGCATGTACTAATGTCGTTTCAGGGATTTTCTGTCAACTCCCTGCCACCCTCTTGTTTTATTGCACCAGCTAATTGGTTCCGTGCATGACGACTTTGTGGTCGGATTCTGCAAAGGGACTGCCTATTCGAACAGCGACTGTGCATGTAAGCGACGTCCACTCATTTGTAAGCAGAGCAAAAATGGATTCATGCCAGTTAGGGCTAGGATTAGTAGCAGCAGTGCATGTAAGCGACGCCAACTTCGTTTTAGGTTCCGTTCCTGACATTCAAAGTGTAGCATAAAATGCGATAAAGAGCTGTCCACTCTGAGAACCATAATGATAACCATAACGATTTGAGCATCGACACTGATGAATGATATCGTTGTGTAAACATTGATGTTGTGCATTCCAGCTGTGTCAGAGCCCTTTTTTCTCTGCGATGTCATCTGCCATGTTGAATGAACGCGAAGCCCTGTAAATTCTGACTGATTTCAATTGGTGGTCAGTTTTTCTAACGTGCATAAAATCACTCTGAAAGTGACCGCAACAACGTCGTTTGCCATTATCATTGTCTTTATAGTAGTAGTGTGGACTTTGCCATCTACGTGAGTTAGACCGATTTTTAAGTCTCCCATACCTGGTATGAAGACATGGTTGATCGGATCACACATTGCACGTCCTGCTTCAATTTCAGTTTTTTTTTTTTTTTTTTTTTCCAGAAAGTTCGCTGGTGTAGTTGGCTTGTCAACAAATGCACGTGTAGACAGATTTTACGGTAGTTTATTACAGACAATACCATTTCTCAACTGCTGGGGGACACCGCGAGCGAATCCGGCAAAAACTACATAGTGTGGCTTTAATTCCTTGCTGCTCTGGTTTTCTCCTACCGCTGCACTTGGCCTCTCAATTCTATTGGCCTTTACATCTACAGTCCATAATATCAAAAGATTCAGAGAATCTGCACAAATCTCCTACACGTAAAGGGCAAGGCCGAAAACCAACATTGAATGCCCGTGACTGTTGGTCCCTCAGGTGGCACTGCATTGAAAACCGACATCATGCTGTGAAGGATATTACCATATTCGGAAAACCATTGTCAGTGAACACAGTTTGTCGCTACATTTACAAGTGCAGGTTAAAACTCGACCATGCAAAGCAAAAGCCATATCAACAACACCCAGAAACACCACCGGCTTCTCTGCACCCGAGCTCATCTGAGATGGACTGACGCAAAGTGGAAAAGTGTGCTGTGGTCTGGCAAGTCCACATTTCAAATTGTTTTCAGAAATCATGGACGTCATGTCCTCCGGGCTAAAGAGGAAAAGGGACCATCCGGATTGTTATCAGCGCAAAGTTCAAAAGCCAGCTTCTGTGATGGTATGGGGATGTGTTAGTGCCCATGGCATGGGTAACTTGCACATCTGTGAAGGCACCATTAATGCTGAAAGGTACATACAGGTTTTGGAGCAACATATGCTGCCATCTAAGCAACGTCTTTTTCAGGGACGTCCCTGCTTATTTCAGCAAGACAATGCCAAGCCACATTCTGCACGTGTTACAACAGTGTGGCTTCGTAGTAAAAGAGTGCAGGTAATAGACTGGCCTGCCTGCAGTCCAAACCGGTCTCCTAATGAAAACTACATTATGAAGCGCAAAATACCACAATGGAGACCGCGGACTGTTGATCAACTGAAGTCGTACATCAAGCAAGAATGGGAAAGAATTCTACCTACAAAGCTTCTACAGTTAGTGTCCTCAGTTCCCAAACGCTTATTGAGTGTTGTTAAAAGGCAAGGTGATGTAACACAGTGGTAAACATGCCCCTGTCCCAGCTTTTTTAGAATGTGTTGCAGGCATAAAATTCAAAATGAGTGAATATTTCCAAAAAAAAAAAAACTATAAAGTTTATCAGTTTGAACATTAAATATCTTGTCTTTGTAGTGCACTCAATTGAATATAGGTTGAAAAGGATTTGCAAATCATTGTATTCTATTTTTATTCACGTTTTACACAACGTCCCAACTTCACTGGAATTGGGGTTTGTAGTTGAAGACTCTGATGTGCTCATGCAGAGCCCTGAATAAGGTGTTGTCCTGCATCGCTCTGTGAAAGACAAGCTTTGGGGGATGGATTTCAGCGCCCAATGATCCTGAGCAGGAATGGGTGGATGGCTGGAACTCAGCCAGACTCAGCTGATGTTAGAGAGCGGTCTTGCAGCAGACCTGATTGTAATCTGTCATCATTGCAGTTTGAAAGTGTGCTTTGCAACGGCTCAGGAGCAGGTAAACTATAAAGTTCATCATTTAACTTTACAGCATCTTAATTGCTCCTTCCACCTTTTATTGAAGTTGACCACAAACTTGATTGCTAACACATTTCCTACTGTAAGAACAGGATTGAATTAAACTAACTTGAGCTCGGTCCCGATCCTTGACCCTGCTGTAGGTTTAGAAGCTTGTTCAAATGAACTAATGACAAAGATTTCAAGAGAGACTTTGGCAGCCACTAAAGTTGAATTAAGGTGAAGATGAAGTTTAACGTAAATATGACCAGGATCTAAGTGTAATTGTGACATTACAATCCAGCAACAAGCACGAGCTCTAGATAGAAGACGTAAGTACCCCTCTCTCACTCATTAGGAAATGAGTGAGTAACAAGATTCAGCTGAGAGGGGAGACACGCACACAATGTAAACCAATCAAAACACACACATACACACCTAATAGACACGCAAACTGCTGAAATGCAAAGAGACTCACTGGGGATTCACACTAGGGTTGTGACAAGGCTGCGTTTTGATTGCTTTAATTTACCAGAGGACTTGGCCACTTCCATTAAAACATCAGGATTGAAACACTTCCATTTTGGAAGTAAAGTGTGAGTTTGACGTTGCTTCCGCTAATTTGTCAGAATCGCATCATCGCCGCCGCCCTCAGCTGACCATCTTACTGGCATGTGTGTATGCATATCAGGCAGCAATAAATGGCTCCGTCAGCTGTTCTGATGTTCGGCGAACCATGATGTCATCAAAAAGATTTCGCTAAGGTCGGGCGGTAGAGGGGTTAGGAGAGACGGGGGAGGGAAACATTCGTTCAAATGATTGATGCGAATGGGCCCGCCGGTCTGCCAAAAGGCTAATAAAAACTAATGGGCTGTTACCGGCCAGTAACGGTGACGTTCTCACTGAATGGGCACTCGCCGTAAGCGCGCTTTCCTCCTGTGCACATCTGCGCTCGATGACGATTTTATCATAAAATACGGCTCCCTCGTGGTAATTATCACCCCGCCGTGGCATGCATGCACTCTGATATCGCGGCTGGGTCAATTTAATCAGAATTAACCAGCATACTTGCATCATTTTTACACCTGTCAGTCATTGATAACGCTCTTGCTAAAATGCCATCTAGTGGCTGCTGAAAGACATGACTGTCAAAATGAATTTTTAAGCACCGTTGGGATTTCTTCGTCTTCTCGGTCTGTAAAACTGTCAGTTGCGTCTTATTTACTGTGCTTGTCATCCACACAGAGGCATTATTGCTTAATTACCAAATTCACCCGGAGATTACCTTTGTCCCTGGGCGCTGGAAACCTGAGTCACTGAGGTCTGGTGGGAGCTGGGGTCAGGTCTGGACAGAGGCGAGACAGCAGCCAGGTACAATGCTGAATTGTTCTCACTTTATGAGAGCACGCACTGTGGGCATGCTCAGTCAGTACAGTCTCAGCTCTTCATGCATTCCATCCTAATTACGTCTGAAAGCGCATTGTCTGGGATGCTTAGCTACATACCAACACAGACACAAATGTAACATACCTGGCGCTTCTCTAAAATGATTATTAACTATCCAGACACACCGTGTCCTCTAAAACCGTGGTTCTGTGGATGCATGTTTCACAATAAGAGGAGATATGGTGCTTTCTGTCCTCGCTGGTCTGTGTGTGTGTGCGTGTGCGTGTGCGTGTGCGTGCTAGTGCTTGCACGTCTGTGTGTTCACATGAGTCTGTATTTCTGTGCGTCTGGGTTTGTGTTGGACAGGGAGAGAAGGTTCTGGCAGCTGTATGTAGGGAACTGTCCAGCTCTGAAGTGGTGCTGAATTCACTTTTGGGGAGGCCCTGTTGACGGGCTGCGTATTACACGGATACTCACTCATCCGATCAGGATCATCCACCGTATGCACCCGGCCAACCAAGTTCATTTAGCAAGCACATCTGATCATGATAACCCAATTAAAACCATCCAATCTGTCAGCAGTCAAATTTCAGTAGACTGGAGGCTGTGAGGCTGGTGCCGTGGTTTCACTCGTTTTGGCTCGGGGATGGAACGTAGCAGCGTGTGGATTAGTCTGAGAACACTGGTCTGCACGGTCTTAACTGAAGGTTGTGACGCTTAAGTCGCAACCACCCTGTTACCAAATGCAGTGGATTCTTGAACATTAACATAATTTTGAAAACAACATTCTAAAAAAGACTCTTCAAAGCCTGGAATAAGTTGCACAGGCACCATTGCCTCAATCAATGTGATTAGTAAACAGTTTATTCTGTTTTCTCAATTCGCTGGCTTCAAAAACCCTGGGGATAGAAGGTGGACAGTGCTGTATTGGTGTCGCCGTCTTCAATATTGCAAGACCGCAGCTATTTTTCTCATGCCACAGGTCAAATCTTGTACCGAACCTGGATCCAGTTTGATCCAGGCTTTCTTAT
Organism: Gymnothorax javanicus; assembly: GCA_029692085.1. Classification (NCBI taxonomy): domain Eukaryota; kingdom Metazoa; phylum Chordata; class Actinopteri; order Anguilliformes; family Muraenidae; genus Gymnothorax; species Gymnothorax javanicus. The sequence goes on along the minus strand of CM056208.1, from coordinate 52,487,963 downwards.
GCCCCCTGATGAAGTGGACAGGGTTATAGGAATGAGTGATGTCCGTCTGCATGTCTGCCCGTCTGTCCATCACACTTCTTTTCTGGGCCAGAACTCCCTAATCTTTCAATATTTCTCCTCAAAATTTGATGTATGGATGCATCTTATTGTGTAGATGAGCCTTTTCATGCTTACTGCTGCCCTCCTGTCCATCACTCCTCCATGTTTAGTTTCCAGACCAGAGACTGTGCCGGGGGAGGGGGGCACCTGAGTGTCTCATGCTCGTTGGATGTGATCTGCTTCGGTCATTCAAACAAAACTATCTCATTTAATGTCTTAATATCTTCCTGCCTCCTGATTAATTTGAAGACATTTTTATACAGGCAGCTAAAAATTCCCTGTTTCCATGGGACTTCAAAACTGAGGTGAATCAGTCAGTCAGTTGAACATTTAAGAATACAGGGGCTTTCAAAAAGATGGACTCACTTTCAATGCAGTATATTTCTTGATCGGGTCCATCTTTTTGAAACACCCTGTATATATTTCTCAGTTATGTGTTTACCTATTTTTGCATCTGGAAAAATGACATAGTTGTAATCTCCATGAATGCTAATGGCTATTGTTATCCCTAATGCACAGGTCAAAGTTTTCCAACTCAGAGAGAACTGATATTGATTTCAGAATTATTACTTATTTATATATTCTTTATATCACTTATTTCTGTGTGAAGCTTCTATCCAAATAGATGAGGTCAAAAGCGAACAGCTTTCACATCAAGTCATTTCAGGGCTTGGTTGTAGCGTCAGTGTCCTGACGTTTACTGCATACTTTTAACAAGCTGTTCAGTTTGGTATTTGCTTAACCCATGTAGTGATGGATTTTTTATTGAGCATTAATGCATGATTGGGCATGTATTCCTGGCCAGTTACTGTTTAATGTTGTTCCTACATCATAAAGAAAGGTGATGTATGGCTGCATTTTCCCTCAGACGACCTGTGACTCTCACGTCCCCTTCTGTCACCCAAATAATGTCAGTGACACCACAGAGGGGTCAGGTGACCAGATCAGTGCTGCTGGTTCCTCTGAAAGGGGGAGGGGCTCCAAGCTGACAGGAAATCGCTCCTGAGGTGAAAGGTCACCTTGTTCTCCCAGAACCTCCTGGGAGATCTCAGGCTTCGGGAGGTGTGGCTGAAGGGAACATAACTCCAGACTGTCAGGGTATGTGCTGTGGACATTTCAGAGAGTGTGTGTGTGTGTGTGTGTATGTGGGTGTGTGTGTGTGCCTGTATGTGTGTGTGTGTGTGTGTGTGTGTGCATGCGTGCCTGTGTCTGTGTGTCCTAGTGTGTGTGTGTGTGTGCGTGTGTGTATGTGTGTGTGTCCATTTTTGTGTGTGTATAGGTGTGTGTGTGCGTGCATGCGTCCTCGCATGTATGTGAGTGTGTCTTTGCGAGTGTGTGCATGCACGCAGTGTGTGTGTGTGTGTGTGTGTGTGTGTGTGTGTGTGTGTGTGTGTGTGTGTGTGTGGGTGTGAGGGCTCTCGTGGGTGTCGGGCTTTGGACTCAATTCCCTAAACATCCCCCCCCCCCCCCACCAACCCAAAGCCGGTTCCCAGGCACTCACTCAGCCCTTACACCCAGGCCCAATATTGACGGGTGTAATGAGCGCGCTCAGTCCACAATAGCCTGTGTGTGACCGCGGAGCCCCTGAGGCCTGCTGGGAGAATTCACACCCAGCCGTCAGACCCCAGGCCTGCCTTTGTCCCGCGCCTGCAGGGGCAGCCGGCGGAGAACTTTTGTCAGTGACCCCCTGGGGATTACAGCAGACATTCACTATGGATCCCCCCCCCCTACCCCTCACGCTGTGTCCCAGCTCTGGGCCCCTTTGGATCTGCAGGATGGGGGGGACACACCCACCCCCCACAAAAATGAGCACAATGAGCTGCCCCTTATGTAAATGTGCATAGTGTCACATCTCCTGACTGTAAGACACACACCTGTGTGCATTACTGCCACTTAAAGAGAGGGGTTTTACTGATTTTTAATATGTTAATGTTTTATTCTGAGGAGGCTAGAATTGTGCTGAAAGTTGACCACCCAAAGCAAACATTTCTTTTCATTAATACGGTTAAACTCCTGTTGAAGTGTTTGCAACATTTTGCCTGTTTTGTTGCATAAGTGTGGTTGTTTTTTTTTTTTTTACTAGCTTTCACAGTTGCTAATTTGTTTTGAAGTCTTCAAGAATCTTTTAATGTGAAAGAAATATCAAGGTAAATGGAGATTATTATGCTAATGACCAGAATGCTGATAAGTGCTAACCAAACTGAAGAGCAGTTTTTTTTGTTCCTGGTTATTATCACCTGGTTATTATTAAATTCTCTTGGCGATGAAGTCTACCCTACATGCTAAAAAATGTGCTCAATTATTCCACATTGGTGACAATTGTTATGGAATTATCTGTATCATCGCTAATTTTAAAGTCATGATGGAAAGTATGAAACAAATTCAATAAAATTCAAAGAGAAATTCAGGTTCTCCGTAGAAGAGTGTCAGCATGTCAGGGTAAATCACGTGCCTGATGGTATCTGTCAGGCACTGTAGAGTCGTGTAAACCATTTACGTGGTGTTTTTGTCCCTCGAGCAGAGGCAGTTAGCAAAGGCCTCGTCTTTTCAGAGATTTGTTTTTGCTGACTTTCAAGACAAAAGCCTGGGACTCTGTACTTGCACATCAGACAATTATCGCAGGATATGGAGCAGTGATGTGTTTAAGATTATGGTTTATTGTACAGTATAAAATGGTCTTTGTATCTTTAAATTTGTTTTTATACAAAGAAAGATTGGCTTATACTTTGCACGTTTGTCAAGTTAAATTTTTGTTGTGGTTCTATGCTTGTAATAATGCTGAAAGTGGCACTACATTTACTGTGCTTTATTTAGTATTTTGTGCCGAAGATTTTAATATCTCATGTATATATAGTACATGGGCTGCATCCCAGTGGAAGTACAAAAATTAGACTCCTACCATGCAAGAAAATAAGAAATATTTTATTAAGTGATTAGTAATTAGTACATTCTGACAAAAGCAATGACTTTCATTCTTTAGGAGTCACAAAGGCTTCCCATGATCCTTTGCACCCCATTGGCAGTGTGGTGATGAGTGAACGGTCCTCAGTTGCGCTGAAGAAAATAAAGAAACAGATGAGTAAATGAAACCTGACAAAACTGGAGTCCAGTTCAGCACCTGCGCGGCTGGATTCTCGCACCCTGGTGTCAATACCCTGGTGCTCTGTGTCGACGGGCCTCTCCAAAGTGTGGGGCCTCACTTACTCCAGTCTGCCTGTTTAATCGCAGCAAACTGTGAACAACTGTTAAAACGCAGTCTTTTACTGGGGGGCTGAGCATGTGTGTTTGTGCAGAGATGGAGGGGGTGGGGAGGGGATGGGGTCTATATTTAGAGCTTACTAATTATAGTGGAGGCCAATGCAAGGACGCAGTCTTTCGCTGTCCTGTTTGACGGGCCGTTATAAAGAAATGTCTTACAGGCATTTGTGTACAATACCAGGGTAAACGAGGGGTAATTACAGGCCAGTGTGGTGCTGTTCATTTTTCCGCGTGTGGCTTTAGAAATGTGTGAGGTACTGCAAAGTTGCTCAAAGCCTTAAAACGTCGCACCTCAGCGGAGATCAGGAATCTTCACAAAATGGTGGTCATTTTTTAGCTGCCAGAAAAAACTGGAGACGAGCATCACAAAGAACAGAAACAAAATTAAAAAAAAAAAAAATTGACTCGTCCAGCGAGGGTGTCGGGTAAACTCATTATAAGGTGTGAGATTGTGTTCCCTCCTGTTCTAGCAGGGTGGATGTTGGCTGTGGTATTTCTCCACTGACTGATGACCCTTCTGTGTGAATTAGCACCAACCATATTATTAACATCCACCGAATCATTAACACTTATTTGTTGGGGAGTCGTGAGCTGATCCATAGCACCCAATTTTCTCAGATAGAAAATGACATGAGCCGTGACAAGGGCCAGGGTCTCATTTGCGATACACGACAGGCACTTGGAGGGAGTTTGAAACTTTGCCATCATACTGAATTTCCTCTTAATGACAATGGCCTGATTTAGTGTGAAGGCCAGTGTGTAATTTTCAGCGCGTGATTGGAGCAGGATGTTTCGGGGGTGAGATCACCGACAGACTGTCACTGTGTGGATGGAGGGTGGGGGCCTAATTGGCTTAATTGGGTGTCTATTCAGAGCTGACTTCTGATGCGGCACCAAGTGCAATCTGATTGGCTGGTCCTGTAGAGGGTCATGTAATAAAGGTCAGCAAAGAAAGGAAATGTGATTCCACTTCTCTGTGGGGAAATAAGTGCACTCGCACACTTGGTTAGAAAACAGTTACCTCCATCTGAGCAATCGGTCTTGGATGTGTGCTTGACTGTTTTTAAACAGGTCACTGAGAACTTTGTGACACATCGAGATCATAAAAATTGACAAAGGCAGCATCACATTCCTCATACCTGTGGATGGCAGCTTGGCATTCTGAGGATGATGTCATTGCCACTTTGAAGGGAGAGCATCTCACTGTGTAATGAAATAAACTTAAAAAGAATTCTAAAAAGTAATTGCAGCTGAAAGTCATGTCAGGGATTCACTCATTAAAAAAAACTATAAAAAGTTCCTTAATTTTTAACAAGTAATTATTTTCATCTTAAAATGTGCTATTATACAGATGTAGAGCTTATTACAAATTCTGTTGTGGTAGGTGATTGTGTTAGGAAGTAAAGACTGGGGGGGCGGGGTCTCTGTGACATCATCGTCACCAGTCTTCCCTCTCATGATGGCGCATTCTGGCTGCGGACTCTGTGCTGGAAATCTCCAGGATTTCCTGCAATGTTTACTTCCCCACCAGTGTCAGCATTAGAGGCGTCTGAAATCCCTTTGCCTCCCAGACCTGCTCGAGCGCCTGTGATGCAGGAGGCGCTGGATCCGATGACGGGGAAAACCACCGCACAAACCCAATAAGCCTAAACGAGGTGAGGGGTGACTGGGAGCGTTTGGTGGTGGACCCGGGCAACAGTGATGGAACAGATTAGATGTATAATGTGCTTGAGATGAAATGCGAGACAGACCTGGATCTGGGGGATGTAGGCGGAAGCCGTTGGATTTAAAGAAGTCGGCCATCTTGGGTCACTAAAGTTTACATTGTCCATTCAGTTGGAATAAAACAATGATTTTAAAAATGGAGCAAAATTACTGTAAAAAAAAAAAAAACCTGCAACTTAAGTACATTTTTGGGCTGCCTTGAAATTTTAAGTTGAGTGAACTTGGGAAGAGCACTTGTTTACTCTAATCCTACAGGTTGATTTGCCTTAAGTGCATGTAACTCGAAATTGAAGCTTAACCACAAACTTTTTTCAGCAGAACAGATGGTGGTTTTACGGCATAGAATCATGTTTGTTTTCCTTTCCTTTTTTACCGTAAATGCCTCTATACAAACTGCAGTTAAGCAAATAACCTACTGCATGAGACACCTGCTTTTCCCAATATGGAGCTATGATAGGTCACAGCAAATATTGCCTGTAAATGTCACTCTACAAAAACTTGATCTTTCTTTTTTGTGGTGAAGAATACGAATCCTCATGCTCTTAGTGTGCGCTATGAGTCCCTTTCATCTTTAGATGCGAGTGCAATTTACTGATTTAAAAGAAACTCATACAAATCTCTAAAACTGCGACCTTTTTTCACATTTAAATGGTTAGGGTATTTCCCTCTGCAGTTATTCGATTTCCACAACATCTGCCTTCTGCTTTTTGTTTTGTTTTCGATTTTTTTTTCATAAATTACACCACCCTGCATTTTGAAAAAAAAATATTCTGCTGATTTTCCAAAAAGGCCTCATATTACCTAATTTGAGGATGCTGAATTAAAAAATGCGAGTAAAAAGTTTCTATCACAGTTTTTTCACAAAATAAAAATGAAGATATTCCTTATTATATCATATAAATCAACTTTTATGCACCGATCAAAAGAGCAACAAATGCTATTTGGGAGTAGTGAAACACCAACAGATGTAGCAGAAAACATTTGTATCATGTCTGCATTTTCCCCTGTCAGTGGCCATATTACTACGCCTGACATCAGGATTAAGCACAAAATAATGTCCTTAGAATCATTCTGCATGTGAAAATCAGCCAAGAATTGAACAAATAGTTCTCACTTGGCTCAGAGGAAAATGGAAATCATTCATTGTGGCAGTTTTTCCGGTGGTTAAGCACTTCTTAATCGCACAAGTGGTTGTCGAAAGTGACAATACTATGAAATGCTCATCATACATTGTGAGAAAATGTGACGTGCTAGAGCAAAACTGACACTATTTTTGGAATCGGCGCCCTTAAGTTAGCCAGAAACAAGAATTGGATTTTATTCAGCAAAAATGATGCAGGGTGGTGTTATAATTGGACCTGGTGGGGTGGGGTGGTGGGGGGTTAGAATATGCACCCCCCCCCCCACCTCTCACGCTCGCTGCAGGCTAAACTCACACCACGGAGAAGCCTCATTTTTCTCTCTATCATAGTAAACACACTTAAATCATATTACTCAAGATTCTGTTGACTTGCTAATTGAAATATTCTTGCCACCCCCCCGCATGCCATCTTTCATGTAATTAACAAGATTTTTGTTTTCTTTGATGAAAAAGTAATGGATTAAATATTGGTTTGAATGAAGAATTTTCATTCAGATTTGAATTTTAGTCTTGGACTATGTAGAATTTGTGTTTGTGAAATCAGCCCTTGAATTGTTGGAACAGAATTAAAACTCTTGATTAGATTTGCTCATATTACAGCACACGGGCGAGCTCACGCCACAGTCCGCCAAGGCCACGAGCCGCAGCCACCCAGCGCCGACAGCTGAGAATCCGAGTGCCCATCATCACCCACCATTGCCCAGCCAATCAGCTTTCAGTTTACTAAAGGGTGAGGCCTTTCTCCCATGGTAGCTCCTAACAATAACATGAGCGTGGCATGACAAGCTCGGCCTCGTAAACCCTGGCATCTCTCTAATGGCGATGCAGCCAGTGGCGTATTGAGAATGCAGCTGGGAAACACAAAGGTCGCTCTTGTCCCACGGTGTGAGCTGATTAAAAGCCCCACCCCAAATTATGGCCAGGTGGCTATTTGGGCTGTGGGAGCCCCAACACAATGGGGGTGGGGGGGTAAGAGGCGAGACGATAGGGGTGGGATGTGTGGCGGACATATTTGAGAGCGCTCCAAACATGTGGCAGTGCGACAGGAATGGCAGCGAGTGCAGGCCTGTCCCGAAATCCCCCTTCAGAGGGGGGTCTGCGACCCCCTGCGAATCTGAGGTGCTATCAGTGAGTCAAGCTCACCGAATTACACGCATGCACACACACACACACACGCAGGTGCGCACACACACACACACACACACACAGCTAAAGGAACGATAGCAGTAAAAGAGACTCTTTCCATTGCCTGTCTTTTTTACTGCCTATTTCTCTGTGTCTCAACCTCTCTCACTATTTCTCTCTCTCCGTCCCTCGCTCAGCTCTGTGGACCGCAATGCTGCGAAAACGGGCGACAAGATGTGACCTCCCTGTACCTGGCCCTTTGCCAGAGTGCGGAGCTTAATTCCTGTCCCATCTGTGTTTGTGTGGTAGTGCCTGGTGAGCACAGTGTTGCGTCTCTGCTCATCCCACCTCAAAATAAATAAATATAAAAGCCCTGACCGCGCTCACTGTGCCCAAGCAAACAGTGACGAATTAGTCATCTATTTCCAGCTCTGCGTTCTCCCCCTGGCAGCTGAAAGCAAACCAACCTCCTTCTGCAGCCTCGGGACAGGAGAAGTGGTCGGGCTGGTGCGAATATCCGTACCGTCCCCCCCATCCCGCTTCGTCTCTCTCTCACTCTCTCACACACACACACGCACGCATGCACGCACGCGCACACACACACACACACTTATACTGATATAAAATCCACAGCCTAACTGAACTGTGCTATCTGCTCTGTTTCTAAGGGCTACAGAATGTTTGTGTCTGAGTGCGTGCTCTGCCTTTCACACACTGAGGTTCCATTTCACATTTACAGAGACATTCGCTCTGGTTTATTTTGGGGTTTTTGGCTGCTGAAATGGTTATAAAGGCATTAAACGTCCCGGCACGCTGCACAAGAGAACAGAGGACGGCAAACAGCCCCGTGTCCCCTGTTTTACTGCTGTGAAATTGCTTTTGGTTTCAGAGGAACAGCTGAGTTCTCCTGAATATGAGTGTGTTGATAAAAAATGAAAAGATGTCACCCATTTCAATCCAAAGATTTAACTCTGGTTTTCAGCATCCATTTAAAGTACTTTTCATTTGTGTGAGTTGTTGGTTTTTCTTTGTTGGAGTGTCATACCTGGACAATGACAGCAAACAGGACTTAATAGCTTATGGTGCACAAACTAATCACATACTGCGCACACTGTCTTGTTTCATGGCTCTGATTAAGAATATACATGTAGAGAGAGAGACATACACACACACACACACACACACACACGCACACGCAGTTTTTCCATTGGACCTACGGTGCCCTCCATAATTAGTGGCATCCTTCAGTAAAAATGAGCAAAACCGATATGAACAAATGAAAAAATGTCTTCATGGTAGCTCCTCATGACCTTTCATTCAAAACATTCAGTAAAATCTGACCATTAATTGAAGAAACATTAAAGTCTTAACCTGAAACAAATATTTTTCTCAAAAGTATGCATGCTACAGTTATTAGCATGCCTTCAATTAATATTTTGTGCAGCGTCCCTTTGCTGCGATAACGGCTCTGAGTCTCTCCAGTAATGCATGACGAGAACACACAGCTCAAGATCTGACACCACTCCTCCGTACAGAACCTCTCCAGATCCATCAGATTCCTGGGTCATTATCTCTGGACTCTCCTCTTCAGCTCGTCCTACAGGTTTTCTGTTGGGTTTAGTTGAAAGGACTGGGATTGTCATGTCGAAACCTTTATTCTGCACTCAGTCAGCCATTTTTGTGTATAAGTTGAGGTGCTTTGGATTGCTGTCCTGCTGGAAGGTTCAGACATGGCCCATTTTAAACTTCCTGGCAGAGGAATGTTTGGTTTGCATTTAATATCTGCTGGTATTTGATGGAGTCCATGATGCCATGCTTCCTATCAAGATGTTCAGGGCTTTTGGGAAAAAAACAACCCCACACCATCAAAGATCCACGACCATACTGCACAGTAGGAGTGGCTCTCTCTTCTGTATGGCTATCTTTCTGTCTATGCCAAACCCACCTTTGGTCTTTGTTGCCAAAGAGCTCGAATTTGGTCTTATTTCCATATTATCCGGTTCCATGTTAATGGCTTCTCCGATAAATACAACTGTACTTCATCTGCATCATCGTGAAAATTAATACTATGCCGTGTTATAATATTTCCTGATGGGATTGTTTCCAGGGAAAAGAGCAAGGGCCCAAGTACTGACCTTTGGGAAACTCCAAATATTACCTTGGTTGGTATATCGTGGTTATAATCCCAATTACAACACTGCCAGTGCTTTGATACAGTGTTTACCCCTTTGGAAGGCACAGGGATCATCCATATACCTCACAATGCAGTTTCATACTATTGACTACCTGAGGCCTATATTAAAGTTGAAGTAAAACAGAATTCGGGGGGTGCAGAGCTGATTGCTGTCACGTAAAGAGGATTCAAGAGGGTCACAATGCATTGTAAGATACTACCTTATAATTAGAAGCAGTCATGCAAAATGGCATAAGAAGTGCATTCTCAAATAACCACAAAACAAATTTATCATCAATTTTACTCTAAAAGAGAACTGAGAAAGGGAAGCAGCACTCTTGGTGATCATAAAATATTTGGCAATGATAAAAAAGGGAAGAAGACAATACAAAATGTCCTGGAAACAAGCACGCTAGAAAAATACCTTTTGGTTTGCTCCTAATAGTATCTGTTGTCATCATCTTCACAGTACTAGCCTGTTACTGAGGACAGTGACAGTATACTGATGCTATCAGTAGCCCAGCTTTAAACTATGCCATCCCACCCATCTCACTCCTGAGACCGGAGATCTCTGACAAACCCTAAACCCCCTCCCCTCTCCAGTTGCCCTTCCTACAGCCAGGACCGTGACTCGTGTGATAAAGAGCCCAGGGGCCTACAGTTGGAGAAGGATTGGATAAGAGGCACTCTGAGCGATATGCGTTTTGATGGACTCAGAATTGTGCGGCAAGCCCCTCCTTGCATCGCACGTTGGTGCATATTGATAAGGTCACTCAGTGAGACGGTAGTGCCTTTGATTGACGGTTCCTATAACACCCAGATGTTGTTCATATCTACAAGCACAACACTCAAGATTATTTGGTTGTTGATCCCAAAACATTCTGGATTGATTTTCAGTGATGGTGGCCAGTTCCTGCCTCTGTGGTGGTGGATTTGTGACAGTGTGTATAATGTGCCACAGTTAAAAACTGGAATCTCTTGTATTTAAGGAGACATGACAGAGGGATGCTGATTAATCCAAAGGTAAGGGGGGGGTTCTGTGGTGTTGAGGAGGGGCATGGGGGGCCAGAGAAGAGCTGGGGGGGAATAGTCTGCCAGTCTAACTTCATGTGAGATGCCAAATTGTGGCAAGCAGGTTTTTTTCCGCCCCGTCCCTATGTCAATGAAGAAATTGTTACTACTGCATCAATAATATGCATTTCAGTATTTACATAATTATTAGCTTCATTAAAATACCTGTCTTGGTAGCTTTATTTAATGTCATCATATTGGCGCAGGGATCATTTTGAACGTGCATTTTTAAACATGCAGAATGTATAAATCTGTATGTAGTTGCTGAGTAACTGAGCCCCAGGTCAGAGGGCCTGTGCAGGCAGGGCTGCAGGATCGAGGAGTGCAGTGGAACATGAGTTTCCTGCTTGTGTGAGGCCAGGTCAAGTGTTGAGCTAAGAATCTCACACCACCAGCCCTGATGGAAACTAACAGGTGACCGCAGGGCAGGGCGAAGAGAGGAAACTTTCCTTCTCCAGGTTGAGCAAGTTCATCAGACCGTGGTCTGTTTGAGAGACCATGTCTGACATGCTGCTGTCTGTCTAACACTGGGGGTTTGTGCTCTGAGACAGGTTAATTGATAATATCTAAGATTATACTTCAGGTTATGTGTCAGATTTAGGTGGGATCAGGGTTTTCCCAGGTGCAGTTATCCAGCGGTCTCAGTAATCCTGTATCGCTGTATTGAATAAAACCTGAGACGACTCCTGTTCTGGTACTTTGGATGAAATATAAAGGGCTGTTCTGAGGCACTTAATCCTAATAATCCTGCTCTCTGAATCTCTGGAGAGAGAGGGGACCACATTTGGATGTGCTATAATAATAATAATAATAATAATAATAATAATAGTAGTGATCATTTTTTGTGGCATCATCTTAAAAATGCAACTCCCCCCCCATACAATTCAACTAAATTTTAATAGTTGAGCTCTAGATGCCTTAATGCTGCTTGTTTAATTGCACTTTATACTGTAATTCAGCTCTAAAGCCACTTTTGATAGAAATATCCATGCATGTCAGGAGGATTTCAAATTCCTTATCTACATTGTAATACTATATTGGAAATATCTGCTTAATAAGAGAGGAAGATGTAACCGTCTAAAGAATCAGTAGGTCTCTAACTGGTGAAATGGTGGACACATGGTCAGGACATTGACCAATCATTAGGCAAGCAAGTGAAAGTGTCAAAACTATTATTTGTCATGTTTATGTGGCAAAGTTAAAGCAAAGCATTTTGAAAAAACTTAAAACTCTGTGTTTAGAAACCTATTTTTTATTTGCCTGATGTTCATGATATCTAATTTTGTCTATTAAAAAATTAACTGAAATGACTTGCCATACAGAAAAGTTAACATATTCAAGGGTGAGCTTTATGGCATGCATGAATACTTCCATCAAGATGTGGTTTCAGAAAGTGATTACACACTCTGAGCATGAACTTCACCTAATTAAGACAGAAGTACAGCTTGTTACAATCCTACGATTACGACTGTGGTTGGAACAAAAACCAACATGCGTGGGGTGGGGGGGGGGGGGGGGGGAGTTGAGAACTCATGCTTTTTTTTGAGAACCCAACCCCCCCCTCATGCTGAAAGATTGCTCTGATCATCCCCAGAATTATTCTCTTCTGTTTGCTGCTGTGCGTGGGTGATGTTAGAGAATGGAAAGGTTATCTTCATGAAGGCCATGTGACTAACAGGAATGTACCATCCTAACAGTTTCTCTGGGGGAAAGAAAATTTGTCAGAAATTTGTGGCATGTACCACTCTGCATGGCTAGATTCTTGTGTGGTTTTACCTTGATTTCTTTTTTTTTTTTTTTTTTTTTTTGCTGTGCATTTGTGCTTTTTTAACAAAATGATAATATCCCTGAAAACGGACATTCCATTATGTCAAGCATTTTTATTGATGATTTGATTTGAAGGGGCATTTTTTTAATAGATTGGAGTTGTATAGCTAAACTGACATTTTTTTGGAACTCATCCTTGTGATTTATGTCACCTCTTTATGGGATGTTATGGGCTCATGCTGCATGTCAAGGCTAAAAGTCCCTTGGTCCCATGACCTAAGCCCTACAGGGGCTGAATTTATTGTGCAATTTTTGTGCGGTAATTTAGATTTTCAGGTGCTGTACTTTCATGAACTCCTCCACGAGATTTGATCCAATTGACATATTTGTTCAGTTTAATTTTAAGACCTTTGTGATGCTAAATTGCGAAAAGTGAGTTTGTGTTGGCTAGTGTGTTCGTGGCAGCATAGCAAATTTTGTTGTGCGCTATGAAAAAGCAAGTTTTTGTAGCTCAGATATGTATTGTCCAATCTGACCCAAAGTTCACATTTGATAAGAGTTCCATCCTAATGTTCTGTACTAATCAAAGCACCACCTACTGGCGACAGATAATTAATGACATTATACACACTGATGTATTCCTCCTTGCGAGCAGGCCACATCAACTTTAAATTTGGCCCTACATTCCTTAAGAAATTCTGCATTGGCCATTGCGAAATAGTGAGTTTTTCTGGAACAGTGTGTCTGTGGCGGCTCGTAGTTGCTGTTTTGCCATGAAACAGGAAGTTTTAACTCAAATACGCCTGGTCCAATCTGCCCCCAGCCTCACTAGTGTGAAACAGTCATGGCCTGAGGGCATCGACATGCCAGCATTGAATCAGAGTCCTGGAGCCACTTACAAAACACAGAGAGTAAGACTTGTGTGACGAACAACAGTTCATTTACAGGAGATGTTCATGCTTCAGTCTACAGTTGACAAACAGCAACATTAGGCATGCTGAGTGGAAAATTCTGTGGGACCACAAGGTGGACACAGGAAGTGCATGCACTCCACACAGGAAATGACATCTTAGACGCTCCTGCAGTGTCTCATAGTCGAAAAAATGCAGAGTTGCACCCCTGGGATCCTGCCGGCATCCTCATACTAACACAAGAGCCCGTGTAACACAGCTTGTAGCTTTAATCTATTTTATAATCATCAGGAAAAGTGGAAGTTGTAGCCCAAGTGGGGTTTATTCTCAAATACTAATTTTAAGAATCACCAACGAAAACATAAGAGAATCTGACAGTTTATCTCTATTATGGTCTACAACAGGGCTGCCCAACCTTGTTCCTGGAGAGATACCATCCTGAAGGTTATCACTCCAACCAAAGCGAACCACACCTGCTTTCCCAGTTAGAGATATTGAGGAGCTGCTAATGAGCTGAATCAGGTGTGTTGAATTAGGGTTGGAGCAGAAACCTACAGGATGGTAGCTCTCCAGGAACAGGGTTGGGCAGCCCTGGTCTACAACAACCTCGTACTCCAAATGTTATCATAAAGCAATGCAATGATAAACCACAGTAAATTAAAAAAAATTAGCAGTATCATTAAAACAAAAAAAAGCCTTTAATTTCACTCTGGTTCTTTATTTATGCCATGAAATAGCAGCAGTAAAATTGATGCAAAATTGGCTCATTAGATGAATTTGTTGTAATATGGTGCAATGTCTGTGTAAAAGACACATGATGTAAACATGACTCGCCTCCTGGTTGCAGTTTGATTTGAAAAACACACTTGACTTGTACAGAAAATGAGCTGCCAGCTGAACACAATGACTCCTCTGCGGCTCCATTTAATTGCGCTTCGCAGGTATAGGAGGCGACATGTCCGAGCCTGTGAGGGTGTTCTGTGGCTTTGAGAGGCAAAAAAGGAAATGACACATGAAATGAGCCAAATGGCAGGGAATTAACAATAGTTGGGAAAGTATTTTCATCTTTCGGAAGGGTTAAAATCGCAGTGTATTTAATTAGCCAAACTCAAACACACACCAGCCATTGTCAAAGCTGACGATGAGCGCATTGGGTTGGTTGTGACTCTAGTTTTGTTGGTTTGATGAATATATAAAATGGTGTAATATTTAGTGGGCTTAAATCACTTGTGCTGATGTATATGTACAATGCCTGGGTGTCGGTATTTTTCAGTTGCTTTCCTATTTCATATAGAGTGTCCATGCCCGTGGGACAGCTGTACTCTTTCATAAGCTTAAGGATTTGCTCTGCAGTCACACAAGAGGCACAGCTTGCAAATACACAATAAGGAAAGGAGGGAGAGCATGACAGTTCTTCGTTCTTACGAGGGAACCATTTTGTTTCAAACCAGCCATTTTGGCCCGTTACCAAAATTTGTTATGGAGTCATTTAAAGTGCATATCCTTGCTGATTTAAAACATAAAATACACCCAATTTTGAGATACTATATAGGATTTTTAGTCACTTCATGCTTTTTAACAAATATAACACATCAGTCAGTGTCAGATATATCTGGTTTAATATCAGTATTTTGGGCAGAATTCGTCTGGCGTGAAAAAAGTTTGCAATTTGAATGACTTTCTCTGACGTCACGTGCGGTTCCCGCAGCCTATGGGCGGCGCTGGTCATTCTGTTGATAGTGGATATACTCAGAGGTTGAGTTATTGTTTATGGTGTTTATTTTTGCGATTTTGGGCATTATTTGAAGTATTTGGCTGGAATGGTCAACAGGTGTGTTGTGGGAGGGAGCAGTAACACCAGTAATTACAGTAACTGTTGTTTAGCTGCAGTCGGTAAAGGTCGGTGACCGCGCACTGATGCATGCACGCACAGGGTCTCTCAGCGCCCTGGATATGGGGTAACCGCAGGTGACGTCACAAATCTAGATCAATATGGCTAAGGACTCCCTGGGGATTTTTCCAGTCACTTCTGGTAATTTTCAAAAATTGTTCTACAAATACATGGACCACCCTTGGCAAAATAACCCTCAGGATTTGGTGAATAAAGGCATAATCTTTTAGACAAAAAAAGACGAATTTGGTCCGGGATATGCACTTTAACCCCTAGAGCACTGAAGTAAATTTTTAAAAATATACATATAAATTTTAATATCTAGTGCTGTTGAAAACCTATCATGAGGCAACTTGTTTAAAAGAGCTCCCCTGCGGGAGCTCTTTTAAACAAGTTGCCACATGATAGGATTTCACCAATTTTGATTTTAATATCTTACATCATTGGGCAACAATAGCTGCATTCAGTGCTCTAAGGGTTTATGTTGTGCGAATAACACTTGCACATGTTTTCATAAACAGATCCGTTGTGTAATTGACCTTTGAATACTATATTAAGTTGTACTTTATTGATGCTGTGGGGTAATGTGTCCTCTGAATTTGACCCATTTTAGATCCTTCGAATGAGAGCAGTGGGCAGCCGCAGTGCAGTGCCTGGGGACCAGTTTGATTTGTGTTCTTGGCAAAAGTTGCGTAAACTCATTGTGTAAATGCAGAGGCACAGTCTGCAAGAAATGCAAACATCAGACAATGAGTCACAACCAAAAGTAAGCGGAGAAGATGTTTAGCGCAGTGGTGAATTAGGCCTTGTCAGTCGCCTGCGGGGCAGAATGAGCTGTTCGTCAGAGTCCAGCTAAAATAATTACTGCTATTTGTCACAGTCGTTCAAATGAAAGTTTAACAGGTGAAGTGCCATAGAAGCAGGTTTGTTTCTCCAAAAAGTCTAAAAACATCATCCAGGAAATGCCAATTATATATTTAAGAGCCCATGAATGAAAATACAGTTTAATTATTTGGCAGGAAAGCTGTTAGGTTGATTTGTGATGTATATCTGCATATTGTGGAGATTTAGGCAGAGCACCAGGGAACCCCCTGATCTTTACATCATGTGTCATGAGATCTTTAATCTTTAACCTCAGTGAGTCAGGGCCATGGTGTAACCTCATTCAGAAAAACAGATATATCAGGGCCACACAAAAATCAGTAAAACCAGTGGTTTTATACAGTGTTTACATTCATGGTAACCAATCAACACTGTATCTGAATATCTGAAAAATATTGGGAAAAAGCTAAATGAGTCGAATAACTGTCATTTTGATGCATTTGTTGAATTAATGTTTTAAATAAAGCTTCCTTTCAAAATATCTGCGCACATTGTGTATGTTTGTGTGTGTGTGTGTGTGTGTGTGTGTGTGTGAGTATATATGTTTGTGTGTGTGTGCACGCGTGCGTGCGTGCGTGCGTGCGTGCATGCATGTGTGTTCCCTCTGTGTGCTGTTGAGCATGTCACTTGTTAAAATGCTTCATGATCAAATTTAAGGAGATATTAGCACTGTGGTTGCAAATCCTGGAAAAAGGTGTGTCTTAAATGTGAATCTTGCAGTCATTATTCATAATTACTGACTTGGTTTAATGGGGAAAATTACCTGTGTTTTCATGCAAGAGTTTGTGCCCAATGTACATATGCTAGCGCACACAATCAATTAGTGTTTGATTCATGGCATTTTTATCAGCTATGAGAAATTAGCAGGTTTGAGGTGTGGATTTAAAACTGGGAGTCAATCAAGTTTGCCTGTTAAGATTATTAGCATTTTTTTTGTTGTTTTTTTTGTCCATTGGTTATTGATTGATTTCAGTCAGGACAACTTGTGTTTTAAAATGAAGAGCCATTTACTGAGTGTGACGTAGCATGTTACTGTTAGTTTGGAGCTGAATAGATCTGCTCCAGCTGCTATCTGCAATACAGAGGGAAGTTCCATCAACCTCATGAGCAAATGACGGCGAATCCCTTGAGTACAGGGGGCAGAACTAAACGGCAGGTGGAAGCTGGGGTGGCAGTGTGTGAGCAGTGAAGCAAAATAGCGACAAAAGAAGAAAAATCAGTGCCACGAAGAAAATGTATCAATGCTTCCTAACTTATCTCATCTAGTATTGGCTACACTGGACCGTCCTGTCCAAAAAGAGAGAAAGTAACTCCATACCACAATTTTGTGTGGCAGAAATATTAATAGGGACGCAACATCCATCTGGCCGATCACAAAAACAAACAAACATGACAGGCGAGAGACACGTGATCATATCGCCCAGTGAAAGTGCAGTCAGATTCTCACATCAGCGAGGTTATCTTTCCATAAGTCCTTATCAATCATCCTTAACGTTTTTCCTTCAGGTCATGACAGTTTCCATCGAGGTTAAAGAAAAGTGGGCAGGAATTAGATGATGGAACAGATTTTTTTAATTTTTTTTCACAATTTTAACACAGCCCTCGTTCTGTTTACCAAATGGTGTGAGGGGCCCCTGTCGCTCGCTTGACAGGATGCGGAACAAAAAAGGTAAAAGGTCAGGTCCTCACCCGAGAGACCTCGTCCTCACAGTGGCATCCAGCCGCCTACGCCTCCAGTCACTGCGTCCTTCCGAATCGATTCCACACAATCTGCATGATTCAGTGCGCATGAGATGCAGTGAGGTCCAGCAGTGTTTGGACAGTGACTGAGGTATAAAAATCCCAGTGAATGTGAGCACAGCTGAGCGCTGACTCTGGTGCTGTATATCCTGGGCTCTTTCTGCCACAGGTGTAGATGTGATGGACAGTCAGGAACAGGATCTACACTCAGCACTTGAAGCCTCTTTCCAGCCAGGATTTCAACATTTATTCACTAGTGAATCAACATTGTGATCAACGTTCACTTTTGTTTCGATTTTGAACAGCAAATGAACGCTGATATAATAAAATAATCACACATTTTACGGTGATCATTATTATTATTTTAAAAGCTGAAATTTATTTTGTATGTCATTGTGGAAATTAAGCTAATTCAATATAACTACAGATCTCCTTACAGTTTCAACATTGATTTATAAGTATTTTGCTCACCCTTAAGCCGCTTTCACACCGGACACAAAACAAATTTTTCGCACAACAGATTACATTCAAAGTCAATGCAAAGACGGGAATACATGCAAAACGGCGTGAAAGCAGCTTTATACAGCCATTTAGCATAAAACATTGTTTTGACAATTTTTCAACAGTGAAACTAAGAGTGACACTATTTCAACCATTTTTCAATGTTGAAGGTCAGTCACATGCCTGCTGGGTTACCGCAACAGTCGAGCATGAAGAGCTGGAAAGGCATTTACACTGTCAGCTGATTGATAGGCTTTGCATTGCCTGATGTACAGTATGGGTGTCAGAGTCCAGTACTGCAGTACCTCAGTTTCTGCTGGTCTTTGGGTTTTTCGCCCTACTGGTTAATTCATGCCACTGATTGGCTGATGACCTCACAAGGCACTGAATGACTGCTGATTGACAGGAGGCCATGGAAGTCTGTGGCATGGCGGCCTTGAAGGACCAGAGTTTGGGTCCCCTGGCCTAAAGAGTGCATGCTGTGCTGCTTTGAGTTCTGTCGGTTCGGAAATTGGGATCCTCAAATCTGGTCAGGAGTAATTTAATCTGTCCCTGGTTTTCCTTCCTGCTGGGTAATTACTGAAATACTGTGTTGTGATTCTGCCTGTTTGCTATGTTTCTGATCTGTCTGCCATGATTATTTTGTATTGCCTGGTTATTGTTTTGTCATTTGGTTACTTAGTTATGTTCATGTATTGTCTTAGTTTAGTTTTTCCATGTTTTGCATTTTACCATAGTTACACTCCGGTCCATGTTTTTGTGATCTCCATGCATTGCACTTTGTCTCCCCCTGTCTGGTCTCTTGTCTCTTGTCTGCTCACAGCCCCAGTATTGCGTATTACTCTTTCGGGTGATTTAATGGATTCTGGTTTTCAACCTTCCTTCCAATCTCGTTTACTTCCTTCATCTTGCTTTTTCTGGATTACTAACCAATACTAACAGTTTGTTGTTTTTGTTAAATTACTAACCAAGACTAACATTGCACATAGTACTAACTTACTAACAAGGACTAGGGATTGTATAGCTGCACTCTACTAATTGACTAACGATCTCTCAGCATTCGCCCTGTTCTAGTCTCCGCCTCTTGCCTTCACTCAATTTACTTTGCTGTGCTTCTAGCAGATTCTCTGCACCTGTCTAATCACTGTTCTGCCACTCACTCTGTGCATGTAGAAATCCCGAACTGGATCTGTTTGTTCTGTCTATAGGCTGTCTTGTGATCCCTGTCCACGTTTTGGCTTTTGCCTATTTCATGTGATTAGGTTGTCCCTCATGTTTGCTTCCTTTGTAATTAGCCTCATTTCCTGCACCTGTGTTCTATGTATCATGTGATCTCCCAGGAGTGTATATTAGGTGTCTTTTCACAGCACTTCCTTGTCAGAACGTTTCTCTTGTTTACCTGTGCTGCTATCGTCTTCGCCTTGTACTCATAGTGTTACTCTTCTGACTGGACCGTCTGACTTACGATTTTTGGCTCTGCTTTTTGGTACTATTGTCTGCATCTGTTTACGAACCCTTTTTGCCCGACTACGAGTTTTGTGTTTGCTGCCCTGTTAACGGTTTGGATTACGCCCATTGGTTTTTGCTTCTCCGACAAACCTGTACCTGTGTACCGAACCTGTTTTTGCCCGACCACGAGTACTGTTATTGCTGCCCTGGTTTTCGACTCTGATTCTGCCCTACTGGATTTTGTACCTTTTTGCCTTCTGCCCTGCGGGGGTTTCCCCCCTCGCTTAATAAACTCATCTACTGCACTGCTTGGTTCTCGCGTCTGGTTCCTGAGCGTATCCTCACATACCGAGCACTACTGATCAGCCCAAACGCCTTCACACCTGTCCGGCGAACCGAGGGCGGTAAACAAGCGGTTCTCTTCCCTTGAGGACAGTGACTGGGGACCAGGCTTCTGAAACCTTCACTTAAACTCTGGTCTAATTGAATGTTCTTGCCTGGAATGCTGGAGAGTTTCTCTCATATCAAATGGAGCAAACATTTTACCTGCCAGCTGTGTGGAGGCGTTATATGCAGCAGGGCACTGCGCACAGTTGATCCAAGGGGAAAAAAAAAGAAATGCAATTGAGGAAGGAACCATTTAAGTATATTTCAGTACTTTTATTTTCTGTGTGTTTTTTCAAAAATCTGTTTGCAAAAGTCATTGGCACCTGCGGTTTGCTACTTTCCGCAAATATCTTCACCAAAGATGACTGCAGTGAGACTATCCCGTCTAATTCATTTTTGATTGCATTTTGGTCCATAAACTGAGATTGCCATTCTGGAACATGGGTATTGTTTCCACTTGACCAATTCCTCTGTGGATTTTGATGCATATTTGTGGTTATAATCCTTTTGGAAAATATGTCTATGACAAAGCCTCAGCCTCCCAGCAGAGAAACCAGATTTTCCATCAAAGATGCCCAGTTCTTGGTTGATTTCATTATTCCACTGGCATAATGTTTAGTCTCATCTAACTACAGTCTAGTTCTTATCTGACAGCAGTACTCCCTTCCAGTTTATGGTTCCAATGATGTCCGGCAAACACCAGATGCTTGCTTCTGGTTATTTTTCTGGGTAAAGTCTGTTTTTGTGGCAGTTTACTGTGACAGTCGGTACATTATGGTTTTTGTTTTAGACTTGGTTCACTCACTGTATTGGTTGCATCTTGACACCGTGACCCTTGTGTTCTTTGATGCCACTCTTACCATCCTCCTCACTGCCTGACAGGACCTACATGCCTTTGATTCTTTCCAGTAATTTCCTCAGCAGTTGCCTCCAGTTCCTCACCTGTGTCCCAAAATCTACTTCTAGATCTGAATACATTCCAGCTCTCCTCAAGCATGAAAAGCCTCGGAGATCAACTGTTCATTGATTTTCTGAGGCCGTCTTTTCAGCATCACAGAGTACCCCACTGCCCAAAGCACCCGTCGCCCCCAGATTTTTCTCTCTCTCTCGCACCGCCCCAAAATCAACACAAAATTAGCAGAGGGGAAAAAAAAATCAGCAACCCTTTCAGAACAATGACAAACTTATTTTTTGATGTAACTGTCTGTGCCTTATTTTGTCACATTTGTTAAACAACCCAACAACCAGGTTTTCATGACTGCCTTTTTAGATAATGGAATTGGGGAAAAATTATTTGTATGAATAATTCAAACATCCACAGAGATATAAACTGCAGACGTGAAATAAAGCTTTATGCATATTCTTTTTAATCTTCGTGAAACATCTCTGTTAAACAAACTAATGATCTCTGATGTTCTTTTTCTGTCCTGTAACTTTGGCAAAAGTGCTCATGGAGAGGAAATTCCCAAAACTTAATTCTGTTACGTTAGAGTTATGAGAAAAGGCCGTCTGTCTTTCCGATTAAGTGACTGTCCACTGGTCACAGAAAGGCATCTTATTCCAAAGTAATTATTGCAAACTCAATAAGCACAATGAAAAGCAGATATGTGTAAATGCGCAGGCATGAAATGGTCCTTGTCTCATAAACAGGCAAACTTTTGATGGTCATCAATCTCGCTTGAGAGAAAACAAGATTAAAGTCTTTGAATGACCAAGATTCAAGCAATGAGCACAAAAGACTTTGTACAAAACAAGTTTCCTTGAGTTTGTTACAAATGAGCCTTTTGTCTTTTATTTGCCTGTATGTTTGTCTGTTGACCAAATGCCTGTTTGAATTTTTTTTTTCTGCTTATTTAAAAATTTTTTGTACTCTTTTCAATCACTTTGTTCAAAATCAGTTGGATTTTAGTTTAATACATGTGTGCTTTGTGAAAATATGCAGCATATGATGTTAATTTGTCTGAATTTCATGTGTAATACTTTGCATAATACAGTGAAAGCTCTCTCAGGAAAGGCATCCTGACCTTGCAGAGAGCGAATGCAGAGATGCAGGAGAGGAGTGTGATTTGTGTGGGAGAAAAGGCCTCTCTTATGTCAGCAGAAGGTCACAGGAAGCTCTGACATTTAGAGTCTGGGCGGGGCTGAGGCGACTGTAGACACGCCCACCTGCACAGAGCCCCAGAGCCTCAGCCAGCCTGTGGTTTCCTCCCTCCCACTCCCACTGGGGGAGGAGCCATGCTGCTCAGTGCCTAAATCCTATCCTCTACCTCCTAAGTCCTGACCCCTACCCCCTCTCCCCCCATAACCTTTACTCCCTCACTCCTAATCTCTACCCACTCTCCCTTCCTGACCCCTACCTCCTCTCCCCCATAACCTTTATTCCCTCTCCCCTCCTAACCCCTACCTCCTCTCCCCTTCACTACCTCCTCTCTTCTTCCACCCCTCCTCCCCCCTTAGTCGCAGTGTAGCCTGAGTCTGCCATTGTCTGAAGAGGGTCCATGTTCACTAACCATCCCCTTACACAAGAAAATGAAAATACAGACCCATTTTTTCAATAAGGTCCACATGAATTTGCAATAACTGCTGTAGATAAGTGCTAAAACTTAGCTTTCATAGTATCCTCAGCTAATACCGGCAGCCTCGGTAAATATAAACTAATGTGTTTAGTAATAAATGCCTTTAATGGTTTGTGATCTTGATGTCTAATTCAAAATATTAACAAAAATGAAACCCTAAATTGAAATACAATGATTGAAAGAAAAAAATTATGATTATGAAGCAAACATTCTTCTCAAAAATGAGCCACAATTATTGGCATCCTGTCATTTTACACTTGGCGCTGCCTCCCTTGCAGAATGACAGCGCTGACTGTCCTGTCGTGTGTAATGAAGCTGGTGAGCATGTGGGAAGGGATCTGCGGTCTCTCCTTCAGTGGGTATATTGTCTTTTTAGCAATTTAATGACGGCCATTTCCACATTTGTGAAGCTCAACAACTTTCTGCCTCACGCCGTTGCTGTTACCTTTTGTCTTACATTTTAAATTTATTCAAAAGAGGAGTTTGTCCAGGAGAAGTTCATCAGTTCATGTTAAAAGCTGTGGTCAAATCTATAAAATTGCACCTTTAAGCATATCAATGTTGTAAGAGGAAGATGTGTCATTGGTGAATTTTACAAGAGCAGTGGTTGACCATGGAAATTGATGATTGGAAGAAATTGGCCCGTGAGTCACATCTTATTTATACCTCCAGGGAAACAGGATGTCATGTGGGACCATTCAAGGTTCATAATCATTATGGTCAGCATAAAAGTAGTAAAATATGAATGGGAATATGCTTCAATTAAACTTTCCCCACAGAGGGGTGCCAATGATTGTGGCAATTATTTTGAGGGGGAAAAAAATGTATCATAAGAATCTTTTTAACTTTCAATTATTTTCTTTGAATTCAAGGTTAGATTTTTAAAGAACATTTTGGATGAAAGTTATGAAGGATTAACAGTAATAGCAACATTATTTTTCATAGCTGTTTCAGCTAATATTTAAAAAGTGTGTCAATGTTAGTGGAGGGCACTGTATATTGTTAATTCTTGTTAGCAACTGCATTCATTGATGCTAATATAGAAATGGGAAAAAAAATATGCTTGTCTTGTCATATGGACAACTAATGCATTTACTATGGTTTACTGATGAATTAATCATTTATACAATGATTTGTAAACAAATACGTCGATATTATTTTCATCCTTGAAGTTTTTGTGCATCATCAAACTATGTTTACAACTAAATCGGTGAATCTTTGTGCATGTAAACATGCTGTAAAGTGTTGCAAATTTAATGATTAATGGTGCAGAAACGTTTGTTCTAAAGAAGCGAGCGATGATTCATGTAGAGAGTTCAGACAGCTGGCTGAGGTGCTCCGACCACAATGCACAGGGGAAGAGATCGTGCAAGAAGCCAAGAATTAAAATTTCTTAGGAAACTATCTTTAGCAGCAACTTTTCGCCAGTATATTTTTGAATGTTGAGGGTCTTTTTAGGGTGAAATTTGAAAGAAGCATGCTGAGAGCTTTTTGTCATCGGATCCGTTGACCTGACTGTTGTTCTGCTGGTGGCGTATGATGTTCTGCTGAATCAGCGCTCTGTGAGACTTCAGATCGTGCGAGGGCTTCAGTATGGTCAACTGTTATCCCCAAGAAAAATATGGGTGTAATTCCTTTGTTAATTTGGCACCGTCATTCAGTTTTCCCAAGTGTTCGTTTGAACAACGAGCACTCGGGGCATCTCAAGTGTCAAACTTTTATTTCAATTTGAATTTTATTTGTATATAGACAATTACAAAGACGCTTTACAAGCAAAAAGGGCATTGCCCTGTCTAATCCCCAAAATAGCACAAAAACTTCACCAAAACAGGTATAACTCCCATCCGTGCACTTGAACAAATACATTCATTCCATGTTTTAGGATAAAAAAAGGGACTTATTTAAAAAAAAAACTGCAGTCCCAATTCTGAAAAAGTTGGCGCATAATGTGAAAATGTAAATAAAATAAAAAAGAGATCTGAAAAGCCCATTCACTCTCTGACATATTCAACTTGTGAATTCAATAGTGTATTTGAAAACATGCGCTAATGACTTCAACAGACTCAAAAAAAAAAAAATTGGTGCAGGGTTAACATGGAACCAATAATGATGTGACAAGTTGCAGTAATAAGGTGATAGTGAGTTAGTCCTGTTACAGTATGGAAGGAACCTCCAAAAAAGGTTAAGTCCCTGAGGAGCATGGGTTGAGGCTCGCCAGTTTTCCAGCAGATGCATTATCTCATGATTAATCACTTTGAGACAAAGAGAATCAGTAAGATTTCATGCATTTCACCCTCTATAGTGAGTAGTGCAATTAAAATATGTAAGAAATTCAGCCAAATCTTGATGCATAAAGGGCTTGGCCAAAAACCACTTCTGTATACACATGATGTTCAATCCCACAGATGTAACTGTTTCAAAAACCATTTTTCTGCTGCAGTGGATATCACAATATGGGCTTGGACGTAGTTTGGTAAAGTTGTATCAGTGAACACCCTTGGCCGCTGCATTGACAGATGCAAGTTAAAGCTTTAAAGTGCAAAGCCAGAGCCAGCACTGTCTGAAGGCGCCGCCGACTTCTCTGTGCTCAGTGTAAACTTAGACAAACAATAGCACAATGGAAGCATGTTTTGTGGTCCAACAAATCAACTTCTCAGTGTTTTTCGGGGAAAAAAACTGCTGCCTTGTTCTGTAGACTAAAGAGGACAAGAACAACCCAAAAACTGTGATCAGGTCAGGTCCAAAAGTCAGCTTCTGCCACAGTATGAGGATGTGTCAGTGTACATCACGATATCTCTGAAATAGGGCAGTAAATGAAATGCCTGTTTCACAGTTAATGTGGAGCACAAATTGTATAAATGCACTCCATTGTTCCGCTCTCGCACACACTGCCGAGTGCCCTGATGCAGGAGCCTCAAGCGCTCTCAGTACATTTCTTTTTTCTTCTCTCTCTCACATTCACTCACACTTGCTCTAATGTACGCAGGCAAGTGCTTGTGCACACACACACGCGCGCACACACACACACACACACACACACACACACACATACTCAGGATCAGACCAGGGTTTCCGCTGCCTCAGCAGATTTGGCATCGGCGTTGATGAGAGGAGCGCACATAGTGATTGAGCCGTCTGGTGCGAGCAGTGGAATGGCCATTTGCTTCCATATCATATTCAAGGCCATGCTCTTTAGAGAAGCACAGGGGAATAACGTAAAGACTGACATCTCAGCGCACTTTCCCTGAGTGCAGCTGCAAGCCCTGGACGCTTACACTGCCAATCAAACTCAGGGAAGGGTGACACAATTTCTGTTTTGGCTGGGAAGGTACCAAACGCCTGGAGACACAGCGTCCGCCGGTTAAATGCTTCAGACAGTGAATGAATGTAAATTATTTTCAGCCAATTAAAAAGCATAATGATCCTCGGATGTTAGTAAGTCATATGGGGACCGTACAAAACATTTATACTGAACTTCCTGCAGGACTGCACGTCAGCCTCATGATTGTCATCTCATTTCAAATCGAAGTGGACGGCGTGTAGAGTCAAAGCAACAAAAATTGTCACTATTCCCAAACTTTAAAATGATCCAAAAAAAAAAAAATAGTGCGAAATGAAGGAAAAGCAGAATGTTCTCTCGAGTTCCTGGTCGTGATGTGAGAGCGGCGTCCCTCGCAAAGCTGGCCGTGCAGAGGGGACACACAGTAAATCTGAAAGGAGAAGCAGCTGATGCGAGACCCTAGCTGTGTTTGGGCCCCCGTGTGTTTTCTCTTCTCACGTGATTCACAGCTGACGATCTGTGTTTTCACCATCACCGGTACTTTGTGTCAGAAAGCAGAAGCTGCTGTATCAAATATGGGCACAGCGTTCGCTTTACAATCTCCAGACAACTGATTTGTTGTTAAAAAAAACTTTAAAGCCCACTTTCATGCCGCAGCTCAGCTTGGCCTATTTTTTCCGCATCTCTGCTAAAAGCCTTGAACTCCCAACATTTACTCCAGCCCTGAGGTGGGAAGTGAGGGCTGCGGTTGTCTCTGGTTTTTATGTCACCATCTGACCATTTAACTGCATTTCTTACTTTCTTTGGAAGATAAAAGATGACAACAGAAGGCTGCTCTTGCGTCCCTGTACAAGATGCTTAAGTGTGGTCTAATCAACAAGTGACCCAGTTGAGATGTATATAGTCAGTTGCGTTAGCCAGGGGAATTGATGGAAACAAAAAGCCACATTCACAACTGCCCACCTCCATTGCCGGCTAAATACAGCTGCTTATGCTATCACTGGTGCTACACCCCCAGATTCAAATACATTGGCTACTTAAAATAGTATTTTAGGGGTCAAAAATTCATGGTCCTTCAGGCACCAAAGCTGTTGCTTTTTCCAGCCTCCCACTGTCTAGGAGTCGGGGTTAAAAACAGTACCGCCAATCAGAAGCTCTCATTAGTTAGTTACTTGATTCAGATGAGAGAATTGGGGCTAGAGTTTGATTTTGTGTTCCAGATTTGACAATCTCTGTACTATGTCCTTAATAACCCTCTTGAATATTCTACAGCACTTAAGATTACGTCCCTAACGATTGTTCAGGGTTTATGCAGAGATGGCTGCTATTGACCGCTAGCCTTTTACCATGTACTTTTACAATTTGCTCCACATTAGTGCATTTGCCAAGTGACTAAACAGCAGTATAAATGGATGTTCTATTGTGGGTAATGTGACCTCTGTTTATGGGCAATGTTAGTGGTGAAAGTGTTTAGCCGGAGAGACCTCAGTGGTCATCGGATAAAAACGGCCTCAATATGTCCAGGCTGACAGGGCGGAATTCTCTTTCTGTACGTGATAGAGTTTTACACTTTGAAAATGGCTAATTACGTGGGCAAAAGTTTACATATTCGAAATATCATGTGCTTGTTTATGCGGTTCTTGGTGGTAAAAGTAAGTGAACTATTGCGTCTCCGCACGGGAAACAGTGTCATCTAGTGGTTAGTGGGGGTACATCACTTATCAGCAAAGAAAGGGTTTTTTTTCCCCCTGTGGTTTCAGACATGTTGAGCAGCGAAGAATCACCATCACAATAAACTCGACCGCTTTTCTGCTCAGCACCATGTCACTGTTAAGCTGCTTTCACACCGGACGCGAAACGAATTTTTCGCACGACAGATTACATTCAAAGTCAATGCAGAGACACGAACACACGCGTTTCGCGTATATTCGCGTCTTTGCATTGACTTTGAATGTAATCTGTCGTGCGAAAAATTCGTTTCGCGTCCGGTGTGAAAGCAGTTTTACTCCTGTCCACGACAGCTCTTTTACCTTATTTACACCTTTTACCTTATGGTTGATATATTAAATTATAATATTATAATTTTTCTGCTCATGGAAATGGTCACAATCTTCAAACATATATAGAATTGCGGAACACCAGTCTGCGTGTACCATCCCACTGGCCAGAGTCCTGGATCAAACTTGCAGTGAGCAAAGAATGAGGGTTTATGCAGAGAAGCAAATACTCAGAGGCGAAAATGATAATGAGACTGAAAGCAGAGCACCCAAGTGTGAGATAAAAAAAAAGGTCAAACAAAAAAGACAAAGGTTTTATACCCCGACATATTCATTTGCACATAATTAGATAATCACTCTCCCCATCCAAACGCTTGTGTTATATTCCCATAGGCAACACAGGCATGAATAATCACATCTGTAAAATGTCAGAGTTTGGATATATAAGAAGTGCGACTGCTCAGTTTGCAACTCTTATTACTGCTATTACTAATGCTGCCAGCACGCAACTGAGCATGCCGCCGCGACGCTGCATATTAGTATGTCTGGAGCTAACGCTTTGCTATCTGATGCCCTTCATAGACATGCAGGTAACATAATCAAGTGTTAATTTTATTTGCCAGAGTGCCGTGACAAATGGACCTTTTTCCCAGACGGTGAGGCTTGATAACAGGTACTAGACGTGCATAATTGACTGACAGACAAATACAAAGAGGACTTTTTGTATTAAGAAGTGTAAAAGAAATTGGACTGTATGATCCCGTGAAAAAATGGGCAATAGAATAGGCTCCTGGCAGTCTGTTACTGCATTCATTTCAGTCTCGTCTTTTGCGGTCGACCTTTAAGTTTAAGGGTACACAGGTTATCTGTCAATGCTTTTACCAAGGATGGTGTATCTCTGTGATTGTATCTGTATTAAACTGTGGAGTAAGCAAAACACTTTTTGCGCATGTATTGTGGGAATAATAAACTGAAGAGTAAGCAGAGTGTTAAAGGGCATGTTAAAAACAGAGAAATGTCACCAAAAGACCAAAGAAGTAAACTCTCTATGAAGAAAAATACAGACAAACACAGAACGTGTGGGTAAGCATGCATTGCAGTGTGTGTGTGTGTGTGTGTGTGTGTGTGTGGGTGCATAATATGTGTACATGCATAGCAGTGTGTATGCCTGCACAGCAGTGTATGTGCACGCGTGCACATGCATAGCAGCATGCATATTTGTGTGTGTGTGCATACTTTGCAGTATGTGTATGTGCATGTGTGCATGCATAGCAGTGTGTGTGTGCATGTCTGTGGATGAATTGTAGTGTGTGTGTGTGTATATTCTTGTTGGTGTGTGTATGCAAGCAGTGTGTTTCTGCATGTGCGCATGCATGTCTGTGTGTATGCATCGGTGTATGTACGTATGCATTCCTGTGGTTGCATATTACTTGTGTATTCTTTGGGTAAATCATCCTGGTTGGGGATGTTGTATAGTCTCTGGTTAAATTCTGGTCGGGGATGTTCTATGGTTTCTGGTTAAATCGTTGGGGATGTTGTATAGTCTTTGGTGAAATTGTTGAGGATGTTGTCGTCACAGGCGCTGATGTTGTACCTGCAGCTCATGCTCTCTGCTCACGCTCCACCAGGTGTCTCCACAGATGGGGCAGTGAGCAGGTAGAGGTGGGGTAAAGTTAGGGAGGTGTGTGCTTATAATCCTCTGACCTTTTTCACAGCTGTGCCCTTGCAGGGTAACACTGCATTGTACTCATTCTCATGCTTTTGTGACAACCAGAAAGAATAACTCCTGCTTGGTGTGCTTTGCAGTAAATGTTTGTGAAAACCCGAGTCCAGACACTTTTCTTTTAACCTTTGGGCTGGTAAAAGTTAACCCCCCCCCCAATCCATTTTCTTTCACAGAAAAGAGAAGTGCAGCCACTTACACAGAAACCCCCGAGCCCCCCCCCCCCCCCCACCACTGTTTATCTGCTCAACGCGCTGTAACAAGAGAAGTTCCTTTTATTTCTGAGATATGATGTAAAGTGCAGCTTTTGTTTCTTACAGCAGAGTCTTACATGCTGTTCACATAAACACTTCATGCAAATGGGAATGAATCAAACTGCAACTTAAATAGCAAAAAATCAGGCCTGTGACAGAGAGTCGGGGAAGCTGCTGGCCTCTGTGTTGGTGAGGTCTGGTTAGGGCCTGATATTTGGCCCTGGGGCCCGATCCCAACTATAGCGCAGGGTATGAATTCAATGCAGTTTTATTTGCTTAAGTTATTTTGTTTGTTTTACAGAAATGAGACGCATGGCCACAGTGATGCTGTAGAAAGGAGAAACAAAGGGAAACTTGATAAAAACAAGGTTCGTACCCCGAAAAACCAGGTCTGAATCCTCAAAAAGCAAATGAAACCCCCAGAGAGAAATCAATCCAGCTTTAGAAAGCTGATCATCAGGAAGAGAAACTCACAGCCTCAGACACAGACATCATGTCACGCATCCAAATGCTCAGAGCTCACGTCTTACATTACTGCTTATTTCCTCATTCACACACGTGAATTCAGGCTGTTTCATGTGTAAGACGCAGGAAATATGCTCAGTCTTTCTCATAGCACCCTAGCAGAGGATTTACAGCATCATGTCGAAAATCAAAGTTTGCCACTGAAATCTCTCCAAGACCAAACCACATTCTGACTTCAGCAGCGTCACTGAATAAGAGGGTCTGTAATTTCTGCATGATTCACCCAGTGCAGGAGTAAATACATGCAAATGAGAACTAAGTATCATCTTCCTGAACCTCAAATTCATCGTTATCAACTCCACGCATTTCGGGGAATTCACCCATTTCCAGTCCACAGCAGCGACTGAAAAGAGGCGATTTTAAACAACAACATGTTTGTTTCCATTTGTGCAACAGCAGAAGTCCCCTGACAGCCAGGATGCAGATATCCAGTGGCATCACGCAACAGGAAGTGTGCGCTCTCGCGTACGCCTGCTCACTTCAGAGAGGGGATTCTGGGGAAGCCATTCGCCCGACCGCAGAGACGCTCCCGCCCGCCCACGCACCCACCCCCGCCACCCCCGACACGGAAACACTGCGGGCGCCGTCTCAGCCAATAGGGACACGGCAGCTGCTCCGTGGAAAGATTGCGGGCAGCCGAGCCTTGAAGGAGGACGGTAAACAGGACGTTCTCGGGGCGACACCATTTAACTCTTCTTGTTCACTCGCTACCTTGATCTCCCTCCCCACGGGGACCAGGAACAGGATTTTTATGACTATTTTTGGGGGGGTGGGAGAGATGTCAGGCATTGAGAGCACTGCTCCACTACTACCAGAATCACCACTTTCAGAGCTGAGTCGTTTACATGGCCCCATATTTCAAACTGCAGAGTCACATTAAGTCCAGAGGTGATGCGACAATCTTTGGAGAAACCACTGTCCGTGTCTCACGCAGGATACGATGGCAAAGGACTGTTGTCCCTCTCAAAACGCCATTTCATTTGATTCAGAGAGGCAGTATAAATCGAAAAACAGCCCCGTTTTCCCAATTAAGCACAGTATGAAGATGCTAATATAACTTTTCAATCAGGTTGAAAAGAACAGAGAGCAGAACTCCATTCTGAGATCTCTGCTGTACATTGACTTCCAGTCTCAGTCACACAATAGAGTTTAAATGTACTGCTTCCTGAGCTCAAATAACTAAACAACTTTCTCAATATTAACCCTTCGAGCGCTAAATGCAGCTGCTGTTGCTCAATGATGTAAGATGTCAAAATCAAAACTGTCGAAAACCTATCATGTGGCAGCTTTGCGGGAGCTCTTTTAAACATGCTGCCACATGATAAGTTTTCAACAGCACAAGATAATTAAATTTATATTAAAAAAAAAAGTATTTCAGCGCTCTGAGGGTTCATTTCTGAAATGTTCTGGAAATACAAATTGATCAGGACACACAGATCCACGTGGTTGGGTCAGCTGCTTGTGCTGATTGTCAAAACTAAATGTGGTGCAACATCCTACTGTTGTTATGTTTTCATGTCATTCATACATGGAACCAGCTGCCTAAGACACTGTCCCACTATGGTGTCCACCAAATCTGCGGTCAAACCCTCGCTCTTCTCAAAGCCCTCCGTCCGGACTGCAGTTGGATTGTGTGCATTTTTAATCGGTTTTGAACGTGTACTCGTGTTCAATCTATTTTACTGGAAGGACTCCTCGCTTTTATCCTTCAGTTTTTGGATGAGATCCTTTCATCCGTTTATTGGATGGACATGCCTCTTTAATTTATCTCCTCTTAACCTTGACTCACTTAGTTCATGCTTAATTAAGTCACCGTCTGTTGCCTTTCCCTGTAAAGCGCTTTCTCCCACAGAAACGTTTTCATAAATATACACAGACACATTTTATATTGATTTATTGACCTTTAACCTTTGACTTT
Source organism: Gymnothorax javanicus (assembly GCA_029692085.1). Lineage (NCBI taxonomy): Eukaryota > Metazoa > Chordata > Actinopteri > Anguilliformes > Muraenidae > Gymnothorax > Gymnothorax javanicus. The sequence continues at coordinate 52,455,570 of CM056208.1, read as the reverse complement.
GTGGAGCCTGCTTTTATAATGTTAACATCATACATGTTTACATTTAGCCAGTGTTCCAGAATTCCCTTGTGTTCAGTGGTAATCACTTGGTCATCATTAGAATGTCTGGTGAAAAACACGATTTTATGGCGCACTTTCCGTTAAATGCATTCTCAGGACACTGAATACTCGCTTACCGTTATTAGCTCATTAAAAGAATCACAGGATTCTTTAACAAACCACGTATGTAATGATTGTTACCTGTAAAGACCCGATTACATGTGCCACGCCACTTGACGGTCATTTGAGGGATGACCGCGAGGCCACGATGAAAAAACAGGTATAATACAAATCTGTCACTGGCTAGGGTGTAGCTACAAACTTTCTACGCATGACTAATCCTACTGAAGCAATGACTGTTGGGAAGTGACTGTGAGTGTGCAGTGGACTGGCTTTAAGCCGGACTGCACCGGATATTAAGCCAGATTTTCCCCAGCCAGACTGTAATTAGATAGAGGGGGAAGTTATCACCTGCTGAGCGGGGGGCATAGGGTATTCTTATTGGGCAGTGAAAAAGTGTGAGTGTGTTGTAGGCCAGTGTGTGCTCATACTATACTAATGTATCAGTCGCATTGCTTCCAAGGCCTGTCCTCGCAACTTAAGACTATTGAACATCTGGTTTAAAATGAACTGGCCGGCAGAAAAAATAGCAGCACCTTTTACAGTCTGTGAGCCATTCTTGTGTTTCCACGCAACTGACATTAAACACTAGATGGCAGCACAAGACTAAGAAATGGATAATAATCGATTGGAGTCTGTGGAAATACGCCGATTCAACAGGCCATTCTGCGTGCGGTGTTATTCACGCTCAGTTCACACATAGAAAGACATGTATTCTGTATTCATAAAGTAAAATGGCCACTGGCCCAATATTGAAAAACATTTCTCAGTATGAAACACATGAACACCTTGAACAAATGCAGCACAATATAATATAGACCATTAACTATATAAAGTACACTTTTCCACAATCGCGCAGGCAGTGCCCATTTATCAAGTGGGAAAAGAGAGCTCGCGCAGTGACCTAAAACGCTGAGAATGTGTGTAAAATCATCTTTATTCAGACAGAAATGGAAAAGCACAAAATTTTAAAAATTCATTCAGTTAAAAATGGTCATAAGAATTTGGCAGTACAATGTATATAAAATGAGTATTAAAAAGTTAATCGATAAAAATGCACATTGTTAAATCACAGGCACCATAAAATTGACAAAAACGGTAAATGGTCAGCAAGCACATTTTGCTCAGACAGTCCACGCTCCTGATAAAAACACACGCACACGCACACGGTACCCAACAGTGAAAACAGTCCTACTGCTCACTGCACATCTCCGTCGAGGTATGATATTTCCGGGTGAATCAGTCACAGTTCTCTTGATCAGTCTGGATTGGTTCTCTGGTGGCCCCTCCCACTGGTGAACTTTCATCTGTAGCGAGGTTCCTACTTGCAGTACAGGTCGTAATTAATCTTCGCACCCAACTTTGTTCCCGCCAAGTGTTTCTCGAACTCCTCGTCCATCTTTCGGTTCTGAGCCTCACTGAAGTAGTTCTTCCAGTCGCCCACCACACCTGCACAGAGGAAACACACTCTTCACACCCTGCACCTGCTGTTTCACACATGACACCTACTCTTTCAGCAACGGCTTCCTTTTCTGTCTAATTACAATTTCAAGTCATTTCTGTTGGGTGGAAGAGCGGGTTGTGGGGGCCTTTCCTCCCCCAGTCCAAAGACAAGCACATCAGGCTAACTGGAGACCCTAAATTGCTCGTAGGTATGAGTGTGAGAGTGAAGTGTGTGAATGGTGTGTGCGCCCGGCGATGGATTGGTGAGCTGTTCAGGGTGGGTCCCTGCCTTTCGCCCAGAGTCAGCTGGGATAGGCTCCAGCTCTCTTCATTCATCCATAACCTGCCCTGTTATTTCTGCTCAGGACTGCAGGGTGATGGAATTTTCTAGAAACTGACCATCTCTGTTCCTCTCACATTTCCTCCTGTCCAATAAACTTCACATTTTAAAGCGGCCACACAGTTCGCTCCCGTGAGCCACAAACTATTTTCTCTGTGTTCTGCATAGTTTTGGGCCTGTTACGTACATTTTTCTAAAAACTATAATCACTTCCCGGACCGTGCGGTACACCGATTTACATGGGATGTCGGCAATGACCGTAAACCAAAGACATGTTCAGGACAGCACCTCACTCTCCTCAGGGTAGATTCTTTTACATCTGAAAAAAATCCAAAACCAGTGAAGAAGAGTTCTAAATGGATGACCAAGCCTTTATGAAAAAACACTCCTTGGTTTATGAATTTGGCTGCAGCCAGAACTGAGATGCGTGTCTGCAGACGAGCCTTCAAACGTCATTATTCTGTCCTGCCTCTTACCCACCCCACCTACTAAACAATTTAAAATATTTTTCAGGGATCCGCTAAAAAAAAAAAGACGAGAAACATGATTGACAGTTGGTGAGTTTATGCAAGATGAAATCAACCAGGGTTCTTAAGTGTTGTATTATTATGCACCAAGTGATTTCTATGGAGATTATCCCTCAAAAATTGATGTAAATCCAGGATTAAGCTTAATATGCATCTGTGAAACTGGCCCTATACATAGCAAATAAATTTTTGTTTCTTGAGTGTCAAATGGTTCCTCCTCACTTTTATCACATTTGTCTGTGGGGAGAAGGCTTCTTAAAAGAGAGCTGTGCAGCTGTAGAGGCTGGTTTATGAGCCCAGCGAACTCGCCGTGAGTCAGCGATAATATACACAACCCCGGCTCATGATGACCACAGGATAACGAGTACGAATCGGAGGACAGAACTGTCCGCCCCACCACAGTAACACAACTGCAGCTCCGAGCACACAGGCAGAGGGCGCTGGTGAGACGAATCCTGACCCACTATTGCTCTTCAGCACCACCGTCGAGTCCAACTGCAAACCTTTAAAGTATGAGCTGATTTTGAATGCTGATTCAGTCGATAGCTTCTGTTGTACAGTGCAGAATTAGACAATTAGTTTGGAGTAAATGGGGGAAAAAAATGAAATTTAAGACTGCAAATTTTTTTGGGTTATTTTCCTCAAAGCGACGCAGGCGTGGATGCACTGAAATCGCTCTAAATCAGATCAACCAAACTCAGCCTAAAGACTCACGGCGGCAGAGCTTCCGTCGGGCACTTACCTTTCCTGAAGAAGACGTTTCCCAGGTTACCGTGCGAGTCCTTCGAGCTTTCCTTCATGGCGTTAAACGTGCTGGCCTCGGCGATGGCCTGAATCTGCTCGTCAGTCAGACTGAAGCTGTAGAATTCACAAATCTCCCGTATCCCCTTCCGCAGGTCCTGGGGGAGAAAGGAATCATGGGTAAACTGAGCATCCAGCCAATCGCAGTCCAGCCCAGCACACAGTGCTCTGACTAGGGTAATCAGATCCAGGATTTCAGTCAACATAACAGCCAACATTTTTACACAGAAAATATCTTCTCGTTTCGGTTAGAATGTATATAATGAATAATTCCCTGCTTCACACAATGAATCTGAAAGTTAGACAAAGGACACCTGATGATAATTTTAGGAAGAACAGTGTCTCCCATTTTAAGAGCTTTGTCTTTCTGATTCAAAAAATAATCAAACGTGTAACGTTAAATCTAATTATACAGAGCTATGAGAAATATTTGCCCCTTCTCAATCTCTAATATTTTTTGCATATTTGTCACATGAAAATGTTTCTGATCAGCAAGCTGCTCGTAATATTAGACAATGATTGTAAATAAGAATTCCATTTATTGAAGGAAAAATGCTTTCTGGCCCAACCTGACCCAATGTGAGAAATGAACTGCCCCCTGTGTTAATAAATCAACCGGTTATACAAATTTAACAGATATTTGGGTAAAGTTTCACTGGACAAACCCTGGCATGATTACAGCCAGCCCTGTTGGACCCAAACATCCCTTCAACAGAACCCGTGCGTCAGTGTGAAGCAGGCAGAGAGCAGCACGCGATGCCGCTGGAGATGAGTAATAAGTGGTTAATCTATCAGCCTATAAAGGATCACAGATCCGTCTCTGAGGCTCTGGGGCTCCAGTGAACCAGAGTCACAGCCGTTATCTGCTAATGGAGAAAATTTGGGACGGTCAGTGAGCTTTTCTGATTAAACTTTCAGAAATGGCAATGATATCAAGGCTGGTTCAACTGTGAGAAACCATTCCAAAAATACTAAATATATGTAATTTAAATGAAGAGATCACAGGATAGAATATACTGCAATATATATGAATCTGCCTATGATTATTTGAATAAATTTGCCCGTTTGTGCTGTAGGTCCAGGTCGTCAGAAGAAGTACAGCCAGAGATCTCAGCTCTGTGCTTCGGCTCATTAGATTAGAAAAAGAAAAGAAGGTCAAAGCTGAGATGATTAAATCTAATCTGTGTGCACCAGCAGCAGTGTAAACCACACTGGAGTTACTCTTCTATTGTGCTTCATTACAATCCACATACAGACTGCACCCAAAAACCAAACAAGCCCAGCCAGTTAATTCAGCGACAGGACCTAGTCAAAAGCCGTTTCAATGCCTGAGTGTTTGTGACAGACGTTTGGACTGTTTTACATACTCGCACAACTTGTATCAAACTCCCAAACCTCCTTCACTGTGCACTCAGAGCCTGTCTTTCTTCAGAGGAGAATTTCACACAGCAATAAATTAAAAATAAGTCCATTTTATCAAGCACTTTAATCTTGTACTTAGACTTAAAACATTTATATCTATTCCCTTTTTTCTCAGTGAGACAAAAATTCTGCCAGTGAGGTGGAACAATTTTGACCCATTTCTAGATTTGCCAATGGGATTAGAAAATTTCACTTGTCAAGCACATGGTAACTTTAACCCCTAGAGCGCTGAAATACATTTTTTAAAAATATAAATTTAATTATATTCTGCTGTTGCAAACCTATCACATGGCATTGGATTTCAGCAGCATCTGATTTTGATATCTTACATCATTGGGCAACAGCAGCTGCATTTAGCGCAATATTTTCCACTTGGGAGAGGTAAATGCAATTAACCCTTTCGCAGGCACAGCGACATTTTTGTCGTTTTAACCAACGTGTTTTATAAAGTCTTCTCTCATTGGCCGATTGCGGGAATTCCCTTGTTAATTACACTCATTACCATTGGCTGTCTCTCAGGTCACCCAGCACTGTATTTTTAGCCGTGAACGAGGCATGGGATTTCCTAAAAACGCTAAATCTGAGACTACTTCGGGTCAAATTGTGGGACATGTGAACATGGCATCGACGAGTACAAACAGCCGGCATTCTAGCCGTGTTTCTAAACGTAAATACAACGTGGATGAAGTTTTTGCTTTATTGAATGACTCTGACGATGAGTTTGAATATCCAGAGAGCGGGAGTGACTTGGATCCAAACGATTTTAGCGATTCTGGAGAGGATTAAAACATAAAAACATCAGTTATGGGAAACTTATTATGAGATTTGGTGTTATTTTATTGTTATTTTGAATAACAATCATATTTTGGTAAAAACCCAAAATTAATCCGTCCGTGGGGGTATGCATCTGGGCCAAAATTTGCCTGCGAAAGGGTTAAGATCCATAAGTTAAATTATTTTTTAAAACAAATACTTTTTGCAGTTCCTCAGAAACTGCACCTATCCACCATACAAACAGCCACAGGACCATATACCAGGGTGAGCTGCTCAGTATAGCTGAAGAAAATTGATGACAATATATCATCATCTTGGGAAAATATAGGGATGAAATAATTACATTTCAGGATTTCAGGATGTTATAGTTGTCCAAGTCTCCAGTATGCATAAACTCTGTGTACATCTCCTAGACCCGTGACCACAGAGCTAAAGAAAACGCTAGAGTGGACACGAGACCAGTTTTGGCGAGATTCGCATCCGCCATCTTACTGAAGGATAGCGTCCCGTATGGAACTGAGAGAAACCATCAACCAAGGTAGTTTAGAGGTGGAATACAGAGATTATGTTGATAATTTTTACATTAAGTAAGATTCTAAGGGTATATTAATCTAGGTGAAGTTTGTAAATGAGCACATGTGAGAAATAGACCCGTAAGAGAACTTGATGCTGATGATACTAAAATTAACAGATTTATCGCTTATCATACACAATATTTTTACTGTCAAAGGATTTCAGTGTTTTTCACTTAATTTTATCTAGTCGTATATGCACATGTATGGTGTTTGATTGCGCAATTCCCCTGCTGATTCCTTACACAAGATGGCGGACGCATCTTGTGTTTTCTAGTTGGTTCAGCCAATGATGTTGTCCACTCTAGTGTTTTCTTTAGCTCTGTGCCCATGACAAACAAAAGTATAAGTAGGATAAACTCAGCAGATCTTTTTTGTTGGCCACTGTTATACAAACGCCTTCCGTTTATGGCAGGCACACTCGCTGGGTGAGAGTTGAGTGAATAAATATTTTTCCCGCTATAATAGCTGGATCGAAAAATATCAATATCATTTGCAAACCAATAACCCTGATGATGCCAAAATTAAGGAAGCTTTCTACTGGCTGTCCAGAGAGCAGGCACCAGCTGATTTGCACGCATGCTAAGTAACGCACCCATATGACAGCAGAATATGTGTGAAAGAATCTGCTGATTAAATATAACCTAAATGAAACCCCAGGATGTCCTCAGGTTCTAAAGCCGGGTCAGAATTACCTGCTTCATCTCCTCGTAGGTGATGATCCTGACGTTCGGGTTGTCCATGCACTTGTCCCAGGCCACAGCGTGGTCGAAGTAGTAGCCCCAGCCGACTGTAAATGGAGAGACAAACCCCAGCCCCCGTTAGGGAGATGGAGGGGGATGTTACACCAAGAATCACAGACTCCGCTCCAGGGGGGTCGCTGTGTCTTCTGGTTTTTGACATGACCAATCACGCTTCACTTGAGTGGATGACTGGTTAAAATCAGAGCAACTTGTTTTCTAAGACCTAAATCATCTCCTGATGGAACAGAAATGCCAAAACCCAGTAAAGACTGCGGCCCTCAGGGGCTGGAGTATTAAACCATACATTAAACTCCATAACCGTCGAGCAGGAACGGAGAAACCACTCTGAGGTGCATCATTATCAGGACAGTGACCGTTTAAAGGGTTAGAATTCTTACACAGGTCACTTGATATGGATGTACAGACCCTCAAATAAAATTTTGCAGTTTACCCTCTTAAATTTGAGCACTCACAACCACAAAGAATGTATGATGAAAAAATGTTAGCGATTAAACTTGTCACAGTCCGACTCGAGAGCCGGCTGTAAATGTGTAACTCGCCTCAGCATTATATCACTCTGTACTTTGTCACTGAGGTGCACTACAGCTCAGGTTTGTAATCACTTACTATATTCACATAGATTGGACTGAAGAAACGGTGTTACAGGAAGGTAATTACCAAAAGTCTACATCCAAACTCTGCAGGGACATTTTATGAAGGGAATTTCATGGCCACCAGATCAATCACCTGATTTACACCCCATATAGCTGCTGTGTCATCGATGGTAAAGTTTAACCCTACGAGCGCAATAGGCAACTAGTTGCCCAATGATGTAAGATCGCAAAAAATCAGATGCTGTTGAACACCTATCATGTGGCAACTGGTCTTTTGAACAAGTTGCCACATGATAGATTTTCAACAGCTCAGGATAATTACATTTTTATTCCTTGAAAATGGGTTCAGCGCTCTAAGGGTTAAAGTGTGCCCATCCTCAGACACAATAGGGATACTGCAGTCCATGCAGAAATCCATTGAGAATGTTAGCACTGCAAAATTATCATCACCAATGCATATGACTTACACAGCAGGGATTAAATCTGATGGAAGATACTTCAGGGCAAAGTTTTCAAATGATAACACTGCTATCCATCCTAGTAATTATTCAAATACTTTAAATAATAAAACCTATTTTTTTATTTTCATTGTAATGTACTAATATAAATGCCTTTGGAATAAAATAGCAAGAGATACTTATATGCCAAGAGACTGAAAACTTCTGAGCATTAGTTTATGTGAACCAAGTCCAGTACCAAAAAAATTGTATCCATTGACCTTATTCGTCCATCAGATTGTTTAGAAAAGCAATCTGCAGGTGACTGCAGTATCTGTCTGAGACTGCAGCTGGACTGCACTTTCAGAAGTACGACTCATCACCTCACTACTCTAAAAAAAACCCGTTACTCAAGCCCGAAAACTGTCGCAACAGACCCACAGGACCAGGATACAAAACAATTATATCCTCCAGGCAGCTGCCATTGAGCAACATCAGTACTTCCAAAGTGCTAACAGCGCACTCCTCAAACATGCTGAACTGGAACAGACAGAAATACTGCATCGGACTGCAATGCCTTAAGAAAAGTGTAGTTCACAGGATTACGTCATACTGGAAATCCTTCTGAGATGTGTTGGAGTCATCATAGCTGGAGAGATATCAAACATTATGAAACAGGAAACACTGATCGGAGGGTTTAATGCTGTATATGAATGGCTGGTTTGCCAGGGGTCACCATTTCCTTGTCAATGTTTTTTTTAATTGGATCTGTTAAATTATCCACTCAAGACTGAAACACAGGGACAACCTGCCGATCAGACAGTTTCGGTCTGTTGTCATGGGAATAATGCAGCTTTAGCGCAAAAGCAACAGTCAATCACCACTCATTGGCTTAGTGCTTTATTAAAGAATAGCGGCCGGGAGTGAGTGATGAGAGAACTAATTTCCTCCAAAGAGACGCCATTAAAGGTCCCCTATTATGTCACCAGGTGCACAGCTAATTAGTTATTACAAGCCATTTCAAAGTCTTTCCCCTCTTGACATCACATGGGGAAGTAACCTACCAGAGGCAAGAAGAACTGATCACCTTCAGCCAAGCAGTCAATCAGATTTCAGTATTCTGGGTGGTCACTCCCCCTTGTGATGTCAGGTAGGGGAGATTTTGAACTGGCTCATAATGGCCAATTAGCTGTGCACCTGGTAGCATAATAGGGGACCTTGAACGCTCACTGCTGGGGTGTGTGTGGGTCTGAGGACTTACAGTCCAATCTACATGTCTGGCCCACATCAGGGCTCTTGTGTCTCATAAAAACTGCTTTTTTGGGGACATTCGGGGTTCAAATTGACTCCGCTGAACCCAGAGTGCGTTTCCCATATTGCACATTTCTGACATCTAGGTTTTTCGGAAATAATCATGTTTCTTTTCAATAAGACTGGCGTTAGGCCATTTTCTCCTCACAGCTGCTGTAAAGCCCTTTAACCGGCGTTTCCTTCTCCGAGGAGAGAGGGGAGCCATGAGGGCCAAACATCTGCCTCTGCTTTTCGGGCCAATCTGGGGCCAAAATTACTGAACCGGCCCAAGCATTTACCCCATCTGTCATTTTAGCTGCATTTTGTGATGGGCACATGACGGCCTGTCAAAAACCCTTCTTATATCCCTGCTGTATATCAAGTGTTTAATTGCAGGGTTTCCGCTACATGTAATTGATCGTGGCGCACCGCCACGGCAAAATAAAAGCGCCACGCCTGTATAAAATGACTTTACATAAACTCTAAAAATCCTAAAGACAGTCAGGTGTCGCCAGTTCTTCTTGTTAAAATGAGCGCTAATAATTCTTGACCTGCTGTCAATCATTTTGCCTGATGAACACGTTTTCCAGTGAATAAAAATTAGCCATCGGAAGTAAAACGCGCTGCTTTCTTCTTAATGCAATGTGTGCAACGATTAGAGAAAAACTATTTTGTTCACTCTGCAAAACGATAAACTACGATGTTAACTTGTGTTTGCTGTGAGCACACCCTGCTCTACCTAATTGTATTTTCATGATTATTTAATTCCAATTCCGGAGTCCGGAGTCGTCATCGGTTTTCATATTATATGTGAAATCCACCGTCACGCACGTGAAACTGATAAATCTCCGTGCACATAGACTTCAGTTATTACATCGCCTACATGCTGATTAATGAAAACTGGCCGCACCTGATAATGCTGAGTTTTGACCCGACGCTGAAGCCCTCCGCCACAGTTTCAAAAAATCCTGGAGGAAACCCTGCATTGCAGTCAAATATTCGAGCGAACCAGTCATGTTGGATACAGTCAGTTTGGATGTTTATCTGGGGAATAAATAAATAATAACTGGCGGAAACAAAAGCCTGCCTTTACACTGGCCCTTCAGGACTGGATTGTCCCTGTTTTACGGTAACTAATATGCCTCTGCTTTGGGGTGTGCTGGCAGGGACAACATCGGACTAATTGTCATTTTTTTTGTACTGATGAGAGGGCAAATTCACAATTACAGCCCACACTAACTATAAAGCAAAACAATTTGAGATAAAATGCATAACGTCTTGCATTAACAGGAGCTCAATGAATAAATATTTTTAAACTAGAAAAGGCTAAAGTTTCTGGAGAAAAATTGTATGCTTGTTTCAGCATGAGAGCTGAAGTCTTTGGAAGAGTAGAACAGTCTTCAGCGACTGCCATTGTAAAAAAAAAAAAAACAATTTAGAAAATTGAAACGTACATAAAAGGAGAAAGGAGAATATCAAAAAGTTGAACTACACACCTTCTATATAAAGTCAGCAGTGTTACTTTTTTTTTTTTTTTTTTGAGTGCGCAGAGGAAAAGCCTCTTTGCCATGAGCCCTTTTTGAGTGGAGATCATCGACGTTATGGATAACACGCATTTCCCCCTCACCTTTACCGCTCATGAAGTCGTCGAAAAACGCGTCCCAGGACTCTGGTTTGGGCAGCACTGGGTTTTTCGCCGAAAAGTGATAGTAGGACACCGCCGTGTCCTTGGGGTTCCGGAGGATGACCAGAATCTGCGAAAACGAGCCCATGTGCAGTTTGTTAACCTGACAGACAAGCAAGCAAAATCCACCTGCGGTCCAACCACCAGTGCAGACTCGGTGCTCAAAATATCGGCTTTACCTGAGCTGGGGAGGAACCATGGCAGGTTTAAGGGTTACACGTATCCCGTATTTAATTTTAAACAACATACTGTCGCACTGTCTACCATTTACATTACATTCCTGCCACAGATAAATTATATCTCCTATGATATATTCTAGTGAAAATTCATTGGACACGGGGTTATAAGAAACAGGAAGTCAAACATAAACATTTCTAACACCTAAACCGTAATTTGAAAATGATCTTATGAAGGACTACAGTTAACAAGCCAAATTACACATCACCGTGTATAAACAAAAGTAACCTCCATTTGCACATTACACACACACACACACACACACACACACACACACACACACACACACACACACACATATGCATACCTTTGTTTTTTTGGCAGCAAAAGAAGGTGGGATGTCATCAGGATGTACGTGTAGTCCCAAGAATCGTGGAGATGGTAATTCGCTCAAACTCTGAAACACAAAACCATTGACGGAGTTTGGGTTCAGCAGCGGGTTGTGGGGTTCACATCTTATGTGCACTGCATGACTAAAAGCACATTCTGTGATGTTTACATTTCATAAACCATGAGTGTTTCACAACATAATGGAGAAATATCGAAAAATCTCGCCCTCCTGATACTTCCTTCGTTCTTCCGAAAAGTGTTATGCTGAGGATTTCAAAAGAATACAATTTTAAAAGAGCAAGCGCCAACAAAACTGACAGCTGTAAATTTTTTTTAAAGTTGATTAATCCACTTGAGTTCTGACTTTTCTATTCAGATAAAACACAAAGTAGAAAGTGTAAAAAAACACATGTAAAAGGCTAAAGCAAGCACATCGATGAAAAAAAAGACTTGTGATTGGACCGTACTCTCGGAGACAGAAGACAGCGGGAAATATCTCTCCTGTAGATCTTATCCTGTCCTCACAGACCCCACAGAACCGTACCTCAAACTGACGAGCAACATAACATTTTCACAAAGTTAGTCCTGCAGCTACACTGCGACACACCAAGTCTAGTCATGTTTACAGCTCGCGGGCCTTCATTTCGCTTCCTGTAACAGTCAATGTTTCTAAGTTCTGGGAGAAAATTCTGTTCAGGGGGAAGAAAAGAACAGTGTGTGTGTGTGTGTGTGTGTGCGCAAGTGTGGGGGTGTGTGTGTGTGCGTGAGTGTGCGTGTGTGTACGTGCATTTATTCTTTTTGCAGTTTAGATTCAATCTCAGCTTTAGGGGACGCGCACTGAAGTCCTGCCCAGTATTTAGTTCCAATGGCCTGGATCAGCTCATTCTACTATTTTTCCACCAGAAGGCAGAACTCATTGATGGTGTCGGCTGTCTGAGTTCATTCTGATTGGTGAAGTTGGCGGTCAGAGTTGATGGTGGTTGGTGGAGTCAGTGGTCTGAGTTCATGGTGATTGGTGGAGTCAGGAGTCAGATCTCATGGTGATTGGTGGAGTCGGGGGTCAGAGTTCATGCTGATTGGTGGAGTCGGTGGTAAGAGTTCATGCTGATTGGTGGAGTCAGGGGTCAGAGCTCATGCTGATTGGTGAAGTCAGGGGTCAGAGCTCATGCTGATTGGTGGAGTCGGTGGTCAGAGTACACGGCTGGTTGAAGAACATGGCTGAGCTTTTCCCTCCTGCCGGACTAACCATAGAGATTTAAAAAAAAAACTAGAGTGGACAATGTCACTGGCTAGACCAAAGCGCGAACGGCAGAATAGCGCTGCCATCTTGTGTATGTATAAATGTCCAATGAGGCACATGCAAACAGTAAACATGGGTGACGACACATTTTTTTCTTTTTTTTTTGAGGGGGGCTTGTTTTCCGTGTTCTTTTTTATCTTTTCATGCTTAAAAAAGGACACGAATAAGGAATTGTAAATCAACAATATTTATGCTCCATTATTTGGCAAAGCTAAAGAATAAGCGCTACGATTGCCTTACCCTTTATATTATCGCTCAGTTAACTACGTTTTCGTTTCGTTCAAAGAAAAAGCGTTCGCATTCAGCTGTGCCTGTGAGTCTGACTCAGGTCTATACCTGGAAGAAATTAGCCATATCCACCCTAATTAAGTCAAGTTAAACATCAGTTCGGGTGGTTTTAATACCAGCCAGATTTCTGTATTAGACCCAAATCTGATTTAGCCACGGCTCCCCAATGCACTGTGATTACTCTTGCCTTTTACAGCTATGTGTACATTACTTACTAGGTACTGTGTAATAAGACATGGTTGTCATATGTATACACAGATGACTATAATCCTATATTAACTATAAACTATAATAATATATAATTCATTTGCTTAAATAGTGTGTGGTTGTATGTACTAGTTCTTTGGTCATCCTCTGTGGCATGCTATTTGGTAGTTGACATGACTGCATGATGAATGGTTAATTGTAGAGATAGTCTGTCTACTGGTGTAATTATATCCGTTATACACATACATAAATGTATATGAATGCTTTGTGTACCTATTAAGATCAGAACAACTTCATTCTGAAGTGTTTACACCTACTTGTCTTCATTTAGTCCGTCTTTGCCCTGACACAATGGATAACAGGATGATATTGCGTGTTGCTCCAACTAGGATCAATGAAGAAGTCTAAAAACTAAAGTATGTCAATGAAACCGCGCCAGTTTCAGTTTCCGCAAATACAGTATTATCAACTTGCGCCTTTTTGCCAGTTACTTTAACTGTAATTTCACAAAAGAGGTCAGTGCATGTTCAGTGTAAACCATGGTTAAATGCAACTCCACCTACAGTTAAAATGACAAGGAGAAAATGCGTTGATTTAACTGTTAAATTCAGTCAGTTTATAACAGTGTAGGAAAGCCGAACTTTTTTTCGTTGCTCTGTTGCAGCTGCGTATGCGCATGGTGCAAACCAGCTTGCCCAGTGTACACGAGTGCTTATGAATGGAAATGCATTGTGACGGGACTGGACATTTTGTCTGATGTGAGCGAAAATCCATTATATAAAATCCGGTATATTTGATGTTTATTTAATGGAAAAACATGACAGAAAAATCGGGACTTCAGCTGTTGTCCGGTATGAGTGAGTTTCCGTTTTATACGAAGACAGTTTAGGCGAGTTCTACTGTGTTTTCCTTCAAACGTCTGCTCTGACATACACACACAAGATGGCGGCCGAGTGCTGCCATGTTAGTCTCTATGGGACTAACATGCCTCATGAGGTCAAACTTACAAACAAGTTGGATTTACTTCCAAATGCCATGTCGACTGAGCACACAACAGTGTCAACTCACTTCCAAGTAACTTAAGCCGTGTAAAATGATTCTCCTCTAAGCTGCTCGGACGTTACCAAAAACAATTGTTTGGAATCTGAAGACAAAATTCTTGCGGAAATCCAACATTCAATTTCAAAAGTGTCGCGATTCATTCTTCTTTATCTTACGTGAGGAGCTGCCGTATCTCCAGCTCTCCCTCCCCAAACCCACCTGCAGCACGTCGGGGGGCATAAACTCCAACAGCGGTGGACCTCTGCTCTCGTCCCGCCCGGTGGATGCAGCAATAATCTTCCTCAGCACTGCCACCATCCAGTTGAATCCTGGCAGAGAAAAGCACAAAAAACATGAAAGTAAAACTCACCGCAAAGCGTCAACCGCCACGTCTCCCCCGCCGTAACTTCATGCACCCTGAAAGATGCTCCTTGAACCCCATATAAAGCTGACCTTATGTGACCCTGACCTTTGACCCGATGACCTCCAAAACTAAATCAGTTCAGCAACCCTCTGTGGGTAGGAACCATGTTCGATTTGGTGAAAATCCCTCCACTCATCCACGAGATGCAGTGTGGACAAGATACCTGTGACGGACGCGCAGCCGGAGAACAGCATGCCTCAGCTCACTGTGTGGACGGACACATGACAAGGGCCAATGAAAATGTCCCGTCTTTCCTACCCTAGCGGAATGACAGACTTTACAAGTGTAGTCCTTGGAAGTTCGGTGCAGCAAGGGCAGTCTGTTTCAACAGTTACTCCAGTTCACACACAGGCTCATGCAGGCCAACATGCAGACGTTCGGAGAGTCCACTCAGGAGTGATTTTCACCAGACTCTGCTAGTGTGACAACCCAATATTTCAAACAATAGGGCCGTGACCAAATGAAAGATGTTAGGGAAGCAATTCTAAAAAAGAGAAAATATTAATTTAAGTATGGCAGGGAAAAGGCAGGCCGAAGGAGGACCGGACTGTAGGGGGCAGGATGGTGCAGGAGAACTGCGGTCACCTCACAGCTGGAGGGCTGGGCTCTCTTATCCGGCCCGCGGCCTTTCTGTGCAGAGTTTGCATGTTCTCCCCATGATCACCTGGGTTCCCTCTGGGTTCTCAAGTTTCCTCCCACAGAGCAAAGACAAGCATGTCAGGCTAATGGAGAGGCTACATTGCCCATAGGTATGAGTGTGAGAGTGAAGTGTGTGAATGGTGTGTGTGCCGTGCGATGGATTGGCGAGCTGTCCAGGGTGGGTCACTGCCTTTCGCCCAGAGTCAGCTGTGATAGGCTCTAGCTCCCCCGCGACCTTAGAGAAGAGGAAGCGGTTTATATACTGGATGGATAATGGATGATCTACTGTCTAGTCTGTTGTCTTGATTATCAGTGAACGATTGCTGACCAAAAGCTGGACACTGAGAACGGCCTACACCACACAGATCCGCCTCAGCACAGGCTAATTCCCTCTGTGACACCATTTGAAGTCTAATATGGAAATTCTTCCACAGTCGGTGGAAATAGACAAGTTTGGTTAAATTAAACTCATGGAATTTAAAAACGCACCACCCATTTTCCTCACAATTTAAGAAATCTCATTTCATACTTCCAAGAATGAAAGTTAAACTTGTACACTGAGCACATGATATTGAAAATGGGATGATAATTTCTCTCGTTCCGCTTCAGTGATTCGTGACATAACCAACCCGTTTTATCCTCCTAGGTTGAGCAGTAGCCCTTCCTAAAGTGAGCTGAGCCAGATTTTGACCACTCCCAAAAATGAGGAGGTCCATGGCTATAAAAAGACCACAAAATTAAATGGTTCGGACAAGTCTGCACAATGCCTCGACAAGCGGTAGTCACACGTCTAAGTTAAAGAATATGACATTGGCTCATTTAATTTAGAGAGGCAGGATCGTCACATCCGCCTGGTTCATCTGAGAAACAGATTTCAACCAGCGTCGCAAACTGCTGCCACCATTGTGGGGAGGCACCGCCGACCTGCGTCCGGAGGAACAGTGAGGAACCGCATGCGTGACGATGCAACTCGAGATGAACCAGGCGAATGTGACGATCCTGACGAGCGATAGTCACGCGTGGCTGACCTGGCCGCGGGCGGTCTGAAGTGGTCCCAGTGGCGGTATATCGCTGCTGAAGACACACTATTGTGAAATGGCTGACATTCATTCGTCTGGAAACTTCTCTTCGGCTTTGACCAGCCTGAAGCAAACCAACGGCTCAGTACCTGTGTGGATCACTCAGTCGAGGCATTGTGCAGACTTGTCCGAACCATTTAATTTTGTGGTCTTTTTGTAGCCATGGACCTCCTCATTTTTGGGAGTGGTCAAAATCTGGCTCAGCTCACTTTAGGAAGGGCTACTGCTCAACCTAGGAGGATAAAACGAGTTGGTTATGTTGCGAATCACTGAAGCGGAACGAGAGAAATTATCATCCCATTTTCAATATCATGTGCTCAGTGTACAAGTTTAACTTTCATTCTTGGAAGTATGAAATGAGATTTCTTATATTGTGAGGAAAATGGGTGGTGCGTTTTTAAATTCCATGAGTTTATTTGCCTACAGTCTAATGTCGGTTGATAAGATTAAACTGCTTCACGCTCTCTTTTCAAACAGGCAAACTAACAAACTGCAGGAGATCATCAGGTTAGTCTCTCGGTGGTCTGAGAGACTGGGACACACACATTATCTGCATTAAATTTACAGCACTATTGTAAAAGGGCAGCCAAAGGTTTTAATTTTAGGATCAGTTTTACGGGTCAAAGATCTATGAGCCTCTCTAAATTAAGTGAGCCAATGTCATATTCTTTAACTTAGATTATTATATTTTAAAATTAAAATTTTCAAGGACAGTGGTAATCAACCCAGTTTAACTGGGGTTTCCATTTTATCCTAATTTGGCACCCAATATACACTTTTACACAACTTAATTTATGGACGTATTTGTTTTGATTTCTTTGCATGTGTGGATTACTTGGGTTGTTACTGACATCTGGTGAAAACTTCATGTCAATAGCCCCATTAGAAATATATTTACTGAGAAAAATGTTGATGCGTTCAATACTTATTTTCCCCACTGTATATTAATCCTTTGTGACCCTACATCTCTAAAAATCAAATATGATGAGTGGTGTTGGAGAGAAGAACAACATGACGGTAGATCAGCAGGAGTTGTTCACCCCTCTTACAGGATAGGGTTTCATCTGTGTCCAAGGAATGACTTGCAGCCTTAAATGTTCTCGGGAAAAAACCACACTATAATATCGCAGACCCACAAGAACATTCAACAGTGCACACCACAGCATTCTTTCACCAGGGGTTTTACCACGGCAACCATTTGAACATGACCCATTTCATATTATGGTTAAAATGCGTATTTATCTCCATAAACAATGTGTGGACCCAAGTGTGCAGATGTACTCAATAGACCTTTGTAGGCAAAGGAGACTCAGGATTTTCACTGAAAGAGCACAAAAGTGCACGAAGGGTTCAGTGAACTCGGTCACAAAGAAAACTGCGGACAGGAAGGAACACAGGAATAAAGCCGGCAAATTGCAGCAAATTACCGACACTGAGGGGCTCGAGAGCAGCGATCAAAGTAGAGCTGAACAGAATAAAAAAAACAGGGATTAAACCACACAGCCACACAGGCGAACATAATACACTTCAGCGCCAACAATAGCTAACGAAATAATCCAATCAAGACACAAAACAGAGAGGAAACCATTAAACTAACAAGGCACAATAACGGACAATGATCAACGCTCTAATCCAATCAGACACCCATGAGCAGATGCAAACTAAAGCTGAAACAGGCAAAGCGAAACCCAAAGAGCTGGCTTCCTGGGGTATCAGAATGAGAGTATATGGATGTAGTGTGCACTGCCATGGCTAATCCAGATCCACTTCCTCTCATTACAGTTTACCATTAAACCATACAAACTTCCTTAAGATATGTTTCCATTTTCTCTGAAGGGAGGGATTATACTACAGCTTTCAGGTGGCAAAAAATGCTCTTTATGTCCCCTGTGAAAGCAGAGGGCATCCTGTTTCACCCTCCGTCCGTAACTCCGTGACTCCATGAGTCCCAAACACAACAGTTTCTGGGTCATTTCTCATAAAATATTTGAAATATTTCGACAAAACTTGGTAAAGGCTTAGAACTACTGGTGAACTGGTGGCTTTTGCCATCTTGGTGATTCTGGGATTTTTATTCTTCTTGGTTCCCATGGAAACGCATTTTATCTGGGGGCGGAGGACATCACAGTGCATCACATGCTCACATCACTCCATGTCTCAAAAGGCTAATAAACTTTCCGGTTGTTGTTTTAGGTGAATGGAGATAAAAATTATTTCAAATCCTGCATTAGAGGCTCATTTGTGATTAAAGCCACAGACTGTCGGGAGTTTCAGAGCAGCACGCCCCTACTGAACCCCCAAAGAACCAGACCGTTTACAAAGCAGACGAGGAGGTTTGATAAAGAGACGACCTTCACCAAGGAGCACTGTTACCCTATAATCCTGCTGCCTCTGTGAACTGGCCCTGAATATGCTGTACTCTGTTTGCACTGTATAAGGTATATCACGTTTCTACATACTGTTATCAGGTTTTGTCTTGATGAAAAGTCTGTTAGACCAGCAGAGATAATATAAGCAGGACAACTGATGTTACTGTTCGGTTGTGATTTACTATACTTGATGAGACAGTGTTAGTTTTTCATCATGTTTGGATACAGTCATCACTAACCACATAAAGTGACACCACTTAAACCTTCTGACCCGTGTAAGAGTAGTAGAACTACATTACTTTCAATAACTAAAAGTAATTCTGACGGTAACATTGGAACATTCTCAACTGAACATTCAAAAAACATAATTTCCAAGTCAATCAACTGTATGTCCCTTGGGAAGAAACCATCAGCAATGCTTACTTTGATTTTTAATTTCTGATTTCACATCATCCAGGGTCAATGAATTCCAGGGTCAACAGACTCCAGGGGGTTCCTGAGGATATTGTGCTGGATCACTGCCCATGCTTTTTATGCAATGATGAAATATGGATTTGGAAATATATACTGTTTTTAAAATATATTTTTTCATCATGAACCTCTCTGATGAATGATGGGGTGTTTGAGCCAGAGTCGGGGGTCCAGACGGCCCTGCCGTGGACACGCCCAAACCTGCCCACTTTTCCAGAGCCAAGACTGTGGAATGTGTGGATGCACAGGACTATGGGTAACGGTAATGGTGCACTTTCATTAGCTGCCAGGCCAAGGACTAAATGGACACCAGTGCAGCACAGGAGATGTACTAAGAAGCACGTTCAACATCAGCCAGGCTTTCTTCGCGTGAGCCAGCTCAACAAACCGTAATCTTGCAATCAGAGATACCATAAGATACCAAAGCAGGTTAACAGAGAGCCACCATTATGACTGAGAAAACCCTGGCTTTAGGCTCAACAAACTTCATTAACTCACTAAAAACATCACGTACAACTCGATCTGTTACGAGGGGTGAGTGTAGTGTTCCACAACGCAGAACTCAGTTTGGGAGCTCTTCCTTCTCATGCGTGGCTATGAGTCAGTGGAATGCCCATCCCACAGAATCTATTTTATGAACAAATCCTCACACATTCTCATGCTTAACAAAGCGCTGGTTACTAAGTAAGCAAGCTTGCACACATTTGTGAGATACAGGTGAGCTTGTGTATGTATGAGTGTGATGGTGGTTATAAGAGGAAGGTGGGGATGGGGATGGTTTAACTGTACTCCGTATAACTGCATGTGCTGGTGTTTGAGACAGAGAGAGAGTATGTGGTTTTGTGGTATTGCTTCCCAGTCAGTTTGTTTGTTTATTTTTTTAATGTACTGTGGTCATCTCTTCTTTGCTTATCCTTCATCTATTTTAGTGTTGTTATCCATTTTTACCAACCTGCCCCGGGACTGCAAGTGGGAACAAGTGTTGCTATAACCTGGCATAAAACATCTTCTCTTGTTCTACAAGATTAATGTTTATTTGTGCATTGTCCCTGTTTTAAATAAATAAACTCCTACTCCTACTAATCTTGCTTCATAGTACACCCCTTGGATCATGTGATCCACTGGTATCCAAGAATTTACAAATTCCTAAGTTACAAACTCTTAATGTCGATTCTTCACTTATTAACTTTTTAAAGTCCCTTCCTCTATCAGCAACTTTTGAAAAGAAAAGAATTAAACCACCGTCGGTGACTAGTGTCCCTACAGTTTGCTTTAACTTCAATGATTCAATACTGATGAATAGCAGCTTATTCAGCAAATATGATATTACTTCATTACCTTAGTTCTTTCACATAGAGTAGCATGCTAAAGCATACCTGAACTATGCTATTTTCCATTACTGAGGTTTACCTAATGTAGGAGCTCCGCGAAAATTTCAGTGTGAAATCGATTCAGAGTTAACCATTAGAAATGTCATAGCCAACACCACTGGGCATTAAGAACATAGAGTGCTAATAACTGTCTTCCACAAATTTTCAAATTAGGTTTTTTATAACATTTAAAATAGACTTCTTCTATTCATTTTGTATTTTGTCTCGATTTACATTTTTTGTCAGAGTACCTGTAATAGGCTATACCTAGACACTTTGTCCTCAGACTGCACACAACCACAGTAATTTTAAAATGTTGAAATCAATTCAGCGATGTAATTTTTTGCCGCAGGAAAGTGCTTCTGAAATATATTTGGTTTCATTAGCTTACTGAAAATTGGGTCCTCGCATGTGCGCTTATCAATAGTGCTTGAAAACCCTACTGCCGCTGGATAATTAAAGGCATTTCTAATGGTAGGCCAATACAAGCCCATTATGGTCAAAGTGCACGTGAATAAACCCCGTTACAGTTGCTTTAAACAAGAGATTGTACTGTAGGTCATCACGGTGCTGCGCAAAGCTGGCGAAAGTTTCTCTGTGTTCAGCAACACTTCTCTACGCAGTGGCAGGAGCTGAGGTCTGGACAGTGGCGCTTACCGCATTTGGGATACGATACGAGCAGGACATCGTCTTGCCTTGCTTCCACGTTGACCATGGCCTCCAAGTGTTCTATAGGGGACAAGATAGTGGGGTACAGCACTCCCTTGTACTCAAAGAGCTTGTCCTCGTCCTTCATCTGCGCAGCCATTTGCGTCTTCATCTCCAACCGTGCCTTCATTGACGAGAAGTTCATGGCGAGTGTCCGCGGCAGCTCTGTTCTTGTGGGGGTAAATGTATCCGTTTGGGAAGCAGCGGCAGCCTATTTATCTGCTTGGTTACCGTAGGACGGCACATCGGTTGCCTGAGTTTATCACGGATGAGGTAGCTGTGCGTGCCTGCAGCTCGCGTGAGTGTCAGCAGTGCATAAGGGAGACTCCGCCTACTGTGGTATTACTCGCACGAAAGGCTGGAATGCCCCGGCTCCTGCGCTAAGATGTGAGGGTGTTCTGGTTTCCTGCTTTAGGCAACGATTCAGCCGAAGATAGACGGAATATTTTCTTTTCTTGAAAATCTGAGGGGTGGGCGGTCCGGTGAGGAAAGGAAAGGGTCATGCGGGGCAGCTGTCCACATATGAGCCGACACTTTTGCCCAAGAGTGCTACAAAGAATGGAGGGTTATGTGGAATTCCTTGGGCATGACTAATTTCCCTCAACAGTTTTCGAATTCTGTCGTACTAGTTTCCCAGCTAGTGAAACTAGTTCATTGGAATGATGCTTTAAATGTACAACCCCAATTCCGAAATAGTTAGGACAGAGTGTAAATTGTGAATAAAATCAAAACGCAATGACTCAAATCACACCAGCCAGTATTTTATTCACAATAGAACAGAGATAACACAGCAAATGTTGAAACTGAGAAATTTCACAGTTTTATCCACAAAATGAGCTCATTTCAAATTTGTTGGCAGCTACAGGTCTCAAAAAAGTTGGGACAGGGGCCTGTTTACCATGGTGTAGCATCCCCTCTTCTTTTTAACACAGAGTGGAGGCGTCTGGGCATTGAAGAGACAAGTTTCTTGAGTTTAGCCTTTGGAATTTGATCCCACTCTTGTTTAATACAGGCTTCCAGCTGCTGGAGTGTTTTGGGTCTCCTTTGACGGACTTTTCTTTAATTATGCGCCAAATGTTCTCAATCGGTGAAAGATCAGGACTGCGGATAGGCCAGTTCAGCACAGGGACTCATGCTGTTGTTATAGCTGCAGTATGTGACTTTGCATTGTCCTGCTGAAATACACAAGGCCTTCCCTGGAATAGATGTCGTCTGGAGGAGAGCATATGTTGCTCTAAAACCTTTATTTACCTTTCAGCATTCATGGTGCTTTTTAAAACATGCAAGAGCCCCACACCATATGCACTAATGCATCCCCATACCATCAGAGATGCTGGCTTTTGAACTGAACGCCGATAACAGGAGGGGTGGTCTTTCTCCTCTTTAGCCCGGAGGACACGACACCCATGATTTCCAACAAGAATGTCAAATTTGGACTCATCTGACCACAGGACACTTTGCCACTTTGCTACAGTCCATTTTAAATGAGCCTTGGCCCACAGAACACAGCGGTGCTTCTGGATCATGCTTAACAATGGCTTCCTTTTTGCATGATAGAGTTTTAGGTGGCATCTGTGGATGGCACGGCGGACTGTGTTTACAGACAGTGGTTTCTTGAAGTATTCTTGGGCCCATTTAGTAACGTCAATGACAGAATCATGCCGGTGAGTGATGCAGTGGCGTCTAAGGGCCCGAAGATCAGGGGCATCAAGTAAAGGTCTTCGGCCTTGTCCCTTACGCACAGAGATTTTTCCAGTTTCTCTGAGTCTTTTGATGATATTATGCACTGTCGATGATGAGTCCTTCAAAGCCTTTGCAATTTGACGTTAAGGAACATTGTTTTTAAAGTATTCCACAATTTTTTTACGCAAGCCTTCACAGGTTGGAGAGCCTCTGGCCATCTTTACTTCTGAGAGACTCAGCCTCTCTAAGACATCCCTTTTAAAGCCAGTCATGTTACACACCTGATGCCAGTTAACTTAATTACTTGCTAAATGTTCTTTCAGCTGATTCTCTTATATGTTAATTGCTTTTTCAGCCCTTTTTTGCCTGTGTTCCAACTTTTTTGAGATCGGTTGCAGCCAGAAAATTAGAAATAAGCTAAGTTTGCAGATAAAAATGTAAAATCTCTCAGATAACATTTCAAATGTTGAAACTATGTTCTATTGTAAATAACATATTGGCTCATGTGACCTGAAAGTCATTGCATTTTGATTTTATTCACAATTTACACTTCGTCTCAACTATTTTGGAATTGGGGTTGTAAATATTCTTAACTCCAAAATAAACGCAGTGGTGATGTGTGTACTGTATTTGCGGCAAATTGAAGAATCGATTGATTTTTTTTGCTTTTCCAGTGAGGCACGAGAAGAAATAAAGAAAACGCGTTAAGCACTTCAGTAATAACAAACATTGATCTGTTCGTGATGTGTACAGTGACACTTGACTTGTTCTTTTGGCTGGGTTTGGATCAGTTTGGGTTGTTGTCCGGAATCTGTCACGTACAGGCTGAAACCAGATGTGGCGCTCTTGAGCTGCCATCGTCACTCGTGGCTGCCCTAAGCGGGGTCGGTCAGTGACAGTGCCTGTGTTCCATACTCAGACAGAAACAGGGAAATAAAGTGCCAAAATAATACACAGAGGCAGGTGCCCACAGTCAAAAGTGAAGAGTTCCTGCGCCTGTTGATGGGCAAAAAATGGGTTTTCTGTGGGGCCGTGTGCACGCATGTTTTGCTCACATTGATGGCATCAAATGCTACTTGCGCTCACCCTCAATCGTCTCGGACCCCTCATCTCATGATCAGTTTTGGTTGCTGTCCGGAATCTGTCACGTACAGGCTGTAACCAGATGTGGCGCTCTTGAGCTGCCATCGTCACTCGTGGCTGCCCTAAGCGGGGTCGGTCAGTGACAGTGCCTGTGTTCCATTCTCAGATAGACAGCTGACTGATTGTGGAACGGTGACAGTGCAAATGACGCACCACCTCTCAGCGGCTGAGAT
Source organism: Gymnothorax javanicus (assembly GCA_029692085.1). Taxonomy (NCBI): domain Eukaryota; kingdom Metazoa; phylum Chordata; class Actinopteri; order Anguilliformes; family Muraenidae; genus Gymnothorax; species Gymnothorax javanicus. Next base: position 52,431,302 of record CM056208.1, on the reverse strand, counting down.
CTGCCCGTAACATGCCAAATGCTCTTTTTCTCTCTCCTGTGTCACAAGCCGTTCCATTTTTTTGATGCAGTAGCATTTTTCGTTTTTTTTGTTGGCTTTATATAGGCTATTGACCACACCCAAAAGAACAAGTCAAGTGTCACTGTACACATCACAAACAGCTCAATGTTTGTTATTACTGAAGAGCTTGGCGCGTTCACGTGGTGCGCATCAGGATTACAATTCCATGTGCTTTTCTTTATTTCCACTCGTGCCTCACTGGAAAAGCAATAAAAATCAATCGACTCCTCAATTTGCCGCAAATACAATACATACCTCAACGTTGCGTTTCTTTTGGAGTTAAGTATATATCAGTGGACCAGCGCACAAAACTAATTGCTCAACTGCACCAATATTCAGCACTTTTCCCCCCTAAAAAGACTTTAAACTCTGTGGACTTTGGTTGACTGAATCAAACAATAAAGAGTCTTTGGAATTTATTTATTTATTTATTTATTTATTCTGCCCCATTTATCTAGGGTTGTCTCCTCAGTTTCATAATTGATTTCCAGGGGAACCCTGTATTACATGAACATAAAATAATATAACACGAATCATACAAGATATAATTACATAACACAGATAACAAAAAATTAAATCAACATATGTACATGAAAAACAAACACAAAGGAAATCGTACAAATTGTAAATCATTGGTAAAGTAAATCATGAGTGATATTATTCCAGTAATTATTAATCATAAAAAAAGTATCATTTAATATTATATCAAATATAACACATAGTGTATTACAAATACAGGCATGAATGTAAATATTCAGAAATTGAATTACCTGTACTTTACATTTAAAAAAAAAATTAAAACTAAATACATGACACATTTTTTCAAAAATTACCCATAGTGGGACTCAGTTCGATGTGCAGTGGTAATGTGTTAAATATTGCACTGCCCAGGTAAGAAAATGACATTCTCGTACTCTGTGCGTGGGTTTGGAACTAAAACAGACTATTTATGGTGTGTGAATTTTAAAAATCATTTCTTCCCTGCTAGTGCCATGGAAAGCTTTTACTCTGCTCAAGTCCGGCTGAAGGCCGGCGGAGGGAGCCCTGCTCCTGGAGAGCCATAGGCCCATGGCCACGCATGTTTTAGATGTCCTAACCCACCTGGTAAGAGCAGGTGTCGCCACAAACAGGGTCAAGGTATGTCTGGCCTCTGCATTTATGAAATGATTGCAGCACCCCTGGCAAGGACCCTTAGTATAGTTTCAAAATTACATATTGCCCCATCCATGCATGTCTGTCCAACCTCAAGAAATAATGCTGCCTCTCTGCAGGACTGCAGTTTGTAGTCATTAAGGATGGCATTGCATTCCAGCTGGTAGTGATATACACGGCAGCCACTGTACGACTGGTTGTAGAGGTCATCTGTAACTGAACGTGGGCCAATGTCCAAGCTCCTCTATTGAATTAACCCTTTGAGCGCTGAATACATTTTCAAGGAATTAAAAATGTAGTTATCCTGAGCTGTTGAAAACCTATCATGTGGCAACTTGTTTAAAAGAGCTCCCCTGCGGGAGCTCTTTTAAACAAGTTGCCACATGATAGGTTTTCAACAGCATCTGACTTTGATATCTAACATCATTGGTCAACTATAGTTGTCCACGGCGCTGAAAGGGTTAAAGCGTACGTACAGTGTGCACATTCTTCGGGCAAAGTCCACCATATTTGAACTTTCGGAGTGACAAACAGAACTTTACACGTCTGTGCTTGTGCAGCCTGTGTGTGCCTTTGGCTGGAAGTGGACAACACTCAGAGTACTAGTGTACCTGCAGTACTGAGCTGTATTCACACTGACTCAGGTCCTGCAGTGATTCCTGCAGGTTTGTGTGGTGGCATGAGTTTCCTTACAGGGCTCATTTAGGGTAATATCATGGCAACTAACCACTCCCATTCCCATCATTTTATCCCGAGAAATTTCTCCTAGATCTAATTTGTTTTTGACATTCTGGACAAAGACCAAATGCAGTCACCTCGTCTGTGAGCCCGGCTCGTTTGATTAACTGTATTTTCATAACATCATTAACATAGGACAGAACACAGAGAGCCTGAGAAAGATCAATGCTCTTTTTACGCTCAGCTCAAGTTGCACACAAACCCCAGGCTTGGTGAGGGGGTAGAGAGTACAATTAGTTTAAACGCTGCAGTTGTAACTGTAAGACTAATTACACACGTGCACGTGGCCGGAATAGGCTTGAAAATATTATTTGTGAATAGTAAGTTCTTGTTAAAATGATCCGACCCAATAAACCAAACAGAATTAGCCATAAGTAGCACCAATTGATGAGATACTTGAGCTTGGTAGTCCTGGTAACTGTCACAGGACAACAGTTTTTGGACTCTTTATTTGCGTTTCGCCATCAGGCCATTCAGCACTGCACAGATTTCAGGGGGGAAATATTTTTATTTGCAGAAGAGGAAACTGTGGTTCAGAGTGCCAACCGTGGACTTAGTGCTGGCACGAAAACACGAGTTCTGCCGCACATAGATGGCAAATCGCTGCAAGGATTGCTTGGCTGATGATATATGGGTGGAAACCGTCCTAAAATGTTATCAAAAACCTTCCCAGCCTGTTGCACCTGTATAAGTATCCAGTCCACATGCCTTTCTTTTGCCAGCAGACAATAGACTGGGTGTAAGTATTTATTGTGTGCTTGCTTCAGTGAAGCAGCAGCACTCTATTCTCTTATTTCCTCTTCTTCTTATTAGTGTGCTTTGGCTGCACACTATTGCTCTTCTTAAGGTTTCTTATTCTTATTCCCTTTTCACCCGTTTTTGGGGCCCCCTACTCCTTCTAGGGCTTTCGAGATAGAGACACCGTTCCAACTCTGTGACGTCCGGGCCGATCCGTACATCATGGCTTGTTCAAATGGTTACGATATCCCTTGTCGTTCATTCGGTATTTGCGTTTTTCTGGCGAAATTTCGTGCCATTGAAATGGATGGGTAGAACTTTGGAGTGATGATGTCATAATGCACTCCTCCACTCTAGACGTTAGAGTGGGAGCAGCAGAGAAAAGACTCGAAAAAAAAATTTTTGAAATCGCTCCCCCGGCCACAATTTCCAACGTACACACACAAATTATACATCAAAATGTAGGAAAATTCGTGCAGGCCTGAAAAATGTCACTTTGGATGAAAACAGACAAAGGGTTGAGACTCCAAGTGCCCCCAAGTGACAGGAGCGCAGACCAACTGCCCCATAAACAGTCATTATAACAGGAGCAGAAAAGTTTGGGAACAGAGCTGAAAAACAAATCGCCGTCCTGACCACATACTTCACAGTACGAGAAAAAAAAATTTATGGGGACGCTCCTCAGAGTCTCCACTTGCTCACGACATTTTTGTTTTTACCATAGGACCTACGCTCTGCCAGAAAATGGCAGAAGTTCAGACAGTGTCACTGACCAACTCCCCCATAGGTAGCCATTATAACAGGAGCAGACAGTTGAGACACCTTTTTGAAATCATCACCCTGACCTCATACTTGACACTACAAGCAAAAAAAAAATACATGGGGACGCTCAGCAGAGTCTCCTGTCACTCATGGTGTTTTTGTTTTCTCCATAGGACCTACGGTCTGTAAGAAAATGGCAGTAGTTCGGACAGTGTGAATGAAGAATTCTTTGAATTCCTCTCTGTCTCACAGCGCCTGTGAGAAAGCAAGCACAAAGGGGTGCTGCTGTCTCCATAGAGACAGGCACACACATAGAGGAGCTGCTGTGTCAGACTCACGCGCGCGCACATATACACACACACAAATCTGTCTGTTTCTCACTGGTAAAAATACAGTGTCAGCAATTAAACAGGCCGGTATAGACAAATTTCAGAGTGCTAAACAATGTCAGATGATACCTGTGTGTGTGTGTTTGTGTGTGTGTGTGCGTGAGAGACAAGCAGAGACTGTGAAAGTGAGAGCTGAGTGTAACTGTCATTAACTACTCAACTATTGAACTGTTCAGCCGTTCCAACTGTCAGTTGTCATCAACTATGACTCCCGCCAACTGTATCCTCTGCCTACAACTGTTTCAAAATAAAAGTCCTCACTAGCTAGTTAGCATTGTTAGCATAGTTAGCATAACTGCTAATGACATTAGTTAAGTTAGCTGAGTAATGTGGTTAGCATGGTTAGCGTTGTAAGCATAGTTAGTATAACCGCTAAAAACATTAAGTTAGCTAAGTAACGTGGATAGCACAGTTAGCATTGCTAGCATAGTTAACATAACTGCTAACAACATTGGCTAAGTTAGCTGAGTAACATGGTTAGCATTGTTAGCATAGTTAGCATAACCGCTAACAACATTAAGTTAGCTCAGTAACGTGGTTAGCATTGTTAGCATTGTTAGCATAGCTGCCAACAACATTAGCTAAGTTATCTGAGAAACGTGGTTAGCATGGTTAGCATTGTTAGCATAACTGTAAAAACATTAGCTAAGTTAGCTAAGTAACATTGTTAGCATAGTAAGCATAGTTAACATAACTGCTAAAAACATTAGCTAAGTGAGCTAAGTAACGTGGTTAGCATTGTTAGCATAGTTAGCATAACCCCTAAAATAATTCATGAAGTTAGCTAGGTAATGTGGTAAGCAGAGTTAGCATGGTTAGCATTGTTAGCATAACTGTAAAAAAATTAGCTAAGTTAGCAGAGTAATGTGGTTAGCATAGTTAGCATAACTGTAAAAAAACATTAGCAAAGTTAGCTAAGTAATGTGGTTAGTATAGTTAGCATATCTGATCCATTCACTGCTGCTGGAAACATTTGAGCAAGCACACTTTGCATTTTCTCTGCGGAAATGCAGTCTAGTTATTCTTATTCTTCTTCCGCCTAAATTTGGCCGACTAACTCCTACACCGTTTAAGCTATTGATTCCGTTCAAACTCTAAAAAATTCAGCTTGTTCTGAATTACGTTGCATCAGGACTGATTTTTGATTTTTTTTAGTTTTTGAGATATTTAATTTTAAATGTGATTTTCTGGGGTCCTATTAAACCAAGCCATTTTTGTGCTGATTCAGTAGATTCAGCTATTTTCTGCAATTTTTTCACTCTGTCATACTTTTATCTAGAAATGTCATTCAAACAGCAAAATGTTAAGTTAAGCTTGTATAATTATTCACTGTTCAAATTTTCGTAACTTCTATATTTTTTTAATTATAATTTTTAAAAAATAATTTCTGTTACAATAAATTCTGGGAACTTAGTGTGGTGACGTCACTATTAGAGTGGCGAACAGCTGTAAAATCATCAAGAAGTCTTCTCTTAAACTTGTTCTAACTCCCACAGTTTTCACTCCTCATAAATATTTTTATATCCAAGTTGTAGCAAAAGTAAAAAAAATGTTACTATGCAAGCAATCAGACAGATGGTTTTGGCAGTATGAGCAGAAAAGCGACGGGAGCACAAACCGAAACTCCATTAACTCCTATATTAAATGAGACAGAAAATTCCAGTTGGAAAGCTGAAAAACACAGTTTTATAACTTGCTCGTGTTCCCACATTTTTGGCACTACACACACAATTTTGACATATTTTGCTCCGCAGACTCTCCTGTATGGTATCTCTATTTCATAGATTGGACTAACTATCTTTGAGGTAGAGGCAGTAGTATGTAAGAGCCGCCTTAGCTAAAATCTCGGTTGGACCAAATGCTTTAACTATTAACTCAAATGGCTCAGCGAAATTGTGGCATAGCGGTATTGAGGTTCAATTCTGCCCTCTGCTGGACTTTTTCCTGGCCTCAGCATTATCATCGTTCGGATTAAGATTGATACAACTGTTAGACAAATCTCATTCTTCTGCGTCAAACTCAGCAAAAGAATTTTCGGTAGTGTTGTATGTACAGTCGCTCAAACCAGCTCCAAGAGAGCACATTTAGGGCAGCACAGACCGGTCATTTTGCAGGGCGGGTCCATGAGAACACATTACTGTAAAAAATTGCAAAGCAGAAAAAAATTGTACCATTCCAATATATCCAAGCAACTGTTCGCACTAGCTAGATATATTTATCTAAAACAGGCGAAATACTGGTATCAAAATGACCATAACTGCCTTCCTTGCTAAGCCAGCAGAAGTAACTTTTCCATACTCATTGAGTAGTTAAATAGTTAATGTCAGCTAGCTATTGATTATGTCATCTGCAGTGATGGCAATTTCAATACTCGAGTTCAACCCGTTCTGTGCACTGCGTGTTCATGAGCTAACTAGCTAATAATAGCACACAAATAAAAAGGGAGCCGTGAATAATATCACAACATGTGTTAACGATATCTTGCCAGCTTGCTATTTGATTAGCTATTTAGCTAGCGAATACACAGTGCACAGAAATGAACAGAGAGCCCTGAATAGTAGCATTTCACTACTTGGCGAGGTCAGCGTTGTACAGTTCGGGATAGACCCTGCGTGCCACTGTGGGTGGGTATTTATAAATCTTACTTTCGACGTACACCCACAGAGGCACTGCTCGATCCATTGACTTCAGGCGTACTTTTTCGCTCTACGTCTGTAACTTTTCCCCAACTCTTTGGATCGAAACAAATCAAACGCACATACCTTCCTAGCTAAGACAGCTAGACTCAGCTGCAAGTACACGCCAGTAGATGCCTTCCGTGCGGAGATATGAGCAAAAATTCCTCCGAAGCGATGCGGTTCAAGCACTTGTAGCCATGTCTTCTAATGGGAATTCCCTGGCGTACCGTTGCATGTCGGGATTAGAAAATGGCGATAAGTGTTTGAACCCTTTTGAAATCGTCTCTTCGGTGGATTTTTTGCTCATATCTCCTGCGGAAGTGGGTGTACGCTGAAAGTCAGATTTATAAATACCCACCCACAGTGGCATGCAGGGTCTAGTTCGGGACTGGGGGAGACACTGACAATGAGCTTTAAGCAACAACAGCTGCAGCAGTCTGTTTGCTCTGCCATAAGGCTAATTTCTCAGCATGCAGTGCGTTGACCTAGATACGTACAGAGCTATAATAATAATGATAATAATAATAATAATAATAATCAATTTTATTTATAATGCATTTTTCATTTTTAAAAGAAAAAATCTCAGTGCCTACAGAATAAAAAGACACAAAAATGGCAAAAAAAGTCAAGATAAAATATTATAGGACTGCTTAAAAAAGGTCTTCAGTCCTTTTTTAAAAACGTCCAATGACTGTGGTGCCCTCAGGTGATGTGGAAGGGAGTTCCACAGTCGAGGGGCAGCTGAGCAGAATGCGCGATCTCCCATGGTCCGTAGCTTGGTTCAAGGGGTTTGAAGCAGGTGTGGGTGTTTTGGGATCGGAGGAGGCGGGTTAATGATTGATGAAGCAGTTGCTGGAGGTATGCTGGGGCGTTTCCATGAAGGCAGTGGTGGGTGAGGAGAGCGAGTTTATATTGGATTCTGGAGGAGATGGGAAGCCAGTGAAGGGACCGGAGAACGGGTGTGATATGGTCCTGTTTGCGCACCCTCATCAGGATCCTGGGAGCGCTGTATTGAATGTATTGCAGTTTTTGTAGGCTCTTGTTTGGGTGAAGAGTGCGTTGCAATAATCCAGCCTGGAGGAGACAAATAGAGAGAGATGCATCAACCTCATTGACTCCAATTCACCATTTTTTATTTTTTTTTTTACAGGTGGGTTGAAGCGGAGTAGACTCGGTCATGAAGCAACTGAAAAGTCAGAATTCCTTAAACAATTACTTTCAGCTTTAAAGTCTTGTGTTGACATTTCAGCAGTTTTTCAACTTTTCTTCAGCAATTTCCTTTGCCTCTCAGTTTCCAAGCACCTTCATTTTATCAGCCAATCCCTTCAACTTTTCTTACTGAAGCAAACACACAAATTTTCCCCAGAAAATTTAGCCTTTTCTAGTTTTCTGTCATTTTTGACCGCAAAACATGAGTTTTCGTCGAAATTTATTTTCAATTCACCTTCAGCAATGACAGGCATTTTAAAGAAGAAAAAAAAATCGCAACCTGACGTGACGTGACCCAAAACAAACAAAGAACGTGTCGAAAAGCCCTGCATGAATCAGAATAAACGACTTTCAGTCATTACTTCAAGTCGTTTGCCTCTCCAAAGTTTTCCCAAAGCCTATTTTGGCCCTCGCCACTTACCGTCTCTGGCAATGTTTTGTTGGAAGAATTCAAGATGGCGATGCTCAATTCTTCCACGTCTCTGCCAAGTCTGCAATATCAAAATGTTGGGGATTATTACCCGAGAAAATTTGGTCCCAAACCTGATGTGGTTCCGTCGGGGGTGACGGAGAGGAAAATCGGCCCCTTGGATAAACCTGACATGGTGGCGGTGGACGTCATTAGTCTCAAAGAGCCAGGTAACTTGGCCTCTTTACTAAAGCAACGATTCCTTGTTTGGACTCGGCTGGTTTGCGGAGTTCATCTCCTCTCACCTGGCGAGGCAGCTTGTTAATTGCTGCATGATTTCGGGTAAAACATCCAGAAAGACCACAGCCGAAATGGCAACAACAGCGATAGTGCAACTCCGTTAAAGGTTACCCGTTTCGTTAGCTGGTACCCTGGGAACCGAGCTCTTAAGGTAGCGAGCTGGCTAGATAAAGTACTTTGAAATCACAGTATTTTCACGTTAACATTCGCTATAGCGAAACAATGACAGCATACGGGACCTTTTTAGCTGATTGGCACAGCAATATTTGTTTCATGTCACATTATATACCCAATTTGATCGTAAGAAAATGTTAAACTGCTAGGCAGTGACTTGACATTTGGCAACCTTTACAACGCTTGGAAACTGTATTCAGTTTAAAACGTTTTTCGGAAGGCACTGAAGGGTAAAATATCCTGAATCTGCTTCTGAATTCACAATCGCAGCATTTAAAATGTGATGCCATATGGAGTGATTATGGGAAGGTTGTATTTTGCTAAGTGGGTCATTCCATGAAAAATCTATCAGTGCCCCCTTCCTGACCCCCTCAGAATCAGGTGATTAATTATGCAATATTTTTACAATATTTAATGAAGCCATGCAAAAAAAAAAAAACTTTTATATTTTTAATATTTTCGGGGGGGGTTCATGCCTTTTAACATCATAAGTACAGGAAATAGCCACATTAAATTTTCAGAATTAAAATACATTTTAGCTCTGTTGAAAACTGCAACCAAATCAATTTTACATTCAATTCAAGTGTCAAGATCTAAAGCTGAAGTCTTGCTCAGCACGATTTTTTTATGATAACTAACTTTGAGCATCAGTATCATGGTATATATCATAGTTTCAATTGCAAAACTGCACCAATTTGATTTTGTGACAAAGCAATAGAAGCAAGTATTTGTACCCTGCATGAGTTATTTGATTTATGAAAAATCACTGGAGAAAAACAATCGTGCATTTTTGGTGAACTTTCAAAGGTCATACAACCATGTGGAATATATGGTTGGGCAAAACAAGTTATTATTATTGTCTTTATTCGTACTCAGGGTACAGGTATAGCACATGAAGGGTCTCATTTTTACCTACACTTTGATTCCAGGCTCATCTTCTGGCCATAATTCCTTCTGTGTCTAAATAATTTTTTAATCCAGGCATATTTTGAGGCAAGCAAAATGTAAAATTTGAAATTCTGTTTACTCAAGGAATTAAAACCATGACAATGCAGAGTGAATGACCACTACATATACATGTAAACAATATGTACAAAGGTGTGGTTTGCGAGTTCACTTTCCATCTTATGCTAATGTCATGAGCAACATGCCCAGTCTTGATTATCATGATGTTCATGAAAATGGATGACCTAGCAGTTTATCATGAGCTTGTGAAGCTTCGCTGGTGCCGTGAAGTCAGTCTGGCAATGTAATTTGAACTTCATGACAAAAACATCATGGATCTGGATACCTGTACAATTAGTGATTTCACAAAGGAGTTGTGCCACAAGACTATCTACAGCAGAAATGTAAAAGTTCTCAAAATTGGTGAGATTTTGGACAATGAAAAAAGTTGGTCTCTCTTCATGTGGGGATAGATTTGTCAGTGGATGACAGTGCTGTGACAAGTTGCTGCATTATGAGAACTTTAATTCGGACAAATACCAGTTTTTACTGAGGAACAGTTGCGAGCCCTTTTCCACTAATGTAAGGCCACTAAAAAGTAGTTTGAACACCTTAGATATTTTAAAAACTTGTGTGATGAATTTGATTTGTCCTCACTGTTATATTATGTGGGCACTACTGCTGTTTCTCCATTTCACAGCCATAAGCTGCATTTGCAAGTGTATATGACTTTAGTAGAAAATTATTTTGACACAGATGGAATCATGGCTAGAAGATGAGCCTGGTATCAAAATGTTGTTAAAAATGAGAAATTGTTTTACTTGCTATAGCTTGCCTTGTTTGAACCAACCACCTATCCAACATGGTGATGTAACCCAAAAGATAACCCAAAATGCACTTCAATTTTTCACCAGTTTTTTTTTTTTTTTTTTTTTTTGTAAAGCAGACAGCACATCCAGATACCATGCTTGCTTGCTTTGTCACAGAGATTAAATTGGTGCAGATTTGCAATTGAGACTATGATACATCCTATGATATTGATGCTCAAAGTTGGTTATAGAAAGAAAAATTGTGCTGAACAAAAACAAGATTTTTGCTTTGGATTTTGACTCTGATTGATTTGGTTGCAGTTTCAGCAGAGCTTAAATGTGTTTTTCGTCCCTGAAAATTTCATACGGTTATCTCCTGTATTTATGCGGTTATTGGGGCTCAAATGCTGGAAAAAATAACATGTTTAGAAGCGTGAAATTTTGATCCAACCCTATGTACTTTGAGGGGCTATAACTTATTTGTTCTTATTGCATTTTTTTAAATTTAGTTTTATTTCTCTCTTCTGTTTCTTTTCAATTTCTGCTTTGTTGTTGATGGATTGTTTTAAGATGCAAGTTATATAATGAATACTGCTTGATGTGAATTTGTACCCATACATAAATATGTATGAAGTTTTCTGTAAATAATTCTTAAATTTTTGTATGACCTCGGACCCCAGGAAGACTAGCTGGTGCCATTGGTATTAGCTAATGGGGATCTTTTTAATAAACAGTAAACAATAACTTGGAAAATATTCATAGTATGAAGGTGAAATTTTGCATGGCTTCATTAAATGCACTAAAGTTTTTGTACAAAAAAAATCAGTTGATTCTGAGGGGGTCAGATGGGAACCATTTCCGGAACTGGTTGATTTTTATATATATATATATATATATATATATATATATATAATAGGTAATTTAGAAGTTGGGCTTTTCTTCATACAGTGCTGTGAAAAAGTATTTGCCCCCTTCCTGATTTCATTTTTTTGCATAATTTGTCACACTTAAATCTTTCAGATCATCAAACAAATTTTAATATTGGACAAAGACAACCCGACTAAATAAAAAATTCAGTTTTTAAATGGTGATTTCGTTTATTAAGGGGAAAAAGCTATCCAAACCTACCTGGCCCTATGTGAAAAAGTAATTGCCCCCTAAATCTTAATAACTGGTTGTGCCACCCTCGGCGACAACAACTGCAATCAAACGTTTGCGGTGACTGGCAATGAGTCTTTCACATCGCTGTGGAAGAATTTTAGCCAGTCTTCTTTGCAGAATTGTTTTAATTCAGCCACATTAGAGGGTTTTTGAGCATGGACGGCCTGTTTCAGGTCATGTCACTGCATCTCAAGCGGATTTAAGCCCAGACTTTGACTAGACCACACCAAAATCTTCATTTTGTTTTTTTTTTTTTTTAGCCCTTCAGAGGTGGACTTGCTATTGTGTTTCAGATCATTGTCCTGCTGCATTACCCAAGGGCGCTTGAGCTTGAGGTCACCAACTGATGGTTGGACATTCTCCTTCAGGATTTTCCGGTAGAGAGCAGAATTCATAGTTCCATCAATTTTGACAAGTTGTCCAGGTCCTGAAGCAGCAAAGCAGCCCCAGACCATCACACTACCACCATCATGTTTGACTTTTGGTATAATGTTCTTTTTATGAAATGCTGTGTTAGTTTTACGCCTGATGTAACAGGACGCACACCTTCCAAAAAGTTCAACTTTTGTCTCGCCAGTCCACAGAATATTTCCCCAATAGTCTTTGGGATCATCAAGATGTATTTTGGCAAATGTGAGACGAGTCTTTGTGTTCTTTTTGGTCAGCAGTGGTTTTCGCCTTATAACTCTCCCATGGATGCCATGTTTGCCCAGTCTCTTTCTTATTGTTGCATCATGAGCACTGACTTTAACTGAGGCAAGTGAGGCCTGCAGTTCTTTAGATGTTGTTCTGGGTTCTTTTGTGACCTCCTGGATGAGTCGTTGATGCACTCTTGGAGTAATTTTGGTAGGCCGGCCACTCCTGGGAAGGTTCAATATTATTCCAAGTTTTCTCCGTTTGTGGATAATGGCTCTCACCGTGATTCGCCAGATTCCCAAAGCCTTAGAAATGGCTTTGCAACCCTTTCCAGACTGATAGATGTCAATTTCTTTGTTTCTCAGCTGTTCTTGAATTTTTTTAGTTCATGGCGTGAGGTGTTGCTTTTTGAGATATATTAGCCTACTTCACTTTGTCAAACAGGTTCTATTGAGGCGATTCCTTGACTCAACAGGTCTGGCAGTAATCAGGTCTGGGTGTGGCTCGTGAAATTGGACTAAAAAAATGTGGTTAATCACAGTTAATTCATGATTTAATAAGGGGGGGCAATTACTTTTTCACATAGGGCCAGGTAGGTTTGGATAGCTTTTTCCCCTTAATAAATGAAACCATCATTTAAAAACTGCATTTTGTATTTACTCGGGTTATCTTTGTTGAATATAAAAATTTGTTTGATCTGAAACATTTAAGTGTGAAAAATATGCAAAAAAGTTTGAAATCAGGAAGGGGGCAAATACCTTTTCACAGCACTGTATGTCTTATTTTTGGTAATATGTGATCTTGTGAGGGGAAAAATTATGCTTTTTTTTTTGCAGATTTCCCAGTTCACCGAAAAAAACAAGACAGTGACACCTATGTGTTGGTAAGTTCTAAAAAAAATAAAAATAAAAAAATAGCGGCGAAGCCACTGCGTCCGCTTGGCCAAACGTGGCCAAAATGGGCCTAGATTTTCATCCCATATACACGCATAGAAAATATGAAAAGGATCCGTGAAAAGCTGAAGGCGCTAGAGCGCTGACAAGGCAAAAAGTTTACGAACGCACGGGCACACGACAGACCACCACTAAGGCATCTAACCACAACATAAGCCCGATTGGCCTAGAGGCTAAGCGGGCGAAAAATGTGTTATCAAAGCGTGGCAGTTCATGCTCTCTGTGTTGTATAATTGTATCCTGCACGAGCTCCTATGTTCCGCCGCTGGTTGATGTTTTACAGTTTTGACATTGGCTGCCTAACGGAGTCACTGGTTAAGTCCCCTTCACACAAAGCTGCGTAGGCCCGCGGAGCAGCGCGGATGGCCATACGCAACGAAAATGACAGATCCGCAGGAAACTGAGCGCGGGTGACCCCCGGATCACGTGCGGAACACGTATGGGCGCGTTCGTACTACGTTCAGATCACGTGTTCAATATGCACAGGTGCGTTCTGACTGCGTTCGGGACACGTTTCATTGAGTATGGGAGGCCTGTGCGCAAAACATTAAACGTTTAATTTTTGCCTTCGATGTCTGCGCACCACTGCGTAGCCTTGCGTTCTTCATGCGCATTTACGCGTATGGCCATCCGCGCTGTTCTGCGCCCCTACACAGCCTGGTGTGAAAGGGGCTTTAGGTGTTGCGTCATGCAAAACCATGCGTCTCATTCATGGGCGTATAAATTAACTAGACCGTACTTTGGTCATTCGACCACGCCAGTGAGGCTCAATTTCGGGTAGAGGTAAAAAGGGCGCTGTGGATACAGCTATTCAACAGTGTGAACGTTAATTTCTTGTTGGAAATCAAAGCTTTTTAAACATGGGGAAATCTTGCTGTGCGGTTGGCTCTGTCAAATCGATATTCCGGAGATGGTTACATGTCTTTTTAACGACATGTTTTATTTGTTAATTATAGTAATTAACAGTAATTTGTATTCATATAGTCTTTATTTTATTATCGTCCCGTGAAGACAAGGTCAAATGACTGACTTCGTTTATCACTTGTTTATGGCGAATGCAGATTGGATTATTTTCATGCAATCATCGACGATGATGATGATGATAATAATAATAATAATAATAATAATAATAATAATAATGATAATAATAATAACGTGTCTTCTTAATCATGGACTTCTGGTTGTTGGGCTGTATTCTGTTAAATCTGGCACACATTACCTGTACGGGCGTACCTTTTTGCAGTGTCAAGAATTATGAAAGATCGTGCCACCTATCCTAGAGGGAATATCAAAAGGAAGTTGTAATTATGCATGTTCTTGATTCAGAATGTGTCATTAGGCCTATATGTCGCAAAATAAAACGGCATTATGTTGAAAATTAATTCGCCATACATTTCTGAATAGGTATTTTTTCACCTGTGTGTGTGTGTGTGTGCGTGTGGGTGGGGGGTGGGGGTGTTGGGGTTCATTGTTAGCACTGTTTGGTTATATCGCCGCTGGTGCTTCTCCCCAGTTTTGAATGGGGATCCATCAGACTTCTTCTTACTGCCCAAAAAACATGTAAACAAGTGATTTTCTAAATTTCCCTCAGGTGCGCGCGCATACATTAATGGTTGGTGGGATTTTACAGTGGATTGCTCATCTCTGGGCTTCCTGACTCCTGCCCAAATCATGCAGTTTTCCTTTCCTAAAAACAGTGAAGTGCGGTAATTTTTTTTTTTTCATAATACACCATCAGGTGGCAGTGTTGCATAAATTTTGGTTCTGTGAATAATCGCAGGCGGGCTAAGGCTTCTGGGCGCACAGAGCCACTAATTTGCTCACAACTTAAGAAACAATCACAGCAAAATTATAAACTATGCGTCAAAATTAGACCACTTTAAAACATATTTCAGTCAAAAATTTGGACTCTTCTGAAGAAGACGGAAGACATCCGTCGAAACATGTTAAGGTAGGATAAAACCTTTTCTGTCTGAAAATAAGAACGTTAAATCTAATTCAGTACTACAGACAGTATGAACCTTTTTGCACTATATTTCTAAGTGAACGCTTGCAAAAAATATTTGACTCGTATTATTGCCAAAAACTCCATGGTAACGGATGCTCTCAAAATTAACTCTCCCGTGACCGAACCCTTCTGTGATGTCATAACCTGATTCTGGAGAAGGCAATCAAACACAGTGATATGAAATAAATTAATGATGTCAGGTCTATAAAAGAATGCTTGCAGAAAAAGGTTGATGGATGTCAGGTCTATAAAAGAATGCTTGCAGAAAAATGTTGATGGATGAGGAAATCCTATGGTCCATATGAATTGGACACAATGAGCTGATCTGTCGGTTCCTCTGGGTTTGTAAGAAATATCCTGACCTCAATCAGCTTATCGACAGTCACAGTTCAGAGGTGTTTGTTCTCGTTACTGGCTGCTCGTCTGAGTCTTTCTGAAGTGTAGAAAGTGGTGTTTGGAAAGAATGTCACCTGGAAAAAGTAACTTCTCTCAGTTGCTGACCACTAGGGGGTGCTCTGTCCCCAAAACGGAATAAAAATCCAGTGCCAGAGCACCGTGGTTTCTAAAGCAGATTATCCAATCACGGCCCTCCATGGCTGAGAATCACTGGCTTTCCACCCACTCCTTACCTGGGAGTTCAGGGCAGACAGTCTGGCCAATCAGAGCAGCTGAAGGTTCAGCTCATCACGCATGAGGAAAGAGACCCTGGGCTGGATTTGAGAGCCAGATTTCATGATCTCTGGCGCAGAAACTGGGAGCCTCAGGATTAGACCTTAACTCCAGTCCTGGCTCACTTCTGCCACTGCCGATGCTAAAGAGGGGGGGTATTCAGCCTTATGCAGGGAGGGCTGGTGTGGGTGCTGCCTTTCATTCTGAGTGACCAAGCAGTTATTCACCTCATTCTACTCATCAAACTCTTTATTAAAGGTCAATGCCACGGTAACTGACGGAACATTTAAAACAACTTGAACTTCAGTTACTCTGTAATTACATGGTGGATCACTACAAAATATCACAGGGTTTCAAACATTTGTTGGTGCTTGAGAACCCATGTAATAGATTTTATTTTACGTATTGCACCATCCCACAGTTTGTCATTTTACAGGGTAACTGACGTAACATGAAAAAATACCTCAATTTTTACATGCTTTTTTAAACTGAAGATTTCTCTGAATTCTTCCATCAATCATCTTAGTCTCTCTGTCAGAAGAAGGTTGACAGTCACTTCTGCAGCAATCAGAATGAAGAAAGTGTTTATGTTGGCTGAATTATATTTCCTGAGTCAAAAAGTAGGGTAACTGATGTACCATTCTTCCGTAACTGACATAACATATCTGGGACTAAATGAGAAAACTGAGCTTCGTTGACTTTTCTGTGGCATATAATTCTGAGGAAGGAGTGCAAGCGTGTTTCACTGACATAAAACACGTTTTCAGTGCAGAAAGAAGTTCAATCCTATAGAAGTCTATGAGAAAATGACCCTACTTTTCCACTTGATTTATTATTTAAATTTTCCACGTTACTATGTTGTATCTATCGCAGGTTTCAAGTCTCCTTAGATATATCATAATGTTCATTTTTGTAAATCATGGTCCTACATAGACTAGAATAAAGGATAAAGCCAGAATATGCTTTAGGGGCGTGGCTATACTCTGGCCCTTGTCTGATATGGTCAGATCCACCCGTAGCTCCACCCCTCGCTTCTCCCTGGATATTCAATTCACCGTCTCGTCCACTAGGAATCACATTTGATTTCAAAATGACACAATGGCGCAATTCAAATTGCCAAAATCAAGGCTTCCTAAATGGTATGCTGAAACCAATGGGTGACATCGCGGTTGCTTCATCCATCTTTTTATACAGTCTAAGGTGCTAATAGTAGTAAATTATTGCAAAACAAAAATTATTCACAATATATGACAAAAAAAATTGCCCCTGAGGTATCATTTTGCATGGAATTGACCTAAAGACAAATTTGGAGGTTTATTGGTACAATCTGTACTATCCTCAGTAATAAAAAGCTGCCCAGCCCCAAAAACACTGATGTTAACGCTGGTGTCCTAGCCTTGCTGCTTAACCTGGAGATCTAAACTGTGCACACATTTTCCTTTATGATCTGATCCGCTGTATTGACTCTGTTTGTCCCTGAGACGGTACATTTGAGCACGAGAGTCACAGGACTGTCCTCAGTTTGTGTACAGCTTTGGTTTCATCACTCCAGTGCCTGAGAGAAAAATGAATGGGGTTTCTGAAGATTAGTGAAAATCAGGAGCAAAAATAAAAGTGTTGATCGAGATGAACGTTTTGTTTGGGACAATATCCCCGTTTCCTCACAACTACATGAAAATGAAACGCCCTGTGTCCATAAAACCTGAATGTTGCCAACTGTGCTATCATTGAACTACAAGCATGGACGACGTCTGAACGAGCTGATCTGAGATCAGTGGGATATGTAGTTCCATATTACTTTGACCTTAGCATGTCGATAGCAACACTCACCTTCAAGGGTCTCAAAGCCTTGCAGTTTTGAAAAGCTTTGGAATTTTCTACCACATGATCACAATAAACAACATGGTCATGCTTTCCACGTGTTAATTTAGTCATTGACCTCATTTTCTCTGATTTTCAAAGACCCCATTAATTTTCTTTTCGACAGACACAATCTAAAATAACTCTAATGAAGCCGCATAGAAACTTTGGTCACACTGACTCTCTGTTGACCTGCCTTAATAAATTAACGAGAGAAATGAAGCTGTCGTGATGAATGCATTATGATTCAGTTCCTGTAGGTTTATATGTTCATATGGAGAACAGCTGGAATCCATGAATTATAAAGATGGCAGGACTTCCTTGTGCTGTAATCCAATCAAGTATCGGCGCTGGAATCATTGTGTCGTCATTTTTATTGGGTAACCTTGGCTTCAATGAAGATGTTATAAAGTCCAAACAGAAGTTGTCCGAAGTTTTTCCTCAGCTAATACACAAATCATTATTATTATGTCAGCATTGTTGTGACAGTGTTAGCAACTTGATGTAGTTACGTTGTAAGAACATTTTCTGCCAGCTGTGTTGAGTTTTATGGCTGTTTCCATTGCCCTTCACTGCATGTGTAGCTTGAGCTTATCCGCTAAGCTAGTAGAAGAAACAGTTAGCCTAGCTGCTAACGCCTAATATTCAGCTGAATGTAATGGGGTGTTCGGTTCTCCTCTCCAGCGGAGAGCAGTATTTGACCGTGGGCTGGTCACAAATGCACAGCTGGTGTTATTCAGTGCCTGTTGTTGTTTGTTTGATGTTATTTAAATAAGATCTGTGATTGTCTTTGATTGGATTAGCCATCAGGGCTAACAGTAAGCCCATCAGTGGAGAGTGGGGCTGTGCTCTGTGCCAAAGCGCAGATGTATGTTCCCCACAGGAAGGAGGGTCTGTTTACGCTACCTCTGTGCCTCAGCCACAATTCCTTACCAGAATGTTGAATTTTGTTCCTGGAAGGAATTTGTGTTTTTCCATGACACTAATGGAATTATCCACCTTCAGTTATAGAATCATGGTTCCAGATTATTTTATAACCTCCCATATTTGCCACAAAAACTGCAGTATTTTTCTTCTACTACACGTTTTACCATTTTTTCAGGGTATTTTTTTTAACGTACTTTTTTGGCTGTAATTGACTGCAGTCCCCGTCCTTCAGCTGTTGAAGGACATGTGCTTGCTGGGGCAGGAGTGAAAATCTACATGATGGTGGATCTCTGAGGGCTGGGCTGGGATGATGGTGGACCTCTGAGGGCTGGGCTGGGCAGCCGTCGCTGGTGCAGTTGATTTGTGTTGGTGCTTCCTCTCTCGGTGGTGTAGAAATGCTGCTCGCCCAGTCTGGTGCTGTTATTCAGGCAACATGGATTCATGTACCTGAGTGCTCTAGTGTTCTGCTGCATCCTGTGACAATGAGGGTCATTCACACCGAAGAACAAAATCTAGAACAAGAAGTACTGATCCAATTCAGCCAGCCGGTTCATCAGTTCTTTCATTATTCTGGGGGGGTGGGATTGTGTGTCAGCCCCTTGTGATGTCACGAAGGAACAGATTTTGAAATGGCTTGTCATGCACAACCAGCTGTACACATTGTGACATGTTAAGGTACTCTCAAATGGATGGCTAGGTTTACACATTTCTATAACGTTGGCAACAGTGGCGAGCAATATTGTTGGGATCGTGGGTGCATTAACCATGGAAACACTGACAGCCAATCAGAATGTATTTGAATTATTACAGGGTGCCTCATTCCAAATATCACATGTAGCCTTGGGGCTAATTATAAAGCGCTATTTGTCCTTGCGGATTCTCACATCGCCTTCATGATAGTCCTCTTTACAGCTGTTGTTCTTGGTATTTGAGAAAACTTGTATTTCTTATTGTGATGTCACAAAAAGCGGTGTTCTGTCAGGGGGCGTGGCTTTTTGGTATTGCATTATTTCTTCTGTCCATTTCCCTGCTTTCATTTTGGGTCCTCTTTTGGTCATAACTCTTGTTACAAATGAGGAGCGTCAGTTATTTATGTTTATGTGCATTTTTGTTCTTTGGTCCTGGTCTGGTGTCAGCTCTTGCATGTAGTCCCATGTTTTGATTGATCTGTAACTTGTGTGATTATGAGCCGTGGGAAATGATAGCTACCATAATTGCATTGATACCGTAACCCATTATCTGTACTGGCTGAGAAGATATACGCACAGTGTGAGCTTTAGTTCACGGAATCTACCGTAAACTGTAGTTCGATGGCGTACACATATCCGCCACAGAGGGGCTTCTTTGATAGGTTTACATGGAATTGATTTTAAATTGATGATTTTTTTTTTTTTTTTTTGTGGACATTCGACTCTACAAAATCCATGTGAAGTGCACTGTGGGCATCAATACATTCATCCGATATGGACCTTGTGGGACTCGCCAATGTTTTTGAAAAGGGGACGTAAGCTGACTCCCCCTCGTACTGTAGCTTACGCCAGCGAATCAATTGTCTGCTAGAACTCAGTGAGTATGTTGGTGAGAAATTCAGACATATTCTATTTGGAGACCATGTACTATAAACATTTAGTACATACATTATAGTATTTTATTGTGTTGTTGAATTATACAGAACTGTAAGTGGTTTTCATTCTGAATACGGGGGAAAAGTTTGAACTATTTTTTGCTTAAGAATTTCTGATTGGTTGTTGACTGTCTTGTCGCTGGCATCAGCTTAGCAATTTTCCTGAAAACCCCGCCCCTCAACGCCCTGCAAATGAAAACTGGTTTATGGATGGTGGCGAGAACATGCAATAACTTTTTTTTTTTTTGTCTTTACTGGTATGGACTGCTGTAAAGCTTATATGAGTATCATTGATAAGTGAGTATGTGGTGGACAGACAGCTAAAACGCTAAGTAATATCGCCATAAAATCCATGATTTGTGTAAGAGCTCGCCATTGGTCAGGTTGAAGTGTTCGTGGAGTTAAATGGCCATGGCTAATGCCATTTCAACATGGTATGAGTGCTGATTTAATGTTAGCAAGGTTTGCCCTCAGAGCGCTGAAATAAATGTAAAAAATATATCAATTTAATTATCTTGTGCTTTTGAAAACCTATCATGTGGCGTCTTGTTTAAAAGAGCTCCTGCAAGGGAGCTCTTTTAAACAAGTCGCCACATGATGGGTTTCCAACAGTTTTGATTTTGATGTCTTACATCATTGAGTAGCAATAGTTGCATTTAGCGCTCTAAGGCTTAAAAAATGTTTTACAGGTTTGGATTAAGTGTACAAGACGTTGGTTCTTGGGTTGACACGTCTGCAGTGGTTTGACCATGTGCATCACGTACGATATTCTCCGTCTACTTATGCAATTGATTCGTGACTTTTATTACAATTTAAGAGGCAGTGTTTATCCTTTTACTGTACTACATTTCTTTAAATAAGACTTTCATTTTATTTGAGTAGCTTGTTCAGTGCATGAAGCGTAAGAAATGTTGAGTAACTGTTTGCGACTGTTAAAAAATTTTTTTTTTTTTTGTACAGGGTACAATTCATCCGTTCCGGAAAAGCCAGCGGTCTTTTCTGGGGAAATTCACACAGGAAGTTCTCCTGGTGGCTTCCGACAGACGGGTGAGTGAATCAGAGACTCGGGACTCCAGAGCTGGAACTGGCGACGGAATACTGCGCGTGTTACCATGGCGCCTAACGCCATAATCCCCACCCCCAGAACACACTCTTCCTGTTGCAGGTTGGGCAGTGCTTGGCGGGGGGTGGGGGGGGATTATTGACTGTTTTGCTGCAACTGCTTTCATGTTTTGGGGACACTCTGGTAATGTCATTTATTAATTGGTTTATAGGTTAAGCCGTTGACTCATTTCTCACCGTGTAGCAACAGAAACAAAACATCCCATGTAATCTTCCATCATCTCTGAGCAATTTCCGGAAGCTTCCCGCTGGCTGTCCTCTCTCATAAATAAATCGCCGTCATAATGCAAACTCTAAGCCTTTGGCTGGACTTTGCCGAATCCTGTCCATGGAACGATACGGGTCACAGTGAAACTCCTGTGGGGCCTTATATATAAACATTTGTGTGGATTTCATGCATGTTTATACTCAATAGGAAAAGAAACGTATGGTATTAAGTGTACTAATTTATAGGGCTCAGGATTAATTTGAAATTTTGCATGTGCTCACAATCGTTGTACTTTTGTATGTTTTTCAATGTCAAGTTTGTTTTTATGAATGCTAATGGACAAAGTATGAGGTGTTCACATCCTTTCTGTGCTGGGGCACCGTTTATAGATGAGGCCCTCGATTATACTGCAAGATTCACTTCATTAAGCTGTAGATTTGAGGGAAAGTGCTCAGTAATAAAATGCAATCATTTCTGCTTCATTTTCATTAAGTGGAACGATTTCTGTGCGTCAGTATTTAATCGTAAAAATACTAGAATTTGAAGGCTTGTTTAAAAAATAATTAATTTGGAAATGAAAGTAAATCCCCTGAATGGGGGAGGTTCGGATCCCACCCTGCTGTACGGGGTGTTCTGTCGCCCGCGGTGGTGGCGGTATTAGCGGAGTTAGTCGCGCGTTGAAGTCGTAGATGTGATGGAATTGTGGATTACGGAGACGCGCTCGCATGTAGGGTCGTGTGTAATCCACTTTGGCCCCACACCAGAGCCCTGCTGGGGCGAACGGGGATGGGATTACAGCATCGCATAGATTAAACAGCAAGAGAAACTCAAGGGCAAACATTGATTGAAATGGAAAATATATCGGCTCCCAGCAGACGTTAGCAAAACAGGGAAAAAAATAACCTTCAGCTTCTGTCTGGGTTACTGTGCGTCTCTGTCTGTCATTTATAGAACTGAGAAAACCTGCCTCTGTTTCCAATATTACACTCGCAAGCTGGGTTTTTCGCTTAGCTAGCGTAGCATCTCAGAGACTAAGCAAAACTGCCGCTATGCTACAGGAAGTTGTGGAATCGCCCGCAAAAATTCGAGCAGGAAATGTCTTTGATAAATGTTCCCAATGATGAAGAAACACAAAGTACAGCCCTGTCATTATAGGGTTAAAGGGAATGGATTAATTTGACAGTATTGGTCAGGCCACCCATGAGGGACAGTGAGCCACGTTTGAAATATTGAGAGGCGGAAGATAGCAGCTCGCTTATGGGAGATGCATCAGAAAACTGATATTTGTGGGGGGGCTTGTTCTGTTATTCTGTTGAGATTGTGATTACCCTGGGCTTGATTATTTGTTATTAGTGTGTAGTTAAACATGGTAACCTGAGGATAATGGCTACAAAATGGGAGGATCTTGTTTCCAAAATCAGACCAATATAATGTCGGCACACAAGTCAAATCAATAAAGGGTTCGTATTCTCAGAATGGCTGTTTTCTCTCATCATGAGTTATGAACATTGTGTTCAGTGACATCTGAACCCCATGTGTTTGAATCTTATGGATTTGAGTGATCATGCCCGTCTTCAGTTCATTTATAAAAGCCCCACTTTTAACTGTAAGTTAGTAATGAGTTTACTAAAGGATAACTTTACAGTTTGGACTATGACACAATATAGTGATGCTCGAATTAGGGTTGTCGTCTGCTCTGTAATTTTAGGACGTTTCGTTTACAGCCATATTGAATGAACAGTGTGGAAATATTTGCCCTTTAAAATTGTTAAAAATACCGTAAGCATACCGCCATCATTAAAATGGTGTTTCAGCGTTATTGCAGTCTTTTGGTCTGACCATAATATTGTCACCTGAGGTGTAGAAACTATTTGGACTGTAAATTCGGGTCGGATCATCATTCTTCTGGTTGGCTGGTAATGCGCGAGGACTATGTTTAGGGCCGCCCCTCGCAAGGTTCTGGAAGTTTCTGTTGAGCATTTCAAAGGTTTGGGGTACTGCTGGGGTCACCCCAGAAAAGCGCTGAACCACAGCAGCCTCGCACCCCCCCCACTTCTCTGGGCTTGGCCTCCTGCCGGGACACAAATGCCCTGCCTTGTCTGGGCCAGCTGGGGTCAGCTCAGGTCACACCCCTGTTCTCCAGCGTCCCAGAATGCATCTGTGTGGCAGCTGCCTCTCCCCACCCTCGGGACCTGTGCTCTGATCTCCAGAGGAGAGAAACTGGGGCAGAACGGACTCAAAACTGTCGCTAGCAATGTTACCTACGTCGCTATCGCTAGTGTGCAGGACAGACCATAATGTTTATACAGCAACATCATTTTACATGGCTGTAATTCCTATGTTTCTTGCTTAAGATGCCTGTAAATACCCTCAGTACTGCCCACAGTCTGCACTTTAACCTCCTGCCTAGGGCTGGGCGATATCGACTTTTTCTAAGTGCTCGATAATTTGACTGTAGACCTTGATGTTAATATTGTGATGGTGTTGTAGAGATGACTATTGCTGCTTTCATAAGATATTTACATGCAAGATTTGTATTGGTCATTAGTGATCTGGGTATCATGATCCAACAGGTTTAGGTAAATAACAGAACAGCTATAGCAGTGAGAATATCGTTTCTCTTTTCCGTAACTCAGCCTTTAAAACCAGTTGAAGACAACATTTATAACGCAGAACGATGTTATGATATCCAAAATCTCAGACTATATGTAGTCTAATATCATGGTATCCGTATAACGTTGATATATAGCTCAGCCCTACTCGCTGTTGTTCTTGAATCCAATCTGCTGCAGCACAAAGTCAAAAAACAGAAGTTGTTATTGGTCTGAATTCACTCTTGAAAAAGGCATCTGTTAGTTGAGTGTGATGTAAAATTTAAAGGCAAAAAGCCTGAAATCCTGGTTTTGGACATGCTAGCGGATGTGCCTTAGCTGTGTATTTAGCATCATCATTATTCTCCATTGAGTTATTGTGATTTCCGTCTTTTATTTTTGCGCATGATGGAGTTTTCACTTTATTTGTCTCATGTTCATTAAGATGTGCAGTGAGCTACGCAGTCCTTGAGCCTGAAGCTCTTTCATTCGACTCCGAGACAAACTGAGTCCTGCGGTAGCTGTTGGAAGCTAATTTACAAAATGCCCAACAGTGAACCCATTTCCAAAACCTACATCCCCTGCAGTGGGATGATTTAAAGAAAGGCTGAAACAAAAAATGGAAGTATGCGTCGTTTTTTATAGTCGGAAACTTAGAAATACATTTGATCAAATAAAATTGGTTTGATCATATAGCAAGTCAATGACCTAATCCATATTTCTACTTGGGCAGTAGTGATGAAAACGGCTCAACAGTTTCAGTTAGTGTGTGTTGTCATGTCTTTATGGTTCAAATAAGGGACTGAAGGTTGTTCATTTTCACCTACCGTTAACCCCCGCAGGAGGGAGAGTTTGCATTGAGACTGCTAATTGAGCACTTGTTTATGCTCAGAACTTTATACTGTCAATGCAGTTTGTTGAACTGAAAGTTCCTTCAGCTGGAATAAAATTGGATGAGTATTTTAGAGGTTTTATTTTGTGAGACTTTGTGTGTTTTTTGTGTTTGCATGTGTCTCCAGTCCTGGAAGATCCTGATGTTTGGAGGCCTCAACATCGCCTGCCTTGGCTGCCTCCTGATGTGGGGCAGATCCACCAACAGCATGGGTGAGTTTCTACTCCCCCATACAGCAGGGGTGAGATTCTACCTCCCCCATACAGCAGGGGTGAGATTCTACCTCCCCCATACAGCAGGGGTGAGTTTCTGCCCCCTCACACAGTTCCTGCCCCCAGGCGTCATGCTCGTCTCTGCTATGAGAGGCATCGTCCTGTTCGAGGACGAGCTTGTGTCTCTGGGCTGGGTGAGTAGGGATGAATTACGTCTGAAGATGCAGTGCATTCTGTAAGTATACAGACAGTGTCATATACAAAAAGTGCTGTAATCCAGGCTACCGTTCCTACATGGGTCACACAGCAAGGATGTACATGAATGCAAATTAATGCTGAAAGTCATTGCTTAAACATCTTTTATAGTTTTGAACTCTAGATGGTTTTTGACTGGATGAACCTGAGTTCTGGACCAAGAAGCAGAACTTGTCACTGTACCAGTATTTTTGGAGCGCACGGTCCTGTTGCGCATTGCCTGACCGGCGGTCGGAATCCATCTGGACGCGGGTTTAAAGTGTTCTGTAAATACAGGACCCTCAGCCCACAGACTGGGTTTCTGCAGATCACCATTCCTCACGTAGCATAACTATTACTGCACTTGACTGGTTACCATCACTGCAACCTCCATTTTAGCTCCAGAGAACGCATCATTGTGTTTAGGGAACCTGTTCGTCAGACACACAGCTGTCTGCCTGTCCGCATCACCCACCACCTTTCAGAATGAAGCAAAGTACAGGTTAAGCACAGGTTGATTGTTTACCCTAATGACCGACCGCCATTTTAAATCCTTTTACCGCTAATCCTTTGGAATCCGCTCACTGTAAAAATAAATGCATAGGTTTGTGACCGACGGGGAAACTGGATACGCGGCGTATCGAACAGGGAGGGGCAGGGAGGGTATCGGGAGTCGATAGCGGCTGTGGTCAGGCGGTCTCGGCCCGGCTGCGGTTCTGCGGACCTGACATTGCTCACAGCTGGAGGACGGCAGACGCAGAGCGCCGGAAAGATCTGGAACCCTGCCCGTCTGGTGTTTGGCAACACAGGAGCAAACAGAGGGCTAATGTTTGTATGGCGAGGGAATGCAGACCCCGCCCCTCACCCTCTCATTCGCTGATCCGTTGGGCCGCAGTCGGTGTTACTGGAAAACAGTGGCCTTGTGCTGTTTCTCGATGCTTTTTTGCCATCTCTCCTCTGTCTAGCATGAGACGCGCTGAATAAGAATTGCCTGATCGGCCCTCTGAACTAGCTATTACATGCAAGACTAATGGACTAATGTCAATTTACTCAACAGCCTTAGTGTTTAGAAGAAACCTCAGTGTGTGTATGTGTGTGTGTGTGTATTAAACCTTGCAAATGTAATGATAAACCCCTATGTGGATAACAATCTGTGGAAAGTATAATATTCCTCAGTTGTGGACATGACCTGTGTATGTTTGTCTAACAAACTGTAGTGTCCCCGGCGGTGTTCTGCGCCTCTCGGGCCAAAAACACGTAACGGACCTCATTCCTCTACATGTATCATGTACACACTGGGCTTCATTACCTGCGCTTATGCGTAAGATTTTACTCACGAACTTCTGACGGTGCTGTGATCCTCTGCAGTGCAGTAAACATCAGTGTATCTAATAAAGCTCACTGTGTAATGAAAATTATAGTGTGTATAATATTATACTTCAGAATTTTTAACTGCCTTCAGGTACAATACAGATGAGCGTTTCTCCGCTTGCGTATAATGAGATTCGGCCCACGGTCTGAACAGCAGAATGTTGAACAGTGTACAATATAAAGCCATGCATCTGTGAATATTAAGCCTCGGCGCATATAATAATCCTCAGCGTGTGTTTATACTGCGGAGCCTTTTCTGTCTCACAGCCGGCGAACACGAGCAGGTGACCTTTCGCTGAACCGTGAAGTTAGAGCACGGCGGTGCTATTGAGCACAATAACCATTAACCGGGATGTGTACACACAGAAACGCACACGCAGAACACACGCACACTCGCACTCTCACGCACACGCAATCAGCTTTGGTTTTGCTGTATTTATGGGGACTGGAAAGGAATTTTGGAACCAAAATTCTGTTTTCCTTCCCACAAAACCCTTACATTAACCCTGACCCTCAGGATCATATCAAGGTAAAATATTGTTCTCTGTGCAGTTCCAACCCCCATATCCTCTTTAGTGTTTGAAACGGCCAGAAAGGAAATGCCTGCTGTTTCATACGTCAGACCTGATCTGTATACTTCCGTCCTACATCTCCGTCTGTGCCCTGCTGCCCTCCACAGTCTCGCTCGACCTCTCCCCCTCTCTCTCTGTCCATCTCTCTCTCTCTCTCGATGCACAAACATTGCCTCCGACACATTTATCCGTGATCGCTGTCCAATCCAAGCAGAGCACATTATAGCTGAGGAGGCAAATATGTAGCATATTTTGCTAAAGTGCTTCATTTCAGTGAAAATACCTGCTCATGGGAGCTCATGAAACTTATTTTAACGATCTTTGCGACAGATTTTACCTTTAATCCTCCGACAATGACCTTGACCTTGAAATTTGCTTCCGGAGCGCATCTGAGAAATTGCTTCACTCTAATGAAAGCATTGACTCCATAAGTGTGCCAACTGAGTGTTAGTAAGTATTTTGACCTTTAATTTTGGCACAGTGACCTTGAAAGTAATTTTTTTTCTTCCTGTTAGCCTCAGTTTCAACAAGTCCCTCAACTCGTACATGCAGTGTTTAAGGTCTGTGAACCACTGCTGTCTACTGACGGCCATTTTTTTGCCCAGACTTTGCTGTAGTTGTGCGGTGTGTTGGTTCCCACAAATGTAGTCAAACATGCAGGTGCGCGCGCACACACACACACACACACAAACACTCCCATAAGTTTATCAATCCAGTCTTCCGTTTGAATGACGTGGCACAAAATGTGCCCTCTTCTCCTCCACGACTCTTTCTCTGATTGGTTTGTGTTTGATGGCGTGACCATTCGTTTTTTTTTGTTTTTTTTTTGTTGTTGTAGCGTGTCGTTTTAGCGAAGCGCATCTATTAGTGCGCGGAAAAGTCAAACATTCAGCGGAAAGGTGAGCAGTGTTTTTGGGAGCAGGTGAGCGCTCCTGGCGGTGTTCTATGGCCTGTAAACACAAATCTAAAATGGATGAGTCCACAAGATTGAGTTTGGTGCTGTCAGCTCCCCGAGATCAAATTTTGCCGCGGACGATTGTATTGAGTTGCCCTCTGCTGCAGCTGTGAGGTTGCTTTAACTTGATACGCACATTTCTCATTCATCAACACTTCTTTTAGCAAAATCGATACGTCCCTGTGCTCTCAGACGATTTCGCCGGTCATTAAAAAGAACACAGCGAGAGCAAGCTGAATATTTAAACACAAACCCAATCTGTTGTTTTCGCAGAATTTCTTTACTCTTGCAAGTGGTCAAACAAACCAGGAGAGTAATCTGTGCGACAGGGAGTTAGAAGCTAATGGACGCTTCAGTTAAAAAATTATATCAGTGAAAACCAAGAGAATTTCTCAGAAAATGCCGAAGGAAAAAAACGATCATAACGCAGTTCTTCAGTAGTATTGGGAAAAGACGCCCTGCCTTTACCAGCCTTTTAGTTTTGCTATGGGACTAGAAATCTGGCAAAAACTAGTATTTGCTTGTTTTAAGTTGCTGTTTTGTTGATGTGAAATTTTCTTTATCCACTGCCAAATCTTCAAATGAGCCAGACTTGTCTCAGAGATTTTGGTATTTAGAAAAGAGTAATCAAAATGATAATTTGGGTCTAAATGCGTTGCTTAAATACTTAAAAGTGCATTAAGTGATTTTAGCTGTTCTTGCTAAGTCCCTTTTGACTGGCCACAAAGGAGTCCACACCCCCACAGTGCGCTGCGGTTTTACAGGCAATATGTGGATATGCCAAGTGATTGACAAGTACGAAGCCTCTGCTTCCTGGCTGAGCCCTTTGCTGATTGGCTCGCACATGCGGACCGAGGAAGTGGGAGAGAATTTTAGTTCTGAGCTTAATACAAGTGCTGCGCTTCAAACAATCTATTTATGCGTTGACTGGCTGATGAGACAGAGAGAACTAAACTGTGCGGTAAAAAAAAAAAGTAGCTGAGCACATCTTTAAGGCCTGTAGGAGTTTTTACAGTACCTGTTCTGTGAGCTGAGAAAAAGTACCAAAAAGGAAAGTGAAATATTCTGGTTAAAAGTAAAGATCCTCTGTTTTTCTCTGTTGCATCACAGAATACTGCATATTTCAGCAGAGGATTCTATGTTCGCTGTCTGTCTCTCATTCTCTGTGCTTTAGTGCTCTGTTAGTTTATCATATCACAGATATTAAAGCACAGAGATTATGTCCCTGTCACAACTATAAAGGGCTTTTCTTAAGTACCTGTAATATCCCAGCAGAATTCCAGGAAATTTCCATGCTGGAGGGACATATCTTTCAGAGTGACTAATTTGGCCACTGGCACGCCATTACACCAGCACGCTATTACAAAAAAAAAAAAAAAAAATACATTCACCTTTGACCTATTAAATGAGGTCATTGAAAGGTCAGACTCAGAAATTCTGCTCTACATTTTTGCTTCAGTTGTGTAAACAGCAGGCCGTTATCACTGTCCTGCCCCTGCACTTCCAGCTCCCACCCCCTCTCCTGTACGGGGGCATCCAGAATGGCATGGGGGGGGGGTTTCAGGAATTTGTGGCGAAACCATCGACTCATTGGAGGGTTTGTGCTCGGTCTCGTCAAGAATAAGTAGGTGTTCAATGAGAGAATTGCGTAGGACAGAAATTCCTCTCCATACAGCATTACAGAGACGTGTATAGGACTGGCAGTCTTTGAATTAATTTGAGCTTATTTATATAATTTTGAATTTAAAATGTAGGAATTACAGCCCTTTGTGATCATCACTATCTGAATATTAATGCACCTCGTTGTATGTGAAGGATCCTTGGGCTGATGATATTCCAGTTCAGAACCATGCAATTTTCAAGTGTTTTTATCGATCCAAAGAACGAAATCAACACAGATTTCAGGTTCTACATGGGGTTTTTTTTTTTTTTTTTGAGTGAAGGGAAAGGATTTTCTTTCTTTTTGAAAATTCTTTGCGGAAACATGTCCAGCTTTGTGTTCACTGTGATGTATATGGTGGGAATGTTTGTGCTTTAAGCTTTGATTGTGCTTTTGAATCATCGACCCGACAAATCACAGCTTTTCCCTCCAAAACGCTTGTCGTCGCCTCTGCTGAATTTGAGATGAGATGAAGAGACTGGTGTTGGGGAGCAGTTGTATAACATGTCACAACAGTTCTCGATGTTACTAGTCTGTCGGAAATTGCGACGCTGTCGAGCTGAGCGGGCGTATTCGCATGGCGGAGCTCTCCGCGTTTTGTCCTCGAGCGGGGCAGGCTCTTGGCCTGTGGCTTTAGCTTTAGCGCAGTGATGTCAGAGCGTGATGTCACGGCCCCCGCGGCACACGGTGTACCGTGCGTTTGGCCTACATTCGCGGGAACAGCACGTCTCGTCTGCAGCTGATGGGCTCCCCCTCCCCCACCACCCTTCACTCGCCGATGATCCTGGAGCACCGCTCGCCCACGCTAAGCTACTTTCGAGGCACAGCGAGCGTAACCTACTCGAGCGGAAAAGACCTTCAGTGCACGTGACCGCTTGCGGTTTTGCGCCAGCGAGAAGCGAAGCGAGTTTAACGAACGTAATGTCGCATGGGATCTCCGGCGCGGTGTTGGCAGACGGCCGCTAATGGCTTTTCACAGCACTGCTGCAGCTGTCCAGTTATGCTACAGTTTATCGACTATATAGCGCTAGCGATCAATATAATAAAATCTCATCACCTTGATGTCGTGATTAAACCGTGTTTATCCTGTGTGTTTATGCTTTTATCGGACTGCATGAGTCTCTCTCCTGGGGCTGAGGGTAAATGGTATGAAACTGTAATCTGTATCGTCAGTTTTTATATATATATATATATATATATATATATATATATATATGTATGTATATATATATATATATATATATATATATATATATATATATATAGGCTCGGGCATCGGCAGTTTGCCTTTGGCTTATAACATGAAAAGAGCAGTCATATATCCAGCAGATCATGGATGCAGAATGTGTTCATTCAGTCTCTCGCTCATTTTAGGTTTTCATTTCTGCGCTAATTTGGGGCTCTTATTCTCCCAGTTACTCGCTGGACGAGCTCTCTTGGTGTTGAATTTTGGTGTTTCAGTGAAAACCGTCAGGACTGGAGATTGTGGGAACATTGCAGAACTCCTGCAGCGTAGATACTCAGACCAGCATAAATACTGCAGGACGGTGGGTCCCTCAGTACAGTGCATCTTACGGGCAGACTGCGAGTGCAATGTTCGTCAGAGTGGCCCTGCAGGACTGCAGGACGGTCGGGGAGATGATTATGAGCCGGCTTCTGGACGATGAGCGAGCTCTGGCCGGGTCTGTGGTCCTCTTCCCGTCGAGCGCAGTGCTGGTATTAACAGAGCTGGTTTTGGGTTTCCGGAACGTTCTGCTGCCTGACTCCCTCAGTCGCTCAGCTGAAGGAAGCCGAGCGAAAGGAGGTCAAACACGCCAAACCCCACCCCCCTCCGCAGTCCTACACAAACATGGTCACATGACCACTCTGCACCACTCAGGAGGGGGGGGGTACAGCCTTTCACCCTCTTATGTCTGTTTTGTGTTTTCCTTTCTAAAGCGGCCACTTTAGCCCTTTCAGTTAGGTACACAGACTCTTCAGCTAATCGGGCCACTTAAATCATACACTGAACAGAGACCAGTCAGCACCCTCACCCCCCCAGGACTGAAGTCCGACACCCCAGTAAAGTCCCCTCCCCTTTTCCTGGTGCCTGTGGCGGGTGTTTGGGTCATTCATATGGGTGGGATGACTGGTGTTTTCATTGGCTGCTGTTGGAGTTTGAAGATTGTAAAGATCTCGCGGCTGAACGGTGTTTAGAGTCAGACCCGCTGCTTCTCCAGACCGTTGGGACGAGGTTAGCTGTTGCTCTTGTGTATCCCACAGAGATGCCAGTTTTGTTAAAGCTCCTTTGACAGGGTTGTAAATTGTGTTCATCTCCTGCAATTAATGTGTAAATGGCTGCCACTAATTTCTGATGCTTATTGGTGCAAACGTGTGGTTGAAAGCAAACTTATTTTACATCTTTGTCCCTAGAATATTGAATTCAGTCAGTAATTTACGCTCAAATGGATGCAGTTTGGCTAGCTTGGCTGCGCAATGCCCTGGAAAATTTTGAATAATGAACCGTAGACGTCCAACAATATCCATCTAACTAGATTCCTTTCCTGCTTATGAATCATTAAAATAAATGCTCAGCTTTTATGATGCATGACCAATTGATAACCTTGGGGAGCGTAACATAAATATTATTTGTCCTGGATCCATCGATCTGTTGTTTGGTGAGAACCTTATGTTCAGCATTATAGCATCACTGAGCGCGCTCGGATAAATTGTACCGCACGAGCCTGATGTTCTGAAACAGGAAGTACGATATGTAAAGTATCAGGAAAGATCCTGTAGCCGGTAAGAGGTTGAGATGTGACCTCATCTTGGGCAGACGCATTAGTGAGTGTCATTTAGAGGTTCCTTGGGGCCTGTCCTGGTGCTGTTTTCATCGCTGTCAGGCCACTTAAAGTGTAGGGTTCTCCTCAACCATCTGGCTTTCCAGAGCCCTTTCATTTTTCAGCGTCCTTAAAGACCGGCGTCCTCGATTGCTGGAGAAACTTTGTGTGATCGAATTTTCCCCTCTGTTGTCTCTGACTGGAAATAAAGGTCTTTCAGATACTGGGGTATCATTCCAGTTTCTGTCAGTTTTGCTGCCAATAAATTGGACAGTAACATGAACACACAGGAAGTGTGGTTTGTGAGGAAACTTTAACCTGTACATCAGGATGACTCTGATTTTAGAGACGTATCTGAGGGAGAGTTGTGTTTACAGATGTATCTGAGAGAGAGTTGTGTTTACTGATGTATCTGAGGGAGAGGTGTGTATACAGATGTATCTGAGAGAGTTGTGTTTACAGATGTATCTGAGAGAGAGTTGTGTTTACAGATGTATCTGAGAGAGAGTTGTGTTTACTGATGTATCTGAGGGAGAGGTGTGTATACAGATGTATCTGAGAGAGAGTTGTGTTTACAGATGTATCTGATGAAGAGGTGTGTATACAGATGTATCTGAGAGAGTTGTGTTTACAGATGTATCTGAGGGAGAGTTGTGTATACAGATGTATCTGAGAGAGTTGTGTTTACAGATGTATCTGAGAGAGAGAGTTGTATTTACAGATGTATCTGAGAGAGAGTTGTGTTTACAGATGTATCTGAGAGAGTTGTGTTTACAGATGTATCTGAGAGAGTTGTGTTTACAGATGTATCTGAGAGAGAGAGTTGTATTTACAGATGTATCTGAGAGAGAGTTGTGTTTACAGATGTATCTGAGAGAGTTGTGTTTACAGATGTATCTGAGGGAGAGGTGTGGATACAGATGTATCTGAGAGAGTTGTGTTTACAGATGTATCTGAGAGAGTTGTGTTTACAGATGTATCTGAGAGAGTTGTGTTTACAGATGTATCTGAGAGAGAGTTGTGTTTACAGATGTATCTGAGGGAGAGTTGTGTTTACAGATGTATCTGAGAGAGAGAGTTGTATTTACAGATGTATCTGAGAGAGAGTTGTGTTTACAGATGTATCTGAGAGAGTTGTGCTTACAGATGTATCTGAGGGAGAGTTGTGTATACAGATGTATCTAAGAGAGAGTTGTGTTTACAGATGTATCAGAGAGAGTTGTGGTTTGTGCAGTGATGTATTCGAAAGGAACTTCCTCAAGGGTATAGCTTCTTTGTTTTACTGGCACTCAGGAGGTTGTTGGACTCTCTCTTTCACCGAGCTGCCTGGTTCAGTTCAGTTTAGGTCGTTACACATTAAAATGGTTATTTTTGTGTGTCCATTGTTAAAAGCTATGGTTGGTATCAAAATAACCATTCCAATTCATCCCATTATTTGCTACCCCTTTGTTGAGGTACCCAGCACACTGATCAGATAAAGATGAAGCTAGAAACACTGCAGTCCGTTGATTGATCAGGAGAGAATCGCCACTCTTGCTCGACCAAGGACATGGTTGGTTGACATCTATTACCATCCGGTTACAACCCGCCTACATTAAAGAGTACTGACTGCAGTGGAAACGCAAAGCAGATCTAGGGTTTTGGTTCCGGTTTGTGCAGGTAAGGGTTCTGTACGGAAAGTGGTTGTGGGAACTGCGGCTCATGACTCAGCAGTCACTGTAAGATTAGTACCACTTTCTTGCCTTTAACCTCGTGTTTATAATACCTGCTTGGTTTAATGAACTTATATTTGCTTGGGTAAAAGCATCAGCTAAATCAGTGATGTTCAAGGTCAGAACAAACAAAGTACATCTTCAAGGTCAAGAGGGAAATAACACCACGACTTTCCCCTCCCCACCTTCAGCTCGGCCAGCGAATTTCTCCTGATGACTTTAACTTTTATCAGGACAGTACGGTGGTGCAGTGGGTTGTGGGTTCGATTCTGGCCTGAGGCCTTTCTGTGCGGAGTTTGCGTGTTCTCCCCGTGCTCATGTGGGTGGCCGAGTATGCTCCGTTTCCTACCACAGTCTAGAGACACGCATGCTGGAGTCACTGGAGACTGTAAATTGCTCATAAAGATTAGTGTGTGATATGATTGTGTGTGAGTGATTGTGTGTGTTTGATCTCCTAATTGCTTTGATAAGACATTGAAGGCTTGCAGGATATGGCATTTTAGTGTCAGAAGTGCTGTTAAATATAATCAATCAATCAATCAATCAGTCAGACGTACTCCTCCCTGAGGTATCGCAGTGTTAGTCGATCCATGCGATCAGAACAAAATCTCGCGGACTTTGACTTCATGACCTGGATTTTACACCACTGGTCTGTATCACATGATTAAGGAGGAACAGCTTGGATCACGTGAAAAACCTGTTAATTTTGTGTTTGTGTTGTATTGACTACTTGACTGTGTGATCTATACACTCATTATATTTCTGAAACGCATCATTCTTAATGAGACTGAATTCCAAGAGTAGTTAAACTTCTATGGTAGATGCTGTCCTTCGTGAATGTAACTACCATCCTCACTGAGTCTGCATACGTTACCTTTCCATGCTCGCTGTAGTATAGTTAACTATAGGCAACTTGGGTAGCTACTTATTCAGTCATCTGTATTTAGGGACTTGCCAGTGGACGGGGGATTTTGCGCCCAATTGACACACTGGGCCAGTGACTCTGTTTGCTGGCCAATCAGAACAAACTCATTCTACGGTGGGGACGCCCACTCAGAACAGCCTGTTTTTATTGGGTTAGGAATAACAGGAATCAAATTGCTTTGAAGTCATGGATTTTTATATATATTTTTCTAAAACGTTTATAAATCTCCTTTTGGACATCCCAAGAATATTATAAGTTTGGGGGGGAGTGCATGATGGGTCCTCTTTCATGATTGTATTGTATAATTTTACTCTTGTTACATTGTTTGTGCTCTTCGGCTTAATAATTTAATGGCTCTTTTCTGTTTGCTCAAATAGTGTGTGTGCTTGCGCTGGGCACCATCCCTGCTTTCAGGAGTGTTATTAACATCAGTCGCAAATGTAAATGCTGAGAATCTGTGCTCAGTGCTTACAGCATTTCATTTAGCGAGTGGCTTTTAATTTGTGGATTTTCAGCCGGACTCAGAGGGACTCTAATGCAGATATATGATGATATGATGCAGGCGTACTCCCACAGGCCCTGCGTGCACAGATTGGGCTGAGCTTGTAAAAGTATCTGTGCTGCCATATGGGCCTTGGGTGCGGATAGCGAGTGGGGCTGTGTTGTTTTAACCTTTCTGACCTCTCCATATGACTTTTGTTCTCAGCAATCAAGACTTATGTTCTTGGGTTTTAATCCCAATAAATCTATATGTGTGTGTCTTGGGTATAATTTTTCTGATGTGCACGGAGGCTGCAAACCTACACGTAAGCCTCTTATGTTCTCAAAACGTTTTGCCAACGTGAGTGACTGCGTTGGTGCCGTTGAAGTATGGAGAGACCCGCATTCTGCGTGTATGTGGAGTGGCTGCACTACTTACTTTGGTCATCATGGACATTAAAATGCAGAGAAGTGC
Organism: Gymnothorax javanicus; assembly: GCA_029692085.1. Classification (NCBI taxonomy): domain Eukaryota; kingdom Metazoa; phylum Chordata; class Actinopteri; order Anguilliformes; family Muraenidae; genus Gymnothorax; species Gymnothorax javanicus. Next base: position 52,394,873 of record CM056208.1, on the reverse strand, counting down.
TCATAAGTACTCATGTAATGGCCGTTGTACTTGTCTGTACTCGTGTAATGGCTCTTGTGCTGGTCTGTACTCGTGTAATGGCTGTTGTACTTGTCTGTACTCGTGTAATGGCTGTTGTACTTGTCTGTATTCGTGTAATGGCTTTTGTGCTGGTCTGTACTTGTGTAATGGCTGTTGTACTTGTCTGCACTCGTGTAATGGCTGTTGTACTTGTCTGAACTCGTGTAATGGCTGTTGTACTTGTCTGCACTCGTGTAATGGCTGTTGTACTTGTCTGCACTCGTGTAATGGCTGTTGTACTTGTCTGCACTCGTGTAATGGCTGTTGTACTTGTCTGTACTCGTGTAATGGCTGTTGTACTTGTCTGTACTCGTGTAATGGCTCTTGTGCTGGTCAGTACTCGTGTAATGGCTGTTGTACTTGTCTGTACTCGTGTAATGGCTGTTGTGCTGGTCTGTACTTGTGTAATGGCTGTTGTACTTGTCTGTACTCGTGTAATGGCTGTTGTGCTGGTCAGTATTCTTTGCTCCTTTCCTGAGCAACAAGAGTATTAAACAAACACTAAATTTATCTTCTGCTCGTCATAAAGTGTTGATTCCATATTTCCAGCTTTTCTTCAATTGTCACACTTTTGCCAAAATCTTATCATCCTGTGCAGTTAAGAAATTCTATAATGGAAACAGAATACTTCAAAAAAAAAAAAAAGAAAAAAATTGTACATATGAACCATAGGTATGAACGCCAAAAGATATGAATCATTAATTGATACTTCTAACTTTGTCATAGTTGGGTCATTCCATGTGAAATCAGGCAAATTCCAGGATGATCCCAGCTGGACCATCTCAGATTTTCTGCAAACTTCACCTATATATAAATTGACTATTCTACGCAGGTTTTGCAAAATATTAGGTTCCCTTCATCATTAGTTTATGATTTATGGCCCCTGCAAGTGGTGGGGGGTATCCCTTGGGAAAAACGGCTAAATTTCTGAGCCGTTTTTCAGAGCTCTGCTGGAGCTGAAGTATTCAAGCCAGCTCTATAATTTCCTCTGGAGTGACTCTCCTGTACCCAGACAGCAGGGAAACATAGCAAAAGACCTGCTAGAAGGTGACCTGAAGTACCTAGGAGGAGCCAAAATGGAAAAAAACACAATTGCAAATGAAAAATGCCAGTTTTTAAGTACCCATCTGACCCTTTTAATGAATAGCTACAACTCTAATTAGTTGTATATGGAATATTTAAATAGTTTCCTCATATGTAGGGTACGAAAGTAAATCAGATGTTATGTGAACGGGAAAATATTTGGTCTTAAAGTTGTATTTTTGGCCAAAATGGGCCTACTTTACCATGCTATAACTCTGTGCTGACATACCCAATCTTTGGTATGTTCTAGAAGGGTTATGAGTGCATAATATATCCAAAAATTATGCTGGTGTCTTGTCTCCTTCCTAGAAAATCTTACTTGTGAATTTGACTTAAAAGCACCATTTGCGAGAGTAAAATTTATACCAGTCTCTATCCCTCTCGCATGAGTAGTCTCAACAAGGCATTATAATTTAATGAATAAAAGAACATACCTTTAGGGTGAATGGAATCTGTACAGTTTTTGACATCCTCCTTCATCGAGTTTTAATGTATTTATCACAAAACGTGCAGTGGAGAAGCACAATTTTGTTAAAGGTTGGCTCATCTAGGGTGTATTTGCGACTTGAAGATGATGTGGAAGGTGCTTCGATTGAAAACAATATATGATCCACAGGTACATAGCATTCATCATCAAGTTTTGGCCAGGAGAGGCTTCTTGCTGGGCCTTTGGGATGCATGAATCCTATTAATGCATCATTGTTTTCCAGACAAATGCCTTCAATGATTCCAACATACAAGTGAAACCGAATTGCAATGTAAGTGCAGGGTACGTAAGGGATCCTTACATCAGCCTCATTTGTGGTGACATTTCCAGCCACAGCAGAAGGGAGCAAGCTGACATCAGCATCAAGAATATTTTGAAATATTTTACAGAGCTGTTCAGAAATTGTGTGGTTCTCTAATCCAATCATCATAATTTTCTATTATAAAATGGGGAAAATTAGTCAATTTATTTCTTATTTCTGGCGTAACGAAAAATTGCGGGGAAATGCCCCACGCAAATTGCACATTATTCTCATATTAACTGGAAGAATTTTCTAGGAAGGAACCCAGACACCACTATAATTTTTGGATATATTGTGCACTAATATCTCTTCTAGAACATATCAAAGATTGGGCCCCCTATTGTATGTCAGCACTGAGTTATAGCATGGCAAATTAGGGCCATTTTGGCCAAAAATACAACTTTAAGACCAACTATTTTCCCATTCACATAACATCTGATTTACTTCTGCATCCTACATACGAGGAAACTATTTAAATATTCCATATACAACTAATTAGAGTTGTAGGTACTCATTAAAAGGGTCAAATGGGTACTTAAAAACTGGCATTTTTCATTTGTGATTGTGTTTTTTTCCATTTTTGGCTCCTCCTAGGTACTTCAGGTCACCTTCCAGCAGGTCTTATGCTATGTTTCCCTGCTGTCTGGGTACAGGAGAGTCACTCCAGAAAAAATTATAGAGCTGGCTTGAATACTTCAGCTCCAGCAGAGCTCTGAAAACGGCTCAGAAATTTAGATGCTTTTCCCAAGGGGTACCCCCCACCCCTTGCAGGGGCCATAAATCATGAACTAATGATGAAGGGAACCTAATACTTCGCAAAGCCTCCGTAGAATAGTTGATTTACATATGGGTGGAGTTTGAAGAAAATCTGAGATGGTCGAGCCGGGACCCTTGCCTGACTTGGCATGGAATGACCCAGTTGCTAAATTTCTGCTTGTTCAATTTATTTTTAATCTATGAAGGTCACATAGACTGGTTGAGTCAGCTCTTGATGTGTTGATATTAACCACCAGTTTTTGCGGTCGTCTGGTGTGTAAAACTACACTACACACACAAAGTTTTACACTACAGGTTGTGTAAAACTTCGGGGCTCAGAGGAGGGGGGGGGTGGTAATTTGGGTGGTCCGGGGTCAGGGGTACGGAGGGGCTCGGCCACTATCTGCCAGCACCGCCAGGTGCCATGTTGTGACAGTTTGCCTCAGCCACAGCCCTGCACAGCACAAACCCACCACAGGAAGCATTTCCATTCGCCGAGTCAGAAAAGACCCCCCCCCAACCATCCCGCTAACGTCGGTGCAAGGCCTCACTCACGGCCCGACCCTCGCCGACCGCTTCCTCCTACCGTCTCCAGTTTCGCCCGGCAGGTTCCGCCCGTGTAGTCAGTCAATAAAGCTTTTAGTTTACATATGGAGCAATCCATCGTTTTGGGGCTTTTGTATTTTTATTTTTTTCCCTGTTTAATATGCCGCGTTGGCGGACACTCGAGCTGGCCGGGTCGATGCGTGTTTCAGCTGCACGATGACAGCAGACTGCTGCAGTTTGCAAATCAAACCCGCAAACCCCCACCCCCCGCCCCCCCTTCCCTGAAATCCGAAAACGGACCCGACCCCCCGCCACGCCTGAGGATCGAACGCTTCCTCAGCGCTGTGATGGCTGCCCGCCCGTCCTGGGCCGACCGAGGAGCAGAGACACCCGACACCCCGCCGGATTAATGCTGGGGGGGGGGGCAAAGTTCCTTTTAACTTCTGCTTATTCGCCCCATAACCAGCCAGCGGTTAATGCAGCTGTCCCTCCCGGGGGGGGCAAATCAAGCGGGTCGTCTGTCCCACAGACAACATTAAAAATTAATTTGCGAATCTGGTATCGTTTACCTTCGTTCTTTTTGTCTTGATTGATCTGTTCTGTACACATGCGCTCGCGACCTTAATCTGCTTCTCTCCGTTACAACATTTACACTTCTCAGGGTCTTGAAGTCTTTTTTTTTTACGTATAACAGCACGCTGCCACGTTCTACTGTTACCCATCTTTGTTCATACATTTTTTTTTTGTTTTGTTTCTAAGATATGTGCATTGCGATCAGTATAGCTGGGGCTCGCCCTGATTGGCGACATCAGTACGTTTATCCACCACCCATTTCCTCTTACTGTCCCAGCGGATTGGTGTTACTGCGGCCTTGATACTTCTGGTGAATATTCGGTTATTTTCTTAGCCTGTCTTCAAGGCTGGCAGATGACATGAAATCCCTTCGATACAAGTGTTGCTGAATGTTGGCTAAGAGTCTGTTGGATTTACATGTTTGGCGAAGGCGTGTTCACTCATGTAAACTGGCTCTCTGAAGGAGCATTTACTGATCACACAGTGTCCACATCAAGTACAGTTAATGGGGAAAATGTGATTTCTTCCGTTATGATTCTTGCATAACTTTGTAAGGGTGACACCTAGACACAAATTGGGAACATAATATTGGGACGCAAGCTTTATATTAATGCAGTTCCAGGCTGATGTTCTGTTGGTCATGATGGTGCCGTGCAGTAATTACTCAGGATGACATGAGCTGTGCAGACGCGGCCTGTTTCTTATCCGCTGGCTGTTTGTTTTCTCCTTTCCCTGATGCTGTCGGCCTCTTCATGAAGAACTCGCGTTCGGCGGCAGAGTCGAGAGCGTTCAGGTGCTCTGAGCTGTGCGTTTAGCGCCTATGGATCGTGTCAGCAGTGTTGATTAAATATGTCGAGATGATGTGTGAAAACACAATTACGGCGCCATTCAGATCTCGGTTAATCTGTTCTAAAGCACATCCAGCTTAAACAAAGCGGGTTTCACCTCCAGGCCGAGACGTTGTCAAATTACAGTTACTGTAATCTGCATGATGGCAAGGACTCAAAATGTCCTGCGGCGCTTTATGCCCTCTTAGCAGCTTGGAAACCAGACTCCCCTCTTTCCCCGTGTCCTGAGGCTCAGACGCTATCGGATCACATATCTGTAACCCCAAACAGCAGAGCAGAGTCAGTCCGAACCATCAGGACCATCACTATGGGCTTTTAATTCTGGTGAATAATGGACCTGATCTGTTTTTAATGCCTGCAGTGTTCGCTAAAGGCACTTGGAGGCATGGAGACGAACTGTTGCGCCGCTAATTTTGAGCAAAAGTGCTACACATTATTTTAGATGCATTGGTAAAAAATCCTAGTAATTTCTGCCATAGGGTGTTAATTCTGTTTATTTCTTTATCGTAGAAAATGTAAGTGAAAGGCGGTATGATTTCTGAGGACTGATGTGAAAATGAATAAAAGATGTTCACTTGAAAACCCCTTTTAGATTTGAGAACATGTTAGATCTTCTTGCCTGAACATCCTAATGCTGATGCAACAAATCACCATGGCGACTGAAAACAACAGAAGTCTGTTATTTTATTTACACATATATATGTGTGTGTGTGTGTGTTTATTTTTTATTTTTTTTATTTTTTTTTGCTGTGCAACAGCATAGACGGGGTACTTCAGGGTCTCTCGGCCCACTTGTCAACAGCAAGTATTTTGGTTTTTTTCCCCAGTCTGTATTGTACTATTTTTGTATTCCAGTGGGGATCAGGTACATTTAGGCTGAATTTTCTTCAACAATTAAAAAAAAAAAAAAAAACACTTTTTTTTTGAAAAAACATTTTCTACACCAGGCTGCTCATATGCCTAGACAGTGAGCCGCTTTGTGTTTTAGTTCTGATTTTTGTTGTTTAATGTTTGTTTTTTCCTGTTTATTTCAGCCTTAACAGCATACAGCTACCTCACTGTCTTCGACTTCTTCAGGTAAGAGAACGGGCCGTCTGATTGGACGGTGCTGTTATGATTGAAAGTGATTATGATCACCGGCAGTCATGGGATTTTTCATAATCATCTGCAGCTCCATGTGTTTTGGACAAAACAAAATGCAAAAATAATATATACTGCAAGATGGTGTACTGCAACACAACTGCATAAAATAAAAACTAGATGACTAGAATGAATTAACCCTTAGAGCACTGGAATAATTTTGTAAGAAATACCAATTTAATTATCTTGTGCTGTTGAAAACCTACCATGTGGCAACTTGTTTAAAAGAGTTCCCCCGCGGTTTTCAACAGCTTTGATTTTGATGTCTAGCATCATTGAGCAACATTTGGCGCTCAGGGTTAAAATGGCTGAATAAACCTGTTGAAAACATTTGGAGCAAATGAGAACTGATCAGTAAAAAGAAATAATAAAATGGATGCAGTGAGTAATGAAGGCGCAGTCTGATGAAGTGAACGTCTCTGTAACTGGATGCTGTTAGTGTCTGCAGCGGCTCAGTGCTGTTTTATGGTGTTATGTGTTCAGAGCTCACTGGTGTCCCCTCGATTTGTTTCCCCAGTCTGGTCACGTGCCTTATTAGTTCCTGGGTCACCATGAAGAAGCCGTCTCCTGCCTACTCTTTTGGGTGAGTCCCGCCCTCAGAATTAGCCTAGCTCCACTCTTATTGGACAGTCCCGCCCCCTAGGGCACACCATTGGTTGGTCAACACTTTTGATTGTATTGCTTGCAATGTAGAAAAATAAATAAATATGTTCAAGGGTTTTTATTAATGGCACACATGGATATTTCTTGCTAAATGTGGCTTAAGACTGTAAATAACTGCTTTAAACATGATATGTACCTCATTAGGACAAATTAACTTCTTAATAAAATTTTAGAATAGCAAAAGCCTGCGTATACAGTGGGGGCTCCAGGACCGAGTTTGGGAAGCACTGGTTTGGGAATATGAGGCGACACAGCTGCTGTGGGGAAGGCATCCTGTTGCCCAAACGTTGGTTCATCTTTGAATTTGTGCTTTAAGGCTTGAGGGTTTTTTAATATGCTACTCGGCTAAGGAAAAATATTAGCACAGAATTTTTGCAGAGCAAGTTTTAAGATTGAAAGAACATTCCCGCAGTGTTGCATAACTGAAGTCCAGGGAATAGCGAATGGACTGAGAGCGGGGGTGTTGCCATCATACGCCCCCCGACAGACCGAGGGGAGGGTCACACGGGACAGAGCAGCTCTATTCGTTGAGTCCCCCCATGACCTGTAAGTGTTGGGGAGTCGCGGTTGGGCCCAAAGCAGTTGCGCAGCTTAAGTTGGCGGTAATGCGCTGAGGGAACGGACCAGCGGCCTGCTGCGGTGACGCCTCGCTCTACCCTCGCAAACGCACTCGATTCGGAACCTTTGCACCAACAACGTCTGCTTTTGGGTTTGTTAAAAACCGCACCAGCTCTGCTGCAGAACTCTGGTTAGCCCCCTCCCTCAGTTTAGCGATTTAAGAATAAATTTCCGTTTCATTGTTGGTGAAATCAAAATGACAACACTGCTCTCGCTGCTCATTAATAAATTTCGGCATGCTGGCAATTCGGAGAAACTGCAACAGTCGCTCAATCCTGATCGACAGAATTCAGTAGCTAGCGGCATGCTAATTTTGTAATTTAACGCAAACATTCAGTCTCTCCGGGATGTGCTCACTCATTATCGCACGCCGCTCTGCACTGATGCGTTTGCTGGGAAACTCCGCCCCTCCGGTTTCCACCGTCATAATTTCTGCTTGACTTCGCCGTGAACCCGAGCAGCGTGCTGGAAAGGGATTCTCGGCTGATTTTTGCCTGTCGGCGTATCTGGGGCTTAGCCGTGGTGGGGTGTGTTTGGGTCTATCCCAAAGGCCCGCTGTAATTCCCATAAACACAGGCTTGACCCGCTGACATTTTGGTGTTGGATTGTGGGGCACTACGGAGCACTTGCAGTGTTAGCTGGAGAGACGCGACCCGGGTGGCCAGCCTACGCTAATCTGCTCTGCTACACTCTCCACAAACATGCAGCGGAGCGGTGTATTAGCACACTAATTCAGTGCTAGCGGTGTATTAGCACACTAATTCAGCGCTAGCGGTGTATTAGCACACTACTTCAGTGCTGGGGCAAGGGCAGCTCATGGCTAACACACAGCCCAGCTGCCTGTTATTGTCTGCATTCATTTTTTGAATGAGTGTGTTTGATTTGATTGTGCTTATGAATGATGGAAGAACTGAGCCCTTATGAATCGTAGTTCTTTTGGAAAGTGCATTTCCCCCAGTGTTTACAACTGCGGCTTCTATGGTTTTGTCAGCATGAGAATCAGTTATTCTAATTAGTGATTAAAATCATTTGTGATCTACCTCCTCGGAGGTTTATTGGGCACAGGTCTGTGTGTTACCAACATGGAGCCTTTAGAGTTTAAGGGTTTTATTCTTATTTGTGTCTTAGATAGCGACAGAACAGCTGTTTTCCTCGAAAAGAGTGCTGTTTGTTCACTTTTATGGGGTCTGTCACCAACCGCTAACATTGAGACCGTGATTTTGTAGATGTTGTGTGGTTGGGCTTATTAGTGACCCAGCGCACCTGTAATCTCACTGTCGTCAGGAACTCGATGGCTTGATGCGGTTTGGATTAGTTCAGGAGGATCGCATCACCAGATTATGTATCGACACTGACACTTACTGACACTTTAAACTGACACTACGAAACATCTGAAGAGGTGTGGTTTCTGAAATGAGACTCCCAGATAGGGATGTGGTAATTAGGTGATCAATAATTGATTTTTTAACATTTATTCGGAAGTCTGTATTTGTATGGGAGAGTATATGAATGATCATTAATTGATAGCTTTCTCATAATATGCTGCATTTTTGAATGTTAATTGATTAAAATGTGCTATATGTGTATGGTTTTGGGAGAGGTTCGCATATTTGTGGTATGTTGAGTATATTTTGGTTTGGTATAGCCCGTACTGGAAGTGGTTTGTTATGAGACTGCAGACTGCATGTGCGTGTGCGCGTGCAACATAATAACCACACCCCCTGTGGACTGGCTAAATTTGTGAAAATTCATAAAGAATTATACATTCATAAAACATTTACTCCTGTCTCATGCTGTCATAGCGGTCATTTCATTTATCTATAACGTTTCACTTGAACCCTTGACATAACGATGACGTAACACTGTCATAAGTAACGTGAGTGCTGTCAAAGGATGACACAACAGATGAAGTCAGTTTATGTCAGATGTTATAAAGCGGTCTTTGCATTAATTGGGACATATTGTGCCCGTAAAATCTATCATAACATTTGCAGATAAGTGAGGCTGCACAGTGTCATTTGACATAAACTTCTCATCACCTGTTATGACATCTTCTGTCATGTACATGAGTTTGCTGTGCAAGTCTTATGTCATGTTAAATTTGACCTGTTTTCTGTCTGCGCTCTGTCGGTAGAGTTACTGATTCACCTGTCATGTTCCTGCCTCAGGTTCGAGCGTTTCGAGGTCCTGGCTGTCTTTGCCACCACCATACTGGTCCAGCTGGGGTCACTGTTCATCCTTAAGGAAAGGTAAAGGCTCACTTTCTCTGAGCATCTATTCAGTACATTTTGTTTTTGTCAGCGCTGAAATACAGACGTGAGCTGGGGAAGTGAATGTTGTCATTACAGAAGAGTGCTGCTGTGCAGGATTATGAGTCACAGTAAGGGGTGGGGTTTAGCTCATTATGACCGTGGACAGGCAGGAGCATGCCACGCCTCTTTCCATCAGTATCACTGCAGGGGGTGCGGTCAGGAGACCAGACTTCATAGCTTGAAATTTTTATTATATATTTTTATTATGAGTCGGTGCAATGGAACCTAGGTGTTTGTGTCAGTAATGAAAAGATATTTACTCATTAATTAAATTATACATTTTCTTGCAGTGTGGAGCGTTTTGTGGAGCAGCCGGAGGTCCACACGTATGTACTGCATCAGAATCTTCAGCTTTCCGCATCAGGCCCACACATACTTATTCACACACTCCCACGCGCGTGTGCTCACACATACACACACTCTCTCTCTCTCTCTCTCTCTCTCTCTCTCTCTCTCTCTCTCTCTCTCTCTCTCTCTCTCACACACACACACACACACACACACACACACACACACACACACACACACACACACACACGCATTCACACTCAACTCTCAGGCTTCTCTCCCCCACCCTCCTCAAAATGGGCCGCTTGGTCGCCCTCACACTCCAGTGCCCCCGTCGCCATGGTGATTAGTACGCCTGTTCTACTGACCTCACACGTGACTTGCATAGGTCAGTAACAGTGAGGAAGAACAATCGATCTGACGCAGGGAGCTTTTCATTGACAGCACATTTTTATACTCGAGCCCAGAGATTAATAAACTGAACACTAATGAGGATTATGGGGTGTTGAATAAAACTCCATTTTCTGCATGATTTGCTTCAGCTGTTATTCACGGTTTCTGATTGGCATGTGACATTAACCCTTTGAGCACTGAAATAATTCTTAAAAAATATACATTTAATTATCTTGTGCTGTTGAAAACCTATTATGTGGCAATTTGTTCAAAAGAGCTCCCTTGCAGGAGTTCTTTTAAACAAATTACCACATGATGGGTTTTAAACAGCTTTGATTTTGACATCTTACATCATTGAGCAACAGTAGCTGCATTTAGCGCTCCAAGGGTTAAGTAACTTCACGTAGTAACCAAAATTTATGGACATTTGACTCCGGTTGGTGGCCCTGTTCTGAGTTGCATAAATGTGTATTATTGTCCAGATAAGGGCAGGAATAATGTTTTTATTGAAGTCTGTCGTTTAGTTTTTCTTTGGGACTTCCTGCGCATGTGGTGATACCATCACAGAAGTGTGTTTGCTCTCAGTGCTGCACCATCTGAAGGATCGAATATGACTGGCACTTTTTATTGATTTTAAACCTCATATTTTCTTCAGATTCCCTGAATCCTGTAATATTAAGCACTGTAGAGGGTGTTTCATGTTTTAAACAGTTTGATTATTCAATCAGTTTTACCACAGTGTCTCAAACCTCCATCACTTGTTGCCAGTAAATAAATTGGCCTCCTGTGGACACTACTTGTACATCCGAGCATGTTGGTGTCACCTGTACACTGGGTTTTCTTTGCATTTCAGCACTTTCCAAGTTTAATGTTGCCCCTGTCACAGCTTCTTGGAATGTGTTGTAGGCATCAAATTCAGAATGACCATGGATATTATAAAGTTGATGGGGTTAAACATAAAATATTTTGTCTTGTACTGCTTTCAGTCTCATACAGAACAAGGATGATTTACAATTTACTTGTTTCTTTTTTCATTGCATTCTCCACAATGTCCCTACTATTTTGAAAATGGTGTTGTAAAATCCGGTGCGCACCTGCAGGGCTGGAGTGAGAGCCTGTATCCCCATCAGGCCCCTCTGGATGAGGTTTAATACTCCTGTCCTACAGGATCACACATCTGCACTAAGCAGTTGGGTCGCCTTAGTCATGCTGTTATACCTCCCTCCTGCAGGGGGCGCCTCCTGGTTGGAACATTTGTGGCGCTCTTCTTTAACCTGCTCACTCTGCTGTCGGTGAAGAATAAGCCCTTTGCCCACGTCTCAGAAGGTAGGAGTGACTTTTTTTCTCTTCATTTTACCTCCGTTTCAGCCCCATTTTACCTGTTTTAGCATCGACCTCAGTGTTGACTCTCTCGCCCTCAGGGACTTCTGTTGTGTTACTTGTATCAGATGGTTATTTACACAGTTGAGCTTTCAGCTTTCCATATCCTGTTGGGACAGAGCTCAAGCCTCATCGTGTGGTTAGGGGTGCGAGCTGGTTTTTACTGGCCAAAATTGTCCTTTTAACTTTGCAGAAGAATGGCACTTTCCCTCCTCACAGGAGAAATATTGCCAAAGTTATAACTAAGGAAATCATTACTAATCAGCTGTGTTTGTGCTGCAGTTTTGGTACTGACACACTGTTGAGAGGGTGCCTTATGGCTGAAAACGGAGGATGCTTGTCTGCGCGGTTTCATTTGTGCGTGTTAATTCCTGGGAGAAGCGAACATCAGATACTGTAATGCCTGTGATTCAGTACTATACATGAGCCATGTGCTGTGAGCTCCTGCTGGCTTAATGAGCATGTGCTGTGTTCAGTCTCTCTTCTGTACTCGGGACAATTCATATGTAGTGGTGCTTATTAACTCTAAAATGTTTTAAAATGTACCTCCATCCACTGATGTGGTGTGCAAATACAGTTCTTTAGTTGAGAGAAAAGTGTGCAGTAATGCTTGTGGCCAGTAGGGGGATGGTAGCCATCGTTCTTGAGCTGTTGGGGCTTGGCCCTTCAATTAAATCCCTCAGGCTGATCTCTTGTGTAAACTGGCTGTATTACTGAGCAAAATGTCATAATCGCAGTATCCTGCATATGAAGCTAATGATAGTGTTGAATCTCAGTGTTGAACATGTGGTGGTATTGGTTTTCTGTGTTATGAAGCCTGCCTGCGTACGTTTTGCAAGTTTAGTGCACCCTGCAAATCAAAAGTAGTGTTCCAGAAGGCCTGTGATTGTTCTACAGTAATGTAGTTTTTCCATAGTAGGGTTGTACTTACTCAGCAGTAGGGGTGTAGTTGTTCAGCACTAGGGTAGTTGTTCATCAGTGGGCGGTGTAGTAGTTTTTTAGCAGTAGGAATGTAATTGTTTAGCAGTATGGGCGTAGTTTGTTAGGAGATTGTCAAAACAGAGTTGTGACTGAGGGACTGTCACAGACAGGTCAGGGGTCACTGAGGATTAATCTAGTCTGGTGTGCAGCTGAAGCACGTCGTGTAAACAACATACGCGAGCCGAGGAAAGTCCCCTGTGAATTTTTAACATTTTTAAGATCTTTACTTCATTTTAGCCGGAGGTGTACAGAGAGCCCAGCTGTACGCGCGTGTTCTGCATGTTTTTGTGAGCATGTGCAGAAGTGTCTTTAAATGCAGGCGTGTGTGAAGATGTATTTATGCCGGCCGGTCTGTCAGTATACATCCTGTGTGTGCGTGTTCATAAGACCCTGGATGCGCTGGAGTTTATGTGCCTGTGTGGGTGTGTGCATACATGTGAGTGAGTGAGTGAGTGAGTGAGTGAGTGAGTGAGGTGTGTTGTGTGATGCGTGTGTGTGTGTGTGTGTGTGTGTGTGTGTGTGTGTGTGTGTTGCTGGTCTCCCATTCATTCCTTTTCCTCCATTGGAGCCAGAAGGTCAGTGTGTTGTAAAGAGAGTAATTGGATTTAACCAATCAGCTTGTTAGCCTGTAGTTCAGTGCCGTGTGAGATTAGTGCTGGCTGCTCCGGTGACTGGCCTGTGATTGGGAATCTGCCATTGGCACATTACAGGCCTATCAGGTGTCACACTGATTTATCTCACCCTTTCACATACAACACTCTCAGATCGGCTGAAGTTATACAAAGTTTGGGCGGAATGCCCTCCATTGCCTGTTTAGTGATGGTGTGATGTTGTCGGCTCAGTAATAGGAGAGTGATTCATAATTTGAAATCAGTAGTACTTTTTCCACTGGAATTACAGGTGATGGTCTTCCTGAAGAAGAGCTATATCATGAAAAGTGACCAGCAGAAATTCGGCCAGGGTGGTCTGGTCCATTTTGAGGCCTTTTAGTCGTTGCATATTTATGTCTGCTTGCAGAATGATACAGGGTGGGCTAGCCTTGTTAAGTAGCTTTAGCGGTTAGCCTTTATTACCACCATACGCCTTATTAATGATCATCTTTAGAACATGGATGCATCATGAATTGGAAGAGTCCATTGTCACCTCGGGGCTCATGTAAACACCTCGCGCATCTCTGTGGGGAAAATCTGAGTGGTGATTGTTGGGTTGTTTTTGTTAAGGCTGGGCTTCAGTGTGGTTACAGGTCATCATCCTGCACGTGTGTGTGTGTGTGTGTGTGTGTGTGTGAGAGCAAGAGAATGTATTTTTTCAGCTGTCTTCATTCTTTCTCTTGGCAGCTCTGGGCTTAATGACTCCCTAACGTTAACTGTTAGTTCAGTTTCATTAGTTTAACAGCAGCTGAACTGTGTTCATTTTCAGACACGTAACTGATGTGTTTTCATGCAGCTGAAATGATTTACTTCGACCTCCAGGAGAACAGTCAGGACGTTCAGATTAAATCCTGGATGCCCTTCAGCGTTTACACATACAGTATGAGTCATCGCAGGCTGTTCCCAGGGTCTGTTTGGCTCTCAGCGTCTCTATAAGACGAGACTCACCTGAGGTTTTAAACTTGTGTCCCCAGCAGACCGAATTTTTCGTTGAGCGATTGTTTTTGGGAAAAAATCTGTAATTGAGTCATGAGGCAGAATCACACCAGACTGGGTGGCCTTGGAGAACGGATGACAGCAGGATGATGGCTGTATTTTTAAAAATCACCTCTGACCAAAATGTGAAAAATGTGCTTTTCCGATGGAATACGCTCCCGTGTCTTTAAATGGTTGTCTTGGAGGTGCTGTTTCCGAGGGAGGCCCCGGTCTCTCATGAAAAAGTTTAGCAGTTCTTCACGGTTTGATTATTATGGCTGGAAATCTCGGCCAGATTGACTCAGGTGTTTGGAACGGCTGTTAAAGAGTCATTCCTTTCGAGAGTGAAGTTTATGCAGCACTTTTCCACAGTCTGAGTGTGTGTTCTAGAACTGTGTGACTTAAATTAGTCAGTATTGACTGTTACATAAGCATTGAGTTGTTGACTTAAGAACATTCCTATCTAGTGTTTGAGATAACGGGCTTGAAGATGGAGGGTTGTCGTGGTGATGGAGGCGGGGGGTGTTCTGTAGGACTTCTGGTTGGTTGAAGTGGGTGCAGTAAATGCTCTTTGCCGCTAAATACCACACATACTTAGAGAAGGAGATGATGGTGCTGTTTGGGTGAGTGACGGCAGCTATGGGTCCTCGCTCCTCTGTACGCGGTGCTCCGTCTCAGCCTGTCCCCCCCGGTCTCTCACTCCATTAGCTGGGACAGATGGCATGAGACGCGCCGAAAACATGTCAGGGGCCTTTTAGCTCTGTAAAGTAATACTGCAGGTGGGTGGAAGGGGGATTCTTGTGCTGGGTCTTCTGTTACCGCAGCGACAATAGCAGCCATTGTGGGTCCTGCTCTGGGGGAGGGGAGGTCGGTTGGGGTCACGTGATGTTACCTTTCTAACCCCCCACTCTCTCCCCCCACTCTCTCCCCCCTCAGCTGCCACCACCAGCTGCCTCCAGGAGCACGTCGCCGACCTGAGCCGAAGGTAAGGGTGCACCTCCGCCAGCCGAAACGACCTTTGCGCCCCCCGTTAAAAGATGAGGGTGGGAACAGGACATCCCCGCGGGACACCCCGTAGGACCCCCGGCCCTCTGCTCGAACCCCTCGCCAGGCTGTCCCAATCTGGCCAAGGAGTCCGAGCATCAGGGCAGGGCGGGATTTGGGCTGGAGTTCGTTACGGTAGCGTTACGGACTGGGGCTGCTACACCACACAGGACCGGGACAGGGCTGAGTGCTGCGGAGAGCTGCAGGAAAGGGCGTCAGGTTTGTTCCCCGGTGGCGACAGTGGTGACCCTTGACCTGTCGAAGGCCCTGTTCCCTCCGTCTGCATTTCTCCCAGGAGCTCTACAGGGGGATCAGGTTCTCCTGCGGTATCCATTTTGGGGAGCCTCTGTGCTATTGGCCGAAGGGCCTGGCCGGGACAGGGAAGATTGATGGTTCCAGTTCCATTGTGGTCCAGATAAGATCAGTGCAGCTGTGCGGCCCCTGGGCAAGGCCCCTCACCCCATACTGCTGCCGGGCAGATCGGCCCCTTTAGGTCTCATCAAATGTTAATGGCTTTGGAGGACCAGCGTCAGGTGAGGGTCTTCAGAAGCTCTGCTGTGGGTCGTCTCTGTGGTCCTCCTGGGCTGAGACCTGTTGGATTTCCACCCTCCTGTTGACCTGATAATGTGGTTTAAATCCCGTCCAGCCGATCAGTCCCACGAAGAGTTCGGCTATTTAGCTGACAGACGGAGAACTGAGATCAGATTTTAGGCCCCAGCGTATGAACGGGGCCCCAGGCTTTGCTTTATCTCCATCTTCTGTGCTTCATGACCATGGAAGGTTCTGGTCTATGCTTGTTAAGTGTATTGTCCTCTACATTACAGATCCCCCCTCCTGCCTGAATGCCCCTCTCGGGGGGGAAGTGGGGGTGCAGAATGTACGTTTCCCCCGCGCCCCATCAGTGTTTCCCTTAAGGACGGTCACAGTTTTGCCCGTGAAAGAGGGACGATGAATGATCTCAGGACATGTTTTCCCAGCTAATGTGCCTCAGTATCTCAGTGACGCTGTTTTTATTCCATCCTGACAGGATTCCCGTCTGCGATGACGGCCATATTGTACTTACTGTAGAGGAGGGTCTGTTCTGTTCTCTTAAGATCATAGCTGCATTTTGCCTGAAAGACGTCTCGGGGGCTGATGGGAAATCCCCAGTATCACCGAGCTGCCGCTTTGTCTCCCCTGCTGCTATTGGATGATGGTCGCGAGGGGCACCATTGACACCGCTCACACACACACACACACACACACACACACAGGTGCGCACAGAAATGTACATAAACATACAGACTGTCTCTGCTCAGTCTCCAACAGCACCAGAACAGGAAGTCCCTCCTCCTTCGGTGTCTGAGCCTATAGTTCCCCGGGGGGGTCAGGAAGGGGCAGGTGGTGGGAAAGGAATTTGAATTAATCTGTTGACTGATTTTTTAATAGTAATACAGGCCTGTGCAGGTCAGTAGTGGACCTTATGTAACCTCCAGCCTGACCCGTAATCTGCGCACCGTCGCTGACAAAACTTTTTTTTTGGAAAGTGTTCAGACTTCCTCCTGCTGTCCTCCCAGCACTCTGTGCCCGTGACTCGTCTCGCATGAATGTTTTATGTCGGCGCGACAGAGGCATCAAGCAAAGCGGCTGCGTTAATGAAGTCACCCAGCCGCCCTCAGAAATGCATCATTTATCTGTCCGAATGAGTCTGGATCTCTACAAGCGGGAGGGCAATGGGATCACAGCAGTGGGGCCCTGCACACACACACACACACACACACACACACACACACACACACACACACACACACACAGACAGCTACCGGACCGCGCCAGTACAGATGGACCACAGCGCCCTAGCAGGGGAAAGTGCACGTCAGGCCTCCTCTTTGTGCATGTTTACTGTGCTCATGCTTGTGTTTCTCAGTCCCAACTGCCTCCTGTTTCTTGATTTGATGTTAAGCTTCATCATCTCTCAATCGCTATAATACACAGCAGCTGTTCATTCTGCTGTATCCCTCAATATACCATGGAATACAAAATACAATACAATATGCATGATGAATTACACACATTGTATATAAGTCAGGATTTTTCAGCTTCTATTTAGGCCTGATGTGCAGAATTTGTGCCAGTTACCTGAGGGTCTGATAAACACATTTACCTTGGCATGCTGGAGTATGTGCCTTGTATGCTGTTAGTGGTGTAAATTCTTATGTATGTTAACTGTGTCTGTGTGTGTTTGCCTGTGTCTTCCCATGTGCGTGTGTGTGTTTGTGTGTGTGGCTGTGTGTGTGTGCAGTGTGTGCGGGCTGGTCCCGGGCCTCAGCAGTGTTCTTCTGCCGAGGATGAACCCCTTCCTCCTGATCAATATGGCCGCCGCCCTGTCGCTCTGCTTCACCTACATGCTGATCGAGATCAAGTGAGTGACGGGCGGATGCACTGCTCTCGGGCTCTGTGTGTTCTGTGACCTGCTGCACTGTCCAACACTCCAGAATCTCACACCTCTTGACCTCTAACCTGTGGGTTCACCTGTCCATCTAACAAGGGTCTAGAGCTGGCTGTGGAAATCAGTGCTTCACAGCACAGGGGCTCCAGAACTTTCTGTGGACTGTAGTCAGGAGGCGCTGCTCTGCGCTTCATGTCTTAGGTTTTACCAGCTCTGTTTATATCACACACTGACCCGTCCAGCCCATTTACTCAGCTGCTCTGATAGAGGCTTCAGATTATTGCTGATTCTGTCTTTATCATTACAAAGTCTTAAAATTTCTAAGCAAAAAAGTTTCAATATCCGCAATTTGTAAGCCATTTGTAGCCCGTCATTCTCTTGCCTCTGAAGAACATGCGTCAGCTCTGTGGTAATTGGCCAATGAGCAGAGCTGATAGTAAAGGAATGTTAGTGGTATGAGGGAGAGAGGTGGGAGGGCGATCGATGCTGTGGGAGGGAGACGGGCTCATGGACGAAACTCGGCGTGTCTTAGGAAAAGGAGGACGGTTGGAACGATAACCACTGAACCCGTATCCTTCCGCCTGGCGCAGTGATCTGTGCATCGCTAAAGCTATAGGTAGATAAAATTATGCTGAGTACTGTAACAAGTCCTATAGCTTGATAATATTTTGATATCACCAATTTAGCAGTAATTCATGTTTTTTTTTTGTTTATAACTGTTAACATTACACTGATGCATAAATGTGTATGGTAATTTGTTCCTTTATTTGATTTTAATTGTTTAATTTTGATTAGCTGTTGTGTCTGTGTTGTTTAACTGCAGTAACTACAACGCTGTGGACACTGTATCGGCGGTTGCCATAGCGCTCATGACGTTTGGCACCATGTATCCCATGAGTGTGTACAGCGGGAAGGTGTTGCTGCAGGTAAGAGCATTAGGTCATGTGACCCCGCATATTGCACGATGTGCACACACTTTGTGCAGCTTTGCATATTAACACTCTGCTCTCTTCCGTCTCCAGACCACTCCCTCGCACGTGATTGGTCAGCTGGACAAGCTGCTCAGAGAGGTGAGAAAACGATGGCTGTCGCAACTGGAAAAATAATAATAATTCTGTCATTTCACCACTGATGGGGAATCGGGCCGAAACCCAGCAGGGAAATGCGGTATTCCAGCTGCCTAAAATCTGAAATTGAAAAAAAGTTGAGGGCATCTTGGTTTTTGATTGCTGTATACATTCACAGACAAACCATAGTTTTGGTCAAAAAAAATGTAGATTCACCCGGTTTAAGTAATAATTTAATCCGTAAGATACAGGACAGGACTTTACAGGGGTAGTAGAAGTGTACGGGGTGGATCAGGGTGTCAGGCTGTGGGCACAGGGGCATATAGGGGGACAGCTTGTTGCTTAGTGGCTAAGATTCTGGGATTCTGAAGGCTGTTGGTCGAGGCCCCAGTTTAGTCACTGTGAGGTCAGTGCAGCTGTTCAGCCGTAACCCTAAACCCGAAACCCTAACTCTTACCCTAAACCCACAGCGCCTGGGTGATTGGACCCTGATTGAGCCAGTGAACGGGTAGTTTGGACAAAAGTTTTTTAGCTCAGTGACTGTAGTTTAGTGTTGCGCTTGTAGTATTTGAATAAGAAGGGTTCATATAAGGGATTAGAGCTGTAATCTGTGTGCCAGAAGTATGGAATTTATTTTGGTGCTGATGTTTAAAAGTTACAGAAGCAGTGCAGTACTCCAGTGTACCTGTGACTGCGGCGCGGAGATACGAGCTAACATACGAGCTAACGCTACACGCTTTAATCTCCTCAGGTCTCCACACTGGACGGGGTCCTGGAGGTCCGGAACGAGCACTTCTGGACCGTGGGTTTCGGCTCTCTGGTACGCCCCTCTGTGCTGGGCCGGTCCAGTTCAGGAAGGACTGTTCCCCTCACTGTTCATTTGGCTGTTTATTGTTTGGGGCACATGTATACTGCCCAGGGGTGTGTTTCCCAAAAGCGTAGTTGCTAATTAAGTTAGCAACTTACATAGTTCGTCCATTCACAGTCAATGTGTCTAACTCTGTAAGTTAGCATCTGTGATTTCGGGAATCGCACGCCAGGTCTCTGGTCCATGAAGAGATAGACCTTTATTACTGGGACTCAGCGTATGTGTGTTTGCTGAAAATGTGCTCTCCCTCAGGCTGGCTCCATCCACGTCCGAATCCGGCGCGACGCCAACGAGCAGATGGTGCTGGCCCATGTGACCAACAGGCTGCACGGCCTGGTCACTACGCTAACGGTGCAGATCTTCAAGGATGACTGGCTCCGCCCATCTCTGGTCACCACCGGAATCCTCCCAGCGAGCGTCTCGCACACCGTGGATTTCGGGACCCTCCCTCCACCCTCCTCCCGCCCCGCCGCTGTGCTGGACGTCCTCACCTCCACCCCCATCAAGCCTGGCACCCCACCGCCCGAATTCGCCTTCAACACCCCGGGGAGGAACGTCCCGCCCCTGCTGCTGCCCGGTGCTCAGGCCCACAGGCCGCAAAGCCTGGGGCTCGATTCCAGGGCCTCCCCCTACAGCGGTGTGCCCGGCCTGGGCTGGGTTCGGCTGGACGGTGGCCTGGCAGGAGTGGGCCCAGGGAGACCGTCAGTGCCTGTGGGCTACAGACCTCCTTACAGCGCGGTGCCGCAGAGATATGGGACACGCACACCTCCCGGGCAGTTTAGTCAATTCAGATCCTGATTGTTCAGATGGAGAGATTGACTCAGTCTGGGAGAGAGAGAAAGAAGAAAGAGAAAGAGAGAGAGAGATGCATTTTCGTATTTATTTTCAAGGAACCAAAAGAGTCTTGATCAGACTAAGTGCAATGGAGTGGGCTATCCCAGTGTTTTTGGTTATTCATTATATGTGGTTATATATTATTAACTGTCAACTTATTCTTTTTATTTTGTCTTTCTTTATTGGGTTTTTTTCCTCATGGTTGCATTGACACTCTTCAAACGGTGCGGAGCGGGTCAGGTGTGTGTGTGTAGCGGAAAGGGAATATCCTGTTAGCACTGCCCGACTCTGCTGAAGGTGGGTGTTTAATTTATGGATGAAGGTCGCTGTTGTAGCTGGACTCCTCCTGTTTTTAGCTCTTATTGCTAACAGTTAGCATGACTCTGCCAGCTACAGACGCAGTTAAGCAGGGTGATACGGGTCAGTACTGGGAGACTTAAACTCCCGCTCAGTGGTTTATCTGGACATTTAGCATAAATGATACCTGACACAGATGTTTAATTAAACAATTAACTGTAGTTGTGGCCTGAGCACCCAGAAATGGGTTTGGTCGCTCAAGAATGGACTCTCTCTTCCCTGAGTTTCATTGGGGAAGCTTCTCTGGTCTCGTGGTGATCCATGCGTTGGTCACAAAGTGCTTGATATAACTTAAGTTTGTGTATTGGCTGAGCCTGTCAGCCAGGGTTGGGTTCAGTTACTTTTTTCAATTAGCATTACGATTAAAATTACAATTACAATTACTTTCTGGACAGAATGTTCAATTACAATTACTTTTTGATAAAAAATTCTATTAAATTTAAATTACAATTATGAAAGTAATTGATTACAATTACCGTAATTGTAATCGAAAAAAGTAATTGAACCCAACCCTGCTGTCAGCACACGCAAAATTACTGACATCGCCTGTGATTGGTCATCATATTTGTTTTGCGTCAATCATCGATTGTGTTGTTGGGTTTTGCACTTGCTAATGATCTTGGTAAGAATGCTAAACCTGCACCATGGTCTGCTTTCCATGACAGGGGAGTATGACTTTACAGAGGAATTACCTTTATTCATGGCTTCTTCGTAGTTACCAGAACAGTCACTGGTATCTCAAAAGTGGCGAATTAGCCCTCAACTGTCATTATACCAGGGTTATCTGTGGCTAAAAACCCTCTGGACTGTTGCAGATGGACTGCCTTCTGTTTACCCTTTATCCGCTGTTCAGTTTAAACCTGAAATTGAACTCAAATAATATCTGTACATTAGATTAGCCAGCAGTAAACCGTGGGACTATACTGAAGCCATATTTTAAGACCTTTGGAACTTAGAATCAATCTTTAAAATAGATGTTTTATTTCAAAATGCACTTTTGTTATGTCGAGTGAATGGAAAAAAATTAGCATACATATATAATGCGAAACAAAAATGGCCGGAGAGCCTCTTCAGAGCTGTCTGACGGACTGTATGGGAGGAGGGGTGATGTATATTCCTGACGAATGGGATTGGATTGGTTTACTCCTGTACGATGTGACATCACCTTACGATGAAAAGGATCACACCCAATTAAAAGCTAGACATGGGAAAGGAAAATATTTATATTTAAATCCTTGTGGGGAAATTTAGTCATATCCTCATATTTTTATGTGAATACTCTATACCAACAAGGTCCAAAAAGAGTTGGATGAAAGAAAATAGCTGATTTAACCCCTTAGATTCTAATTTTAACTTGAATTTTCCCTTAAGTTTGTTCAAAGTTGGAAAAAGCATTTTTTAATCTTGCGGGGCAATGTCACACATATTCTGTATCTGCTGGTTGCAGTGCTTCACTGAAGCTTCATCACACTTTTATTAAGAGAAATATTCAAACCCAGGACAACCTGTTTTTGACCACAGCATTACATCAAATAGAGAATATTGAGATCTTGTGCATAATTTTTATACACGTTTCCCTGTAATTCAGCAGGACATATTTGAGATCTTTGGAAACCTTGGGTTAGAGGTTAAGTTCCATGGACTTTAAATGCTAATGTTTCCCATCAGATGGTCAAACAGCCGCGCTGACTCTCTACCTTGGCAAACTTGGGGAAATATGTGACCACCCACTGACTTGTGTATTTATCCAACGGTCATAACTGTCATGAAAACCTGTCTGATATTGGGAATAAAGGGATATTTATGAGAGGAGACCTTTCAGAATTCATAGTTTCTTTGGTGTTGGGTTTTATTGTTGATTGTGGTCGTGCCAGTTAATGGAGAGATGCGTCAGGAAAGAGACGGGGGACCAGAGGAGGAGGGGCAGAGAGACTGATTTAGGATTACTGTAACTCCAGTCATATTCTGTCAAAAGACTACCGACAGAATTACAATTCTGTACAACTTGACCTATTAGTTTGTATGGGGAACATTGCAAAAAAAAATTATGTGCAAATAATTACAGTAAAATTATTGATGAATTCTCAAATTTAGGACTCATAATTTGTGAAAGTGGAGTTCACGAGAGAGACCAAGAGTGAGAGATGAGTATGTACAGAAGCCTGAGGTCTGAAATGGCTGCACATTCTTTTGAAGCCTGTGATTCAATCAAGCATCTTCAAAACCACTTAGATTTGAGCATTACTAGTAAATGTGATCAAGCTACAATACACCACGGCATTGTGGGAATTGTAGGCAGATGGGTGGCTCAGAAAATGCACGCATAGGTGAGCCACCAGGACATTCATCAGCGTGCTTTAACCCTCTCTCCCTGGACTCCTGTTCTGTGTAGCACTGGGGAACAGGATTAATCAGTGCTGATAGAGATGTGTTCAGCACACTGCAGGAGGCCCTGCTGTGTTCATATGCACTGGTGTGTGAATGATGGGAGAGTTTTTAATGAATGTACTGTACTACATGAGGGCTTCCCTGTGTATAACAGGCTTTTCCCCGCTTCAGCAGGGTCTCTGTTCGTGTGCTTATCTTACTGCAGCACTCACTATGCACACAAGCTGCACTGTAGCGACTGCTGCTGAAGTGCTTTCTCAATAGGATCAATAGGATTATTTCTGACCTATTTTTCATCTGAAATGGCAGTAGACTGTTTTTTTCCTTCAATTTATACATTTACAATGGAGAACTGCTGTGATTTATTGGTTAATAACTCTATTTGCATGTTTAATGGTGAGAACAGCCACTGTGCCACACCCTGAACGACCCTCCCCATTTAGGTGTCCCCTTCATGCCGACAGCACAGGTGACTGCAGAGTGAATACAGCTCTTACTGCATGCATCAGATGGCGACCATTTCGTGCTCCGCTGTGTGCGGTGTTGGAGTGGGTCGGCTGCCTTTCTTTCATCGTGGTGTTTAGTACACTGAGCTCATTACAGTTACTGAAGTGACATATTAGGTTTCCCAGCATTTACACTGTGGGTGATGATAGTCCTTATCTCCCATAGGGCAAGTTTTGTTCTGTTCTAGCCAAAATATTGGGTTCTATAATTTTAGGGGGCTAAGGACTCTTGGGGGGGGGGGTATATGAAATAACATGGCACTGTCATTGGCACCCCTAGAAAACGAGAGATCTAATTGACATTATATTCCCCTTCATTTTTTACTTTTTGAAGTTCACATTATGACAAAATTAACTTAAATGGACCCCAACGACCTCTCTTTCCCTAAGCTATTTTGTATAAATAAGAGGCGACCACACAGGCTAATTTCCCTTCGTCATCTCACCATGGTAACACAAAAGAATACTGCAGTGATGTGCAACAGAGGGTTGTTGAGATTCTCTAGTAAAGAAAAAGGGTAAAAAAGTGGAAATTACCCCTTGAAATACTAACGCAATAGGAGTTTAAAACGCATGGCAATGTTAAAAATTAAGCTGGGATGATGTGTGTCGGCGTTGAGTGCACTGAGAGGAATGTTGTGTAAGGGT
Source organism: Gymnothorax javanicus (assembly GCA_029692085.1). Classification (NCBI taxonomy): domain Eukaryota; kingdom Metazoa; phylum Chordata; class Actinopteri; order Anguilliformes; family Muraenidae; genus Gymnothorax; species Gymnothorax javanicus. The sequence goes on along the minus strand of CM056208.1, from coordinate 52,370,679 downwards.
TGAAGGAAACTCCTAAATTGAAGCTGCTCCTCTGAGGAACTCTAGAGTCCGACGCAGACGCCCTCCATCGAGGAGGCAGGGATGGAGGACTCGGGCGAGTCTTTGCCCGTCTCCCTGGTGGACGTCACTGAAAAGCTCCACAGTGGCAAGTTACCGGGGATGGACGAGATTCGCTCTGAATTGCTGTAGGCCCTGGATGTTATTGGGCTGTCGTGGTTGACACACGTGTTTAACATCGCGTGGAAGTCATGTACAGTACCCTTGGACTGGCAGACTGGGGTGGTGGTTCCTATTTTTAAAAGGGTGGGCTGCAACTACAGGGGGATCACTCTGCTCAGCCCCCCAGGGAATGTCTATGCCAGGGTGCTGGAAAGGAGGTTACACCCGATAGTAGAACCTCAAATTCAGGAGGAGCAGTGCGGGTTCCGTTCTGGCCGTGGAACAGTGGCTCAACTTTACCCTTGCACAGACACTGGAGGGGTCATGGGAGTTTGCCCATCCAGTCTACATGTGTTTAGTAGACCTGGAGAAGGTTTATGACCGTTTCCCACGAGGTATCCTGTGGGGGGGCGTTGTGAGAGTATGGGGCTCCAGGGCCGTTAGTTTGAGCCTTCTGAACCATGTACAACCAAAGCCGGAGTTGTGTCTGCATTCTCTGCATTAAGTTGGACTCGCTTCCAGTTGGTGCTGGACTCTGCCAAGGGCGTGCCCTGTCACCTATACTGTCCATGATTTTCATGTCCATGATTTATCAAGGCGCAGCCGAGGTTTGGAGGGAGTCCAGTTTGGTGGCCTCAGGATTGCATCTCCGCTGTTTGCAGATGATGTGGTCCTGTTGGCTTCATCGAGCTGTGACCTCTAACACGCACTGGAGCGGTTCGGAGCTGAGCGTGAAGCAGTCCGAATGAGGATCAGCACCTCGAAATCTGGTTCAAGGTTTGATCATCAAACTGGACAATGATCTAAAGCAGTGCTTCTCAAACATCTCCTGGAGTACCAGTTCTCCTGCATGTTTTAGATCTCTCCCTGCTCCAGCACAGGTGAGTCAGATGATCAGTTCGTTATAAACCTGTGAAGATGCTTGAAAATGAGCGAATCATTAGAATCATCTGTGCAGTCGGGGAGAGATCTAAAACATGCAGGAGAAGTGGTACTCCAGGAGAGGTTTGAGAAGCAATGATCTAAAGCATTCATCAAAATCAACACCAGTGGTTCACTGACCTAAGAATAATGGTTTTTACATGGCAATCCCAGTCCTCTATCCAAAATCCACCAGAGAACCTGTGGGACAAGCTGAAGAGGAGAGTCCAGAGATGTTGACCCAGGAATCTGAAGGATCTGGAGAGGTTCTGCATGGAGGAGTGTGTCAGATCCCTCACCATATTCTCCAGCCTCATTAATACCCCGCAGGAGGAGAGCCAGCTGATATCTCAGTACGGGGAGCCAGCAAAAAGTATAAATTGAAGGTGATCCAATAATTGTCTGAGATGGCCTTGATTAAAATGTTTCATCATAGTAATTTTTATTTTCAATCATTGTATTTCAGTTCGGGGTTATATTTTATTGAATATTTTGAATAAATGTCAAGAGAATGAGCAGTAAAGTCATTAATTCAGAACTTTTTTGTTTATGTTCACCAAGGGTTTTAAATTACCGGATGGTACTATATATATTTTATCTGTTCATTGAATTATTGAGAAGTCAGTTTAGCTGAAGAGAATGCCCTCAAAACGATCGCAAGTGGGGACTACGTTTTCCTTGTATCAATCCAAGCCATTTTCTCAAACGACTTAGATTGCTGAAAAAAAGACCAGTTAGATTTATTAATTTACCTTCATACATTGAATTATTGGAAAACCTGGCCTCCCTCAAAGTTTTCACTCATTAGCATCTTCAAATGTAATCCTTTTCACTCTGTATGCTACGTGTGTGTCATACTGTAATGAGCCTTATGGCCGCTAATGTATCTGAACAATGGGGGCATGACAGTACGCTAGTTTGCACGACCCCTGACCTTTCGCAATTTCATTTTGCACAGAGTCTGCTGAGAATTATGGGTAGAAAGTGATCTCATGAGAGTAATAACGACAACTGACTGCGGCTAGGCTAGCGATCGGCAAATCTGGCTCATGAGTGCCGGAGTAATCTGTAGTGTCTTCTCCCACTGATTGCCCTGCCTAAAAGCTTAATTGGCTTTTCTACCCTGACACTGGTTCACTCATAGATTTGATCATACTGTGGACCCTGTTCCTTAAAGACTGAGAACTGTGGTTTTTCCAAACTCGTTTGGCCACACTGTCTCCACTCTTCCTCGCAAATCAGCTGTCCTGGCTACTTTGCTAATTATCAGGGGCAAAAAATCTGGGACAGCATTTGATCTGAGGATTGCATGCAAGGATCCCTGTCATAGAATGTCAAAGGAACGAGAGTACAGTCATTAGCTGTCACTCAAGCTTATTCAAGAACATACTGTAGATGAAATCTCCTCTGGCGTTAGTCTTGTAGCAAATTATGTAACTTTTTTCCCAAAATTGGCTGGAAAACCCGAAAGAGATGAGGCCCTCTGCCCACCTCTGGACTTGTTTCCCTGGTGGAATCATCTGCATGTGCACAGAGCACTGGGCTGGACAGTAGGTACAAAACACGCCGCACCTGACAGGCCCAAGGCTACTCGCAGGGGGCCTGTTTGTTTACATGCTTGCAAATGTGCACTGATGCTTGAACAGCAGTGTAAACTTCACAGCTCTCTTCAGTGGGAAAGAGTAGCATTAGCATTTGAAAAAAGAATGGGAGATTTAATGGGATTTCCAGAAGCCTCATGTCTCTGATTAATCTCAAGCAGATGTGAATAGTTAAGAAATTCTTTAAGGACATTTTTATTGTATGACAGTAGGTCTATTTTCAACTATCTTTAGCTTGTTCTAGTCTTCTGGAGTTTAATTTAACTGCTGAATTGATGGTCCCTCTGAGCTGAGAATGAATTTTTTTTTTTTTAAGGTTTTTTCTTTTGGGATTTTCACCTTTATTTGACAGTTGCAGTGTAGAGAGAGACAGGAAGGCTGGGGAGAAGAATGGGGAAGACATGCGGCAAATGACCCGAGCCGGAATCGAACCCGGGTCGCCACGGCAAGGACACAGCCTTTATGGTGCGCGCTTGGACCGGTGAGCCACCGGGGCGCTGAGAATGAATTTTAATGATCTGGGTGATGTCATACACTCTGATGCTGACAGGGTAACGCACATCTTTCGCTCCTGATGTCTGGTCTGAGGTCACCTCTCTGGCCCTGCCCTGTCACAATCTATTTCTCTAACAGCGCAGTTCTCTGCTCAAACACAAGGAATTGAAATGCATTTTTTTCAGTAGCATAGCCTGCACCTGGGGCAGTTTTTGTTTCTCCCGAATATCTTGTGCGCCCTGTGCACCATAGGGTAACTATAGCTGTGTTTTTGGGATTATGATTCAAACTGTCCTATTTTCTGGCTCTCTAAGCACCCAATAAATAAATAAATGAACAAAATAAAATGCATTACTGCAATTCCTTTCCTTAAACTATGATTAATTTATGCCCTTGATTATCCTTTAAAGACCTGTTCTGTTATGTAAGAGAAAATATTTTATCTCTCCTCACTGGTTGTTCCTGATTGTACAGTTGTGCTGGCTAATGGGGAATAGGTGTTGTTAAATCTAACAGACATCATTGTCATGCAGGTCCAGTTTCCCTCGGGCATTCCTAAGAGATGGCCGTTTAGATGAGTGGTAAATGGCATGCCTGCAAAATGAATATACATTGAGAGCGATGGTGATTGTCATTGGAAATGTGCAGTAACATAAACGGCGCGTGTTCACTCTGAAGCACATGGGTTCGCTTTCTTGGTTTCGGGTTCCCTGAAGGTAATGGTCTGACGTAATATGCAATTACTATGCTGAGATTTGGGAACATTCTTCCAAATATATACTGTGTGCATATTTTAAAAATCTTTTGCCTTCTTGATTTGCATTTTTGCCATTTAGGTTGAAACTTTTTGTTCCGAAGTAATTTTATTTTTTAAAAATGAAAACTGTCCATTCAGTCGATATTTAGCATGTCTAATACCGCGACCTGTTTGAAACCTTTTTCGTTCCGAGATCTCTGAATTATGTATGAGTGAGCCTAGCAGCCACCGTACACGGGGTTTGAGAGCAGTTTTCGCGGTGCGCCCTTAGCCGTTTGCTACAATTGCGCACAAGACGGTTCGCTTGCTTTGTTTATCTTTTCTTCTGCTGCCGAGAGCACAATGTTTTGATAGAGCTTGACCGCCACTTCAGTTCACTGCTCCGGGACAAACGGCATGGCAGTGCACCAGCCAGCCTTTAAAAAGAAAAAAAACGGTGAGTTTCTGAGGGGGTGGGGGGATTTCATCTGCCCATGTGGAAGGATGCAGGCTCAGAGACGTAGGCCGTCTCAGAAATGGCTTCCCAACTGCCGTGCCCACCAAATTTCTACTGTTTAAGCATACCGCCAATCACTCACTGCACCCCCAAAAACCGTTTCTAAAAGCAACAATTTAACAGCTTTGGATGAAAATGTAGATCATGTCAGTTTGTGGAATGTTATCGAGGGTACCCTGTGGTTGGAAAGTAGTGATCAGGAAAAGAAGGACAATATGGTTATTAGATGGTACACGTCATGGACTGTAGTTGAAAGACGTGGCCACAACTAGAGAAACGGTAGGAGTATGTAAGTTATTTTTGTATTTTAAGTATGTGTAGTTAAACTTCTCATCCAGTAAACTCGATTCACGTGAGCAATAGTAAATCTTTCATGAAATTAGTGGCAAAAGTATCTGTCCATGAGGTATTACAATGCCTCATGGCTGGCCTTGACGTTTTTGCCCAATTCTTCTAGCTGTCAAAGTGCTTATCAGCTGGAGGGTGGAAAGACCCGGAACCACTGGTTGCTAAATTGCAACAGCTTCCACTTTTCCTTTTATATTACATCAAGATTGCATTTCCTAAAAAGATTTTATTTGGGCGGGGGAAAAAACAAATGTTTTCCAAATGTTTATGAATTCGGAAAGGTTCTGTGTGCAATATAGAATGGTTGGGTCCACAACGAATTGCATTCTCTGCACCATGATACAATGTAAAAGCCTTATGTTTAATTTCACTACTGAAGGGTGTTGATCCTTGTTTTTTTACACATGGGATCTTTAGATGCCTGGAGTTGCTAATCTGATTCACAGTACCCGGAAATTGCCACCAGTACTAGCTTCATTGTGCTGTTTTTGTGTATGTGAAATATACTCAAAGGCAATGAAAACGCAACACTCTAAATTTTGGTTTATTTTTGCTCAGGACCTGAGTAGTCCAATTTGAGTTCTTAAGTGACCATTGGGGTCGCAATGTGTACCTCGTTACGCATGAATGATCATCATGTAACTCAACAGTGTGAGCTGGACTCTCATCAATCCATATTGAGTACAGCATATGGGATTAGGAGTTGTGCAAGTACAGTGGTTGAAATGAAGGAGGGGTTGTCTTCCCTATATAAAGGCATGATAAAAGCCACATAAAAAACATTTTTAAGTGTCATAATGCCACGTCTGTCGACTGAACAACAGAACAGGGCCCTGGGTATGCTAGAGGCGGGAGTAAGTGCCCGGCAAGTGGATCAGTACGTTTTGGGTGCAGTACGTCCAACTGGGACGAGCTCTTTCATCGAGTACCCAGACCTCAAACCAGGCAGCAACTCCAGAATGCACTACAGGCAGAGTGGCGACAACTTCCCCCAGACAACCTAAGATGCTTAGTCAGGTCCATGAGGAGACGTTGTACTGCCTGTGTGGATGTTCGTGGGGGGTCACACCCGATACTGACTGTTCTTTTGAGTTCATTTTTAAATGTGTGTTCTGTTCTGTCTTGTTGTGATTTTTCATTTTCAACTTGTGCTCGTTATGTTTAATGCATCTGTTTATTATTGTCCAAATCGGCCCATTAACACATTTAATTCATCAAAGTCAACCCACCCAACATATTTGAATTGTAAAAATAAGAAAATAAATTTGAGTCACAAAATTATTTGAATCCAAACTGGTGTCGCGTTTTCATTGCCTCTGAGTATAGCAGTGGAATCGTATTTTAACTCACTGTGGTTTTCGGAATCCGTGATGAAAATGGTTATCATGATGAGGGGCTTTTGTCCAGTAATCTATCTCACTTAAAATTATTTTTGCTGAGCGCCTGTCTACGTGCCAATTTTTATTTTAACCGTAGTCTTGACTAGGGCTAGGCTAATGCTCGTCAAGGACAGGCTTACAGGGAAATGGCAACCGGGGAACTATATATCGATAACCGGCACACAGGGAAACGAGTGTGGGTTCTTCTTATATCGGGGACCGGCAGGATCAGGGTTAAGAGATGTTCAAGTTCTATATTAAAGTTTAAATAAAGATAATTGGCACACATGGGACTAATTATGTGGGAAGAAAAAAATGTGTCCTGTTAGTCCAAATGCAGCAGGTGTCCCCTGTATTCAGACAGTTATTCTGTGCATTCTGGCGGTCTGAGGTGGTAACCATATCTCGGCAGAGTCAAAATAAACTCGTCTGGTTTTCATTTCAGTCGACAGTTAATTAAGGTCATATGAAGGCAAGTGGATTCTTTACCCATTTCTCATGAGGAGGAGAATTTAAGTTGGTGTTGGAGGCCCCTGTCCAGGCTAGACCCTGCGTCTCTCTGTGGGTTGATATTTATAAAGCTGACTTTCAATGTATACCCACAGAGACACTGCTCGATCCATTCACTTCAGGCATACTTTTACGCTCTACGTCTGTAACATTTCCCCAACTCTTCGGATCGTAACAAATCAAACGCACATACCTTCCTAGCTAAGACAGCTAGACTCAGCCGTGAGTACACGCCAGTAGATGCCTTCCGTGCGGAGATATGAGCAAAAAAATCCTCTGAAGCGACGCGGTTCAAACACTTGTTGCCATCTTCTAATCCTGACATGCAACGGTACGCCAAGGAATTATTAGAAGATGGCGACAAGTGTTTGAACCGCGTCGCTGGATCGAGCAGTGTCTCTGTGGGTATACATTGAAAGTCAAATTTATAAATATCAACCCACAGAGAGACGCAGGGTCTAGTCCAGGCTTGGTTTGTGATGATCATGTACAGGTTTGGGAAAATTTGAAGAAATTACTTTTGAATGTTACCTTTGCTTGGTTTATGGTTGCTGGATGCTGTTCTTGCAACTTGATGACTTAATTGGACACTTAAGCCGAGGACCTTCAGGAGAGGTGTCGAGACTGTGGCCCACCTGGAACAGTCTGGTGCTGTGTACTCTACCTGATCAGGTATGGGTAAACGGCTGCTGTCCTTCTGTGCCAAGAAACATGGCTGTGCAACCTGTAGGCTGTAAAATCTTATCAGATTGAATGTCTGCAGGGTGTGGAATCTTATCAGGTGTTCAATCTTTCGGGTGTGGAATCAGACCTGATTTTAAATCTTTAAGGTGTGGAATCCTGTCTGATATTAAATTGTTAGGGTATGGCATCTTATCAGATAGTAAATCTTTACTATGTGGGAGCATATCAGATGTGAAATCTTAAGGGTGTGGAATCTTATCAGATATAAAATCTGTAGGGTTTGGAATGTTGTCAGATATTACATCTTTACGGTGTGGAATCGTATCGTATTTAATCTGCAGGTTGTGGAATCTTGTCCCACGTCCAGGAGCCTAATCCCCATCTAACAGCCAGTAAACGGATGAGAGCCAATGAAAAGGCTGTTTGGCAGCTGCTCTCTCGACAGGATCCAGCAGAGCGTGACGCTCCTCTCAGGGAAAGCCCTACCTGTCCATCACAGCCGGCTCCCCACACTAATCTCCCCTCCCAGGAGTTTCTTCTGGTTTAGTGAGTTTTTCCATAGTGGAGATGAGTGGGGCTCTGTCTGAGGTTTTTTCATATGTCGCTGCTCCCCCGCCAAAAAAAAAAAAAAAAAAGACACCGCAGGGGTGCAGAGAGCCCCCCATGTGTGCCGGCCCAGCACAATACAGACAGCTCTTTCTCACCCCCGACCCTCCACCCCCCTCAGCCAGAGACAATGTGTCTGTTAGCAGCCCCTGCTGCTAATGATCTGTACGCTGCTCTCAGGTCAAGGCTAAAAACTCTCTGAAGCAGAAACGGTTGCCAAGGAGCCGGTCTGTCAGAAATTTGCCTCTCGCATAACACGCCCCCCCCCAACGCACACACACTCACCACCACATCTTGTTTCAGGCTGCTGTTCTGAAATATTGTGGCAGACCCTGACAGGGCAGCGAGTTCCCCTGGTCTCCCACACACAGGAATCTGCATGCTGATGGACGCTGATGGACAGACGCTGAAGGTAAGGGTGATCAGCAAGACTTTTTTTTTTCATTCTTTCACTTCTTTTTGGCCTAATGTGGTTAAAACCATGACTCAACGGCGAGAGAGCGACATGTTCTGTGCTGATCATTTCAAACTATTTCAAGTTTTGGGTTTTTATTTATTATAAGTCAGTGTTTGAAAATTCTTGCTCTTTCATTCGCCAGCTGTGAGTTTTACCTCAGTTTTCGAATGTCAAGTGCGGGACATTCTAATCACATTTGTGACCTCACTCCTTAAAAGGGCTTTAAGCTCAGTCATCGTGACGTCGGTCTGGAGCGGAGTGCCGGGTGCTCTAAATCTGTGCTGTCGGCGTGCAGCCCGCCTGTCCAGAGTACCTTCGGTTTCATCTCTCCTCCCTCATCAGAACGCTCGATGGGCAATTCATTCTTCATCACCTGCTGCCTCGCCTGCCGATGAGAGGCGTTTTGGGTTAGGGGGAGCTACCAAACACTAGCTGAGTAATCTTTTTGTGTCAGCACGTGAGGACGGTGCTGTAGTAGCGTGAGGGTTTGTGGTCGTTTCTGCTCGGCTAGGAAGAGCGAAAAAGGGGAGGGGGGGGAAAGACCCACGGGGCTGCAGTGTTGTGACATGGTGGGGGAGATTTAAAACATGTTTGTTGTCTTGAGTTCTAAATATTACATAACATGGATTAGCCTAGTTGGCAAGCTAAAAATAACAGGGTACTCCGTGTACAGACATCAAGTGCAGCACATCTGTGACGGGCCAGATTAGTTATAACCCGATTGCTTTATTGGATTCTTATTTGAGCTGGTGCTGGTTTTGAGATGATTCCTCTCCAGCACCGTAATGTAGCAGCTGTCCGAGCACACGTGCTGCTGTGAGGAGCGATCTTTGCTGGACGTTACGCACAGCGCCCATGGCCATGATGTGAAAGTCCTCCTCGCATCATATGGACCATGGAACATGGAACCATATGGCCAGTACTGTACACTTAACATGCTACGCCTGTGGTTAGTATTCCAGTTCCTCAGCTAATATCATGGTGTGTTGACACTGTTAATATCCATGCCATGATTTGTGTTTTTGACATATGTCTTTACCTGACAAGAAAGATTCACAGTTTGAAAGACTCTTAAAAAAATGACACGGATTTTATTTAGGCTTACCAGCAGATTATATGCCAGGTCTTCGGCTAATATTTTGACATGTAGACAACGGTAATTTCTATGTTATGAGTCTTTCAACTAGTATGTCTGGCCAACAGGAAAGCCGTACTGTTCAAAAGGCTCCCAAATCATGATATGGATTGTAATATTTGCTTACCTGCAGTAGGTATTGCAGCTCCTCTGATAGTATTTTGATGTGGACAATGTTCATATCCACATCGTGATTTTAGACGCTTTCATACAGTATCCTTAGCTTCTTGGAAATCAATATTGCGGTGATGTTGTAAGGATAACTGTAGGTGCTTTCGCTAAATATTTAGACAATATGAGAGTTGTTAGTAATGTGGATAAGATGATCACGCAGATACAGGCCATGGCTAGAGGAGTTTAATTAGTGCAGGAAACTGTACTCCTTCATTGCAATGCAGGCTTTAAATCCAGAAAAAAACAACACTTGCCTCATATCGCAATATTACGATATCCAAAAAACCAGACATCTTAATATTATGTCTCAGTATTGATGTAATGTCGATACATTTCCGAGCCCTTTTCTCTGCTACTAGTGGTGGGACTGAGGAAATGAGTTTTTTTTTTTCTCCCGTGTGATTCTCTGGACGGTGTATGATGATCTGACCTGTTGCTGTAATACATATTCCCCACTGTGAGGCATGAATCATCTTGATCTAATGCACGCTGTAGTGTCACTCATCTGTCATATCACGGCTTGTATCTTTGAAACAAAAGTGAAACAATGTTTGAGAGTTACTTTACCAACTTATTTAATATAGGTGTTGATGCATTTCATATTTAGTTTTATGATGGTGACCTCAGTGACTAGTGCAATGTAATGGAAGCTCAGTGAAAATTGATGCATTTCTATTGTCAATGATGCTGTGTTGAAATGGTGCCAGATCACTCTGTCAGTCTTAGAATCACTTCGGCCAAATCTCTATCAGTTCTGTAGCTGTTTTGAATAGAAAGAGATTAAATTGGGTTTTGGATGGAATTGTGGCAGGCATGAAGTGCTTATGTGTGTGTTTTATTTATTGAGGACACAGCGAAAGCATACTTAAATTCTCCCTTATTAAGACCTGCTGTATTCTCATTGAGTACTTGTTTGTGTTCTCCCTAAAGGTAATGACAGGATGTGTTTGCTGTCTGCTGAGTACTGTGGATGGGTGCCAACATGGTAATCCCCACAGGCTTAAAACTGTTTTAGGGTTATATCCAGTGTGCCAATCTCTCCCAAAGCATTTGGGGACATCCACCACCCACTCATGAATGGATGCCGATGTTTCAAAGAAATAAGGAAGGAATAGCCATCCTCATTTGTATTTTTATAACTTAGTTGACCACAATCCCATATGCTAGGCATTCTTGGGTATTGAATTAATTCAAAATATACCTCTGTGTGTGCTTTTAACTGGATGTACGTGTGTCCAGGATATGAAAAATCTATGAAAATGTATTTCATTCTGCGCAAATAACAAGCCCAGTCCATCGAGATGCTGCTTGTTTTTTATTTTTCAGATATATTTTATAATTTTTATCTAAAGATGAATACATAAATCAAGATTATGCGTGTTTTTTTGGGGGTTTTTTTTAATCCGAACAGGACACAAGGACTACAACAAGCGCCATGTTTTTCCTCACAAAATCCTATGCTGTTTTTTTTTCTCTCTCTCTCTGTTCTGCTCACCTGCAAGGTTGACGTCAAAAATGCACGCTTCCCCTCACACTCGCGAAAACTGCCTTGGAGGAGTTTTCAAACATAGCGACCGTCGACCTTCAGAACAGTCGCGTGAGCTGATACGACAGCGGCTGTCCTCATTCGCAGTCGCGTGCACGCACGCTTAAGCACGAGAGGTTCTGTCAAAACACACGTCCGTTCCTTTCAAAGGGGCTCGCGCCGCGCGCCGATGTTTCATCCCCGCGGGAAGCGCCCTGCGTCAGAGGATGCGACTGCAGGCTGGAGTTCGGTTGTGGCGGTGAATTTGGATGTTGTCGGTTTATGTCAACTGGTATGTTGGTGCTGTCAGTTCATTTTAGCGCTTGTGCTCAATCAAACTAAACTACATTAGTCTCACAGGGATTTTTGCGCTTTTCCAAAGCCAAAAAAGCCTTATTTGTCGTTGGCCTTAGTAAACATCAGGTCACTGTGGTAATATTAGCATACATTTCCCTGAACTTATTACCCTACAGGTAAAGCATTCTGTTGGACAGTTGTGTATATGAGGCAATTAAATTCGACTGTTGTCCAGTTGATTTACTATAATCTGTTTCACAATACAGTACATCCACTTTATGGAAATAAATTCAGGGGTACATGCTCTGAATTTATGTAACCGATCAACTGTTCGCATTGAACTGCTGTCTGTATCTGCTTTTGAAAGGGACTTCAAAAATCCTGTCCTTTCTTTAAGACTGAATGCTGTCAAAGATCTTCTTATTGGGTCATGATACAGTAACCTGTGTAGGTCAACCGGCTGTAAGAAAGATTTAATGCAACAATATGCAAGAATTGGTATTTTGGCTGTTTGGTAACCCCACAGTTTTGAAATGCAATTCACTGTTACATTGTATTCATTGTTGTGTGTGTGTGTGTGTGTGTGTGTGTGTGCGCGTCTGGAGTTAAGCAAGTGCTATCGAAGACGAACAACAAAAGCTTAGGGATGTACTGGGAAGTTTTAACTTTTCACTGGGTGCATTGTTTAATTTGGGATTAATATGTACTTTCAATATGTTTTGGACTTGTTTGTCTAAATTAATAAAACGTTCTCATGAACTTCCTATAAGCGCTCCAACCAAATGAACAATATCAGTGGCAGCATGTATGAATGTACTTGTTTTCATTTTTCTTTGTGATTATATTAATGCAAAAACAGGACACTGGATTTTTTGAGGAGAGTTACAGACTGAAAAATATACTGTGGGCTCAAGAATTATTGGCACCCTGACTGGAAATGCACAAAAAATATAAGAAATAAATACTAACTTTATTGAGAAACTCAAAATGCAAACATGAGAAATACTTAATCAATGCTTCATTGAAACAATCCAAAAAAATGTATCAATTTAAGTCTAGTTCAAATCAAGGTTTCACAATTAAAGGCACAATCAATGGTTTTGGACTTGGTGCAATATTTCTCACTGCTATCAGAGTAATATGTTTAGTGCAGTCTGTAAGCATTTGGATTGAGACACAATTTTGTTTTTTTGGCTCAGTACTTCTGCACGTTGGATGTTAGGACCAGAAGAACTGTTCTCCATGAAATGAGTTTATATTTCAGGCTGTCAGCGGTAATGCGTGTGCATTTAGTTTATATCCCCTGAACAATGCTGGAATTGGAGCCGGAGTCATTGTGCCACTGTCCAAATACTTACGGTCTGTAATGTCTGTTTCGGCAGATAATATGGACACATCCGGCCTTCCCCATATCCATCAAAACACCACCGCAACCATTTCACCTGATGTTTCCGGGGGACTATGTCAGGACCGCATCAGTTGACAAAGCAGCCATTTGCAGTCAGTGTGCGCAGTGAGTACTCATTACCGTATGGACTCCACTACAATGCCCACTTGGCCCTTTGAAAATCTGACTTTGGAAGCCAGGGAACTGTACAGGGTGCAGATTGTTACTGTCTGAGGTGAGGACATGAGTCAGGAAGGTAAGCACAATGACGGAGATCGGCAGCACACGACTGAACATCAGCCCATTGCTTGGCTTTGCATGGCTGCGTGCGCAATGATGCCACTTGTAGCTTTCTCAAGATTCCTGCAATTGAGCCGAACAATTTCACACTCGACACTCCGCCCTCCTTGGGTCCTCAGCAATACATTCGCCGTGTTTTACGTCCATCAGATGATCGATTGTTGTTCAAATCATGTTCAATGAATTTTTTATCACCATTACAAGTAAACTACCTTGTGGATCTTCACCAAATCCTGCATACTGACTAGTTGCGCTCTATGTAATTTATTTGCCTCATTTGCATTTTCAAAATGGTTGCCAGGCATCCATCTTGAATTTTGAGCCTGAAGTTAGTTTACGCTATTCCCCTACAACTCCCCGATATATCCTCTTCAAACTGTGTACGCAGGTTCTCCTAAGGTGTAACTCTGCACCATGTAGTTTTTAACCTTATATGCACATTCAAAATGGTTGTCAGATTGCCATGTTAAATTAATTTTTTTGGCCTATCCCAGTTAAACTACTAAAGATGATCTTTGTCAAATTTGGTGTGCAGGTATCGTGTAGGATTTAGTTTAACCCCTAAATGTCTCATTAATTAGCATATTCAAGATGGCCTCCATGTTTCTTATCCTGAATTTTGGCTATGACATTTTTTACTGCTATTCTCCTGAAACTTGTGCCTGTAAGCTTTCTCCAGTATTGTTTACAAAGTTTCCCTCGTGCGCAATTCTGCACTGTGTGATTTTTAGGTCACCTGAGACAAAGTCTCAAAGTGACCTATTCTCATCGCCTTTTGTCCGTCGTTGTGCGTCGTGCGTCCGTAAACAATTTACATTTTCGACTTCTTCTCAGAAACCGCTGATCCGATTTCAATAAAATTTTGCTGGAACCTTCCTTGGTCAAATATGCACCAAAATTGCGAGTTATATGGTGCCCACCCCCAGGTGCTCTGAGGAGCGGGGCTAAAAGTGGTCAAATTGGCTGACATTTTAAAAATCCTATATATGCTGTTTGCCCCTGCGGAGGGGGTGAAATTTACTGTAGTTTATATCGGAAAATGATACTTTTTGGTATATTTGGTTCATTGACATAAATAACATCATTTTTTTATACAACTCAGGTGACCGTTAAGGCCCATGGGCCTCTTTTTTTTTTTTTTTTTTTACCTCATTTTTATATTTAAAATGGCTGCCAGGCAGCTGATATGAATTCCTCCTTCACTCTGAATGTACGCTGTGTCTGTGTTATTTCAAGAGCTTATGCTAACTTCAAAAAAAAAAAAAAAAAAAAACTCGGTCTGAGATTTAGGGCCACTATGAGGAGAAGAGAAAAGCTGACATAGTAATGCAAGCACAAATGTCAGCAGTGGTTATATTTATATGCTGTTCTATGTAATGTATATTAAAAGCAACTAAAAATGTATAATACATATATCAGTAAGGTGTTTTAAATATTTTGTTAACCTAATGAGTCTGATGTTGCCACTTTGCACAGTTTACAAAAGTTGCCATTGTTCAGCGGTAAGATTCATTAACGGATCTCTCGTCAGGATCGTGCCCGGATCTGTGCGAGTGCTTGTGGTCATGTGACTTTGGATTGGAGCCCTTCCTGCTAAGTGTTATCACATGGGATTACCCATCCTCTTAATTTCTCAATGACAGTAGGTCCCCCCCAGAGTTGGAAGGGATATCAAAGTCCTTACCCTAATATACAGGGAGCTGTTTGAAATCATTTCCTGTGATCAATCAAACGTGTGCTCAAGAAAAGTGGCTCGAGTTAGAAATGCTGAGTTCTGCTCTTTGGTCTGCAGTTAGTGCCCCTGTGTCACTGCGAGTCGGGAGGGAGTTGTGATGTAGTTTATTGTAGGTCTGATGATCCAGAGGAAAGAATCTACAGACAATCACTCCTGTGCTGTAATGCCTCTTATTACAGGGAACGCAGGAGAGTCAGTCAGTGACTGCCGCAGTTTAGCCGACTGATTGTTATAGTTTGCAGATGTTCTTCTGCAAGCAACTATTTTCAGCAGTTGATACCATCCTGTTTACATACCAATCTACTCATCTAAAAAATCCGAGACGGTCAATACCATTCAGAATGTGGACTTTTATGTGGTAGTGAAGTGTACATAAAATCTCTGGATTATACATTTATTTCTGCAATCTGCCTAAGAGCGTGTGGGAGCAGGCTTTTCCAGGGCGGAACCAGACTTTTTCGGAGGTCCCGTCCTGCGCAGAAAGGCTGAGGTGCAGCCGTCCCGTGTTTAATCTTTGCTTGGAGGGACCCAGAGTCGCAGGAAAAATTGTGTGGATGAAATTTTTGTTTGCTGCTTGGCACTTACAACGAAATACATGCTGTGAGGAGGACATGCAGGCGTATTTGTTTATGTATTTTCCTGACACATTAGTTGAGTCTCTTCAGATTAGGGCTCGGTCGCCTGCGCTAGCAATCTCATTTCACCTCATTTCATCGCCTTTAGAGGCAAAATCCTCAATCTGTATATGACAACAAAAATAAAGCAGTTTTGAACGAAGTGCGAAAGGATGGATTCTATCTGTGCTTCTCTCCGGTTAGAGATGAGGAGGCTGTGCTTAATCCAGTCAGGGACACTCTGTACATGTTTATCAGCTCATGGCTTTTACATCAGATTGACCCTGAGGGCAGTGGAAGATGATACAAGGACCGTGATGAACTCAGACCCTTAGCTGGGAACAAATTTGCTGCGCTGCGTGGAACAGAGCACTTAAACAAACAGCACTGCTGAGGGATGCAGCAGTTTAAAAGTTTAACACTGGGTCAGTGGGTGTTTTATCCTGTGGTATTAAAATGGATTCTGATGACTCGCTAATTCTTTGCCCTGTGATTGGGCAGAGGGGGGGGCTGTTTACCAAACCAGTTCCCAGTTTGTGTGGAAATACTGGAAATGCTAATGATGTGCTGTTGTAGGTCAAAGATGGCTCTAGGGATTCAATCTGATGACTGTATTCAGTTTTTGCCGTGTCTCTTTATATTTGGATTAAATTACCCTGATAATTTTGAATTTTCAGACCTCTGGGTTTAAGATAATTAGATGTGATGTCCCGTGGATTTACTGTTAACGTAGTTTGAACTAAATTCAATGGCAGTCTCAATTAGGGAAATTTCTTAGTTAAAAGTTGTGCAGTAGTTTTTTTTTTTTTTTTTCTTTTGTGGGGATTCATTTGCCTATTTTAAAGCTTAATTCATAAAGCCTCTGATGTTAGATAAGCTTAATATAGTCTAATAATACGCTAATGAGCCAGTTACATGTAATGTACGGTTTAACTCTGTTCGGGACGTGAAGTGGAGAGAGTGAGGGCAGAGCTCCTCAATATTAACTGCAATGAGTGAGCTAACAGTTCCGCTGCAATGGTGCCTTGAGTGAAAGGTCAGAGGTCATGGTACATAAACAAATGCTCACTGACAAATTCACTGTGGTGTTTGCTGTGCGACTATGACAGCAAATCAGTCTTACGGTGAGATATGCCTGTGGAGAAGGGATCATTTGCAGCAATACTTATGTGACTGAGGATTTCCACAAACTGGCAGAGTAGAAGAGCTTAGAGCTCTTTTGTATGGAGCACAAGTTTTCAATGTGGCGCCGAGGTCATATTGCCGGCGTAGGAGTGTACACAAATATAAACACACACACACACACACACACACACACACAGGTTTGTACAGTTGTATTTGTGAGGACATTGTATCGACTAACATTAGTTCTGTGCGGCCTTTCCCTAATCCCTACCATAACACATTATGCAGACCCCCTGACTGCAACTGTATGCTGAACTGTGACTGCAACACTAAATTCAACCAATGAGCCGTAATACTCAGTAATCCACATAACATGTCCTCCCAACATTTGTGGTTTCTTAAGAGTTGGATCTCACAAATATGGCTATAAAAGCCCTCAGACAGACAGGCGCGCACACACATACGCAAGCACACACTGACAAATGCATACAGACAGCAGGAGTGTACACAAACATAAACATGCACAAACACACACACACGCATGCACACGCACGTGAATGTGCATGCTCAACATGCACTCCAGTGTACACACACGCATCGGGTGCATACAAACATGCACATGCATATACACAAACACACACACGCACCGTTATATGCATGCATGCACATGCACGAAAATGTGTACATGCAGAAACAACCATTCTCACGCGCGTGCACATGTATGCACACACCGCACGTAAATGCACTGCTCATGCATGCACACACAAACGCAAGCTGTGTGAGAATTTGCCTGCATAACAAATTTGAAGTGTTTTTTGCTTCCTTTGTTCCAGTGAAATTTATTTGTTAGAAATGAAGGTTTAGTGCTGATCTGATGGAGTCGAGACCTATACTGCAGTTTACAGCCCTAGCAGCAGAGGGCAGTGTTCCCTTCTTACGCAAACACAGGGAGGAATGGAATTAAGAGAATGCAGTTGCACAGAGCACGGGACTGGGTGTGTGTGTGTGTGTGTGTGTGCGTGTGTGTGTCTCCCTGGTCTTTGCACAATGTCTCTTGATGCTATATGCATCCAAAATTTTTAAGACAGTTTCTGAGGACTTACTATTACTGTTCTCTCACAGCGTGTGCTGCAGCATTTATAGCTGGTTGTGGCTGTGTTATTCATCTCAGGATAATTATGAATTTATATATAATGCCGACAAAAAGCTGTATTGAAAGAATGTTAATCTGCAGTTTGAATGAAAATGTTTCTTTCATTGCTGTGGTTCACAGAAGGTCACAAACCCATAAACTGTCTGTGAGCCCTTTAGCCTAATGATTTCATTACAGTTATGACACAGATGTTGTCAGAAATCAATTCACTCATGTCCTCATGAGATCTGACAGACTGACATGATGGATTTTGCGGCAGAAACGACCAAATGGAAAGATGGGCATGAAGAATTTGTACCTGAAGTATAAATGGTGAATATCTAAGAGAAGCTGCCAATGATGTACTATCAGTACAAAACGGTACAAGTCAAATTCAAAACAGTACAGGTCTGCTCGCATATTTGTGCTGATCCCTTTCGTAAATATCCAGTTGGTGGATGTTCTTTTTTGAGCTGTTTTAGTGGTACTTAGTTTGTGTTGCATCAGACCGGATTGGGTCTTAACTGTACGGTCACACTGTATTTATACGGTACTGCACTGTGAAAGCTCTGCTGAAGCAGGTGGGCGGGGGGGGGGTGCTTTTGGGAGTTTTGCCGAGGGGCAGATGGGTAATGCTAATGCAATGATAATGGAGGGAGGGAGAGGGAGGGAGAGGGAGAGAGCGAGAGAGATGGAGAGGGAGAGGGAGAGCTCATGCGGGCCCTGCTCTGTGTTTAAAAACATTCTGGCAGATGTGAAATTATGGCGAGCAAGCAGACCATCAACAGAGCAATAAAAGGTGAATGAAATTCATTTGAAGTGAAGCGTGTGGTGGGTGGGTGGGGGGAAAGAGGGGGTGCAGCTCGGTGTAGGAGATGTAAGCAGGATAACCCTGATTGGGGATGTGGATAATATTATCTTGTGATGGTCCAGAGCCAGTCAGGATGGCGGTATGCATGAGCACCGCGTAGACCAGAGAGCGCACCTCTCCACGCGCCTCGACAAAACCTCCTGCCCACCATATTCTTTCTAATAAACCACAAACATTTTTCATTTCGGCTGGAAAAAAAATATGGAATGGACTGAAGGTGACAGATGCTCTGTACATATTTCTGTTCCGTTTTACTTCTGACAGACTCGTTTTCCTATCCTAGCTCAGTCGCTCCTGATCTCAATGTCTTTGTCAGAAATCTGGCTGGGCAGAGAGAGGGGTGAGGTACAGAAATGCTGCTGTTTCCCTCACTGGCACCAGCTCTGGCCACAGAAATGGCAAAGTCATCTGCATTTGTATGGGTCTGAATTTATAAATTAACTGCGTCCTGAGACCTACATGCTATAGTTGTTGTGTTGATGAAACCTAAATTAAATTCAGACTGAGAGGAAAGTATGTACTAAATTCTGTTCAATCTGTGACCCTCCAGGGCCTGAGGTAATACTGCAGGAGTTTGGAGCTCTCTCGAATAGGTCATGCTAAAAGCCACAGATGAGTGGCATTATAAAATACATCATTTAATTTATATGATGAATGTATAATGGAATGTGTGTTAGCACTAGTGCAGTGTTTGAATGACCACGGTATTTTTACATTTCATATTCGTTTTAGTGGGCGAAATATTTCCATTTAATCTTCTACGTATTTGCTTAACATTCCCTTAGCATGTTAATAATTTGGCTGAATGTTATGATGATGAAATGCATTAAATGAGGAGAAAAAATAATGAGTAAACCTTGTGTGGCTGGATAATAATAACACCACAATCCACAGACTGACTGATCTACATCTGCTAGGCCAGCCAGTCTAACAGATTGTATCGATTGTCCCGCCCAGTAATGGCTAATCCATAGAGTTTACACTGGATGAACCACATGAAGAGTTAAACTGACCCACTACACTCTGTTTGTTACACAACACTGTGTTTGGGTAGGTAAGATCTGGTGGCTGTTAGCACAGCTCGATGGCTGTTCTTTCTGGCGTAATTTTTAAATATTTTCTTGATTTAAAAATGCAAAATGGTGATTCTTATAATGGCTCACAATACTGTACTATGATGTAATAGCTTGACATTGCAAACACCTCCATATTTTAATCCCTTTACGCAGAATACAAATAACGCCAATTTTTTTCCTGTTACACATGAGCCTATTTAGGCTTTGTAACCCAGTATTTGCGTCACAGAGACTCTGGAAAATTATTCCAGGAAAGCAAGACATTTGGAAATTCAATTACAGAATTATTTAGGAATTAAATTTTGGAATTTACAGATGCCAGCATCTATATCTGCGCTGAGGGGTAAATTAAGTTGAAATGCTGTGGCAGTGTTGTCATAGGCTGTTGTAGCTACTCCATGTTTGTTGGATGTAGAGCTGAATGCTTCTGTGTTAATAGGGTAGCTGTGAACATGCTAACCCTGTTTTAATGGGGTATGATAGCACATGTAATGTTTTGTTGAAGGAATTGTAGTACAGTTCCGGAAATCGGCAATGTCATGAACTGCCGCCCCGATGCTCTTGTAGTTGTCCAGTTTAATTTGGCTAATGGCTGTGAGGCCGCTGGACAGTGTGAGTTCAGGTCTGTAAATGCTTCTGTTTGCTTCTTTTAATTGGCTCTTGCCTGTGAAAGAGCTGTGGTTTCGGACATAATTACACCCGGAGTGGCTGGCAATTAATATACAGCAGGTCAGGGTTTCAGCACAATGCAGTAATGTACAGTATAATTGCATTGTTATATATCACCAAACTCACTGGATTCTGGCGCTTATGTTTAGATTTCAAAAATAATTATCTTATCAGTGAAATGTGCCATCTTGCACAGAGCAAAAACCCATCATTTTATTGTTGTAGATGCATATAATATGTGAATGCTCATATATTGTAATAAAATGTAGTGTAATTAGATGTTGTTTTGCCAGTATATAAATGTGTAATTAGTGCTTATAAAAATGATGTCATTTGCAATCAGTTCGTATTTTCAACTCATTTGTTCATGTAAATTTGTTGGAGTGAAGACTACGCTAAACAAAAGTTATCGAGAAGGGCTCTCGGTAGAGCGCATACCTCCGCCACGCCATATGCCAGTATTATTGGTTCTTCCAGATCTAGAATCCAGAATATGTTCCGGATCACTTCCAAAATTGAATCAACTCATCCTTAGACTACCACCAATCATCCTGCCAAATTTTGTGCCAATCCGTTCGTAAAATTTTTGCATTATCCTGTTGACAGACAGACAGACAGACAGACAGCGGGTGAAAACATAACCTCCTCGGCAGAGGTAATCACCTCGCTGGTCAAATATATACTGACTGACAGCAGTTTAAATTAATGTATTGGCATCAGCCCACACACACGCACACACACACACACACACACACGTGAAAAGCAATATAGCAATTAGTAATGAAAGAGTGGAGAGATCAGGAGAGTCAGATAATGTAGTGTATGCAGATCAGAAATACATCAGCTGTACTCTTTGTAAAATCCTTCCACATTCAAAGGATGCTGTTTAGCCCAAATAAATTAATCAAATATGATTAGATGTTTCAAAAATAAGGAGCAAAGATTGGCAACATAAACGTAAGTGGAGCAATGTTCGGCGTATCTCGACGGATAGAGAGCCATGACCTCCATTTTCGCTTTGCTAAAAATGAGATGGTTTACTTCCCAGTCAAATTCTTGGCCCTGCTTGACCTGTCAATCACCCTGATGGAACCATGTCAGCCTCTTCATCTGGCAGGAAGTTCTCTGGTATCCTCATCATGTGATGTTAGGCAGGAAGTCCTCCTTTGCGACATCTGGTGGGCCTGCCGCTTTTGAACTAATATTAATCTACATTAGCCTTATTTAGCTGAAGTTTTTACTCAAAATCACTTGCAGCTGATTTGATTAAGCAGGGGTAAATCTTCCCCTGGAGCAATGTGGGGTTAAGGGCCTTGTTTAGGGGCCCAACAGCTGTGCTAATCTCATTGTCACTACAGTGGGGCATTAGCTACACCTTCCCACCTCTAGTCCCAGTCAAACACCTCAGCCACTGAGCTACTGGCTGCCTGCTGTTGCTTAAGACCCGCCTCCATCCTGGTCTCTGCTGCTCTTCCGCTATTCTGCTACCCCCTGCCCCCCGACACACACTTTTAACGCACCTCACAGATGCCTAATGCCGCAAACGCTTGTGATAACTGGCTATGAGTTCTTGGAGGAATTTTGGTTGGCTGGCCACTCCTAAGAAGGTTCACCAGTGCTCCAAGTTTTCTTTATTTGTAGATAATGGCTTTCACTGTGGTTTGCTGAAGGCACAGAGCCTTAGAAATGAATTTGTAGCCCTTTCCAGACTGATGGATATCAATGACTTCGTTTCAGATCTGTTCCTGAATTTCTTTAGATTGCAGCATCATGTGCTGCTTTTTGCCTACTTCACCTTGCCGGACTGGTTTGATTTGTTTGATGTTTAGATTCAACAGGGCAGTAATCATGCTGGGTGTGTCTAATGATACCCAATTTTTAATTAAATTTAACTGGTTGATGTAGTGACTCTGACGCTACTTTTTCCACATAGAGCCGGGTGGGGTGGCATCTTTCCTCCAATAAATGGAATCATCATTTAAAAACTGCATTTTGTGTTTACCCAGGTTGTCTTTATCTAATATTAAATGTAGTATTGACTGCAGCATGACACTGCAGCCAAACTCTTATTTAAATACCTGAGTTTTTATTACATGCTTTGAGTCATGGATTCTGCTGTTTATTCATCAAATTAAATTATTTTCCCATTTCTTTTTGAACCATTCCCTGATGTGAATGCATGGCTGGGAAATGAAAGACAAATTTTTCGAGAGATCCTGTCAACTAGCTACCTAACATAACTGCAGTGTTGAGTATTGTGGGTGCGGAAATGGACAGACAGCAGCACTTGTTTGTAGTAACACAGGAAGCAGTGTGTGTTTGTTCCATTGCTTTATGTGTTTTGCTCAAACACATTAAGTTTGAGTACAAACACTCTGACTCTGATTTGCTACAAACCAGAGGGTAGAGTGTATTTGTAGAAATGCATGAAGAGAACAGTGTGTTTGTGATACAGAGTAGAGAGTGTTTGTAGTAATACACAGGGAGTAGAGTGTGTTTGTAGTACTTCAGAGAGAAGAGTGTGTTTTTAGTAATACAGAGTAGAATGTGTTTTTTAGTACTTCTAAGGGAGGAGAGCGTGTTTGTAGTAATTCACAGTGAGAAGAGTGTGTTAGTAGTAATTCAAAAGAGAACAGATTGTGTTTGTAGTAAAACAGAGGGAGCAGTGTGTTTGTCATTATTCAAGGAGGGAAGAGAGTATTTGTAGTTATACAAAGAGAGCAGAGTGTGTTTATTGTAATACACACAGAGCAGAGCATGTTTGTAGCAACACAGAGTAGAGTGTGTTTGTAGTGATTCAGAGTGGAGAGTGTGTTTGTAGTAATACATGGAAAGATAAGCGTGTTTGTAGTGGTACAGAGTACATTGTGTTTGTTGTAATACACTGTGAGCAAAGTGTGTTTGTTGTAATCCAAAGAGGGCAGAGCATGTTTGTAGTCATACACAAAGAACAGAGTGTTTGTAGTAATTTAAAGAGAGCAGAGTGTGTTTGTAGTAATTTAAAGACAGCAGAGTGTGTTTGTAGTAATACTGAGAGAAGAGTGTGTTCGTAGGAATTTAGAGAGAGCAGCGTGTGTTTGCGGTGATGCGTAATGTGTTTGCAGCTGTGTACAGAGGTAACAGACCCTGGCTGCTTTGGCGCAGTCGGTGTGACGCTGATAATGGCCTGAATGAAGCAGGTCCCTGATTCCTTAGAAAAACTGTTATTCTTTGATCAGAGTGATTTCCCCTCACTTGAGTTGTTGGCTTTTGAGAGCAAATGAAAGGGCCTGTTTGGGAGAGAATGGGCCTATCGGGACAAGGGGATTACTGTCGCAGGATGACAGACATTTGTTTAACCTCCTCACCCGGCCCCTGCCAGAGGTCACCGGGGGCAGGCCACGCCCCCATAGTTACGCTGATTTGTTCACAAGTCATCAAGCACGCCTCTGGGCAAAAGTTTGGAGCAGGACGCCCCCCCACCACCCCTCACTGACCCACAACCCTTACCTTCAATGGAAATCGGCCATTTTTGTGAGGTGTTCATTTGCACCTGTTTTTATAGACTTCAGCATTAGGATTAACTGGTTGCAGTTGTTGGATCTGAGTTCAATTTAACGTGGATATTTCCTAAGACTTGAGTTTCTCAACATTTTGGTCTGGAGTTGATCCAGCTAAAGTTTTGATCAGACATGGAGAAAATAAGCACACACTGGAATGCGTTATTTTTCCTGCTAACTGATGAGTTTCATGGCTACTGAGAATTTTATTAGACAAGTATTGTTGGGATTTTACAGCATGTAATGGTCTGAATTGACCTTAATTTTATGCCGTAAGGACTGAAGGCATTTCTGCTCCAGCAAAGAGCTTTGTTAGATGAAGGTGCACTAATATTTGCATTTATTTTATACTGACTGCAGGACACTAAATTAATGCATTTTAAGTGTTTGCGGTGCCTTGTGATTTGAAGCTCAATAACGTAAGCTTGATCATGTCGTTTTCCAAATGTGTACGTGACAACTGGCCGTAGACAAAATGCTTTGACTGTAAATCCACAGACCAAGATGTCTGAAGATTTTACTGGATACATCTGAACAGCGAAAAGGTGTTTGGGTGGCATTTTGTAAATGTGATACGACCTTAATCAGAGAGATTGTGTGTGGGGCTGACTCCACATTTTTAAGAGCGTAAAATTGTCCTCCATGAATTGAATGAAGGCTTCCTTTTATACAAAACTGTACTGTGGCACATCACCGGTTTACCCTGAAAGGGAATATTTGTCTGCCATTTTTGCTGGTCAACATTCACAATGAGTGCATCTGTTTGATATGCCGAAATGCCCTGCACAATAAAATCACATTGGCCTGTTTTATTTGAATAATCCTGCAATGCCTTCAGTAAAATACCTGCCATGGTTCGCTCTACATTCTTTATATACTTTCCACAGATGACCCTCTTTAATTTATGGCTGATTCTCAGTTCTTGGAGTACATATTTGTGATTGTTGAAGTTCCCAGCATCACAAATATTTCTCATTTCTGTGAGGGATTGATTGAATCCATATTGTTGTGGAGCACAGAATCAGGTGACCGAGATACTATCAAACTATTCAATGCTTTTCACCTGTGAAGCGAGTGTTCATTGAAAACCCGAAATACTATGGGCTTCATTGGGAAAAACTGGCCTGTGGCTTTGTTAAAAAGATTTAAACTTACTGTTTTATTAAAAAATTTATTGGTATTACTGCAGCAGCGAAAAATGATCATGAAATACATTTTACTCATTAAGCTCTTTTCAGATATTCTAAAGCGTTTGATTGGGAAAATATAACTGAGACACTGGGACAGTGTTTGGATATGAACTGAAGAGGTCTCAGGCTAATAGACTCGCACTCCAGACTGACGAACACAGATGTATCCCCAGTACAGAGAGAAACAGATTTATCACAGGGGTACTCCGCTGGTCCCTGGCCAAGTATGTCCCCTTGTTTAAAAATGAGGATGAAGGCTCTTTCCCGTAATACCAGACGTGTGTGTGTGTGTGTGTGTGTGTGTGTGTGTGTGTGTGTGAGTGTGACTTGCACAAAATGCATTGGTCTGACTGAAGTGTTTTGTGTAAATTTGGTTGAAGTTTAAATCCTATCGTATTAGTAGCCTAACATGGTGAATTGAAGGCAGTGCGGATAAATCCTCGTTTGTGTATAATTCTGTTTGATTTTAATGACTGGTAGCTGTGATGCATTTTACACTGCCGTCTTCTGAACTTTGTCTTCGTTTCGATTGCCAGTGTACTTGTAAAATTTTAAGTCGTTAAATAACCTCCCTGCTGAATTTTTGGTGATTTATTTTTTGTTCTTTTTTAGTCACAAAATAGTTGCAACTATTGACTGAAGGATTTCAAAAATACTCTGCTAAGATATCTTGTATTTAGACAGGAATTAATTGAATAAACTAAAAACTAATTTTGAGTCACCAAACAATCTGAAGGTAAATAACTTCTTTCCTAACTGTCCATTACGTCTTACTTAGTCTTGATCATCTTTGTTTTGATTCTACCAAAAATGTGGCGTCAGAATAGAGGTGTTTTTGGGGTGAATCACGGGGAGGGGAGGGGGAGGGTGGAGGGGGAGGGGAGAGATTCTGAATGGCTACTTTTATTCTGACTCTCCGTGTGCCGTTACGCTCTTTAGAGATCGGAAACATGTCTTTTCAGTGCTTCTTTTGGTTATCGCTTTGATTTAATTTTTAATATATATATTTTTAAGTTAGATTTGTGTTGTCCTCCATACATATAAATTGAAACGATATTTTGGGATATTTAGGATTTCCATAACATTACTAATGCCCTGTGTTTTGGTTTCAATATTTAGTTCAATTCCAGTTTCTAGTTTTCTCATTTTGATTCTTTACTAGTTTAGGTTTTGATTCTTTACATTTTCATAAGGGGATGGGAAAAACACTTAAGTTTACGTGAATATGCTGCGAGTTGTACTGAAATTGTGAGGACGTTTTCAATTATAAGAGCGTGAGTCAAATGACCGAAGTTCACTGTTTACACTATTTTACGCAACGCAAGTATTCACATTTGCAATACATATTTGCCTGCAGAAATAAAATAAATAAAAAAAAGGGGGAAAAAAATCTTAATTGTATTTTTTTAGAAGAAAAAATGTTTTTAAAGTGTGTGTGTGTGTGTGCGCGCGCGCATGTGTGTGTTTGCATGTGTGTGTGTATGTATGTGTGATTGTGCATGATTTGAGTATGTGTGTGTGTGTGTATGTGAGAGTGTGTGTGTGTGAGAGAGAGAGAGAGTGTGTGTCTTTGTGTGAGAGTGTGTGTATGTGTGTGTCAGAGTTTGTGTGTGTGTGAGTGTATGTGTGTGTCTAAGAAACTAAACTTAAAAGCAACAGAAGATCAGTGAGCTTTTAATTTGGTTTTCGCGAGTCCGGTTTGAACTGAGAGTCACATTGCGGGTCCCTATAACTGGGTCCCGGAATTTTACACAATTAAATCACTCAATTAAAAACACATTCATTAACATTTTTTGTTTCATTTGAATTTTTTTCCCTCAGGTTCTTTGAATATTCTCAACAGGGGTGAAAGACTGCCCTAATTCCTGCTGGAGTTCTGTTTACAACATTATTTATTTACTGTTTATTTCATAATATTTGTTATCAAGATTCATAACTGCTAAATATTGTTGTTGATATTGTCATGATATTTTTGTTACCGTTTAAAGTTTTGAAGTAATGCAGTATTTTGTCAATTAACTGGTGTGGAAATAATGCGGTAAAATTACATTTATCACTGAAAGCTATTTAGTGTGTGTGTGTACATTATATGAAGATAAGGAATTAATAGAAACCTTTCTAAGGAATTTTATGTCATAATTATTAATAATCAGAAAAATGTAGGCTTTGTAATATGACACGTCTCAAAAATGCCTTACTTATTTTCATATTATTTTTGCTTGCATTACCAAAAATCATGATTTTCAAATAAAGTTATCGTTCGGTCAGATTTCAAATAAAATTATCGTTTGTGCCAAATTTTTTAAAAATAATCGTTCGTGCAAAAGATGTTGGCGAATCCGCTGTGCTGGTCCGCTATGCTATATTCATGAGAAACCATTTAATTTAGTTATTGCTCCTTTGTAGAATGAGGTGAAAATGCAAATTTTTCATGAATGCACCGTTGGAAATTTCCGCAGAGACTGTCGTATATGGGCTTTTGTTCTTAAAAAATGTAAAAAGGCCACGAAGACTAGCAACGGATGAAGCAAGGGAGGGAGGGGCCAATACATAGCGGATATCTCCGCAATCCATTGAGATGGGAGACTAAAAATAAAGCTCTTCGAGACTGGGATATGCGTAATTGGAAGTGACTTTGCGTGCCAGTGATCCATGCAGACTATTAGCGTTGTCACGCAAAGCTGCGGAATACCACTGCGCATGCGTGCCCGACTTCGCCCACTTCCTCCTGCGCATGGGCCAAGGTCAGCCCACCGCCAGTCACATCGCCGTATTATTTATTTTTTTACTGCAGCAAAAAACCGCCCTGGTAATGAAATGGTAGTCAATCGTCGGCCGCAAATATGTTTATTTTGATGTTCAGTTTGAAGAGTTTTTTTTTTTGTTTGTTTTTGTTTTTGTTGCATTTCAAAAACATCAGTTTCTGTAAATACATATTATGAGGGTTCTTGTTTCAAAATGTCTGCTGCTGCAGTCATAATCCGGCTTGGCTGGAGATGTTTGGAGGTAAAATGGCGGCCTGGAGCTTGCCAGCTGTCTCGAGCCCCAGACCTTTGTGCCACGCTTAGCCTGGTAGCAGCAAATTCAAAATGAAGCCATAAATTTGCCATTGCCATTCAAAATACAATACATTCCTGTTTTGACTGATGAGCTATGTTTATGTTTGGATTAAAATGTACAGATTTCACTGAATTTCCGCTCCAGACTGTGCCGGGTACTTCACAGTAGGGTTGGTACACCATTAAAATCATTAACTGCCACTCACATTATGAGATTAGTGCAGTATGACATGAAAACTTTTCAATCAAGTGTCTCAGATAGTTTATGGTTTCCGTCAGAGCGCATTGAAATGTGCTGCGTTTACAAACGGCAACTTCACTGCGTGTGTTGTGGAACTGGCGAGCACTTGCAAAAAATAAAAATAACTAAAGAATAAACAGGTAAAAATTGTTCTTATTATTCTAATGCCATTATCAGATAAACTGATCTTATTGTGACCCAAATTTGTTTCATTATGGGTGAAAATGATTTTTCAAGAAGCACCTTATTGAATTATATTGGATTATGCGGATGAGTGTATTTTTTTAAATTGCATAAATTGTGTTTATGCAATTATTGCATTATTGCATGTCATAAGTAGCTAGCTGTTGAAAATCTGTCAGTTTTCAACCCAAAAGTCTGAAAATGCTGATATAGCAGTGTATTCGTGTATATTTTGCATGGCCCATCTCTCGTGGTGTTTTCGATGATGAATACAGTTATCCAGTTTCCTATGTTTGGGGGATCACCAATATCAAAAGTAATGAAATATAATTTTCTGAATGGGAAATATATTTGCATTATTGTACATGTACATTTATTTTTTAATTTGTGGGGTATGATTAATATAGCCTCCTTTGTTCTTTGAATTAAAATAATAGCCATTATATAGTATTTATCATGTTTGAAATGTCTAAACAGTTATAATGATAAAATCTACGTAGCCGCATGTATATTTTTTTATGTGTTATATGTTGTATACCCGTTTCAGCCAAGGTCTTATTTTACGCAACCTAGTAATTTATATTTATATGTTTAAATAGTTTATATTTGAATCACTTGCCCTGATGTATGATGAAAATTAATTTTTCAGTTTAAAAAAAAATTATTATTTTGATTACTGATTGAATAGGATACTGCATAATGTTATATTTGAAATATAGAATAAATGGAAGCAATTAGGACTTAATTTACATTTTTATTATTCTTTTATGAAAATCTAGAAATGTAATCAAATAAACATGATTGTAATTTCGAGAAATGTGTTTTTTGTTATGAGTGAACATACTAAATAAAAAATCTGATTTACTATTCTTCATAACTGAAAAATGTACATTTACTGTTGAAAATGTTGATCTACTACAACGGCTGGAATATTTGAGTTTATGATATAAGCGAGAGTTTTTATTACACCATGAATTTATGAGTTTGGTCTGATCATAAGTGTGCAACAAGCTATTAAAATTCAGATTTATACTTCTTGTATAAATCCAAATTAGTAAGATTTTAATCATGGTGATAGAGCCTTTGCAAAAGGTCCCACGTTCCCATCCACTGTATCTCAGAAATATTTACAGTTTATAAACCTGCAATTGATCTAAGAGACATAATTTAAGAGTAATTGAAAGGGTTAAATTAAAGTGATAGAGACTCACTCCTGCTTTGCAAATAGGCTTTCTTCTTCTCCTGTTACTTCAAGAAATATCATGGTTATTTTGATAGTAATTCTGCAATCACATAAAATCACCAAATTCAGCACAAGCATTCTGACCTGTGGCACCATTATAAACAGTATACGCACTGAGTGTGTGGTTCACTGACTGTGCATCATATATATGAGGGGTTTGTTACACAAATCAATAAGGATCTAATCTTTTCTGTCCGAACTTACTCAGGCTGGTATAGAAGCATGAGCATAGACAGATAAGCTGTATGTTGCCTCGTATGTTTTTAACTTTCGTAATATTGAGTAGCCATATTACACTTTCAGAACCAGTGGTTTGGGAGTTTAGTGTGCGTTATCCAGTCTTTCATGCTGTAAAACTGCCTTTTCAATACAAATCGTGCATCTGCTTGCATTTTGACCATAAAGTTCCTATATCCCCAAACAAGCAACTGTGGAAAGTTCCAGATTCTGAAAATTCAGTCTCTCAACATTACAAATATCATCGGGAGTTATGGCCCCAACTTTTTAAATCCAAGAGGACCCATTTTTTTGCAACTGGCCGATCTATTAGCCTCGGGAAAAAAAAAAACTTTTCCACAAATTTTCTTGAAATAACTTATGCAATATAATGGCTACTAAATTAGGAAAATGAAATAAAATCCAGTGGTTTGGTATTACATGTACAGATTCTTCCTTGGCAACACTACATTGACGATTTGCTTGAAATTAGCGTGAAATCATTTTCAGGATGTGTTTACTTTATGTTTACTTACAGGATGTGTTTACTTTCCTGAAATGCTTTAAGGGTTGAACACACTTAAATAGGCCACCCCACCCAAATACCACCGAGGAAGAAGCATCTCCCCTCAATTCTCTCCCCGAGACAGAACGCCAGCAGAAATCCTCTCGACAGCCTGTCATCAAGAGTCTTATCTGTCAGCTTCTAGTTTCCATGATGGAAAAATTCCCACCATCACAGGGCTGAGTCCATCAACAGGACATTTTTTTATTTTATTTGTTTTTCTTCGTCAGGGTTTTGGGAGGTATAGCTGCTCTGGCTTTTCATTATGGTTGGTTTTCTGGTGAAAATGTGTGACTGACCTTTCCGAATAGACTTCTGTGGAAACATTTGGTTTCTTTTTTGGATTAGTGACAAATTAAGGTCCCTCTTGGCTATGTGAGGTAGCTTCTCACATTTTCCTGCAAAAACTGTTGAGATCACCTTTTTATTTTAAAAAGTTTTTGGAAAGTTTTTTGTTTATACTTTAGAATGTAATGTATTTTGATTCGCAGTAGTGTTTGCTGTAGTGTCTTGTGCAGAACTTTCCCAGCATGTCTCAGTGGTCTCGCACTGAGGCTTGTCAGATAACTGCTGTCCTCTCTGCCTGCTCCATGTCTCTCCTTTAGATGAGCCCTTTGAATCTGGCTGAGACAGCTTGGCTGAATGATACGCTGTCTGTTGTTTACCCAACTTGGCGCTGGCGATGCAAACAAATAGATTAAACTTCTTGAAATGTTCTGGATTTATTCAGGACTGGGTTAGGAGTGCATGTTTACACAAATACGGGCACAGAGAACCTGGACCGCTCTTTGATATTGTTTTTGGGTTGTTTTTGGATGGCTGCCTGACTGCCATTTTTATGCAAACGGGGAGTTCCGCTCACGTGTCACTGTTATGGGCCTGACTCGATCACTGCTCTGCAGCGCACATCCTGAGCAGAACAAGACAAACAACAACCTTCTACACAAATACTGCACAAATGTATAAAGAGGGGTTCCCAAAACCTTCTTTTTTCTGCGGCGACCGCAATTTAACGCTCCAAACTTTATGCAACTCCCAGCAACATTCGCACCCCAAGCCTAACTGTACCCATGCGCCACATTACAGCACGGGGTCTTCGATTTGCCGATTTTTAGATCTGATCCACTATTGATTCATGCTGGTGCTCGTGATCAGTTCTGTTTACATCACCATTGGTCCCATCCTCTCATCACTGAGCCTGGTATCGCGCCACGCCCGCGTCAGTGAATCATCAGTATACACCAAAAAAAAATGAGGCACACTTTATAATCCAAGAATTCGGTTGCAGATTAGTTTGAAATAACTTTTCCTGTTTGTTCTGTTTTTTTTAGGAAAGTGTATGGTACTGAGTGGCCAGTGCCTGTGTGGCGATGAAAAAATCTCATGAAATTGCTGAAATGTCGTGGCAATAGTAGGGCCTTTCACAAAACACTCTGCCGATATTTTTCGGACTTTTTGCTGATTGGGTTTCCATCTTCACCTTTGGCATGAGCGTAATTGGGTAGTTGCTATTTTGTGTTTCAGGACTCGATATTTTGATATTTAAATTAATCCACTCATTATGTTTTCCATGAATATAATTTTACACATATCAAGGAAAGGGAGTGTGAATTTTTTTTATTATATTCCAAAACTAAAACAGATCTGACTGAAGACTTTAAGTCACGGTAAAAGGCTGTGCAAAAGCAATTAAATTCTCAACCATGGTCAATTTCTGCATTTTCCTTTAACAAAATGTTTGGGGGGGAAACAAATATGCTGGAAATATACTTTGTTATACATGTGTACATGCAGCAATGCGCAAACATAAAGTATGTATACGATATATTTATATGTCTGCTATGTTTGGACAGTGGAAAAATATTTGCCGTTTCTGTCTCAAGCACATTGCATTTGAAGATAATAGAAAAAGTCGGCCGTTGGCTGTAATTTGTGGGTGTTTATATGGATATCATGTACACCATGCAGGAATTGCAGTCCTTTTATACAAGGCTACTGTTCAAATACCTGACTAATGATCTGTATTTTTGGATAAAATAGGGGAAAAAATACTTTGGATGTTTAAAAAAAATTATTTTGCTTGCCTTTGTTTAAGAATATGGCAAACAAGGTTCATTATGATGGTCATCGAGGCGGCCTATTTTCAATAATAAATTTATATTGTATTATAACAGCAGCAGCTATTAGTGGCAGGTCTCTGCAAAATATGTTTGAAGGAAATATAGAAATTAATGTTTATTTTAATTTATTATTTTTTAAGTCAAGTTTAAATACCATGTTCTCATTTTCAGAAAAAAAAAGAGAATCAGATGGGTTGTGTTGTTCCGCTCAGTGTCGATGGCTGCACACAGCTGATGAGGGATTGATAAACATCCTGGTGAGTTTGTGTTTAATGTGAGATCAAACATTCTCCGTTGGGTTCACATCTCGACTTTGAAACCTCTGACTCCGTGCTTAACTGTGGTAGAGATTCCCATTTGGCTGATTTTTTTTTTTTTTTTTTTCCCATAGGAGTTTAGATCTACATTTATATGTTTGCATTCTCTGCATTGCATTTTTTTTTTCTATCTCGTTATATTTTTACAACCGTTTGATTCACTGAAGTGGTTTCAGGGGTTTAGAGTTTTATAGTTGCAAAGGAAAAACGCGTTACTCAGCAATTCGCTGACTGGGAGCATTTAAACTGTTTTTAAGAGGTATTCTAAACAAACATTATATTTTTTGACTTGAAACATTTCAGTTTTGTGAAAGTATATTTCATTTGTACGTTTCTTGAGCACAAACACCCTAAACTGCTTCTTCAGAGACTCAGTCAACAAATGTCCTTCACCTTGACTGACATTTAAATTAAAGTTTTGCATCTTCCAGTGGTCAGTCTTTTTTCAAGTTGAGTGACAACCAAAATTATAATGATCATTTTTTTTTTTTTTTTTTACAAACATAGTACGCTAAAGTATGCAACAGAAAGCTATTTGCATTCCATTTACAGATAATATGATAGAAAAATATGGAGGATGTCTGAAGTAAAGGTTACTGTGAATGTGTAGAGCTGAAATATAATGTTGTTGAGTTTATTTTTTCATCATTCGGCCATCTGGCCTGAGGTGTGCTGGAGTCCACAGGGTGAGTGACTGTGGCGTCGTATGAGCCGATGGGCCGAGCCCTGCCCCCCCAACACTGCACCCCGCCATGACATCAGGGAGCCGAGATTCCCCCCGTCATTCTACTGTGCTCTCCCTCGTCTCAGTACAGTTAGACCACAATAAATATGTGCTACAAACATTTTTCACCATTTTTAAACAAAAAATAAGTACATTTACTATCATAGTGCTCTGGTAAGCATTGTGTTTGTTGCTGGGAGACACACAGCGGTCTTGTGTGGTGTTTTTTGTTGTAGTTTAGAGGAAGATGGACACTTGACGCTTTTGCCACAAATTCATTGAGATTGTGAGCTAGCAGTACCACACAAACGGAATATTTTATTTCCGTCTTCCCTCAAACAGTACATGTACGCATTCCCAGTGTATTAAGCGGCACGCTCCAAAGTTTAGCGGCAGAATTTGATCTGTTTTTACAATGCGGTGAAAATTTGCTTTTCTTTTCACTTGTCTCAGCCTCTGGAAAAACGGGTGTGAGATTCGCAGGAATTTGTCATCTCGAGCTGAACCCATTAGGCGTGAGACTTAAAATCTATAATTAGAATATTCTTTGCTGAACAACCCAAGTCCAACGCGACAGTGATGAACAAAATCTGAAAGCAAGCGAGATGGAGAACGTTTACTTTGAATTTTTGGGGGAAAAAATTTCCCTTAAACCTGCTCTTCAAACGGTTGAATGCATGAATGTGTTTACCTTCAATCTCACCGAGGAAACATTTACTCGTATACAACTCGACTTAACCCTCACCCGTCCTCTCATCATCTCCTTATAATACTGAGCACTGCTGCAGCAGCGATGCCTAGTGTCTGTACTGACTGCAACCCTGAGCACGCTCGCTTACTACAATTTTAATGAAATGTGTTGCCATTCCAGTGAACCGCATCAATTGATTTGCACAGTGGATTGACTCCTGTACACTTTCTGGTTTTCCGGAAGACATGAAGTAAACTGTATTCGCAGCCACTAACAAACGCCAAATTAAAAGCCCCCTATTCTTCTCTCGGAGTAGATTCACTCACACGTGCATCAAGCCAAATATAACATTAACTTTATGCAACACTCGCATACATCAATTGGAAAAGGGTTATGATAATAATAGATGAATATTTTAGAAAATTGACTGCATTAAGCCTTCAGTGATCAGTCTGGGTTAAGCACCCTTCAGAAGTCAAGCAAAGTCTTTAGTACTCACTCTACCGAGGGACAGTGTCTACTTTCAAGTCTGTTTCCTGTGACCTTTGTTTCAACAGGATCTCCGGCTGAAAAGTAATCTTTTGGAGAGGGCTGCAGAAGTTGGTCTTTTGTGATATTTATCTGCTTCATTGTTCTAATGGGCCAGAGCCAGCACTAATCCTCACAACAAAAACTGCTGCAGCGGGACTGGGGGCCAATCGAAGACCAGCTCTTACATGCTCGCTGACCAGAAAAAATCCTTAACATCCTCGTGACACCCTGGCTTGACCTGTGCGAATTTGAGAGGGAAGAGCACCTTTGAGAAGGGAGAGTGACTGACTGACCTCTGCTTCGAGGGGCTGCGTGATTGAAGAGGATTCGGCTGAAGTTCTCATCAACTCGAATAGCAGAGCCAATGGGGCATATCTCTGCTCCTCACTTCATGGCGCATTTGTTAGCTGAAGAAGCTGTGAGGCTTTACCCTTTACAGGTGCCAGTAATGAGGCCATGAGCTTCACTGAGTGCTTACAAATGTGCAAACAGTGATCGACCCACAGAACTAGTTGGACCAGGCCATTTCTCTTGACCTTATACCCACTGTGCTAACTGTGTTTATAGACTGCGGCACTTCCAGCGCATGCTGCAATGAAAATACTATAATTGAATCATTATTGCTGCGATTAATGTGTTTCAGTTGGCGAGAATTACAACCCCTTTGCGCAGATATAGATGCCGGCGTCCTTAAATTCCAAAATTTAGTTCCTAAATAATTCTGTAATTGAATTTCCAAATGTCTCGCTTCACTGGAATAATTTTCCAGAGTCGCTGTGACACTAATACTGAGTTATAAAGCCTAAATAGGGTCATGCTTAACAGGAAAAAAATTGCCATTTTTTTGTATTCTGCGCAAAGCGGTTAACCTGAACTGATGAAGCGTGTAACTTCTCATTCTCTAAAAAAGTATTGTGGAAGACGTATCCCTTGGTGGCAGAAAAGATGTTAGTGTCTCAGAAGGGGCGAGTTATATGGCCTGCCGTTAGCAACGAAAATGAGGAATGAGAAAAACGAGCATGAGGAATCATTTTCGCACAGGAATGACCCACCATAAAGTCCTGACCTAAACCGTATTGAT
This sequence comes from Gymnothorax javanicus, assembly GCA_029692085.1. Lineage (NCBI taxonomy): Eukaryota > Metazoa > Chordata > Actinopteri > Anguilliformes > Muraenidae > Gymnothorax > Gymnothorax javanicus. Next base: position 52,334,526 of record CM056208.1, on the reverse strand, counting down.
GTGCTGGAGAAAAGCACAGAGCAATACTACTATCCCATCGTCAATATAAGATCTCAGCAAAAAATTAATGCAACTCTGATTTAAAATAAGTGTTCAGATGTTGCATACGGTTGTCAAAACAATGACACAACAAATCTGTACTTTCATTAGGAGTTCCTACTAAATATTTAAGTGTGACTTTTTTTGTAGAACGACTTTTTTTGTAGACCGGCAGACTATTTTGAGCTCTCTGAAAAAAAAAAAAAACCTGCAGCATTTTATCATTATGAGATTAATGATTTCAGGGGAGAATATTGAGCATTTTGATGAGTGATACAAGTCTGGCTTTTGACCCTGTTCATTGCATTTAAAAAGGATTAGTCAGAGGAAAAAGACTTTCACATTTAATTTTCAGATTTGCTGAGAATCACGTTAGAGTTTAAGCTATTTTTATACAATACGGCAGTGCAAATACAAACTGGAAAACCTGAATTTCACCAGATTTACTGCGCAAAACTGAGTTTGTGAAGGAAAAATAAACTGCACACAGGCTGCTGACTTTGTTAGAAAGAGCAAAGACATGATGGAGGGATATAACAACTGTGTACAGGGTGGCCAGAGAAAATAATTCCGTGTGTACAGTACAGTCATCTGCGCAGTGGTATTTATGCATTTAATAAATAGAAAAAGTTACGGCAGTTTAATCTGAATGTGAGCATAAAAGAAATAACATTTTGTGCGCTGTCTGAATCGGACTGGCTGTTACCTTGCTCTAAAATCACATGAATGCTAGTGCTGGTACGCAACACTATACGGTAAGCCTGTGCAGTAATCTCGGTATTTAGATTTGGTTTTTGGATTCTCATCTTTCAGTTGAAATGGCACAAGATTGTTTTTGCTAAATTATCCAAAACATTTTTGTATCACCTCAGACCAATACTGTATGAGGGGGGAAAAAAACGATTTGCTGTAGCTTTGCGGGTTAAATTAACTCGTCTGTTTACAGTCCCAATTCAAAAAAAAAAAAAAAATTCTGCTCATCATGGAAAATTCAAATAAGATCAGAAAGAACTGGGCTGATACGTCTCTCTACTATAGTAAATAACAGTACTAACATGAGAACATTAGGACTTAATCGCTTATTGAAAATATTTAATGTGATGAGTGCAACAGAGTCTGAGAAGGTGGCACCACAGTGTAAGATCACCATTGGCCAGTTTCACAGACACAGATTAAGCTTAATCCTAGACTAAATTCAATTTTCAATAGAAAATCTCCATACAAAACTCTGCTGAGTCCAGGACTATGCTTAAGCCATGTCTGTGAAACTGGCCCAGTGTGTATTTTACAATCCCAATTCCGAAATAGTCGAGAGGAAGTGTAAATTGTTATTAAAATCAAAATGCAATGACTTTCAGATCACATGAGCCAATATGTTATTTACAATAGAACATACATAACATTTCAAATGTTGAAACCGAGACATTTTACATCTTTATCCACAAAATGAGCTCATTTCAAATTTTATGGCTGCAACGCGTCTCAAAAAAGTTGGGACACAGGCAAAAAAGGGCTGAAAAAGCAATTAATATAAGAGAATCAGCTGAAAGAACATTTATCAAGTAATTACATTAACTGGCATCAGGTGTGTAACATGATTGGCTGTAAAAGGGATGTCTTAGAGAGGCTGAGTCTCTCAGAAGTAAAGATGGCCAGAGGCTCTTCCACCTGTGAAGGCTTGCATAAAAAAATTGTGGAATACTTTAAAAACAATGTTCCTCAATGTAAAATTGCAAAGGCTTTGAAGGTCTCATCATCGACAGTGCATAACATCATCAAAAGATTCAGAGAAACTGGAAAAATCTGTGTGTAAGGGACAAGGCCGAAGACCTTTACTGGATGCCCGTGATCTTCGGGCCCTCAGACGCCACTGCATCACTCACCGGCATGATTCTGTCATTGACATTACTAAATGGGCCCAGGAATACTTCAAGAAACCACTGTCAGTAAACACAGTCCGCCGTGCCATCCACAGACGCCACCTAAAACTCTATCATGCAAAAAGGAAGCCATTGTTGAGCATGATCCAGAAGCGCCGCCATGTTCTGTGGGCCAAGGCTCATTTAAAATGGACTGTAGCAAAGTGGCAAAGTTTCCTATGGTCAGACGAGTCCAAATTTGACATTCTTTTTGGAAATCACGGGCGTCATGTCCTCCGGGCTAAAGAGGAGAAAGACCACCCCTCCTGTTATCAGCGTTCAGTTCAAAAGCCAGCATCTCTGATGGTATGGGGATGCATTTGTGCATATGGTGTGGGACACTTGCATGTTTTAAAAAGCACCATGAATGCTGAAAGGTATATGAAGGTTTTAGAGCAACATATGCTCCCCTCCAGATGATATCTATTCCAGGGAAGGCCTTGTGTATTTCAGCAGGACAATGCAAAACCACATACTGCAGCTATTAAAACAGCATGGCTTGGTAGTAGAAGAGTCCGTGTGCTGAACTGGCCTGCCTGCAGTCCTGATCTTTCACCGATTGAGAACATTTGGCGCATAATTAAACGAAAAGTCCGTCAAAGGAGACCCAAAACTCTCAAGCAGCTGGAAGCCTGTATTAAACAAGAGTGGCATCAAATTCCAATGGCTAAACTCAAGAAACTTGTCTCCTCAATGCCCAGACGCCTCCATTCTGTGTTAAAAAGAAGTGGGGATGCTAGACCATGGTAAACAGGCCCCTGTCCCAACTTTTTTGAGACCTTTAGCAGCCATCAAATTTGAAATGAGCTCATTTTGTGGAAAAAATTGTAAAATTTCTCAGTTTCAACTTTTGCTATGTTATCTCTGTTCTATTGTGAATAAAATACTGGCTGGTGTGATTTGAAAGTCACTGCGTTTTGATTTCATTCGCAATTTACACTGTGTCCCAACTATTTCGGAATTGGGGTTGTAATTACTCTTCGTAAGCGTTTGTGCTCTGAAGACAACAGTTAGTCAAGTCTTGACGAGCAGAATTTTCTCCCATTCTGCATTGTGCTGGTCTTTTATGGACCTTTGTTGCTGGATATTTTGCCTCATAATGCCCCACATCTCAGTGGGATCAGGACTGGATCAGAACGGCAGGCAGGGCGATCTAGCACCCACACTCTCTGCATATGTCGCCAAGCACATGTAGTCCCCGTCCTTTTTCATGCAGAGTATGGTATGGGGTTGTCTTGCTGTAAAATGCAGGGACTTCCCTGAAACGGACAATGTCTAAATGGCAGCATGAGTTGCTCAAAAATTCCTTCATATTTTTCTGCATCAATGGTGCCCTCACAAAAATGTGAGTTATTCTATGCTGTGTGTACTGACACGTTCTTATACAGTGACAAACATTGGCTTTTGGACTTGACGTTGATGACGCTTTGGGTGGTCCTTGTCATATTTGGTACGGAGAACAAGGCAGCTGTTTTTTTTTTTCTCTTTCTTTTTAAAACCACTGAAAATGTTGACTTGTCTGCCCAAAAACACATTTCCACTGTTCTACTGTCCATCTCAGATGATACTAAGCCCAGACAAGTCGAAGGTGCTTTTGGACAGAGTTAATGAATGACTTCAGTTTTGCATCATGAAGATTTATCTTGCATTTGTGGATGCATCGCCAAATGATGTTGGCTGACAAAGGTTTACCAAAGTGTTTCTGAGCCCATGTTGTGATATCCATTGCAGTCATTTTACTGTTCTTAAGACCGTGACATTTGAGGGACTGGAGGTTGTGCATATTCAGAAGTGAATTTTGGCCTTGGCAATAAACTATTGAATTTAAAATTTTAAGTATCAAGTAATGTGTGGCTGTTGTGTTTTCAATATGGAAGAGGGTGAATTGAATTATTACATAACTCCTTTCTGATTTTATTTGCATTTTCCATAATGAACCAACTTTATTTGAATTAGGGTTATAGATGAAGCTTCACTGCCTTGAGTTGCATTCTTGCTTTTGTACGGACACTTCGCGAGTGCTTCTGAATGGATAATATTCTGCAAAACCATGTGCTTGTGTCTCAATTTATTTGTGATTGATGGAAAAATAAAACTCAGCCAGGTGCTGTTTGATGAACCGTATGAATACCGTGGCCTTAATGAGAGACACCGAGTTTCTGATTGTTTGCAGAGCTGAGAGGGGTTTGGTCTTTCTGCTCAGTCCTTTGGATAGCCTGTTTTATTCATTTATTTTTTAATTCTTTGGATATTTTTCCTCCCATAATTCTGCATTGCTGTTCTCAAACTCCTGTTGCTTTTAGTCATCAGTTACAGTTGTTAAATCCGTATTACAATACGCAGTTTAGAACATTATAATCACTAATTTCTGATCTCAAGCACTGATGGGTCATGCAAGCAAGTAGTGCGAATTTTTCAGTGCGAGGTGGATCAAATCTGACTGTGTGACACATTCCTCTTGACAGTGATGCCTTTTCAACCAAACGTTTAATTGCCAAATCTGTTAACTAGACTGAATATGCATCTTACTACTCCGCCTTGCTGTGGAGGTTCATACGGATAGCATGGCAGATGTATGCACTGGCTTGCTACATGCATAGGCATGCATAGTTAGAAAATGTGCGGATTGTTTATTTATTTTCTTTGCTCTCAACTAGTCTTCAGCTCAGATGGTATTTAGAGCATCATATGGGCATGAGCTACGAGCATAATTACGGAGCGTATATACTGTACAGATTAAATCCATTAGCTAATACTGTGGCATGAATATCACAGCTATGAAATATCTAAAGTCGAGTAAATTGCTATACTGTATTTTAGCAAGGTCCCAATAAAATAAGAAATGAAGAGCTGAAAACAGTCCCTCATCTGAAATGGTTGGACATTAACTTTTTAAAAAGCCTGTAGAAATGCACCACCAGAACATCCTTTGGAATAATGAAAGTACACAAAAGGAGTCTTCAAAAAGCCAAAATATTCTCAAATAGCGTGCAGTGGATGAGACTGTTGACCTTTGTTACATCCACAGAAGCTCAGCTGTGAAGTGCAGGGCAGGTTTAGCTGTCACTTAGCGGGAGATGAGCATCTGAAGCAGGTGAGATGTTTATCAATGCTGGCTCTAAGCGACTCAAGCAGCAAATCGCCTGTTCAATGGTGTGTACCGAACAGCAGGTGTGAACAGTGCAAACAAAATGTTCGCTTGTCTTTTTTTCCATTTTTTTTTCACAAAATGGCAAGCATAGAGCTGTGAAAGTATTTGCCCCCATTCCAGTTTCTTCCATCTCAGCTTATTTGTCATATTTGAATGCATCAGGTTCTCTAACTTTAAAAAAGCATAAGACAAAGATAATGTGAGAAACGCAAAATGCAGCTTTTCAATGATCATTTCGTTTATTGAAAGTAAAGAGTTAATCAAAAGCTGTATCTCTGATGCACAAAAATAATTTCCCTCCTAGACATGATAACTGGTTGTGCCACCCTTGGAGGCAACAAATGCAATTAAGTGTTTGCTATAACTGGCGATGAGTCCTTTACATCACTGTGGAGGAATTTTGACCTACACTTTTTTGCAGAATTGTTTTTATTTAGTCACATTGAGGGGTGTTTGAACGTGAACTGCACGTTTAAGGTCAGGCCATGGCGTCTCGATTAGATTCACGTCAGGATTTTGAATGGGCCACTCTAGAACCTTCATTTGCTTTCCTTTTAGCCATTTAGACATTGACTTGCTTGTGTGCTATCCTCCTGCATAACCCAACTGCACTTGAGCTTTAGGTCACAAAGTGATGGACAAATATTCTCCTTCATGATTTTCTGGGAGACCTCAGAATTTGTGATTCCATCTATCATGGCAAAATACCAAGATCCTGAAGCAGCAAAGCAGCCCAAGACCATCTCACTACCGCCATCATGTCCTTCTTATTGTGGAATGCTGTGTTCGCTTTATGGCAGATGTAACAGGACCCATGTCTTTCAAAGAGTTTCACTTTTGATTCATCGGTCCCCATAATATTATTCCAAAAATCTTGGGCCTCATCAAGATGTTTTTGGCAAATGTGAGACGAGCCTCAGCAGCGCGTTTTCTCTTGCTGCTCTCCTTTGGAAGCCATGTTTGCCCCGTCTCTCTTCGTTGAGTCATGAACACTGACCGTAACTGAGATAAGTGAGGCTTGCAGTTCTTTAGATGTTATTCTGTGTTCTTCTCTGACTTCCTGGATGAGTGGTTGATCCGATTCTCTAGGAAGTCTGATTGGCCTACAACTTCTGGGAAGGTTCACCGCTGTTCCAGATTTTCTCCATTTGCAGGTAATGGCTCTGTGTGGTTTGCTGGAGTCCCAGAGCGTTAGCCTTTCCTGACTGATAGATATCAAATACTTCACTTCTTATCTGTTCTTAAATTTCTTTAGATTGTGACATCATGTGCTGCTTTTTGCCTTCTTCACATTGCCAGACAGGTTCAATTTAATTCATTCCCTATGGTAAGCCGGTGCCAGCGGCGTGGATGACCATTCGCAGTCTGATGAAAACATGAAATCAGTTGACGATCGCGGTCATGGGCCGCCTTTACTTCAATACTTTATACTGTGTCATTTTCAGGAAAAGTATTCCGTACAAACGCGACAATTTTATATAAAAAGTATTCCATAGGGAATGAGTTAAGTGATGTTTAGAGTCGACAGAGCTGGCAGTGATCATGCTTAGGTGCATTTGCTGAAACTGAACCTCATTATCAATTCAGTTTAATTGGTTGATTTAGTAACAAAGGAGTTCATTTCTTTATAGGGCCAGGTAGGTTTGGAAATCTTTTTTCCTTCAGTAAATAAAATCATCAATTAAAAACTGAATTTTATATTAACTTGGGTTATTTTTTTGTCCGATATTGTAATTCGATTGATCTGGAACATTTAAGTGGTACAGATATGAAAAACTCCAGAAATCAGGAAGGGGAAAATGCCTCCTTCAGGAAGCGCCTCGAATGTTTTAATCAGTTTTTGTCTTCAGTTTTTTTTTTTGGTTTTTTTTTTTGTCCTATGGCTGGGATCGCCATCCCTGTAGTTTTCACTCAACCTCTAATTTTTTGCTCAGCTGATACTAGATACTGAAGCCAGCTCAACAAGATCACTTCCTGTTGAAGCAGGAGAGCATTGCTGGGGTTGTAGTGAAGACCTACAGGGATGGTACAATTTGCTTCTGTTTTAAACCGCTTTCATACTGGACGCAAAACGAATTTTCCGCACGACATATTACATTCAAAGTCAATGCAAAGTTTGGGTCTTTGCATCGACTTTGAATGTAATCTGTCGTGCGAAAAATTTGTTTCGCGTCCAGTGTGAAAGCAGCTTTAAAGCTCTACAGAGCACGTCCATGAACCACCTTGAGGCCCAAATGCTCCTGAACCTTTATTATAGCAGAAAAGAGGTCAGTGGCAGTATTATAATCTCCTTGTGTGTGTTTTACTTTGTTTAGAAAGCAGAAAAGCCCGAATGATTGCAGACAGAGATCAGATCACGATACAGAAATCACCACAGCAGCCAATCAGACTACTTACAACACAGGATGAGACCGGGGATTTGCATGTGGGGATTTCAGACCCAGCTGATCCACACCATCGCGAGGTCTCCTCCTAAACGTTTTAAACCATCCTCGACCACGTGATCTTCCCAGCCACTCCGTTCCTACATCTGCTCCGTAAATTACTGCGAGCATCGCCACCAATATGGGTCCATTCTTCTCCAAGGGGCAAAGGGAGTTCTGCCACCGGAACCCACCACTCATCCAACCTGCTCTCACCATTCCAGGAACGCACTCGGTAAAACAATGCCACCGCCCAGCAGCGGGATATTTCCGGAGCTTTCGGCGCTAGTTACCTGCTGCCTGGCACTCATTCAAGCTCTTTTATCGTGTAATGCTGAACGGTATTCGAGCTTGGCCAGTATGGCCATTTGTGTGTTTCGTGTAGGTATTTTGTGCTGCGTGTGACGTTTTTGCTCACTGCACTGATTGGATAGCCTCAGACGTTGGCACCGCAACAGTTATGAGACAAAATGGTGGACTGCTCAGTGTAAATATTCCACCCTGCTGGATCGAACAGTAATATTTGGCTGCCCCCATGTCACCCATTATTGTTTTAATTTTAAAATAAGGTAGGAATACTCTGTAATGAATTGAAGGAGAATAAATTAGGCATGTATAAACATGTTGGACTGCACTGGAGAATTCATGATGATCTGGGTTTTGATGGATGGGGAGGGAATGTGATAATGGGTGGGTACGGGGCTATCGCATTCATCCAACATGCCAAAAAATAAAACCCGTACTTAGAAAATTAAAATAAAAATTGTGGGAAGAATACATTGTGTTTATCTGCTGTGGTCTACATGATGTTACTCATACGTGATTATTTTGCTCCAAAATGTTATGGATGCTTTAAATATTTAGCCGAAAAAATAAGTTCTTGTCAAGCATTCTGAATTCACAAGAACCAAAAGATAATTTTAAAATGTCATAACAGGAGACATTAAATCACAGAGCTGTGGTTTCAAGCTTTCTCCTATAGAACTGTACGATTGCAGTCTCTCTCTCTCTCTGCCTTACACAAAGAAGCTAGCAGGAGGCTCACCCATTTTTGCATCTCGAATGACACACATCTTTGACCTAAAGATTACTCTTGGCTGCATGCCCTGTGTGCTCCTGCTCTCACATGTTTGTATGAAGGGTTTGTTTTCAGACAGCGCTGGTATTTATGATTGAGACAGTCATTACTTTCACTGAGTCTGAATGCAGGGAAATAGTCCTTTTAGCTATCAGAGTAATTGATAGTCTGAACTCCAAGGAAACACTTGAGGAACCTGTTGCTAGACAGTCTTTCCAATACTGTGAGCATTGCTTAAGGGGCTGCTTTGACTGCAGCAGAAATGGATTTTGAGACAGTAATTGGCATTAAAAGTTTCAGTCTTTGAGGAAAAAGTGCATCAATGAATTACAGTTAACTTTCTCACATAGACTGTGTTATCATTTAACATTGCATCTGCTTATTTTTTCAATGTGCACCATTTCTGCTCAAGAGATAAAGCGATTGACAAATCATGTATCACTCATTACAAGATGAGAAACTTATCTTGGGGGCTGATGACAATTTACATTGAATCTTAAGAGTATATGTGGGGGAAATAACGCCCCTGCATTAATGAATTTTAAAAAATTCCCAGTATTTGCGGTTGTATTGTAGTTTGGGTACTGCTTGGTTGCCAGCAGCAGACGTGTGCGTTCGTATGAAACCCATTTTTTCATAAAGCTTCTCATTGGCATGTTTCAGAGAAAGTATTTCAAATTTTGGCAACCATGTATGTTTTATTGTGTAAAATACACAACGTATTTTAAAATGTATATTAGATATTGTCCATTATATTACGAGACAAAGCCTCGCCAGCTCACGCTTTGTTATTTTGATCTCTGCCACATAGTACCCTCTAATTTCAATTTGAGCTACAACCTTGCGCAGTTAACGGGTGTCAAGCCCTCATTAGATTTGTACACTTCCTTTTATCCACCTCACCATTTTCTTACCAATGTCATCGGATATTAGCATCCAGTTTTACGTTTTTATTCTCATGTCCGAAGTGAAAAATACGTTGTACATTTACAATCCAGAATATTTTAATTGTTATATTGGATGCGCATTGTTAAATCGCACAGATAAATGGGCGCCACTTGCTGCAATTTAAGCTATGCCTTCTACATTTGTCGGGTTTGCGTCTTCATATTTTTCCGACAATGAATTGAAGATTTATTTCCAGCAAATTACCTCAAATTCTGCATACGAACTTCGAATACTTGCCATTTGAGTCACCTAACCAGGGCAATCCGGTGTTACCTGAAAAAATTGATGCTTTAAGTTACTTCGAAACTTTAAGGACCATCATTTGTTTTGGTTGTTCCTAAAATACGCCTTCAGATAATTGTCGTGATTGGCAATTTTCCCCGTTTATCAACATCAGTACGAACTAGTCTGCGGAGCATCAGTGCAAATATTTAAGGTCATTTTCTCACCAGTCAGGCAGGCTATTTAGATTTCTGTAACATTCACGTTTATCAAAAATTTAGAGTAAGGCTGGAAGACTGCATTCTGTAATGGCTCTTATATGCTGTATTGTCGCCACGCAGTAGCCACACCAATATCGCCACCATACATTGCAACCACAGTCGACATATAATTCTTAAAACTTTAAACACATTAGCCCAAATCTAAAGGAAAAAAGTAATTAAGAACGTATCAAATACTAATTTAACCCTCTGTTAACCAAGTACCTTTCCAACTGTGTAAAAATCATTTCCCTTGGCAAACATGTTGATTATGGGCCAATATTTGGAAAAATAGTAAAAAAAAAAAAAAAAAAAAAATTCGACCCTTTGGCCCACTTTTTCCAAAATGTAGCAGATCTGCTACATTGGGTAATAATGCGAATGGAAAAATTAAAGTGACGGACCATTCAAGTTATTCTCAAATGTTTATTTGGCAATAAGAAACAAAACCAGCAGGGTGTCCAGGCTGTTAACCCTTTCACTTTATGTAGCAGATATGCTACGGTTGTTAATAGAGGGTTAAGAAATAAATAAACTAACCTGGTTTGTTTTCAGCTGCCAAAAATGACAGTGGTAAATGGTGTAGTCTAATTTTATTTTTTTAAACTTACAAATATAGCCAAGCCTAGAAAAAAAAAAAAGCTTTCCCATTTTCAAATTTTTATTTAAACCCGTAGACCACTCCAGAGTGGATCAGTCTACGATTAACTGTATTTAAACTATTGAAATTTTGTCATTGTCGTGGTACTGTATTAACCCCTTAGGCTGCGTCCAAGAGCCTAACTTCTTTTTGACAGTTTTTCCCGGAGCACTTTCAGTGTTAATTTTTGATTTAGGTTGGAAACATACGATTTTGTTCCACAATTGCTCAGTAATCAAGAACCAGTTTCTCTCCCCCTTCAGTTGCGCCGCTGTACATCTTTCCAGGTGGGGCTAAAGAAGTACTGTTGGCCATTATTCTTTGTCTGATCTGAAACAGATGCGGTCAAATGACCTTTGTTTCCAGTAAGAGCTTTATTTAGAGTTTTCATCTGGACTTGCCGTCAGTTGTTCGATATCGCCATGATGTGCAGATAACCGGCTAATTTGCGAACGATGAAGGCGATGACGACGTGCTACGGCACGTTATCAATAATATTTATTTATTTATTTGCTAATAAATTAGAATCATTAGCGAGGTCATTGCTCATAGGCTACACGTTTCATTCATTTTCACTTTGCAATTAAGTAGCTAACCGATTCCTGTGCTCTAGATTCAGAGAATGCAGCAGTAAGTGTGACTGCCCAAATAACAGAAAATACGCTCAAATATGCGGGAAAAGCCATATCGGTGGTAATTTTTTTTTTTCTCCTGATGCATTCTAGCATATTCGCTAAAGACGCGTTCGTTTGATTTTACTTTGGGTCCATTAAAAAGAAGTGATGCAGCACAGTATCGGATGTTTGTCTTAACTGTGTCCCCAGCCTAAGCTACGGCATTTTTTTTTCATTTAGTTAAACGTGGCCTGCTTGGATGTGAAACTAAACTAATATTTTTCATTTTGCTAATTGTAAAGTAGGCCTACTTAAGGGCCCATTGCTAGGACTCATTAATAACTGCGGTCATTCCCCATGTTCAACTAGGCTATTTAATTTACAATGTATGCGCACATTGTAGCCTGTGCGTATTTTATACCAAAGAGATATAAATGTAAAAGCTATAAGGCGTTTATTTCCAGTACGGCCATATAGTTCGTTCTGATTTTTAATAGTAGCCTAATACTACGTCAGCTGATGTAAATGTAGCAAAACAGTTGTTTTTAAAATTGGTTGGTGCATATAAGAATGATGATGACAATAGAGTCTCGGCAATTATGGACTTTCTCCAGTATCGGGATAGGATTTTTCTCGGCTTGATAGGAGTGTGACGTACTCAGACTTGCAGGATATTGTTGATTTTTTTTTTGTGCTGCTCACAATAATAGAAAAATGATGGCTCTGTGTCATTTGGTGAAATTATGTTTTTGAAATTCGTATGTGTGTGTGTATGTGCATTTGTACCTTGTGTACGAATGAAGATGTATATGGGTATAATTACACAGAATACGTCCACCGCAATCTCAGGCTAATTTGGCGTTCAGTGTATTCAGCACTGGAACATACTAGAGTATCCGTTTTCATTTGGGATGGCTGCTGAGCTTGGGGTTGCATTGGTCTAAATGCTGACTGGGGAAATCACTGCAAGAACGTTTAGTGCCCAGTGTTAGCAGATCTCATGGACCTCTCGCTTAAGAAGAGAGTTACTTTGAAGCAGATGTTTGTGGTTAGGAGCCGACAATGCGGTGTGGATTAATCCTTTTGAAGAGTTGCCCAAATTAATCTGGAATGCGTCTTCAAATTTATTCTTCAAGATTTTGGACTCCGCTGGAGAGTCCAAACCTATAGCGGTTGTTACATTTGAATTTGAATTTTCAGTTCAGATCTGGACATAAATTACTTATGAGTGATTGTGATCTTACACCTTGAAGAGTTGAGACAAAATCCAGACAAGTTTGCTCTCACGAAACGATTTTGGCCAGCTGAGTGGTGTATTAACGGGGGGGGGCAGAGAATGCATCTCATCTGGGAATTTTGACAGAAATAACGAGTAGCAAACAAATTCAAGTCGAAATCGAAACCAAGCTTTAAGAGGAGTGCTATAGCCTACCTCAAACATGTCTTGTATTTCTGAGTCCCCGTGCGCTCTTGTCCGAAGCTAACAGAGGTGAAACAGAAGCAGACTATATTCCCTCACGCCGCATACTGAAGTAGTAGTTTCCCACTTTTGTAACGGAAAATGCTCTGTGTCAGATCAACTCGCTGTGGGCAAAATTTGCTCTGTTAAAATGAGCTTGAGTCCTCTTGCACTCGCATTAACTCTGCTCAGTCAACACATTTTAATATGTATAAACTGTTTATTATCAACGTTTCAGGAGATAGCCCATCATATACGTCCTTAATAAAATGATAGAAAGGTATGGTTAGTAAAACACACGTCCCATTACCATGCCAGGTCAACTGTGTTCGCTCTAAATTATTATGCAAGACCCAGCTATTTCAGTCGACTGGCTTAAATCGTCACTGTTTTAATTCACCTCAGATGGCATTTAGCACCAATTCAAACAAATTTATCCAGACCCCAACTCCAAGATTGCATCGTAACGAGTATCTGCATTGCAGAGGGAGGCTCTCAGCTTCGGTGTGCGGATGTCCTAATTCTTCTGAAAAACTAACCTGTGCTTGTCCGCGCATGTTCGCTTTGGCTGTTCGCTTACAATTACAGAAGAAGGCGCAGGCAGTGCGCCCGAATATCCGATGACCACTACAGCTCCTTGAAATCCATGATTTCTCTTCCTGCTTTGTAGGACGTACCTGTGCTTCACGCGCTCGGCCGAGATGGAAAATGTTCAGCAGAGCGCCACTGGCACAATCAGCTGCCGCCCCATCTGGTGGCCCAAATTTAGTTATGAGTTTCAGTCTCCAGCATATTTTAGGTAAGATAACGAGCCTTCATTAATCGCGCTTGATTTTTTTCAGCTCTTGTAATGAGAAATAAATGTTGTTTCTGTAGCTATACAATCAACATGCAGACTCCAGAGTCTTGGCCGCTGATACAACACACACACACAAACACACACAGTAAGTTCAATTTTGGAGGGCTGAGTTCAAGAACTGCTTTATAAACTTTGTGAAAGTTTTTCTGATACTGTGAAATGGCTAAAAAAACCACACACACATTTCACAATACCCCGAAACAGGTGTGAATAATAATTAACATTTTTCACCAAATGAATAACAATAATAATAATAACAACAACGGTGTGCCACGACAACAGTAAATGGTACAACCATATTCCTACACTTATTAGTCGAGCCCCCGGAGGGGTTTGCGAGACTATTGTAATCACCTTGTGAGCCTGTGTGTGTGTGTGTGTGTGTGTGTGTTTCCGGACAGATATCTCCAGCACCACTTGACCGATTTCACTCATCTTTCACATGTAAACACCTTGGGCTGACCTCACGGCATGACATAAATTTCGGGCTGTTGGGCGAGACTATGAATTCTCTGAATGCTTGTTTGCTTGTATTTTTGTCTGGAAGCGAAGCGTCTGAATGCCAGTTAGTAGGTTTATGTTGGCCTGTACTCTCTCGAGTGTGAAACTGAATGATTTAAAAACGATGCACTGCACTGGTTTCGACTAAATGACAGTTTCGAGATGGATACAAAAAGGGTGTGGTAACGGCCACGTAAATAATATTTAAAAACTGATATGAAATGAATAGTTTGTTGTAGTTGATGAATTAAGCAAGATGAACGCGACCGTTTTAATTAACATTGAGGAAAAATAGGACTGTTCGTTGTCTAAACTCCGTGCCGTGCTCAGCCTGAGAATTCTGTGCTAATAAAACTGCTTTTGGAATATTCCAGAGCTCCTCTCCATCATTGTCTTTTTTGGCGCGACGTATGTCTTTGATTGATTGAAATTATGGTATTTAGGTCTTGGAACGTTTTATTATTTTCAAAATGCACAGGTCCCAATAATATGACCATCTTTTTCTATTACACTGATATGCCAAACACATGGGCAGTTTCCGTGGATTTACAGGCAATTCCGAGCAGGTGCGGCACTACCGCAGCTCCTGAGGTTTTCCTGCAGGATGCTGCAGTCAAACGATTAGATCAAGTTAACACGTGTTGTCTTTTAATTAATTTTATTTATCCCCAAAGCCCCCACTTCGCACCAGTGAAATGCGAGCTCGAATAAAGGTGAGGCAAAAAGTAAATCAAAAGGAAAAAAAGAAGTTAATAAATGTCTCGGGGCTTCCATTAACCTTTAATGGTCATGAAATTCATCTAAATACCCTGTCTGAAAGCAGGAATGCCGTAACTGAACGTAGTTTCCATAAGCTATAATTTAAGCTATAACTTGTTACTGGGGCGCTTGCAGTTTCGTTGCTGTATGTATTGGCCTAATTTTCACAGTGAATTCCACGCGCTTCGGAAATCTCTTTATTGGCTATTTAACACTTATCAATACTGGTCTTTGGTTTTTGATGTGCATGAAATATTCAGACAAGCCTTTTGTTCCTGCAGTTTCCAGGAGCATCGTCTAACGAGCATTTGCAAACGCGGAGTTGAATTCTGAGAAGTTGCTGCCAGATGGTGGTGGTGATGATGATGATGATGATGATGATGATGATGATGATGATTATTATTATTATTATTATTCAGTGGTAGTTTTTTTTTTTTTTTTTTTAATGAGCAGCAGCATTTTTGGGCCGGTTGTGGAGACAAACACAAATTTCTCATGTTTCATATTTAGACTGGGCAAAAAATATGGGCTAAAGTTCATTAAACATAAAGGCCAGAGAGGCCCTACATTCATCCGTTCCCTGTGACTCACTCAGTAAATTTGATGTGCTTGATTAGGGCCTCTGGGTCTAAGAACTATCATATCACTACAACCTTTTCCAGTAGAGCCAAATTAGGAGGACACCTCTGAGAGGTGCGGTAAACCATGACTTCTAGCAAATTTTGAATGCACGATCTTGTGTCTACATCCCATTTTTAAGTTGAGTTGTCTAGAAGCCTGTAGACTCGGCCATGTCTTGCGCTGATGCTACTTGAACGCAGGCCCACGACAAGGGAAAACATACGCATTGCATGGTATTACAACTATTCGAGTAAACACGAATATGCACATTTTGCTGGACATACTGCGCGTTTCAGCGTGAAGGTCAAATCGGAGGTCTCGGGTTTTTATAAGCCTATAGGCTCATGAGGATGACGCTGAGGCGCTTTATTTCGGTCCTGTAGTTTTTCTTCTTTTTACGCCGGCATGGCTGGAATTCAAGGCAGGATGTTTTCAAAGCAAATTTTGCCTCTTATGTGTCCATCTGACTCTTGCCCCTTGGAGAACTTAAAGGAACCAATAGACGTGCAAAGACATTGTTTTCAAAACTCCAGCCCAATTAAAGTAATTGTGGATTTGTCCCAAGTTCACCGTGGTGAACACAATTTCTGCTAAGGTAGGTTACTAGTTAAAGAAGAAGTCTCTGATGGCGATCAAATGCGTTTGTTTTTAACACTGTGTATATCTCTCGGGTTTGTTTTTGTAATTAAAAAAAAAGTTAAGGGTTGACGTTGGCTTGGAGAACTAAAGTTGGTCAAAATACAGTTTATGCCAGAGAATGGTTTGGTGAACTAAACGCATTTCTGCAATTTTACTGAGAAAATGTGTTTTGATGGCATTATTACATAAATAAATCTAACGACTCAATTATATTGTCACTAATCAGTCGGCAGCAGTGTCCTTATGGGAATATAGAATGCAGGCAAAAGCTTCTCTTCCCATCGGAATCTGTGGCTGCCGAAATTAAACTTGAAAAAAATTCTCATGCTGTTTTGGCAGGCAACATGATGAGGAAAGCATTTTACGTTCTCATTTCCGGGCCTGAACCTCGGGCTCATAAAAATATCACGTCATAAGTCAGAAGATCCATATAAGAATGTGAGGCGCTACATAAAATACATGACAACTAAATCCAACTGACTTCGGCCAAGACAACTGCATTTAATCAGCCGACAAATGATCTGATTTGACCGAAAAGGGAGCTAAACAAGCCCCATTTTCGTTGCACTTCGGATGCACTAAAGCCTGCGAAAATTGTCGTTTTGATGCTCTCAACGAACAGTCACATTAGCGGTTAAATGGCTATGTGCGAGCGCTGCTGAAGCTCATTCTCAATGATAAATATAGATGTCTACCTTTTAGGTTAGCGAGAGAGAGAGCGGGCTTTAGTGTCGTCCGATTTTGTAATCGCTCACATTTTTTAATCTTTAAAGAATCAAGCAGTCTGATTATTTAGGTGTCAAAGGGGAATATATAGGCCTACCATTTATCTAATAATCCACGACTATTTAAGGAAGTGCAAAATAAGAGACTAATTATGCTTAAATCTGTCATCTTTAATAATATATGGCTGCTTTCGTTTTAGATTCAGGCCTGGGGGCGTTTTTAGCGCTAGAAAATATCTGACCATCCAGGGAATGGTGCTCCCGGAGATGGGAGGGCCTGAGGAATGCCTCTGCGCGAAATCTGGCTCAACTTTTCCAGACTTGGGGCAAGAAAAATGGTCCCTCGCCGTAAACTGTTTCCATTTTCTCTTGGGAGTAATCTCTGCTAAATTAGCTAGTTTAGTAATAGCCTACAGGTTTGTTTCACCAATAAATTTAATCGTCTTGTTTACGCCGGAATGTCTTCAGCCTATTCAAAATCAGCAGCCTAGTACGATGCGAGTGTGTAATACTTACACATCTAAACGTCCCAGCTTAATAGAGGGTTCATTCGTGTATATTTCCGAACGAGATTTGTCTATTTGTTCAATGACGTCCATTAACCAATCATAGGCGCTCTCACAGCAGTGATAGTGTGATGTCGGGTTTATAATATCAAACTCAGTCGGTTTGACGCGGCGCATTGAATATTCTTTAACGTTTATTGCTTTGGTCATAGAATGAAGATTTGAATTCTGCCTATAATGCAGCCTAAAAGTAATATCATGCATTGAATACAACAACGTCGACCTAGTTCTGTTGAGTTGACTATGCTTGTCATAAGTCAAAGATTATTCCAGTTTAGTGTAGTGATCAGTTAATGCCAGACATTAATTGTATCGGGCCTACATATGTTTTCATGTGCTATAACACATGGCGACATGAAACTACAAGCAGCTTTAACCCCATAAACTCCGATTTTCGCCTGCATGTCCCCTTATAGGTTCAGAGTTAGAAAATGCATTTTCCAATATTATAGGACAATTACATATATTCCATATCTGATGGTTGCAGCGCTTCACATCAGCAACATCAGACTCCTTGAATATTCAAACCCGTGACGCCATGTTTTTTTTAATGGCCGCAGTATTTCATTGAGTAGAAAATATCTAGATATTTAGCATCATTGTACACACACTTCCCTGTAATTAAGTAGGACATAACTGGGGTGTTTGAAAAGCTTGGGATCTCTACTGGAATATTAAATAGGCCTAAAGTTCCATTGCTTTGAATAAAGCAGTTGCATTTGACGACGAACACATATATGGGTCATAGGTTTCATGGGTTTAAAATGTCTTTAACCCCCAGGGACATTCACGTGAGCTGCTGATATAATAAACTAATATAGTTAGAGCGTGAGCGCGACTATTGTCTGTAAACTCTAAGGTTCTGCTGGGATTGACACTACTGATTACATTTTCATAAACCTTTAATCAAACATAAAGCTTTAGTATAATTGGGCCTCATTTATATCGACACTGCACTGTTTCAATGGCGTAGAGTCTGAGCCCTATAGGCCTGAATAAACATCTAAAAAATGTAAGAAATCCCAATCGTGAACTGAATGGATACTTTCGGGACTGCTGCACGAAGCACATCTACGCGTTAAGGTTGGACAACAAAAATTCAATTTTTAACGGTATCCCGAATCAACTGAGGTTAAGTTCACAATAAGGCGAATTAATTGATCGGAATACGGCAGTTTTTTTGTTTGCAGTCAGTAGGAGCATATAGGCTATGTAAACACCTATGTTGACACTTGCCATCTTTGTTTCATATAAGTTTAAAGAGTGATTTTTACTGGTCGCAGTGCAATTTAGCAGCAGCTGCTTATTTTACAGTTTGAAATTCATTTTGGCTTTTAGCTTAATTAAGGACGTTACAGTGCCAAATAAAGATAAAATAATAAAATAAATAATAAAATAGATAATAAAATAAACCTGTTCCTAATTTTCCTGTACAGACAGGAACAAATGACGACAACCCAAAACAGCAGTCACTATTTGCTAAAACTGGCCCCAAAACTTTCACCAGAAAATGCGCGGTACAATTTATAAGATAAAAACAAATTGCCTGTGCTCATTGTGTTCTTATGCATAAATGCGAGGGTTAATTAAAGGACATTATTAACCACGATATAAAAAAATAAAAACAGGTTATATTGATAAAACAAAATTTTAATATTTAATTTCATTCAACTGTTACCAACTTAGATGCTTTTTTGACATACAGAAACGAAAACAAAACATTACAAAGTCCAGACATTATTATAATAAATCTAGAAGCTATAAGTGCAAAACGTGTAATTAAATTTAAAAAAAAAAAAACGACAGTCAAAGTATTCTGCCGTAAAATTAAAAACATAACCCATACACATCATTAAATGCTCGACAAGTGGCTGAAATTTAAAGGACATTCTGTTATTAGGCTAAAACATACTTAAAGGTACAAAGGACTTAAAGGTATGGGGTTCAGATAGATAATAAAGATGTGCATTGTGCCATTGACGACTTCCTTCTACCAACAGGTTAGTAGGGTCTAAAAACTCAGGGAATGCAATTCAAAGTGAAAGGAGCTCAACGATAATGTCAGTCCAGACCACTCTATCTTTGGTCGGGGATAAGCCAAAATAGTGTACCGTCTGTGACAATCGAAAAAACACACGGTATAAACTTAGACTCAAATGCAAATTAACAGTGAACTCCCAATTTCAGGATTCTCTAGTTCGTACCCTGTAATAACATATTTCAGTAACCCACGCGTCAAGGGTTTACAGAACACTTATTTTTCTTTTTTTTCGGACACAAATGTAACAAAATTAAACAGCGCGTACGCGCAAATGAACAGACGGCGTCTGTCATTTGTCGTTTCCGCTACGTACAGGCCCACATCCATGCATCACTTAGACATCTTCATGTCGTCCCCCACAACATAAACAAAAAAGAAAGCATTGAGAGAGTTTCTGAATGGAAACGCTCTTTAAATTGTTGCAGATTGTTACACATTACAGCAGTATGTTATTATAGCCTATATTAAGCCCATTGAGAACCCGAGCAGACTCAAATCTGATGAAAGCATTTCGTCTCCTCGTGCATGACAATAACCCTGATTTATAGTTATAAGGCGCTTTTAGCATATAGAATGATCGCAAAACAATCATACTCGCATAAATAATTTAAGTAGCTGTATGTTGTACCCCAGAACTGATCTGTACAATGATAATAACATTTAAATACTTTGTTTTTGCAATAAATATAAAACATAAATTAACCTATCCACGGAAACCATTCAGATTATTTATACCAGATATAAATAATCAGAATTGTGTATCTTTACCTTTGGCAAGGCTATAGATAAAATGTTTCAACTTTAAATTTTGTCCCTTTCAATGGAAGAAAACATCACACTTCAGGATATACTCATATGGCCATAACAGCGAAGTTGCAGAAAATTGTCTTCTTTGCATTTGACTGATTGTCATCACTTTAACCATTCCTTGACTTAAGGTAATGAAAAAGGGCGTGCAGGCTGTACCGTCGGAGTTGATGGTCAGTTTAAGAAGGGACTGGGAGTGACTCTTTTTTGATGGGATAGAACTCCCGAGAATCCACCGCTAACGCCGGGTGTAAAAGAAGGTAACGATGACGTTCTCAGTGTTTCGGAATAAGTGTGTGCGGCGAGCTCGAGGGCACCGCGAACCCGGCGACACTTTGCTGGAGGGGCTGCGCGTGCTGTGAGCCAGAGACGAAATAGCCCGTTTGTCCGGATAATAAACCCACGGGAGACGTGCTCATGCCGTAGCCGTTTGTTAAGTTAATACCCCCGGCAGATCCTCCCAGAATCGGGCGAGAGAGGTCTCCGTTGCCCAACTGATCAACTCCAGAAAGCAATGAACCGTACGTGTGCCCCTGATTCAAGTACCCGGGTGACGATCCGTTGTAATGCGGGTGATGTAAAGACAAAAAAGGTGAAATTTGCCAGTACAAAGGGTTGCTCGCACGGTCATTAAATCCAAGCCCTAATGGCGCGAAGCGGAGCCCCCGCTTCATCGCCAGTTTTCCCCTGGAGGTAGCCGACCGCCTTCTGAGTTTGCCTGTAGTTCCACCGATGAAGACATCATCGCTCGAGGGGTCCAACATCCAGTAGTTTCCCTTCCCCGGATCATCGTAATGCCTCGGCACTTTCACAAAGCACTTATTGAGGCTCAAGTTGTGCCGGATGGAGTTTTGCCAGCCTTGCTTGTGTTCTCTGTAGTAGGGGAAGTTCTTCATTATAAACTCGTAAATACCGTTAAGCGTAAGTCTCTTTTCTGGACTCTGCCTGATAGCCATCATGATCAGGGCATTATAGCTGAACGGCGGTTTATCATATTTTCCGTTTTTGCTCGGCTCCGCTGCTCGCGCGGCAGCCTCGTCGTCCTCTTTTTGATTTTCCTGGCTGAACGGCGTCGGCTCCATTTCTGTGGGATCCAGCGACTTCTCTGAATCGGACCCCGAAGGAAGAGTATTTTTCTCTGGCACCCCCGAGCCCTGTTTGTCGCATTTAGAAGGAAGCAGCAGACTCTTGATACTAAACGAAGTAGATTTGTGCACCATTGTCGGCTCTTTCTGATCTCCCATGCCGGGCAGTGCACGAGAAGCCTCGGGTTTTTGCGTTTGGGAAATAGACGGTCAGACGTGATCGGATGTGCACATTGCATGCATGAGGGAACTTCTAGGACAAGAGGCGAGCTTGGCGAGAGATGGTGAAATTAGTAATTAAGGAGGTTCCGTCTTATCACTACATCACCGAAGGGGAGGAGCTATTGTCACTTGCAGAAATCGTACACTGTCAACACATCCAACCACAAAGCAAATGACAGCCTTTTTACTTCGCATTTGCTATGCCTGGAATACATTTCTGTGCGCTCTAAAATTAAAATGCATCTGCAATTGCTGAATCATCTGAAGCAGCTCCCGCAATATTATTGAGCGTGCACGTGACAGCAGTGAGTTTAAAACACTGAGCAGTTTGGCGTTTAGAAATTGTTGAAATTATGACAGCTGTCTATCACTCCAACTGTACCTTTGGCGGAAACAGCCCTTAAAATGCAGAAAAGCAAGGGATGTAGACAAAAGTATTCGGTGTGAACTGTTTTTCTCTTTTTTTTCGTATTTGTTTTCATGTACAGAAAATAGACTGGCTTGTTGTTTTACGCCATTGTTTGGAGACGCGTGCGTAAAATGTACTGGCAGTGAAATCTAACTCGCGACGTGAGCGCCTCCAGTGTGAAGTGTCGCTTTTTTCGTAATGAAGGGAACTCCGGGTCCGTCGCTCCAGCTACTTGACCTGAAAACATATTGCGAAAACTGGGCTAAATGGTCTTATATACACCTCTATAGGGGTTTTCACATCACAAATTTCTCGTCAAAAATGTGTAAAATTTGTTCTTGGACTACTTTGTATTGAATGATATGCATCCACGCAAAAATATAATTGTTTATATTTGTTTAAAAATCCAGAGGCAAGGAAACTAAATGCATTATTAATTCCTACAGTTTTACAGAAAACAAAACGTGTCGACCAAAACGCAAAAATGGTGTGCCCTCAGACAGTGATGTAGATTTACATGGCTACAATACAATCACAAAGCCAGATTCTCAGAAATAGTCGGTAGTTATTATTCAGTGCCGAGTCATGTTGTGTTATTTTCGTGTGTTTATCTATTTGTCAATCCATTTACGTATTTAATGTCGCTAAAGTGTATTATTTAGTAAACAGTTATTTTCTATGTCATATGAGCGATAGCATTTTAAATGCATGTCCATGAGTGTCAAACAAATGAAACAAAAATTCAAAATTATTTAATGAAGAATTAAGCCTCACAGAGGGAGTCAAGTTTTGACATTTTGCGCATATAAAACAGGGATTAATCATAAATCAGATTTTCCGATTAAAACGCAGAAATCTACGTCCAGTGCCTTTGGAAATATGCGGAAAACTTGTAAGGGTCAAATGAAGACGCTGAAGTCAACAATATCGTCGCTCATTGTAAACGGTCCGGCTCATTCATCCTGATTGTGGGTATCTCTTGCTCATTGAGTATTTGCGCAGATCACATCTACTGCATGATTACTTTGCTGGCTTTCGGCCAAACCTCATCAACTGCAGAAGCAGCAGGTATGGAACATAACGTGCGCCCGGCTATTCATCTGCTAAACCAAATTCACCACAGCAAGCCGGCTTCGCTTTGGCCAAGAGGCTATTTCCAGCGGTCCATTACCGCCATTTTTCATACCCTTACCCTTATTTCGGTAACCCTAGACTATTTAACGCAATTCTGTTTGAACCAAAGTACCACAGAAATCAGCTGTGCGCCACTATTTTGCGTTAGATTTCAGGCCACAAGCATTCACAGACACATTTACTCACAGGTAGCATGTTCACGGCATCGGTTCATGCATATTTATGAGAATGGGCCGCAGAAATATTCACAGCTCTTCATTCCTGACCATGCACAGACAGGTCTTATCCCGTGGTATTACCTTAGGGGTGATTGAAACTTTTTTTCAGTTTCTTATTAAATGCTGACATAGTTCTGATAATGGCCAATTTTAAGTGTATTTGGTCCTCAAATGTATGTTCCTCTATTTATTAAGTTAAGCGTTTCCTTGAGGACTAAACTTAAGTATGAACTGGCTCGTTAATGGCGCAACTCTCCATATGACTCTGTTTTAGGCTGATAACGAAATGCTTATTCCTCCTTCTTCCCCAAAGCTGTCTGCAAATTAAGCGCAAAAGTAGAAATTAAAATGTCCCACCAGCAGCAATGCCGCAAACTTAATCCAATTTACTTATGTTCTGCTAATTTGCAAACATGGTTGGTATATTCGTTCAAACATTTATTATCCGTATTTCTTTTCTTTTGGAAAAAAGATAGGCTACGTCATGAAACACAGACAAACTGACCACGTTGTCGGCGCCTCTGCGGTTTACATGAGACGCCTCACCATGAGCCGCTATATGCTGTTTACTTCTCCATCTTACAGAAGCATAAACACTGCCCGCCCCGGTGCTCGTCGCTGAAATAGTGAATCATTCACATGAACACTTATGATTTGCTTCAGTCCAAAACTGGAATATCTCACATACATTACAAACGCTTCGGCCACATACCCATGTCAGTCCATCGATTTTGTCCAGAGTCCAAGAGCAGCGGGCCCCCCTTCCCCAAGCAGGCCTCGCGGTCACTTGCAGGTTATTGTTAAAGTCTCTGAGGCGATACCGCTATTCATGCAGAAGAACGATTTAGAGACAGAATAAACCGTGATCCAACGTACGAGGGAACCAGACGCAAGATAGTGTCGCTCACAAGCGAGTAGTTGGTCGCACAAGCATGTCGAGTCGGTGAAATTCCCCTCAAGTTACACTGTGTACTGAGCTGGCGGTCACGAAGAGACAGTAAATCATAGTAACATGCAGCTAACTTACTTAAATTATATTTCCAATAACCATTAGCCTATCGATCTCTGTCCTTTTTGGATTGTATAGAATAACAGAAAATTTTAACTGGCAGCAGGCCAGCATTTAATACAATGCATTCACTTAAAATGATTCCGCAATTAAATATCTGGATATCCATAGAATAGCTCGTACCCGAGGTGGAAAATGTAATTTTACGACCACTTGCCAAATGACCAATGATTGTCCAAATTTTACCAGCCATTCAGCTGATTACTATTGTTTAGTTTGTTTGTTTTTTTGCCCGTTGAGTGAAGCAAATCTATCAACCCCTTGCATATTTTATAGCGTTTGACTGATGCTAATGTTGAGCTCCGCACGTAACTTACAATAAGTGATGCCAAATTCAAATTACTGCTAATTTAGCTAACATTCGAATCAGATTAATTTAGGAATTAAGCATCGTTTTCAGTGGCCCAACAGGCCGACGAATCAACTTTTGGGAACGTCAGTTGACAATAGGCTAGTGGTTTTGAATATTGGTATAACTGATATTTAAACGTCCGAAGAAAAAAAGCTGCTCAAAACTAATTGCAAAACGTCTTGAGGAAAATTACATAGTGTTGGTTCAAGACAACAATGATAAATAACTTCATAGGCTATTGCTTCCGACGCATGCAATTATAGGCTACTACTAATATTGCACCGTACTCCCACTTGATTTGGAAGCCAAATATATACGGTCTTCATCTTGTGACGATGAGTCTCGGACGGTTATCAACCTCCCGAAGACTGAAATCCATCATATGAGCATTGTTTCACTGTTTATTTTTTATTTAAATTTTTAATGTAATCAGTTAAATTCTAGAAATGTGAGTCTCTTAAACCATCAAACTGTCAAACGGTGGAGCCTCACTACACACTGGAAACCTCCGCACTCGTCAGCACCCCATTCATTCTGTATGGCATGCGAGCGTTTTCTAGCGCTACGCATGCTGGGATACCTTTCAATGCGAACTGGACGACGGTGTGAAAAAGCGGGAAGGACAAAGGTTTAAAATTTTTAACTTTAAACAAATGAATACGGAACTCGCCTGGCGGGACCCAGTCATATTTGCCCAAAATCCTAAAGCAAGCTGTAGCATTTTATTGATACAGTTTTAAAACACAACGTCATCCAATATTCGAAACGTCCTCAAACGAGCGATGGCCAAGTGCTGTGCGGACTCCCGGATTTTACTTCAGTTGCGGTGCTTCGTGGTAAGTAGCTGCCAGTAATAGCACCGCTGCATGACATATGCAATGCACCGCCTCGACATTAAACTTGAAAACTCTGTTATGGTTCAGTGAACAATTTAGGGTCTCGCCTGGCCGACCACGCTTGTTGTTTCTTTTGTACATGCTCCGAGACATTGCATGCTCCACTTGTGGGTCCCCCGCTGACCATACATTGTCATCCTTAACTACAGGCTGTCCAATTTCCATGCCTGACCATGGGATGGTTTTGTATGGGGTTCTTCTGCGCCGCGCTTTACTGCCTTCTGTAAACAACTGTGCGCTTCCTGGTTACGTCATCATAACGCAGTTTGAAAGGACCACATGGGGGCTGTCCACTGTCCTGCCTTCCGGATTTTCCGCTGGTTATTTGGATTTACGCATCGAGCATATGGATTTACGCATTTTTGGAAGGAGCTTCCATTCATCGTCAGTTGGCTGGTCAACCTTGACTCGTTTGTGCCTTGATGAGGAGAGTAATGATAATCATATCAATCATAAAAGTAATAATGACAAACATGATGATGATGATGATGATGATGATTATTATTATTATTATTATTATTATTATTATAAGTAGTAGTAGTAGTAAAAGAATATAAATTAAAATAACAATGCTTAAGATAAGAAAAAAAAAATAGAACATTTTTTTCTTTCTTTTGTTATGCTGATTTATTCCTTTTATTAAATTCACTGACACATTACATGACTGAGCAAACGGCTGTAGGGTTAGTTGGTTTTGGTTTGGACATTCTGCTTAATGCACATGGAAAATATTTAGACAGTTTTTATTCAGTTTGTTCGGCACCCACCAATTTCAGCGATCGCAATCAAATTCAAATATGCTCCGTGTAGATTCTCAGATTTATTAATGCATGAGGTGTATGTGACGTCATAATACGATGTATGCGAGCTCTGGGATTGGTGGATCGTCCAACTAACCAACCAGCCTACAATGGGTTACTTGGATGGAGGGTAGAATGTGTCTCCTGGGAATACATTGGGTTTGGTGAACTTGACACATTGTGACATCAGCAATTTTGCAAATCCACAAACTGTATAAATTAAAAATAACCTTCAGCTCCACACTTGGGGTTATTTTACTGGTTTAGACAGCTAGATTTCCTGTCTAAATGATTGTCACTGGTCTTGTCGTTGTGGTGCTGGAGTGGAGAATTCCTCATGGAGAATTGTGGAGTTCTGATGAGCTCTGGAAACAGACATTTTGATTTATGACAGCTCTCCACATTTATGGCAATTATTTAGATCAGAATTCAGAGAGGCCTACATTTATTTTTCATAGAACTCAGCTGATCTTTGCCTGTTAGATGTGGTGCCTCTCGCACTTTCTGGAGCAGCATAAGGACTATAGCATCCTTATTATTGCTTTTCCGCGTCTCAGAACAAAGTCTAACCCTATAGTCACAATAATAAAGTCATAGTGGGTGGCCTTTACCTTTCTTTGACAAGTTTTTGTAGTTGTCCAAAACATTTAGTGGTAATCAGTATTACAGCGTGATTACAGCTGCAGTTTGAGCCGCTGAGGTTTTCTGGGGGATGGAGGAGTGTGAGAATCACTGTGCAGTGCAGTCAGCTCACTGGCAGTGGTGTGTTTTCGTTTTTCCCTCATTCTGCAAAAATAACTAAAAATAAAACGATAAATATGCGGTTGCAGTGCCTGCCTCAGTGCAGTGAGAGCAGTTAGCACAGAAGCCGCTCCCTGGGGTGTTTTCAGTCGAGTGCAGTGTGCATTTCTGTTAAGGCTTAACTCTGGACCTCACACAAACCTGAGGCAGTCTGGGCTGGAGGAGCTGTTGGGTCAGCAGCGGTTTATGCTATTTATAGCGCAGAGGAACGAAGCCGCCTCTCCACGTCACTGACTCTCCGCTATTACGGCTATCAACATATCTACCCATAAGCCCCTGTTACCACATCAGACATGACGGACTTGATTGAGAAAAATAATGTTTGTCTGTATCTTTGTGTTGTGTGTGTGTGTGTGTGTGTGTACATGCTCTTTTCCAAAAAATGAAGATGAAGTCGGGATTATTTTTTATTGACTAATCGTGTTGGCTGCTCAGTTGTAGATGCAAGTCTTGAAATACTGGATACATTTCTGTCTTCAGAATTATTATTACTATATTATTATTATTATTATTATTATTCTTGCTGTTGGTAAATTAATAAAAAACCAAGAACATTGTCCCCATAAAGAAGCAGACTCCGATGTTCGTAGCAAAAGCAGGAAAATGTTTATTACACAGCCGGCCGTGGGAACAACAGCATGATGCAGAGTTCTAAAATTCCTTAATTTCATAAGAAACTTTATACATGTTAAAGTACAGGCATTTGCATATGATTTCTTTAATCTTATCAGAAGTTGTTGCTGATTGGTTCTAGGGTTTACACATTGATAAAAAGGAATACTCTACAATTGGGCCTCTCCTTAACCACTCAACTTAATTGGTTCAATAGATTCCCAACCCTCGGAAGTGAGCTCCATATATGGCCATACGGAACCTCTAACTAAAAGGCGCTAGTGCGTACTGTCCTGTTGGAACTGAAGACAAACGGAGATCCCAGCTGGAAGTCGCAAACAGGCGATATGTCCTGTCGGACCCGACGGCTTCTCTTTATCTCCTAATACACATTCATCACCCATTGATCAAACCGTCTGGCTCACCTCATATTGCTAACACCTAAAAATCCTGTTTCCCAACATTGCTAAATGTTGATGCTCTTCGCTCCGATGATGTCAGCCTGCCTCTTTGTAAAATATCAATCATAGCCTCTCCGTGCTCGAGTCACTGGCGTCCTGAATCCCCACTGACGAAAAACATCCTCCCTATGACTCCCAATGAGAAAAAACACACAGCGACTCTGAAAGGGAGCCTGAGTGACACGCCTCCTTTCCTGTAGTCCACGCCCACTGAACAGGAACTCCAGTGAAAAATGGAAAAAAACGATGAAAACTTAATGTGTTAATCAGATAATGACAGAATTATGGGTTAATTTTTATTTCTGATTGGATGCTCTGAAATTCATGGAATACATTGAGAAGACTTTTAATGAGCTGAGCAGTGGTAAACGGAATATTACATGACCCGGCGACAGGAAGTGCTCAGGCCAGATCTCTGTTGGGACGTTTCCACGTGGAGACTGCGTGTTCTGAGCGTGTCCGCGTCAGATTCCTCTGTGTCAGGGCTCCTCAAATCACGGTCCTAAAGGGCGAAGAATTGTTGGTTTTCCACCCTCCCTTTACCAGGTGTGATGATGGTCTGGCCAATCAGTGGCAATTGTTGCTCTCTGACTTGCTTGAAATGGGAGAACACCAGGACTGGGTATGGATTTGAGGGCCAGCCCTGCTCTATGAGGACATGAGGACTAGGCTAACTGCAGTCTCCACTGCCTTGAGGTGAGTGAGGCAGCTGATTGGTCACCTGTGCACCCCCTCTCCCTAGGCATGCTGGGATAGGCTTCACTTCAATCCACTCTACAGAAGCTGGTTGACTTGCAGCGAAGTTCGAGACGCTAGTAGACTCCCGGTTTCATACTATATGGCTGCAAATGACTACTCTAACGGGCACGTGCGGCGGCCCAGCTCGGCATCATGGGACGACATCAGTAATGTTTCCATTTCCTTGTCTGCTGTCAGTGTGCATTTGCATACACCACACGTGGCGGCCCGTCTGTTCTGGAGCTCATGGTGAACACCTCGAGCACAGAGCCGTCCGCGGGGTGCGCTGTGCTGTGTGGGGTCATTAGCATGAGCTTGCATGTTGCGTAATGCGTGTATCGTGCCAGTCCAGCGCATGCTTCTATCTCTTCGCATAACTCCTGTCCGCAGTGCCCCCTCAGCCCCTCCTCCTGTCACGCCGAGGGCATCGCCCGAGATGGGGGAACGTGCGGGGTCGTGCGACAGCGGGCAGCATGTTTCGTGGGAGCTGCCGGAACACGGCGACCTAAAAACCGGGCTCGCGGAGAAATGTAGCGCGTCCCTCGCCGAGCGCTCATCCGTGTGCGACCCCGCGGGTGAAATCACATTATATCACCGGTCTCTGACAAAGAGCAACTTAGCAAGTTTGCAAAACACTTTCCTCCCCTCCCCCCTGCCCCCAGTTCCTGGTTGGGGGGCTGTTGGTGGCATTAGCGGGTTGTTTTGGCTCATTAGGGTAAATATTTCCCCTGCAGCCTATCACATCATCCCATGTGAGAGTTCCCAGCTGGCAGGGAGGAGTCTGTCTGTCTACTTCTGTCTGTCTACATGTGTGACCGTGTTCGTGTGCATGTGTATGTGCGTGCTCATAGGTGTGTGTGTGTGTGTGTGTGACAGCGCATGCATGAGCGAACGTGTGCATGTATGTGCAATCATATGTGTGTGCGTGCGCGCGTTTGCATGTGTAGGCGCATATGCATGTGTGTGTCAGTGTGTGTGCGCGCGTGTGTGTGCGCGTGTGTGACAGCGCATGCATGAGCGAACGTGTGCATGTATGTGCAATCATTTGTGTGTGCGTGCGCGTGTGTGTGTCTGTGTGTGCGCGCGTTTGCATGTGTGGGCGCATATGCATGTGTGTGTCAGTGTGTGTGCGCGCGCGTGTGTGTCTGTTTGCACACGTGCCTGCAGAGTGTGCCCTGTGTGGATGTTTCCCCGGGAGAGATTAGTGTGTTCTGGCCCTGCATTAGAGGCTTACAGTACATCATCTCCTGATCGCGGGGGTATTTTCCTAGATTGTCGGCACACATTGGCTCACAGGGTGCACCTTGGGTCTCGCCGCTCTCAATTCAACCCAATCTGCTGCCCAAAATCCCTCCGCTTAAAACATTCAAAATGCCAAATGACACAAGTAAACAGGTTGTCCCAGACGGGAGGGGAGGGTCAGGGAAAAGAAGCTTCACAGTGGCTCAGCACTGCTAGCCTGAGGCTAAAGCTAACGCCTTCAGCTAAAGACTTTTCATATCAAACCCTGGGGTTTCTTCCTGGCACAACTTGTTCAGCACTGTCCACATGCTAGTGATTTTAATTTAACCCAAGTCCTTTATCACATGCTGTGTCTTTCTGTCTTACCCCATTCTTTCCATCTCTCTGTGTCATCTACTCCAACGGATACACCCCCCCGCCCTATCAGACCTATCTGATTATTCGCGTGACTATCTAATGAATTGAAACTCGCATGGCTGCCTAAAAGCGATGAACCGATACATAACCAGCGCGAAGTGACGGCAGAATTAAAGCAGAGCGGCTTTTGAATTCTCTCCCCTCCTGATTCTCGCAGTCGGGCTGCCCGAACGAGGCGCGATCATGAATTATGAAGGAGTTGGGTGTGAGAGAAGAGCAGAGGCGGGGTGCAGAGCTCCTGCTTAAAAACACAGCCCCAGTGATTCTCCTCACTGCTGACCACCAGAGGGAGACACCTGCCTAATATACTCAAATAGAAAATGTGTGCTTTACCAGAGCAAAAATGTGCACTGAAAAAAATGAAACAAGTTCCATCCGAAACGTTTTTAGAACTTCTAAATGAATTCTTGGATTTTTGACCAGTTAAATTGATCAAATTAATTTGAAGTTACAAGAAACTGTGAAAGGCATTGCCAGTACATTTATTCCTGATTTGTTTTTGTAAGTAATGTGTTCATGTTATTAATTTACTACAATACTGAAAGTAATTAACTTAATAGAAAAAATATATGCGATGATCATGTGAATCCTCAAGAAATTGTTGAAGCATTTTGAATGCCCTTCCCTGAGATGTTTTTTTCATGACATTTAATAGTAGAAAATCATTGCCGGCTCATGTTGCTGTTTGTCTTAATGTAAAATGTAGGTATAGCCATATTACAGAAATAAGCCAAAACATTATGACCACACACAGATGAGACACATAAAGTTGATTATCTTGTGATAACAGTGCATGCCAAAGTCTGAAAGCAGACCTCTGATAGTAAGCAAGCGGTCATTTCTTGTAGTCGAGGTGTTGAATACCAGAAAAAAGGTGTCTGAATGACTTTCACAAGGGCCATCTTGTGAGTTGGAGCATCTCTGAAGCTGGTGTGGTCCTCCAGCCAGCAGGGGTGAGTTCCTACAGACAGCGGTCTGAGGCGGACAAACCAAGAACTAATGAAAGGGTGCCGGGCACCTAAAGCTCATCAATGCACGAGGGAAATAGCAGCTATTCCATCTGGTTCACATGGACAAAAGGGCTAGTGTGGCACACGAAGTGTAAAAGTTTAACGATGGTTAGGGGAGAAATGCATCTCAACATGCAGTGCATCACTCCCTGCTGTGCTTTGCAGCCACAGACCAACCAGTACCCACCCTAACTACTGTCCATCATCAGAAGTGCCTTCAATTGGCACGAGTGTGTTGGAACTGGACTTTGGGGCAACTGAAGAAGGTCTTCTGGTCCATTGATTTCAGTTTTTTTTTTTTTTTGCATCAGGTGGATGGCCGGGCATGTGTCCCGTTTACCTGGGGAAAAGATGGCACCAGGTGCACTGTGGGAAGGAGACGAGCTGGCGGAGGGAGAGTGATGATCTGGGTATGATTCTGCTCGGAAACCCTGGGTCCAGGTATTTATGTGGACATCAGTTCGATGAAGCTGTTTTTCTGCACTCAGAGGACCAGCAGCATATTAGGCAGTTGGTCATAGTGTTTTGGCTCAATGGTGCATAGTTGTTGCTAATATCACCATTAATTGTACGGTGTTGTAGGTTTTTTTTTTTTTTTTTACATTTGAATTCCTGCTGGCATGCCACATCTCTAAAAGCTGGAAGTATTTCATTCATTATTCTATTCATTTAGTCATTCATGTCAGTTTGTGTCCATACTTAGTATACAAATGAGAAATGAAATTTGAGTTAAAGATAT
This sequence comes from Gymnothorax javanicus, assembly GCA_029692085.1. NCBI lineage: Eukaryota > Metazoa > Chordata > Actinopteri > Anguilliformes > Muraenidae > Gymnothorax > Gymnothorax javanicus. Next base: position 52,302,050 of record CM056208.1, on the reverse strand, counting down.
TAGTGGCTGAAGGAACCTGCTGAAGTGTTGAAATGCCCCAACGTTTAAAGATGGAAAACTTTGCTCCCATGCGATAGCCAAGCGGCTCAAAACCAACCTTTATCCAACCGTTCGTCAAAATGATCTAATTATTGTGCATCGAATTAAATATCAACGTGATAAAGAGCCCATTTTTTGTTCTTCATTTTACGCTCATCATGTTGTAAAAAATTTGAACCACCCAAGTCCGCCATCTAGTGGCTACTTTTCACACCAGTATTTTACTGTATAGGTTTCGAAAATTAACTAGCTTTTTACACTTGAATAATGTTTATTTACGGAAATGGTCAATTCATTTGACCTACTGAATATTCTATGGCATTTTAAATTGGGTATCATCCCTAAAAATAGTTTTAGTCCAGGAATAAGCCTCATCTGCGACTGCGAAACTAGCCCCAAGACCTTCATGCGCAAAACAGTCTTGCACAATAAATAAATAACTAAATAAGCAAATAAATAAATAAAATGACCAATTATTAGTGTCAAAAAATCCCTGATTTAATGAGAGGTTTTGGGCGTGTTAAAGACCTGAGTTAATCAGGAGCGTGAAATTGGCTATGAACAATTACATTTCCATGCTTCTATCAAAAGGTTAAAATATTCTGTTGTGATTGGAGTTATTCTTGCTCATCGTCACCTCAATAAGTATTGAATTAATTATTTCCATCATGAATGTAATGATTCAGCACGTTTAAGCACGGGTGACTTGAAAATTGGCAAACTTTATAATTTGACAGGCTAGGGAAATAATGACTCGGGGAAAGCGCTCAAGCTCATTTGAAAGTTACGCGCCGTAGACGTGCTGGGCGATAGTGCTGTAACTAGAGACGGCCGCGGAAGGTCTGACAGCACAGCTCTTAGTGCGCTGGTGAACGCGCCTCTGCTCCTCGATATGTCCGGACACGCCGCCGGGAAGCTGTGCTCCGTAGATTTTGAGATATTCGGGCACGTGCAAGGTAGGTGATCTTTCATGAGATTCACCTTAGGCGAGTCTCAGTGTTGGCCTCTTAAGATTTCTACTTCAGCATAGGCGGTCGCCGTGTTTATTTTCTCCTCTTCTAATTTTAGACTCGGATTGCACTTCTATCCAGTGTTGGTGTTGACTTTTCAAGCCTGTAACGGAACATTATAATATTCAATGTTTGCTTTTGCGCTGAATGATTTTAGGGGTAAAATCGTTAGCATAGTCATGATCGTTATCGACAGTGGTATGGTTCAGCCTGTTGGGACAGTCTATAAATTAAAGTTATAAAATGCGTGGCTTGGCCTATTTGTAGACTGCCGTGAAAACGAACAGCTATCCCGGATGTAATATTTCGTATAATTATACAATTTACTTCAGCCGAAGTAATCCATATTAGGCTACTGTCTTCTCGCAATTGCATGTATACTGTAGCCTAGGATTGCACTGTTTGCCCACATGCATTCTGATTTTCGTGATGCAATGAGACAACTAAGCTAACATTTAAAGATGTACCTATTTCCCGAAAGAGTTTAAATTAAACTTAACACCTCTCTCTCTTCCGCAGGCGTGTGCTTCCGAATGGTGAGTTCTGCGCTGTCGCATTCAGCTGGCGGTTATTTGCCCCAGCCCACCTAGGCTGTCAGAATTTTTTTCAAAGCCCCCCTCCCCCCTCCACAGCCCCACGTTACACGCTCGGCCCTCTCTCTACAGCTTTCACCCCGCTCCATCTCTGAGCATCTGCATACTTATATAAATGGTACCAACCATGTTCTGAGAGAGCTTTGGTCCTTCGCGTTTTCAACAGTCCAAACCCAGCAAAGCACGACATGTAGAGATCGTGTTAAGACGCTAATCAGTCAGTCCAGGTTTGCCATCTCAGTGCTGACATGAAAACCTCCTGGAGAGAAGATATCCTGGCCTGTACTAACACGGTCATGTCCTATTTCTTGCTCACCTGTTCTGTACGCTCTCACGGCGCCTGTTGCCCCAGTACTCGGAGGACAAGGGTGAGCGGCTGGGCCTGTGCGGCTGGGTGAAGAACACGAGCAGGGGGACGGTGGTGGGACAGGTGCAGGGTCCCCCGGACAAAGTGAAAGAAATGTGAGTCTCCGCCCTCGAGTTCAGTTTGGGACAGGAGTGAGTGGCTCCACTGTTGAAGGGTCATGTGATTATTCGGGTTTCTGCTTCTGGAAGTTACTCTGGTTCCGTTATCTCTGGAGACTGCTATAGCACAGATCCATTCATAGCACAGCTTCTGCAGACAAATTATCTGTGAATTTTCGTGTCACATCACAAATTGCTTTACTGGTATTTAATTAAGAGCAGTGGTTGTCTGGTAATATCAATGACTGTGAAGCCAGTAAACCATTACAAACTTTGGTTGACGTCTCTGATATTCCTCAGTGTGATCATATATATTTTGAATAGAATAGTTGCATGTTCTTGGAAAATAATCAGCTCAGTTCAAACTTTTTTTTTTTTTTAATTTTAAAAGAACCTCATGGGGACCGCGTCTTTAGTTCTAGCGCTCAGTTGTAGTTTGCAGTTATTTGAGATGGAATCGATGCATTTTTTTTTACCTTCAACTTGAGGAACGGAAAAGGAACCGCTGTAATTTCAGTTGATGGTCATGGCTTATCTGTTTTTTTCTATGCGTTCTCAAACCTGTGGTTTCTAGAGATTGTCAATCCGCACCTGCTGAATCGCAGTTCTCACCATTATTCCCTTTATTCTGGGTGCCTTTCTTTATGTCTCCAGTAGGTGTCACCTTTTACCAATGCCAATGTTTACTTTTGGCTGAAGAAAACCGTTCGTCCGTACAAAACCATTCTCTGGCCCTTAAATCTGGCATGAAGAACACTGCAAAAACACAATTGTTTTCTGAAAGCAGTTCAGTTTCTTTTACGTGATAATTATCCACACCGCACTTATTATTTTTTTGCTCAATATTTTTGACTAACAGTGATTGTTGTGCTTTGCCCTGTTGTTATTGGTCTTAATTTTCTAGCATTTGGTGCTAGCTATTTTTTTGGTTCAGATGCATTTCAGTGTTTATTGCTCTAGTTTTCATTGTTGATTTGAGGGAACTCAGACCAGCAAGAGCTGCAGGAAGCTGATTGGTTGGGAGCCCTTCCCCCTCTGGCCGGCACTGGGTGTGACTCCACCCGGAAATGTGAACAACATCAGTCTCTGTTGGACAGTAAATAATGTGGCTTTGACCTGACTTCACCCCAGTGTGACCTTTCCTTTGTACTCCAGGGTCGACCACTCAGTCTCACACACACATACACACACACACACTGTCTCTGTAGTCGCCTCAATATTGTCTCCTGAGATGTGGAGTTAGCCGAGCAGAGACTGGCGAGCCCAGAAGAAGGATCGCAGGAGCTGCTATCAAAAAGGTGAAATCGCTCCTCGACAGCAGCATCGCTAACATGCTTGTGTATGAAGCGGCTCATGATGTTGACATGTCTGGAGATGACATGGCCCAGTATTTGTTGGCATTTAAATGGAGAATTCTGTGCCTCCTCTCAGTGCTGCGGCCGTTCGGTTCAGATCATAAGGCATCACCTTTCGCCCTCCCACCCATGAAGACTTTGTCAGTTTAACCTTTAGAGCGCTGAAATAAATTTGAAAGAATTGTAAATTTAAAAATTTTTGCTGATGAAAACCTATCATGTGTCGACATGATAGGTTTTCAGCAGCTTTGATTTTGATCAAATTATACATCATTGAGCGACTTTAGTCGTGTACAATGCTCTAAGTTTTAAACTCTCAATGGAGGTGTGCCTCTCGGTCTCTCTCTATCACACAGCATTTGAACTTAAATGGCGATAAGTTGTCTTCTCTATAAAGATTATTGTGTTTTCTGCAGAATGGTGGCTCTCGGCTTCAGTCCTGGGGACCCCTGTGTACAGTGGTTTTTGATCCAAACACCGTTCCGATCTCACAAGGTGTTCATTTTTCTTAATTGCACAAATTATATTCGCTGCCGTGTACATGAGATGAGAGAGGGTGTTGTCATTCGAACCTGTACTTGTAGCACTGTCTCATATGTTCTGCAGGGTTAAAACGCTTCACTTTTAATGGGGATTTGGCTGTTACGGCAATCTTGATGTGTGTACCACAGCTGTGGCTAACTGCTACCCTGCTTACTGTGTCTGTCTGGGAGCAACTGAATGTAACCAAACCGGTTTATGCCCAGTGATTACCGAATGCGTGGAATTGTATTCTACAGTCCATGGTTGGGAACAGATTTATGACGATGACTTTGCTCGCCAGCTGATGGCAAATTATGCAATTAGCCCAGCTTTAGCCTCTCATCGCTCATGAGCCGCTTTCATAACCAGCCGTCACTTTATGATTGGTTTTTATCAATCACAGATACAGAGTGTGAATTTTGCTTGAATTAGGGTTCATATGAGGGCTGTGAATGTGTGTGAAACACTGGTTTTCGCCTCAGAACACACTGAGGTGTGATGTCACAAATGCGCAATTAGAATGTTTGTGACTGAAAGTTCCATTGCCGATGTCACAGTCGCCGATGTCACAGTCACCACTGTGATTGTGACCAATGGAGCACTAGAACTCTCACCTTAGGAAAAAAAAACTAAAATATTCTAAAAGAGAGCCGCCTCCCTGCAGGGTTAGTGAGGTCAGTGTGACGACAGGCGGAGGGTGTGTTTATCCGTGTGACACTGTAGCGCTGGTGTCTTATTCTTTGTCCTGATCATGACTCAAGGGGCGCACAGCCGTATCCCCCCTCCCCACTCGGGGTGACTCTGAGCACTGGGAGAGATGAGGTCATAGGCAGTCTGAGTCACATGACATGTATGCACTAGGATCCACTGTGCTGCCATGGTAACGTTTCCATCCCAGTACAATAAAGTGTCTATTTAAAGTCAGTCCCCTCCCCTACGCAGTTAGTGCCAGCTGCTGTGGAGGTTCGGGGGAGAAATTAATAAGCTGACAATCGAAGGTCCCGCCATCGCTCGATTCTGTAGGTCAGCAGGTGGCGCTATGCTTGGAATTGCCCTCAGCAACTTGAGGAACATTCTCATTCCTGTATCTCCCTGGATGATAAGGCCACGCCCAGATTTAGTGCGCTCAGCCAATCCTCTCCTGTCGATGTCTGCCACACAGGAGCTGCATCTCTCAGCTGCTGCGTCGCTCCAGTGTGAGCACAGCTGAGGAATGCAGCCTAAAACCGGTGGATTTGGAAGAGCGGCTGAGGTGTGTCCTTCCTGGTTTACTGTGTAATCTTTGCGTCCTGTAGCTGTTGCTGGTCCTGCAGAGTGCATATGTTCCCTGTCAGACTCCTACATACACTCTGTCAGTGTTGAAATAACACTGGATGTTTTTAGGTGTGCACCGCTACAGGTGTTAGCGCTGCTATTAGCTTATAGTGCTAAGGGCTCTATCACAAGCAATATACTCTGCTGGAGTTGAATTAACTCTGGCCTTTTTACTAACTATGAATAGTGCTCTGGCCCACAGCCTGAGGCACTGTAGGGAAGCATTAGCGTAGCGTTAGCGGTGAGGAGTAAAATGCTCCCATGTGGTGCGGAGATGGGAGCTCTGCTCTGAGAGATGAGCAGCCTGTGCTTATCTCAGTCCCGGTACAGCCTGGCCTGAGCTGGTGCCGGATGACTGGACTGTGCAGGAGTGAACAGAAGAATTTATTTAGGTTACATATGAGCTGCTTTCCCCTTCGGTATCAGCAGAGTGTTATTAAGGGAACGAGTGCTGCATTTGAGCAGGGAGATAACCCATATCTACAGAACAACCACTCACATGCCAAACGAGGCAGGAACAGGCCATCTGTTAGATGTCTGTGTGTGTGTATGTGTGTGTGTGTGTGTGTGTGTGTGTGTGTGTGTGTGTGTGTGTGTGTGTGTGTGTGTGTGTGTGTGTGTGTGTGTGTGTGTGTGTGTGTGTGTGTGTGTGTGTGTGTGTGTGTGTGTGTGTGTATATGTGTGTGTGTGTGTGTGTGTGTGTGTGTGTGTGTGTGTGTGTGTGTGTGTGTGTGTGTGTGTGTGTGTGTGTGTGTGTGTATATATATATGTGTATGTGTGTGTGTGTTGTGTTGTGTGTGTGTGTGTGTGTTTGTGTGCGTGTGTGTACGTGTGTGTGTGTGTGTGTGTGTGTGTGTGTCCCTGCAGAGGGGATCGGAGCCTCTTGCCTCCTGCAGGGTCTCTGCCATCCACCCTCCTCCACCCACCCCAGACCCCTGCAGCACCCGCTCGCCCCTGAGGCTCCTGTATCCTGTGTGATTCAGGCTTCTTGTTAGGATGAAGTCAGAAGAAGTAAATTTAGGCTCCTGCCGGGCGTTGAAAATCCTCCATGTGGAAAGTAAAACTCCTGCCATGTTTTTCCTCCAGCCGGATGACATCACTGATTATTTTGAGCAGGAATAGTGAGGAACTGAGCTCCTTACAGCATCCAATTTGTCAGACTTAAACTTTATGAACCCGGATTTTCCACCTGTAGCCACTGCTAAAGCTTATATTAGCTACTACTCAAGTGAGAGAGTGTGACAGATTGAGACAGAGAGAGAGAGAGAAGGGGAGGGGGGATGGAGAGAAAGAGAGAGGGGGAGAGAGAGAGAGAGTGATTGACAGATTGTGACAGCGAGGGAGAGAGTGAGTGACAGAAAAAGAATGAGGGCACATACACTGTTTAAGTGCTGGTAACCATCCCTGTTCCTGTAGCTCTAGCTTTCTCCAGGTTTTCCCTCCAGCCCGAGTAGAGCACATCCCCCCTGAACAGCAGGGCCCTTACTGTGCTGCTCATGAGTACAGGCAGTGCACTGAATTAGGGCTGAATAGTGACCAAGAGGTTGGTGTTACACCAGGAACAGGGATGATAATCCATGTGGGGGGGTGTAGTAACAGGGCTGGTAATGCGTGTGAGGGAGAGAGAGAGAGAGGGTGGGGTGTGGGGGGGTGTAAGAGGGGTGTATGCTGATGGAGGACGCTGGCGAGACGGCACACCCACCACATTCCTCCTCTCGGGAATGTAAACAGCTCTCACCCCCTCTCTGGGTGCTGATAATCTGCAGTGAGGTGAAGCGAGGCTCTCAGGTATCACAGATTATCTCTCTCCTCACCGCAGTTCTTTCCCACAGTGGTGTGCCGAGCCCGCGGACACACAAACACATCTCCTAAAATCCTCAGTCAGGATTTCTGGCCCCCTGAGTGATGCTGCTCTGGGCTGCTGGACAAAATCATCGCTACCCTTCACTCCTCGAATGACGGCTCTTTCACACTTGAACTGTTAATTCCTGTGTACCACCAGTAGGGTGCAGTGTTTTTCCTGGATTGAGAATAGTCTGTCCTGTTACGGTAAAGGACATAGTGACATCTCCCAGCATGCACTTTGATACTTCAGTGGCCAGACATTGTCATGGAGGCCTCCGGTTGCCCGTGGAGCTCAGTGAATGGAACATGCTGGAGCAAAGTGTTTTATGATCATGTGACAGCTTTCATCTCTGTCTTTTTGAAGCAAAAATTTTACTCTCTTATTCTGGTGTAGATTTATCACTGTTCCTCTCAGAGTCCTGCTCACAGCCTGCACTGATGGCATCTGAACCTTTGCATTTTACATTTGGGACACTTTCCTTCATGAATAATTTTCTTTTATCCTGTTTCCTTTTCTTTATGTACCTTCTTTTGTATCTGAGAGTTAGCTTGAGTTAGAGTTTAACTGCATTGCTTAATGCTGACGTTTGCAGGAGGCAAAAAAATTGAACTTGGTGTCAGGGTGGGTGGGCCTGTCCAGGTATTTATGATACAGTGTGTCCCGGTGGATGTGTACGCTCTACAGGGGTCGAGTGAACCTGAAGCCACACAGTGGCTGGAGTGTAAATTTAACTGCAGTGGGAGTTGAGGTTGGTCATGAAATATTCAGCCACACAGCACAGGCCGGCAGGGAACAGAGCATCTCAGAGGAGAGAGAACCTCTCTTCTCTTCTTCTCTCATTTTTCTTCATCCTTCATCTTGGTGTGTTCTGCATCTCCCCGTCTTAATTCTGCCCTCCGAACCTTTCTCATCCACCCCATCCACCTCTTTCAGGCATCCAGTGCTTAGACCGTCTCACGCCTGCTCAGGCCAGTGCTGCTGGACTCCAGGTCCTGTTAGCTGCAGCACTTCCAGGTGTTTGCTCTATTTATGATAAATTAAAGGAGAAAACATGACTGAATGTGTGAACAAACATTACAAATGCAGATGCTTCTGTTCATTTTCCTGCCATAGTTTGAGTCCTTAAAGGCAGAAGGGTCACAGTAAATTAATGCCGAAGTTGTAGCCATTTTCTACACATATAATTTAAGATAATTTGAATCAATATTCTGTTTGAGATGTTTGGGTTTGAAGTATTTTCTGTTCCGTGTTGTAATGTGGAATGAAGGTTTGGCCAGTGACTAATGACGTGATAGAATGGTGTTTTCTCATTGGCTGCTGTGTGTATAGTATAAATACATCGTGAGTCTGCGAAACGGCAGAAGCCACTGGACCTTGATGCAACACGGTCTTTTGACCGGCGCACTAATTTCGGTTAGTTTACTAAGAAAAGTCGAAAGTCTATTATGTTTCTATCTTGTATGATTTCAGTTTTGTAATAAAGATACTAAAAGAAGAATTTAGCTTCAAGACTTTTGCTTTCCGATGTCAGTGTGTTGCGTGCAAAAACTTTGAGGTCCTGAGTTAGTGAGGCAGCCAGCTGCTGCACCCATAGCAGAGTTATTCTGTGTGAATCACCTTTATATCCTGTGATGAAGCTCCTCCCATGATGGGAGGGGTCTCTTCCAGTGTGACACTGGCCCGAACCCCACAGGACACAGGGGGTCACTGAATGGTTTTATGAGTATGAGAATTAACTAAAGGTCACACCACCACCATCACTGTCACCAGATCTCAAACCAACCGAACTCATCATTTCACCTCACTCATTCTGCCTATGAACTCATCACTGACCTCAAGGTGGTCATGTGATGTCCTCCCTGTAAAGAGATGGAAATCCCCCCCCGAATGACACATTTTTGAGTTTCATGAAAAACCAGGGAATTCAGCTCCTCTGAAAAAATTTTACCTTTGAAAATATGAGTGAAAAAAAAATGTAATAAAACAGTGGCATCTTCACTCCTGACCTCAGTCGGTCTGTAATCCGTCTGTCTCAGTACCTGCTGGATCTCACATTTGTCGCTTGGAGGCCTCGTCATGACAACCTGCATCCTGGCGTTGTGGTGCACGGCTGTAGGGAAAACATGGAGAAGCTGGTTCACAGGATCTGGAGCTGAGTTTCAGGCAGCTCAAGTCGCTGGCACTCTGTTGGCTGTTTACGTGCTCAAACGCTCAAGCTTTCATCGTGTCCCGCTGAGTCTCTGCTTTTTGAATACATCTGTCATTTATGATGAAGATACAATGCTAAATGTAAACTCTCCTGTTATCTCCAAGTGTAAAAATACATCTTTTGGATTGTAAGAAGCAAGGATATGGAACATTCTTACTTGGAGGGGAGGAGGAGGCGTGGTGACTGGAGATAAATGTTTGTTGACATGCGTTTGAACGCTGTTTTCCTTCGCTGCCTGACGTGCGTCGGTATATGACACCTGTGATTTATTTCTGGAATTTGCACTCTGTTGTACACATTCCAAAGGGATAGGATTTGAAGTCCGTCCAAACGGCGAGATTGAATGTTATCTACTTTCCCCCTGCCTCGGTGAAAAGGACCCACCTTTCCTTCAGAACACAATGGGTCCAGATCTGGCAACCCACACACACAGAATGATGATGGCAATCAGAGACCTGCGCAGATCCTGAGAGGTGCTTCAGGATAATGTTTACCTCGTATCTGCTGTGGAAATGGAGGCCAGACGTTGAAAATCCTGGTTCAGAGAGTAAAAGTCAACGAAATTTTGTTCTGTTCAGGAGGAATTCCTCATTGGCGTAATTCCTCAGTGGCCAGTTACCAACTATCTAATGGATTCTGCGAACTGATTTCATGGATGGAGAAAACACATTTCTTCACTTTTACTTCCTGACTCATGGACTCTTCATATTCTGGAAACTGTGGTGCATCCTCAAAAGTGCAGACTATACTGCGATTAATTTAGCATGCTAGCTTTTATGATGTGATGATGTTATAGTTAAGTGTTGCTCCTAGTCGTAGTGATGGCTGGAGTCTGCATTTCTACGCCCTTCAGTGCTCCCAATGTCCCAGAGAGTCTGTCTGTGGCACTGAGCCGGGCTCTTTCTGTCTGTGTTCAAGGTACCGCAGGTAACTATTATAAAAATAAATTCTTTCTTATTTGCTGAAATTGTTACTGTATACTGACAGTAATTCATGAGACTGATAATCCGTAAAAAGCTCAGGTACATTGGGCTTCTCCCAGTGCATCTAATGGCATTGGCAAGAATCCACCGCGCCCAAGCAAAATTAACCGATCAGAGCCAGATGGCATTTTTGACGCAGTGTCAATCACCTCTAGTTCACAAGCTGTTCAATTTCACTAACTGCAGGTTTAAAGACGCTTGGTAAAAAGGGAGGGAATGTCAGTAGAGTGTTTAAATGTGCTGCATGCTAATGTTGAGTGGATTGGTATGTGCAGATTCACCTGCATGTGTGTTGTGCTTGTGTGCACAACACAAAAACACACTGCTTAAAGGTGTTCGCAGCTGTTATGCCAGTTTCAGGATGTTGTGGCTGCTTGCACCAACAGGGAGTGACAGATTGAGACGCATTATCTTAATTCTAATGATTGGTTACTAAATCCTTTCACTTTGCGTGCACATACATGCACAAACACACACACACACACTGCTTCCCTTATGAACATACTGTGCTTGAAAAAATATAGATATGCGCACCTTAAGCACGCATGCTCGTTTGCACTCCTTAGTATGCATGCTTGCTCACTTTTTAGGGCACACACTCACAAGACACACGGTCAAACACTTATCCAATGAACCTGGGGTCAGGCATGTTCAGCATCACTGTAATTCACTCACATTCTTCTCTAATTGGAGAAACTCCCACAGGAAGTGATGAGATTTCACCACTGGAGCAAGGGCTGGGCCCACACTTACAACTGATCTAGGACCAGGTTTTTCATGTCAGTACCCTTACCTGATTTATGATATTCTGATGCAAACGTCATCCTGGATCAGCTTTTGCGGTCTATTCTGGCTAAATTCCCAGCCTGGCTCTCTCAAACTGCCACCCGATGACCTTCCAGTTTAAAAAAAAATTTTTCTCCAAACCTCAGCTGATTTGCGGTGAACATTCTGGCACAAAATGGCTGCTGTGCATCGTTCATGCGAGTAGAACACAGTGATGGCCAGATTAAGACTAGTTTACATCTCTGTAAACCACTTTTACGCTTGAGATGCTGTGTGATTTTATGTATTTGAGGAATCGGTGAAGGTAGCCAGAGAGGACTGAGAATGTAGCTCATGAACACACGGTTGGGTCACCCTCAGCAGTGTGTGGAGTGGTTTGCAGCAGTAATGCAGGGCGTCTTAATGGGTCTTCTATGGGTACAACTGCTCTCCCCTGGTTGGCTCACAGACGCATACCAAAGGCTTAACATGCCTGTGGTGTTACGCTGGACTCCTCTGTGGGATTGAAGATGCTCTACTGTCTCAGGGGAGGAGCCGGTGGTCGATAGTGGTGTTGAAGTTGACGGGACGTATGTCTGTTCTTCCTCATTTGCAATTTAAGCCTCTGTCTGTCAGAGCAGACGGAGCTGCTGTACGCCTTGTGTCCGTCACGCTAATTCAAACACGGGTTCAGACTCCACGTGCTGAGAACCTGTCTTCTGGGTCTGTGATGATTCGAATGATTATTACATGTTAATGGTTGTTAACATGGGATCTGAGCTTGAGTTCAGTTCCAGCTGTCAACGCTGATCTTTGCTGAGGAATCAGTCGGTCGAGCTTGTCTTTATGTTGTCTGTGCTAGGATTGCGAAAGGTGACACCGAGCTAGAATGTTCAGACCTCATTTCATTGGAGTCTTGAATTTTAATTTCATCATCTAATAGATGAGGAAAGAAAAATTTCTGCTCTCTGCCAATCAAGATGATCCTCTTACAGGTTCCTGGTTATTAGAACCATCAGTGGTGAGAAGTTCATTTTCAGTGACTTAATAAAAGAAGGCTTATCTACTTTGTAAGATCTCCTACTCTACATAAATTGTCTTCTATCAAATTGTCCTGGAGAATTGAGGTCTGACACTTTGTGTTAGCCTGTTTGTGTGGGTGTGTGCATTTGGGATTTTAGCACGTAAAAAGGGACTCTGTTTGGGAGTGTGACTCATGTTATAGCTCTGTGTGGGGGGGGTTTAGATTTGAGGAGCTGCTCTGTATATTGGGGGCGGCGAGAATCTGTCGTCTGACTCACACACTGCAGTGTCCTTCCCCCGTCACACTCGGCCCACAGTCTGCTGTAAGCTCCTCAGCTCTGCATTACTCATTGATTTTGTGCAGGGAAAAATACTTTCGATTTTATTCTCCTGTTTCTGTGTGAGATCTGTGCCGAAGGTCTGGACAGCACAAATCCGTAGATTTGGTCTACCTGCAATACATTTTTTTGCACTAAGAATTTACAGAACTGTTGCCTAATTTTAGATTTCTATTCTCGTCATGACCATAGTTTGGGAACGCCATCAAAGGCATCAGTCCTTCCTCTTTGAGGGGTGAGGTTAAGATGAGTTTTTGAGTGATAAAGTTAAGGTGAGTAAAGTTGGGGTGCCTTGAAGTTCACATCTTTGTCATGTCACTGATTCTCTTTGGCTGTAAAAGGGCAATTTTAACTTTTCGGTCAGCCTGTCCTGTATGTCTTTGGGCCATGAAGGGCACTCGTGATCACAGGGAGAGTGCACAAACTCTGCACCAAAAGGCCTCAGTCAGGATTCAAGCTCACAACCCTCTGGCTGTTTAGCAGCAGAGAGCCACAGTACTGCTCTCAGTGTAAACACTGCTGTGTAAACAGGGCTAATTTGTTAATATGTGGAGGTTGCGTAAGTCTGCAAAATACCTGTCGAGGTAATACAAAGATAACTGAGCTGTGCTCCTTCCTTCCTACCCAGCATGCACTGTGTATGCCGTTTCAATGCTCCCAGATCCCTCTGCACCTTTGCAAGCCGCCCTTAATCAGACCTGAGCTTTATGGGGTACCAGGGCCTTTAAGACGCCCAGAGAAGGACATCTTTGCCTCAGGGCACTCTCTTCATACCAAGGTCCGCTTCCTTTAGCTGGTATGACTCATAATTCATTTTCCTCGAGCCGCGCCTCAGGAGGGCTGTTCTGCTGCTGAGGCCGTAAAAAAAAAAAAAAAAAAAAAATTCATACGGTTAGCATCCCTCACTTTTCAATTTTCTGCGGTGGGAGGGAGGTTTTTTACTGTATTATGATAAAAGTCTGGGATCCAAATAGTGCAACAAATCTGAATCAGGATTTCATGCTTTACATTAAGAATCGAATCTGCTCGACTAACCCTTAGGTGCAGCGGTGACTGACAGGCGAACTGATCGTGTGCAGCATGGATCGGGATTCTGAGCATTTTTCTCACTTTCTTTTTGCCGCAAGTTTAACAGTCTTTTTCAAAATAAAAAAATTAATTGGATGCTGATGGATTTTTCTGGGGCTGGCGGGGATGGTAACCAGCTACTTTTTTTATGGCCTAATAAACGTCCTTGCTCTCTTAAGCTGCTTTCACACCGGACGCGAAACGAATTTTTCGCACTACAGATTACATTCAAAGTCAATGCAAAGCGCGTCTTTGCATTGACTTTGAATGTGATCTGTCGTGCGAAAAATTCGTTTCGCGTCCAATGTGAAAGCAGCTTTAACAAGGTGTCTGGCCGCTGCTCCCAGCGGTTCTGAGTCGCTCCCCGCTCGTCACGAAAAATGTGAAACCGCCTGCGTCTGCCTTGTGTTACAGCTGCCTGCATCTCTCACTGAATCAGTCTCCATTCCCAAAGAAGTAACGAGGGCACCTCTTGGACGTGGCAGCTGTTCCTTTAGGGAACTTTTACAATAAAAGTCCTGCTGTATCAGTGTGAGAGCTGTGCCTCCGTAGCATTAGCGTTTGAACAAGAAGCTGTTTATGTTGATCAAGTAGAATGAAAGTGCGCGGCACAGTATTGCAGTGGTCAGCACTGCTGCTTCACAGCAAGAAAGTTGGGGGTTTGAATCTGGCCTGGGGCCTTTCTGTGCTGAGTTTGGGCGATTTCCTCTCACAGTCCAAAGACATACATGTCAGGCTAATTGGAGACTCTAAATTACTCGTAGGTATGAATGTGTGAGTGAATGGTGCTTGAATGGTGTGTGCCCCCTGTGATGGATTAGCGACCTGTCCAGGTGTGCGTTTTCCAAAACCATAGTTGCTAACTAAGTTAGCAACTTATATAGTTCGTCCATTCATAGTCAATGATTCCAACTATGTAAGTTAGCATCTGTGCTTTCGGGAAACACACCCCAGGGTATGTCCTTGCTTTTCACCCATAGTCAGTTGGGATTGGCTACAGCTGCCCTTGTGACCCTCGTGAAGATCATCTGAAACTGTCTGATGCGTTTGATTTGTATTGTAATTGATTCCTCCTCCTTGGCTGGGGTGTAAGAGTCCTTGTCCTGGAGGATTAAAGTGTCTCCGCAGATTTTACGCAATGACTTGACTTTAGTCGTCAGCCAGTTTAAGTCCTGGAAACAAGCTCAGAAAATCAGCTGACAGTGGTCTTCCTAGAAGTCCGACATTGTTAATTTAGGGTATGTGAACTTGAACATCTGTAATAACTCTGAAATGGTTCACCGGGAGGTCATGTGACCATATTTTGACCCCACAGTAAAGTTATCCTCTCGTATTCCCAGCTGGCTGGGCTCTGGGCAGTGTAGAGTTGGGAGTTTTGTCTTTTACATATAACAAATCATGAGAAAATGCAACTGTCCTCCCCTGATGTTTATGAACTCAAACTTAAACCATGTTATCAGCACCTGATATTTAAACTCCAGCCACACCCAACCATTGAACTCCTGACATTTTCCTTTTGTTGTAAATACTGTGTATTGCACTGTGGGCTTCACTGCATCGTATTTTCAGCTAAACATGATTACTTTCTCCGGTTTATTCTTAGACTGCAGCACAAATGACAACATCATTAAACATCTGTATTGGACTTGAGATCCAATACTTAATTAGCAATACGTAAAGCTTTTGGTCAAATGCTTGGAAATTCTTGCTGATGATCTGAAACGTCTCTCTTCACCAGTGTCATGTTGTTGCCGAAAACGATCAGGGATTAGCGAGGTTTCTAAGCAAGCGAAGGCATCTCAAGAGTTAAGTGTGTGAAATGCTTATTTTGCCCTGAGTCTGGTGTTACGGCCAAACCACACACTTCATCCTGTTTATCCAAACAGCATAGCGCACACATGAGGAACATTCTAGCGCAGCAGTTTCCTTTACAGGATTTGAACTGGCAGTCTGTCCATGAACCGCTGCACGACACAGCTGCTCTCTTCCAGCCTTTGTATTAGTCCCTGGGCGGAAATTGCCAGTGTGTCACAAACCGAGCGGTACTTTGTGCCCCGTGCTGTCAGCTGCCGCAGGCTGTCGGAATGATAGGTCACTCACTGCTGCTCTCCGGATAGCGGTAATGGAGGCACCGTGAGACTGGAGGTGAAAGCCTTTGTTTAAATCTCTTTTATAAAGAGAGGCCCAGTGTCTGACCTTGTCCGGAGCAGCAGTTAGGCCTACAGCATGTTGAGCCGCAGTGGGGATGTACTGGCTCAGGCATTGTTCAGAACCTCTACTGGATTTTGTGGAAATGTGACATTTTTATACAATATTTCTCTCCATTCAGTTTGAGAAATTTGACTCAAATGTCAACCAGAATAAATGGCACTTCACCCATGTTAGGCCTCCGCGCGCTCATGTCTCTCTCTGCTGAACGGAGTTACTGTGATAAGATGGTGATGTTGTTTCTGCAAGTGGCAATGAAGCTTTTTAGTGGGTTGGAGGTTAGTAGAAAACTCACGTGTGTTGTTGGTAACACAAAAGGTGCAATAAGTGTCTGTTTTGTGATGCATGTATTGTGGGATATAATACAGGCGTTCGAAGCTGAGTTCTGTGGTGTATGTGGTTGGGCATAAGAAAGGTGTTTTAATTCTGTTCTGTGGTTGGTGTGATGTAGGTGATTAGAAAGGCATCACAAATATCTCTCTCTCTCTCTCTCTCTCTCTCTCTCGACAGGAAGGTGTGGTTGAGTAAGGTGGGCAGTCCCGGATCACGGATCAGCCGTGCAGTTTTCTCAAACGAGAGAGAGATCCCTAAACTGGAGCTGTCAGGATTCTGCACTCGCTACTAAAGCTTAGCTTCCTGCTGGCCAGGGAGGGGCGCTCTTGTGCTTCACCTCACCTAATCATGCGCTGCAGGGCTGCCAGGTATTGTGTGATGCGGTCTAACATGCTAGGACTGCGCTTGATATGAACAAGCCGCCCAGCACCCCTGTCCCTATTATTCTGCCACCCAACACCCCTGTCCCTATTATTCTGCCACCCAGCACCCCTGTCCCTATTATTCTGCCACCCAGCACCCCTGTCCCTATTATTCTGCCACCCAGCACCCCTGTCCCTATTATTCTGCCACCCAGCACCCCTGTCCCTATTATTCTGCCACCAAGCACCCCTGTCCCTATTATTCTGCCACCCAGCACCCCTGTCCCTATTATTCTGCCAGGCTGAATTGACTGGACTCTGCTTTGCTGTAGTGGCTCAGTCAGCCTTAGATCTCAGTGTTGTAACTGAATGTAATTCTGCACATTATCAGCTGATGTTGTGTTGTGTCAATAAATCACATGAGCAAAGCTGGATCATTACTACACTGTCCTTATTCCTTCAACCAATGGTGATAAAACTACCCGACTTCTTCAATAAGCCTCGCTGCAACATCTTTCTTTGTTAAAGTCAAACATCGTTGAAACTTTTCGTTTAGAAACACAGTATTTGGGTTAGGGATTATGTCTTGGGAAATTATCCAGCATGACTGTTTATGTCCTACTGCCCTACTAATGCGATCCTGTGAATGCTGTTGATATTAAGTTAGTTTTTTTCCTGGATGTTTGTTGATTTTATGTGTGCTGGTTTATTTGAGGTAATGAGGGACAGTTTATATGCACTGCAGTTTAGGAAACAGGCAGCTGTTCTTCACAGCATTATTTTTCTTCACAAGTACAGAACTGTTCACAGCCATCATCTCTGATGATATGCTCTGTAGTCTGCTATTGCAGTGAACAAAAGTATTATACATTACTGTATGTGAGGTTCTGGCCAGTGAGAGAGATTTAGGTTTTTGACTTTTTAATTCGCTACCCTGGATCTGAAAGCATGAATGACTGTGGTTGAAGTAGAGACTCTTTGACCCTCAGAGCTCTCCTTGCAAGAGCTCTTTTAAACAAGTTGGCACATGATAGGTTTTCATCAGCTTTGAATTAGATTTCTCACATCACTGAGCGACACTACTTGTATTTAGCGCTCTAAGGGTTATGATCTAATTTGTGTGACTGTGTGAGATTTGTATACTGTGTCCTGACATCTGACAGTTTGATGTTTGAGACAATGAGATACGGCCCTCGTGTGTGAGATAGGAGACAGGTGCAGATTTCGCCGGGCCCCTGCAGGGCCCCTGTGCCCACAGCAGTCTGTGCCAGCTCAGGGCCCGGGGCACAGCTGGCACTGAACTGCAGCTGAGGTGACCGGCACATTGGACCAGCTGTGGGTGGGAAAATTTCACCTTGTGCTGATTCTACACTCAGGTCTCTCTGATCTGCTGCCTGTGGTTGACAGTGCTGAGGACTGCGTCACTTTTTGCTGAACCCCGATACCCTCGGGCCTGCCTCTCGGCCAGAGACTGGATGCACATTCCATATGAGATCAACTGGGGCTCCCAGTGTCATGGTCTTGGATCTCCCTTAAATTTCGGTAGAATGTTGTACTTGGGGCCAAATGAAGAAATACCAAGTTTTAGCTCAATACCCCCAGCGGTTTTCACTTTCTGGGGGGTCAAAAAAGTGGGCGTGGCACTCTCAGATGCGGCAAAATGAATTATAGCCATTTTCATGAGGCCATAACTAAAAAATTAATACAGATATGGACTTCATGTTTTCAGGAATTACTAACCTTCCATAAGTAAACAATTTACAAGTAAAAGGAACAAAATTAACCCATTCATGTCTTTGCTGTCGTCGTTCAAAAACAGGCAGAACCCAAAATTTGGCACATTTCAGGTGGCCCTTTCACCCGAACAGAATGAGAAATCTCAAAATGTTTTGTCTCTTAGTGTAAGCGCACATACTCCGGTCTCCATTGGAATATTGATATCTTCCATATATTTTGCGGTTGTTCTGTGGTGGGGGCAATTATGATCCCCTGTCTTGGGGGGTAACCCATTTTCGGGCCGTTTTTTCTCAATGGGAATATCCTCCGATTTTTACGGGACCTATATCATTAGAAAGCTCTTTGTCTGTACTTTCACCACAAACAAGTTTTAAAGTGGTCTCTCAATTGCTTCATTATTAAAATTGTATCCAAAAGTTGCACTTTTTATGGTTTTGTACCATTTTCATACATATTCATGTACAAAATCAGCACATTTCAGAAGACATTGCAATCTCTACTGACAATTTTAGGTATTTACTGTGTCACTCATTAGATGGCAACACGACCCGATGCTCTAATTTGGGGGCAGCACCCACTAATTAAAGCACATGGCCTCAAGAGACATTATGGCTTCAACTTCCAATCCTCCGCTTGATCCACTCCCCTGTACTGCTGGAAAAGTCAGCAGGTCTACAGATGACTGTCATCGAAAGACATACAATGCAAGGCAAGTTTCTTACAAATGAGGAACCCGGTGAAAGTGAAAGTACATGTATAGCCACATTTAGGCCTTGAACAGTGCACATACTACGCTGATACCTCCCACTATGGACTGCAGACCTGAACAACTGAGCTGATGATCAGAGAGTGGTCTTTCCTCAACTGCTTTCATTTTGATTTTCAGAAAACTTCGACCGGAAATGCTTTCTGCCTTTAATCCAAGCCAAGGAATATTTGTGCAAGAAAACCTGCTTGTGATGATGGCAAACCGATGCAGTCTCTGTCTCGAGTTCACTTTGCAGAAGATGCTCATCAATACCAGTGTCTTTGAACCTCGATAAAGTGACTCCAATGACTATCATAATAAGGAGTTCTTTTTGCCCAGGATCAAAGGCAGAAAGCATTTCCGGTCGAAGTTTTCTGAAAAACAAAATGAAAACAGTTGAGGAAAGACCACTCTCTGATCATCAGCTCAGTTGTTCAGGTCTGCAGTCCATAGTGGTGGGTATCAGCGTAGTATGTGAACTGTATAAGGCCTAAATGTGGCTATACATGTACTTTCACTTTCACTGCGTACCTCATTGGAAGAAACGTACCTTGCATTGTATGTCTTTCGATGACAGTCATCTGTAGACCTGCTGACTTTTCCAACAGTACAGGGGAGTGGATCAAGCGGAGGATTGGAAGTTGAAGCCATAATGTTTCTTGAGGCCATGTGCTTTAATTAGTGAGTGCTGCCCCCAAATTAGAGCATCGGGTCGTGTTGCCATCTAATGAGTGACACAGTAAATACCTAAAATTGTCAGTAGAGATTGCAATGTCTTCTGAAATGTGCTGATTTTGTACATGAATATGTATGAAAATGGTACAAACACACTGTGCACGAAAACCATAAAAAGTGCAACTTTTGGATACAATTTTAATAATGAAGCAATTGAGAGACCACTTTAAAACTTGTTTGTGGTGAAAGTACAGACAAAGAGCTTTCTAATGATATAGGTCCCGTAAAAATCGGAGGATATTCCCATTGAGAAAAAACGGCCCGAAAATGGGTTACCCCCCAAGATAGGGGGTCATAATTGCCCCCACCACAGAACAACTGCAAAATTTATATAAGATATCAATGTTCCAATGGAGACCGGAGTATGTGCGCTTACACTAAGAGACAAAACATTTTGAGATTTCTCATTCTGTTCGGGTGAAAGGGCCACCTGAAATGTGCCAAATTTTGGGTTCTGCCTGTTTTTGAACGACGACAGCATAGACATGAATGGGTTAATTTTGTTCATTTTACCTGTAAATTGTTTACTTATGGAAGGTTAATAATTCCTGAAAAAATGAAGTTCATATCTGTATTAGTTTTTGAGTTATGGCCCCATGAAAATGGCTATAATTCATTTTGCCGCATCTGAGCGTGCCACGCCCACTTTTTTGACCCCCTAGAAAATGAAAACCGCTGGGGGTTTTGAGCTAAAACTTGGTATTTCCTCATTTGGCCCCATATACATCATTCTATTAAAATTTAAAAGAAATCCATGACCATGACACTGGGAAGTTCCTGGAATTTGGTTGATTTTATGCGGAATGACCCGCAAATCCACCTGGCTGGAGCAAAATACCGGGCTGGAATCTTGCTTTCAGAATCTGGATTGTCATCTTTCTGCCCGACTGTGAACAGCAGCCCTTCTCGCCTATGTGTGATGTTTCTCCAGTAATGGTTTACTTATAGTGTATTGGCAGCATTTTTTAAAGTCTACTTAATCTGTAGCTACCTTGCTCAGATGGCTAACTTTCAAAGTTGGTCCAAGAAAGAAGCGGTGCAGTCGCCGCTGAAGGGGTGGCAGTGATGTAAATCCTGTTCCTGTTTTAGATCCTTCAACACAGAGAGCACACAGGCCAGCGAAGACCACCCCTGCCTCATTTGGCGAAAGTCGGAAAAACGCTCTACACGCACAGTGTCGTCCTCATGAACAGAGATGCGGAGCTAGAATTGAGTTGTGAGTGTTCCCTGGAGAGCACTGGATGTTGTGTGTTTGCGTTTCTGACACTGTAAACATCCTGTAGCTGAGTTACACAGCTGAGCTTCCTCTGTAAGGTCAGGCAAAGCATTGAGCTGTTAGTGGTTCAGTTCTGGTGGCCCAGCTGGGATTCTGGGCTCAAACCTGGCCAACACAGCACATCACTGAACCCTCATGCCATTAACAAACCTTATCTAAGACGTGTCCATGGAGCCTGCATTATATATCACTATTTAGCAGAAGCATTTATGCTAAGTGGGTTTTTTATAGAGTTGAGGCGTGATAATGTGTCTCGTCGCAGCGGTTGTACCAATGTGGGTAATGCTGCTCCATCAGAGACTGCGTTCTTGCGGTATCATTACGGCACTATTTTGGGTTACTGCTGCAGTGCCGATACGAAGCTGCTCTGCAGTAATCATCCACTAATGATTTAAAGTCATGCAACAAATACCATAATAATAATAGTAGCAAGAATAACAGCAATATGATTCTTTTATGAAAACAAAGACGACTTTGTGCGTATGTGTGAATACATACAGAAGAAAAATCAAGAGGTCGACTTCAGTAAAATGGCAGCGCAGTTATGCTCGTGTAAGAGTCTCACCGGGATCGACTGCTTTCAATCCCACAGTTAGTCTGATCTCATTCCTTCTCCTTTTTGCACAATTTTGGGGATTAATGACCCTTTCCAGCCCACACTGATGAGCCTGTAACCCCTGGAGTGGACTGAACAGGACATGATGTCACTTTTTCAACTTTTTCAGTTATTTTTACCCATAATCCCTCCAGGAAGAGGCCTGAATCGGTCATGTTGAAATTTTTTATGGGTTTTTTGTGACTGGGACTGTTTTGAATTTCAACTTTTTTTGCTGCTGTCTTGACCAGGACTCCCTGGAAGAAGAGATCTTTTATCTCAATGGGACCTTCCTGGCTAAATAAAGGATAAATAAAATAAATAAAAAACTAAAATCCTTTATTAACAGAATCCACTCTGTCTGCGGGGTTCCCTATGAATTGATTACGTAGTTTTCGTTGTAGTACCTGAATCCTGTCTCGCTGTAGACTGGATTATACCTGTGGCTGTGTGGTCATGAATGATCTGTACGCGGTCAGAAGCTTCTATTGGCTCAGCGCGCTTCATTATTTATGTATTTTAGATACATGATCATCCACAGCTGCTCACTTACAACCTGTGGCCCTCTGGCCTCTAAAGCATTTTCTGACCCTGTGATTTTAACCTGGGTCTGGGCTTCTAGGGGCCCCAAACTTTAATTGATGGCCCCTGGCAGTGGTGATTGTAATCATGGACCAGAGGAATGTTGGGTTATGGTTATGGATGCGATCATGATCACAGACTGACCTGGGACTGAGCTGCCATTTTCTCCTGGGCTCCTGACTGCGGGCCCCGCCCCTCTCTCCCATCAAGTGCGGCCCGGGAAGCGCCCTCAGTGCCGTCTGCAGTTATATTTGTAATTTTAGACAAATAACATCGCAATGAGAGAAGCCATGGTTCCTGAGCCAATCTCAACTGCCAGCTCTGGTGCAATTTCCTGTTTCTCTCCGTTATCCTAAATCTACGTCTCTGCAATCCATTAACTGTCAAAACCAAGCACACAGCATTCTGGGTAGGGGAAGGTCAGAGGGCATGAGAAAATCACTGTTCAGACTCTGAGAGTGTTAAATACACTCTGGGGATGCTCATGCTGTATGGTCTCACTGCAGTTATGATGAATATTTCTGCAGCCACTGACAGGAGGCAGGTATACGGTACACTGCGTGTTTTTGGCTTCCTTAAGGGTTTTGGCAAGATTTTAGCCTCACTTCATAACCTGCTGTGGAAACCCATTCAAACTAATTACATTGTTCCCTCTCTATCCTTCTTGCAGATCATAATTAATTGCTGAATAATTTGCATCTACTTGTGTGTGTGTGTGTGTGTGTGTGTGTGTGTGTGTGTAAAATCCTTGAACATCTGCCATATTTCATAATGGCTACGCATGATCTCCTCGGGGAAACTCAGTTATAAAAAATAACTTCTAGAATGAAGCTGTGATATTTTGCAGAGGCCGATTCGAGAGGAAAGACACAGTAACACAATGGCGGGGTGAGGGAGTTCAGTGATTTTGTGTAAATAAGCAGTGCTGTGCAGTTAGAGCCGGTGGGACTGATTGTGGCAGCTACACTGTAGTGATTAGAGGACTGTGTGTGTTTTGGACATTATGGTTCCAAGGCAAACACACAAAAAATTAATAACCTCAATCACTTTGATTAGAATCTGACTCTGTATGTTGGTTCTACAGTGTGCTGTGTGTGAAATGAGTGGAAGTGTAATTATTCTCCCCTGCTGAGAGTGGAGTTTACGCTGAACGCCAACATCAGTCCTGCCACCATACATCCTGCTCTGGTCATGTGACTGATCTTATGGCTGAAGCGGAACAGGTATATGATTGGATGATATCGGGGTAGAAGACAATTGAGAAAACTATTTAGCAGCTGGCTGTGGTCATGGTGGGCCAGGGGAGGCAGTCATTCCTTGTGCACAGATGAAACCCACAATGCCGCGCTGCAGTGATGGGGACACTGTGCTGAAGGAGATGCTGGCACCTGGATGAGACGTTAAACTGGGGTCTTAACTCCGTGTTCATCGAAGATCCCCTGATAGAGTAGGGACTGTCCTGGCTAAATTCGCAATCCCTCACCTAAACATTCTCTGATTTAATCGGCCATCAAAGATTTCCTCTCCCTCTCCACCTCAGCTGTATGTGGTGAGTGTTTGGGTGAGTGCAAAGCTCTTAGAGGGTCAGAAAAGCGCAAGATATGAATAGAAATATTAATAATTTAAAGCGGTGCAGCGGGAAACCCTGTTGCCTCAGCATGAGGATCGTGCATTTCTGTGTGGAGTTTGCATGTTCTCCCTGTGTTCTCCCCATGTTCTCCCCATGTTCTCCACGTGTTCTCCCCATGTTGTCCACGTGTTTGCGTGTGTTTACTCTGGGTTCTCTGGTTTCCTCCCACACTAAGAGTGAAGTGTGTGTATGCGACAGATTGGCACACTGATCTGGGGTGTGATCTCGCCTCTCACCCACTGTATATTGGGATAGGATTTCATTATTTTATCAGCCCTGTATCGCACTTCAGCCTGAAGGCCGGCCGCTGAGCATAATTGTGTTTTAATACGGTCAAGTTGGAAACCTATATATTGTTTGAAAGTGTGAAGACTCTTAACCCATTTTATGATTCATATATCGAGCAACAATCATTTCATAATGACCCTCAGTCTGATAATGCGGTTCCATGGGTTTTGTTTGTATGGCATTGTACAGGTCTGTCAAGATATGTCGATATTGATGTTCTTACTGCAGTTGAAGTCCAGCAATCAAAACCCATGAGTTTTTAATCTGCAAAACAAGCTAGGATGGGCAAACATCACTAAAACTACTTTCGCTGAGGGACTGTAGCTGCACTTCTTTGTGAATTTCACCATGTTAAACCTTTTGGTGCTTGAATGCAGGGCTGTAGATTGTACAGTAGCCCCATGGGAGCAAAGTAAGCCTTCCCATGACCATTATCTGCTGATCCCGCACTGTAGTGCTGGGAATCCGGAGGGCATGTTGGACTGAAAATTCTGCTACAGATGGAGAAAAGACAAGAAAGAAGGAAGTGGTGAGGAAGATACCGTAGTGTTTGTTGAAACACACAGGGGCATTACCGAGGAAACATCTGTGAAATATTCATTTTTGGTTGCAGTATCATAATACTATAACATGCTGTTGGTTGGGCTTCTGCCTGTGGTTGTCCTGGGCTCGGTCTCAGCACCACAGGGCCAGAGGAAAACACACAGTGTTTTTCTACTGGACAAAAACTTGCATTTTCAGTGTTGTAACTCAATTTTGCTGATATTCTCAGTAATTCTGATGATTGGTGAACCTGAGTGTCACCTTTGAGGATAGACCATAATTAAGCATGTAGTCGAAGTGATTCAAGAACAGTAAGCACTTTAGTTTGAGTGGAAATTTGCAAGCGGAATGTTGAGAGGTTAAGTAATTGCATAACCTTGAGGCTAATGTTTTTTTACCTCAAAAAAGATTAGAGTGGCTGTGCGGCCTTGAGAAAGGCCTCACGCTCTTTGATCTGGGGAGGATTCGCTCCTGTCTCGTCAAATCAACTCAGTATCACTTTGGACAAGAGCATCAGCCAAAGAGCCGCTGTATTGCAGTTGAGTCGTAAAGACTGCTGCGCGGCTCACCCTGTTAAGGCACTGTAGTAGTGCACAGACAGGCTCTATTCATTTGTATTGAATACAGACTGTGGCCAGCAGCCCTTGAGGTCGATGTAAAGGACTGGTATCGCCCAGGGAGGGGAGAATTTCTGTTCTCCATTCAGAATAGCATCTGAATGAGTGTGTGTGCATGGTGTGCTTTCCTCTGTGTGTATGGTGTTGTGTGTGTGTGTGTGTGTGTGTGTGTGTTTTTGCGTGCTTGCTGCTGTGTGTATGTTGGTTTGTGTGTGTGTGTGTGTGTGTTTTTGCGTGCTTGCTGCTCTGTGTATGTTGGTTTGTGTGTGTTTTGAATAGCATCATCCCATTGCTCATTAGTGACCCCTGCTGGTTGATCAGATGCTCACTCTCATTTAAGCCTCAGAATTGTTTCTGGGTGCCAGACCTGCTGACTAACTACCACATGATCAGAATTGAATTACAAATACAATTTAAAAATTCAATTCAATAACGCTGGATTGGGGTATATTAGTAGGACTCATTAACATTGAACTTGAGTTTATTAATAAATTTCTGTGAAACTAAGCTGGATGTTATTGGTTTTTGTTTGCATTATTTTGTCACTATATGTATCACAGTTCACAGTCCTGCCCATACCACTGAGAGAGAGAGAGGGAGAGAGAGAAATCTGATGTATCGGTTGATGAAAGCAGAGAGATGGAGAGGTGTAATTCTGCCCTTGCCCTGGCCCCGGGCAGCGGTCATGTCGGAGGGCATAAAAGCCTCTGCAGAGTGTGTGACTGGGGTTTGGAGGGGAGGAATCAAAGTGAGGCTGATTTACTCTCATCTGTGACCTGCTGTCGCTAAGCACCGGGGCTCAGGCATCCGGGCAGCAGGGGATGTGAGCGGGTCCTACTGCCTCTCCTGTTACAGCGTCCTTCAGGGCTGCCCTTGGAGCTCTATAGGAGCCTGTGGCGGTCTGGATCTGCTACTTTATCTGTACTTATGTGCATGTGCGTGTGTGTGTGTGTGTGTGTGTTTGTGTGAGTATGTGTGCATGGTGTGCTTTCCTCTGTGTGTATGGTGGTTTGGGGGTGTGTGTGTGTGTGTGTGTGTGTGTGTGTGTGTTTGTGTGAGTATGTGTGCATGGTGTGCTTTCCTCTGTGTGTATAGTGGTTTGGGTGTGTGTGTGTGTGTGTGTGTGTGTGTGTGTGTTTTTACATGCTTGCTGCTGTGTGTGTGTTGGTTTGTGTGTGTTTTTGAATGTGGATCAGCATGTGTTAAGCTCTGCCCTTAATTCTTATTGAAGTGCCGCGTTGTTCCTCTGCAGGCGGCCGTTGGGCCTGTAACAGGTCTGGTTCACTGTGTGGCGTCTCCTTTTACAGCCGTCCTGCCCTCTGTATCCAGGCCCGATCTCTGAGGCACGTCGCTCTTTGTGAATGGACAGACTGGAGGGAAGGATTTATTAAGGCTTTGAAATGTTAAGATTATTAATAATGAAATAGAATATTGATGGCTGCCTCAGCATTAAACAGTTAGTGGATTTATATTGTCTCAGAGGGGATATTGGATCCTGCTGAGTCTGTAGAGACGCTCAAAAGTACACAAGCCTGCGCTGCGGAGTGTTCAGTGCTGTCTGAGCTCAGTCCTGTGTGTGTGCGGGCCCCTCAGTCTGGTGTCTGTTAGGGTTTGTCATAGTTTATGGACGGGCCCCACACTGGTGTCTGTTGAAGCTTTGCTCCAGTGTGTGTACGGGCCCCTCAGTCTGGTGTCTGTTAGGGTTTGTCATAGTTTATGGACGGGCCCCACACTGGTGTCTGTTGAAGCTTTGCTCCAGTGTGTGTACGGGCCCCACACTGGTGTCTGTTGAAGCTTTGCTCCAGTGTGTGTACGGGCCCCACACTGGTGTCTGTTTGGGCTCTGGGGCCGGTTGGACCAGCTGAATGTAAGTTAGAACTAAACCATTGGTTGCATAAACTGATTCTAATTTGCAACTTCAGCAGCAACTACATGTTTCTGTGCAGCACTAAGACCCATGAGTGGAATGCACGGCAACGTTTAAATTAAATATTTATGCGAGCCCCTGACCTTTCCTAGCTGTTATAGCAGACGTCCGTGATGTTATGGCACTTACGCTCACATCAAAGAATTGGTTAATGAGGATGAACCATGAATTTGAGGACAAGTATGTTATAACTGGCGAAATAACACACACAGTGTTTTCGAGGTCGGGGAGGGGAGCAAACTTGCTTTTCAACATCAACTAATTATAAGGGATAGGCTACATCCATCGATGATGATGTTACGCCAGCTAAGCTACCATTATTTTCGCGCCTCGTCTAGAGGAAAAATGTTGGTGATTGTCATGAGGAATTATGAAAATTATTTGAACTTTCAAATGATGTTATGTCCAGCTTTATTTGATTGAATGTGTGATTGTAGATGTCAATAGTGTTATTGTAATTCTTTGCTGGCATGTTTGTTATTTGCTCACTTAGTCTTATTTAACCCTTAAATGCCCCCTGTGACAAATTTGTCACACGATTTTGGGGGTTGTCAAAACCGCTGACTCCACATAAATTTTGCAACCTAATGCCCATAGTGACATATTTAGGCCATCAGTGCTGCCATCTGATGCATAAAAGTGGAACTGACCCTACACTGGCTGCACCAGCTGACCTTTCCAATATGGCCGCCCCCATGGTGGAATGCACACGATAGATCAGCACCCATTCATCAGTGGATAAAGTAGACAGGTAAGCTAATGAAAAATAAGCTATGCCTAATACTTCAGCTATATGTCAACTGTTTTATCATTCAAGTCATTTTAGCAATAATGTCCCCGAAATGCCCATTGTGACATATATGTCACAAAACTAAAATGAGGTCAAAGGTCACCAAAAATTAAAAATTACTATTGGGTTGTTATTAGCCCCTCCCCAGGACATATTACAGAATACATATTTTTTTCTTTCAACTTTTACTATAGTTGGGTATTTAAGGGTTAAAATTCTGTCCACCTGAGACATGAACTTCCTATTTACAAATTCGAGGGCAGGTCATTGGATACGTATTGGTTTTTTGAATAGTCTACAGCTTACTAAGTCTTGTATTAGGAATAGACAGTGCAGCAATGTTACATCCTCATTAGAGTGTTCAGTTCGGAATACGAATCGCACAGTTGTGACCTCACACTTTACAGGGTTCCATTCCTGTGGCACCTGTTGCATTACATTCAGCCTGAGAAGTGTAATTACTGCCAGCCCTGTCACAGTGGGTGGGAATATGCGGCCATGGCGATGATGTCGGTGTTCTGGAGGATTCTGGGCCTTCAGCCAATCCTGTCCTTTCTTCCCCCCTCTCTCACACAGACGGACTCGAGCTGGACTGCTGAGCCACAATGGTGGTCCTGTTTTTATTTTTTCAGGATTAAGTCCTGATATTTTTGGGCCATTGTATGATCCTCAAAATACGTGCACAATGAGTCACAGTTTTTTTATTGTTGCCCCAAGCCTCGATGTTAATAAGGAGAAACATGTAACGAAAACCTTGTGTATTTCTGATAACATTTCGCTGCCCTGGTCACATCGATTTTCAGCAATTTAAACCCAGCTTCATGCTTTGAAATCGATTGCATAATCAAAAGTAATCACCATCTTTTTAGTTATTTTCCCAAGCTTAGATAAGAATTAAAAACCACATTTAGCTGAAACTTTGTATTTTTCTGATAACAGAACACCAGGTTGTATCCGGTTTTAAGTGTAGATTTCTGAGGGTGACAATGTTCAAGTTCTTATAATAGCAGCAAGCGTGCTAAAACTTCATATCCATGAAATACGGTCGCCCTCAGGCGATATCACTGCTCGGCCGGTTACTGTTGCTAGGCGCATTCATTATCATGGCGCTCGGCCACACAGAGCTGTGCACGTACAGCGCCTGTAGGTACACTGAGCTGCTGATGTGCTCATTGTGAAGTGCTAACCGCCTAGGGGCCCCGTTTAACTCACATTGTGTCCTGTCTCTGACATCACATCCCTCTCCAGACACTAAACACCGCTGGCTTTGTGGCTCCTGTTCTAGAGAAGGCTGTGCGGACTCGGGCTGATGGGAGAACACTGGCGTCCACGGCGGGGGATGAAGTTACTGCTAATTGGACAGCCTGAGAGCTATTTAAAATCTTGACTTTATTATAGACCTGTGTCAGATGCTGAACTATTTAATCATAGCTTTACTTGCAGTGAGCACCATAATTTATTGGACAGGGATTTTTTTTATTTTTATTTTGGTCGTGTAATTTAGCACTTTGGGAGGATACAGTGAAGTGCAGACCCAGCTTTAATGTGAGCCTGTTTTCATCCACATCAGGCAAACTGTTAGGAAATGACAGGCCACAGCATTAGCTTCCAGTTGGCAGTTTATTCAAGTCAATGGGATGAATAATTAGCTAGCTAGCTAGCATGCTAATGCTTTTCGCCATTAACTTAATAAATTCAAGTTTTTATGATGATAGTAACTCGTGTGGCTTAGTACTTCAATGACAAAAAGCGCTAGCATGCTAGCTAGTGAATTATTCATCCCATTGAATTAAATAAACTGTAAACTAGAAACTAATGCTCGCAGTGGTTACTGGTTACCAGCAAGAGGATTGATAATGTTACCTTGTTTGCCAATGAACAGTACCTGACCAATCGTGATGCGAGAAAGTTGTACTACATGTGTAATACCAAAGCTGTATCTCATATCACACCAATTTTTATCATTAATGGGATATACATTTATATGCTCAGTGCAGAATTCTTTGTCACTCTTTGGTAAAAAACTGAAAATGTGGCCACAGTTCAGTCCCAGACAAAGGTTTGGAAACACTTTGTGTCATATTACTCTGTTTTTTGTGAAATTTAAGAGGTTTCACTTGTACTTATAATTTCAAATAGCGCGCATTGAGGGGTACATAGTCAGAAGTTAAAAAATAATTTGCTTCACACAAAAGAAAAAATAAATGAAGTAAAAATGAAGCTGCTTTGGATTATTGGACTGGAAGGTCAGAGAGAAGCAAACTTCCAGTGCAGCACATCTGTGGGAACTTTGCTGTGTAAACTGCAGTCATCATGTGACGCCTCTGTAGAAAGAAATATGAGTTTACTCAGCGATTATTATTACAAACAGTGGACAGCCTTAAGGATTTAAGATTTTGAGTTTTTTCTTTTTTGAAAAATAAAAGGTTCTTTTTTATCATTATTGTTTGAAAAATGCGGGTGTGTCCAAAGTTTTGACTGGCACTCTATATCAGTGTGTAGAGTCAGGTGCAAAATTATTGGTGCCCTTGAAACAACTGAAGAAAAAAGGCTGTGTTTAATGAATGACACAGTTAATATGAGGGGAAAAAATACCAAGAATAAATCTAAAAACATGGAAGTATATTTTTTTTACTGATATGCTTTAACTTAACAATTAACCCTTAGAGCACTGTATAAATTTTTAAGAAATTAAAAATGTAATTATTCTGAGCTGATGAAAACCTATCATGTGGCAACTTGTTTAAAAGAGCTCCCCTGCAGGAGCTCTTTGAAACAACTTGCCACACGATAGGTTTTCAACAGCATCTGATTTTGATATCTTACAACATTGGGCAACCATATTGCGTATAGCGCTGGAAGGGTTAATGTGTTGCCACATGCAGCCCTTTTTCATTGCTTTTTTGAAGGGCGCCAAAAATTCTGCACCTGAGCGTGTGCTCAGTCAGCCCTCCTGTCAGAGCGAAAGTTAAACACTATTCTCATGCATCCGCGGGAGTGTTTTCATTTCACCCCCAATTCACTGTCGCCTGGGAAACGGGTCTGAGCTGAAAGGAGCAGAGGAGGCCGAGGTCACAGTCAGCTGCATTCCCGGAGCTGTGGGGGACTGTCCCGGGTAGCGCCTCCGCTGGGACAGGGGAGAGGTGGAGGGAGAGGAGATCAGAGCCAAAATGGGGGGATTTATGCCCCCCTCTCAGATGCTGTTGGCACAGGTGGAGGCGAGCTGCAGAGTTTGGGCTCCTGTCAGCAGCGAAACGCCCCAAAGTCTCTCTTTCTAAGAGTGAGGACCTCCTCTCTGCTGGGTCATGGGCTGTCTGTTCAGACGAGTGAGGGAACAGGAGTACCAGGTAGGACAACCCTACAGAACATGGCGAGACCATAAAGGCAACGCGCAGAAAAACTGCGGGATTCAAACCCACAAGCTTTGTGCCGCCCACACAAAGAAGCTGTTTTATTTGTCAGTTTTGCCCCTGTTTATTTAGAGTGCCTGATTTGGGTGACTATACCCAGGCAGAAGCTCACACTGTAAAGTGCATGAGTTCCTCTGACAGCCATAATGCAGATCTGCTTTTCTTCACTCTGTGGGCCGTCAGTTGGCCTGGTTTGGTACACATCTCAGATACATCTCCCAGCATGCACCAGGGTCACAGGGCTACACTGTTGGTGACATCATACTGCGTTAAATCCCATCTGAGACCCATGGGGGAGGAGCTTAGCAAAGCTCCAAGAGGAAATGAGGTCATTTATTATTGCTTGCCAGGGAACATGGACACGACCTCATTTCCTGCCACGTAGAGATTAGAGCAGGGCGTTTTTCCATTGCTTGTGTATATTAAGCTAATGTTTAAATGAGTGTACCTAAAGACTGAGTGTCATCAGTGAGATTAGAGTGTAGTTGACTGTATTTAGCTCATCTGCATTTTGGCTGTGACACACCTTTAAATGGATTTAAATCCTTCACAGGTCATGCAAATTGATGTGAAAACCCTCAAACTGAAATGCACTCTGTCTTTGCATCAGTATCCACTGAACAACTTAGGAACTGCTGTCATTTAAATTGTGTTGCCATCCAAATGCTGATGGAGTTCACTGTGTATAATTATTACCATGTAGAAGCTCAGCACTGATCTGCCCTTAAAGCTTAAGATGTCCGCCTGATCTCCATGACCTCCGAGTCCTCGGAACCCCCTCGGCCTGCGGACTCGGGAATATACCGGAATGCCAGCCCTGGATGGAGATGTGAACAGTGGCCAGTGTCTCGCATGACACGCTAAAGCGGACACGGTTAAACCTTCACCCCGTGATGGGGCCCCGTTACCACCAGCGAAGAGATCGAAGCCGGATCAGGGCAATGAAGCGTTTTCTCTGTGCCCCAGCTGGAAGCCTTCGCTACAGAAATATCAGCCTGGATCACCATGTTTGGGATCATCTTCATTTTATTAGTTCATCATTTTCCTGAAGAGACTTTGGCTTGAACATTTTTTGATTTGAACATTTTTAGGTTCCTATATTTTAGTATTTTCTGCACCCAAGAGTAAAACTGCTGAATCATTGTCTGTTGTTCATTGGGAGATTAGTGATTAAGTGTTTGGGGGACAGTCTTTGGCCATTTCTCCAAACAGAATATTTCAGGACTCTTTTATCCGTGTTTGAACACTACCATCGCCCATAAAAATAGACAACTTTGCAGTGGAGCCGACCCTGAAGGCTGAGAGAGCCATTTCAGTGATTTTGAGGTTAATTAGTGATGTTAGTGGTCATTACATGGTTAATTTTGCAGTGTACTTCGCCTTTTCAGAGTCACTGGCATTCCTGACTCATGGCATTAAACTGGGCACAATGCTAACACTAAATCTGACCTGCTGTGATTGGCTGGCATCACCATGGTCTCCTGTACCCATTTGTCTGTTCTTTCAGGAATGCTCCTCCCCCAGTGGCCCCTGGCTCCTATCAGGGGCCGTATTAAGGGCCAGTAACTGTGGCCTGGAGACTCTGGTCAGACAGGCTGTTTGGTAAAGTGGGCACTTTGTTTCGTTCGCTGTTTTTTGTCTGTTCTTTTCTCAGCGCAGCACAATGGCTGCATTCTGCTCGGCTACAGGATTCACGCCAAGCGTGGGCAGCTGGAGGGGGGGGGTCTCATCTCCAAGGACTGTACCCCCCCCTCCAACACCGCCCACCTCCAGACCGCCGACTCTGTTCGCTTAGTGGCACTCTCTTTACCTTCTGTACTCCCACGCACACACACACACACACACACACATATACACACATCCACCCACACATGCGCACACTTACACATCCTCCCCCCAACACACGCACACACACTCACATATGCAGTTACACTTCTGAAATAAGCAAGCCTGGGTACAGTCATCCACTGTGTCCATAGTAACCACTTCACCGACTGGCGAGAACAGACACAGGGCTGGTGAGATGTGTTTGCTGTCCTGTCACGGAGGACCAGACCATTACTGAGTGACTAAAGTCCGGTAAATTAGCTCTTTACAACCCCCTTCTCGCCTCTCTCCACGCATGAAAGGGTTCATAAGGACTCCCAGAGACAAAACCGAAAACCTGATATCGTCATGCGTCGAGATTCCCTCTGACAGTGAACACGGTTTCAGTAGGGTTTTTATGACGAGAACAGCCCACACATGGTGGTGTGTGAAAACTCTTCGACCACACACAGAGACGAGCTCTCAGTATTTAGTGTTCAGGGAACCTAGATTCCTCTCATAAGGAAGGAAATTTCGCGAGGATATTCCCGTCTCCGATATCCCGGTTTCACAGGTGAGGTCAGTTCACTCAGCACTGCTCCGCGTGAAATACTGTTAACCTGACAAAACCCTCCATCCAAAAAAGAATTGTCAAAATCCTTCATATTTGCGCTGATGTAGTGTGGCTTGTTTTTATTTTACCACAAACTACAAGAGCACATTTGCAGAAATGAAAAGATGTTGCCTTTGAGTTGAGGCCTCGTACTCGCATTTTGGCCGAACAGTTTGTCTATTACACGCCTATCATTAGGGCACATCAAAAAATTTAAAGAATGGTGGGCTTTTAAAGTCTAAGTGAAGAGAAGCACTCGAGTCAATTTAGAAAGAAGAATGTCCTCGCTCTTTTCACTAAAAACAATAATACTAAAAACCATGATGCCACTCAGTGAGAGCACCGTGTCCTATGTTAGGTCAGTCCTGATTGAGTACTGAGTACAGTCAGCTTCTGTGCCGCTCGTGTTAACCCATCCAGTGTAAAGAGACGGGAGCATTTACTATATGCAGTGAGGTTTGCAGAATTGCAGCTATCCCTCTCTGGTTCACATCATATCAATGTAAATACTTGCGAATTACTGTCGTCAGTGACTACTTTAAGCTCAAATGCATTGTACAGAGCTGTAAAGCAAGAGATTGGTCATGGATTGCTGTACATCTGTTACCATGGTGATGTATTCATCGAATCTATATTCTAACTGATGCAAATTTTAGGTGGAATAATTACAGTATTTTAGCGTCCCATACAGGTTTTAGTCCCGGTTCTGTCACTGCATGAGAAATGATTATGTAAGGGCACTCGTTGCCTATGGGATAATTATACATGCAGACATTAACACATCCCTATTGTGCAACCATTATTACTGACATCAATTTACCTATTGAGTGCTTGCGAAGGGGCTGATGTTGCTTAGCAACCCTCGTCAGATTCCAAAGGCGACCTGCCTCTTCCTGATAACATCTCACTGGGATACAATATGGAGCCAGTTCTGCTCCGCAATTACCATCCTCAATATGGTGGCACAGCGCAGTGGAGAAGATCGCAGCAAACTTCTGAAAAGATGATAACAGTGTTTTTTGTAGGTCAGTGTGCAGCGTTCTCCTTTATTTTCAATTTATTTTAACTCCATCATATTCAACTGTGGCATTATGTATTAAAACCAGTGTCAATGTGCTGATGGGAATGAGACTGTTCACTGAATAGCCATCTCAGACCAGGGTCATTGCTCACATTCATACGTCTAGAGTGCTCTTCTGAACTGAAATATCTGCTGCAGGGGACGTTCAATAAAAATTGAGTAAATATGAGAATGTCCCACTTCACGTGTTTGTCAATAAAGTTGGTCATCTTTCAAAAAAAGTAAATAAACTTATGTTTTCAATTATACTTGCAGGGAGAGAGCACAGTGTAAACAAGATGCAGATCTAATCAGTATTCATTGGAGAAAGTTGCAACGGAGCAACGGAGACCGAAGAGGTTGAAAGGTGGAGGAGACCTATGCCTGTCGTAAGTTTGTCCTCAGTGTAGGTCATGCGCTGCCTGGCAAAAATTTTAATCCACCCAGACAATCAAAAATCTGAATGTTTGGTTCACAGCA
Organism: Gymnothorax javanicus; assembly: GCA_029692085.1. NCBI lineage: Eukaryota > Metazoa > Chordata > Actinopteri > Anguilliformes > Muraenidae > Gymnothorax > Gymnothorax javanicus. Next base: position 52,266,780 of record CM056208.1, on the reverse strand, counting down.
GTAGGCCCTGGTCATCAGTCAACAGCCTCCGCTGATATTTCCTGCTCAGTAGGACAGCAAATAATTGACTGACCTCCACAGCAGCGATGTTTGGAGAGCGTGCTCTGACTAACAGGCTCTGCCAGCGAAAAGCTTTAGTGCACCCATGATGTTCAAGCAGTCATAGGTGGGAGAAATTAGCACGAACACCGTTCGTTAAAAAAGCCACGTTTTGCCACAATAGTAGTAGAAACTTATTAGTGCAAATTTTTAATAAAGAATGTTTTCTCCTGGTTCTAGAGGTTCATGCTGTGCTGAACTTGCAGGTGGCTTGATCGTACCCAGATTAGATGGATTTATGTCCCTTATCAGACGGGGAAATAAATAATCTGTTTTCAATTTTCCTTATGTCAACTCCAAAATTTATACAATGAAATACAGGGAAATTAAAATTATTTTGCATTTTCACAGTTTAAATTCTACCTTGTCCCGATTGATGTCATTTACACACGTTAAAGCTGCTCATAAAAAGTGTTGGTCCGTCTGCAGTCGTCTGCTCTCCTGTTCGTTTTGCTTTGTAAGGACATTGTCACACCTGTTGTCACAGATGTCTGATGTCAGAATGAAAACACGAGGCCGTCATGTCACCACTGCTGCTTGATCTTCAAACTGGGAGCCGGAGAAGTACCCTGAGATCCTGTTCCCTTCTACAGAGCGACAGGCTGCGATTAGCACCTTTATCTTGGGCTAAGGTCATACAGCCACGTTTAGAGTCATCTGAATGAGAGACAGGTAATCATTTATTTTACAGTTCATAAGAACCTTGTTGATGCAGTTTTCTTTTTTATTTCAATGATACAAGAGGAGTTAAACTTGTTCAAAAATTAATTTAAGTATTCGAGTCAGCTGTTGTGGGCCCTGCTGGCTGGTATATTTGATACTACAGTATAGTGAACACTGGTCTGGTCTACATGGGTCAGAAAGTCAATATACTGTATGATTTATCTTGGATAATAAAAAAGCTTTTCTGATGTAGGAAAATAATGGGGTTGTCATTTAAAAATATTCAGGGGGTGATTGGTGAGGTTATTCATGACAGAGTGGCATTGGAGGGTTAGATTTACTCTAATTGTTTTGAGTTCTTTGAACTGGATGGAGAGGACTGAACGGTTCATTAATTATGGCAATGTTTTGATAAAAACCTTGTAAATGATGGACAGCAGTACTTTAGATTGAAGTCAATATCATCCGCCCTCCAAAAAATAAAAAGCAAAAATAAAAAAACTAACAGTTTTAACCCTTAGAGTGCTGAATAAATTTTCAAGGAATTAAAAATGTAATTATCCTGAGCTGTTGAAAGTCTATCATGTGGCGACAAGTCGCCACATGATGGATTTTCAACTGCATCTGATTTTGGTATCTTACATTATTGGGAAACTACAGTTGCCTATAGTGCTCTAAGGGTTAAAATGCTTCGAATTAAACCCAATCACCCTCATGTTGGTGTTATGAAGATTATTAGGATGCCTCTAATGCTGATGCTTCTTGTGTCAGGATCACACTGCTGACTGAAGCAGGAATAATGACTGATGCCATTTTCCTCTGTTACTTCATCCGTTCTGAAACGCAACATCGGGGCCTGTGTCTGGTGCAACACTTTATCACATTAAATAAAACACCGCAAATAAACAGGATACTTATTTTTTGACACTTTACCCTTCCTTTCATTACTTTAATAAGAGAGATGAACTGTAATACTATGAGCCAAACTTAATGATTCCTCCCCATTGGTCACACATAATGATGATTCCCTCATTTGTCACACTTAATGACTCTCAGTTTGGTCGTACCTCACTGTAATTCCTCTCTGATGCATTGTACTTTAGTGCGTTGGTGTCATTCATACAGGCTGGCCTCAGCCCAAATAATCATAATTGCTCAAAACTCAAATGAGCTGCGCATCTGTTCCCCACTGACACAGACAATGTTGCCTTTCGTCATTCAGCACAGCCTTGGATAACAATGTCACTGGCGCATCCAATTTCTGAAGTCTGGATGCATGTCTGTTCTGGACTCCATTACCCATCAACACTCATTGCCTGTTGTGTCAAAATGCATCACTGCTGGAAGAATTATCTGTGGTCTTGGTATCCATCTCCATTGCCTGTATTAAAAAGGGTTAGTATGGTTTGTTGGATATTAATACATGAACAAAAATAATCTCTGCAATATTTTTGTGCATAAATCAACTTATTTTTCATTCATCAACACTGTTGACCATTAAATTTGTGCGGTGCGATGCAGAATAATCACTTCCTGAGCACCTGGTGACAAATCAGATATGTGAGTGATGAATGTGGAATTGTTGAATTGGTGCCAATTAATAAAATAAATAAACCATCCCAGGTTTACATTGTACAGGATCTCTTAATTACATCTGACTCCGAGAGCTACACTGGCGAACAAACTGCAGAAACGCTCCTCACTTCAGCCCGTAATTATACTAAAATCCAACCCCCTACTTTCCACAACGCATGCAATCAAACAGCACATCAGTGTGTATGAAACTGCGGAAAACCATCATGCAGTGTTTGGAAAAGTGTTTGGAAAATATTTTCCCAGTTTCGTTCTCACCCTTTGTTTCACAGGAAAAAGCTGCTCAGTGTTTCTTGGCCAGAGCTCATTGTTGCCATGGGTAGAGCCGAACATGTCCTGTCTCCAATTGGACGGGGCAGTTCCTGTTGTCGGGGCAATGAGGGGGGGAGGGAGGGGGTTCTAACTTCATTCTGTGCTAATGCTGTTACCGCTGATTTAATCAATGCGGCAGCGAGCCGATGGACAGCTGTAACAGGATGCCAGGCTCGTGTGTCCCATACCTCCAGCACACACTGGGTGAAGCTACTGATGACCTGACTCACATCAGCCTGCTGTCTCCCCACAACACTGCTTGTGCAGCATAAAGCAAAGCTGGTTTCACATATCTGCAGTGTGTTATATTCCACGCACAGCTGCATTGCCTAGGTCATTCGTGGCACCCCAGTGCACGGTTCAATTTTTTTGGCTTATGAAACCACTTCCATTGTGCAAACTTAAATCAGTTATTAGGAGTGTTTCATCTGGACCATTTTGCAGTCTGAATGTATCATTCCTCATCAGTAAATCTGTCAGGATGTCAAAGGAGCTCATTTATTCAAGCGATTTTGCTTCAATTGACTCAGTTCTCCTTTCATATGAAAGATAAAAACAATGAAACAAAATTAAGTAGTTATTGAATAAATACTGTAAATCAAATGTCTTCATAAAAAACCTGCCCTGTGAGGGGTTTGGCATCCCAAAAGCATGAACATGAGGACTGGGGGCTCACACATTTATGAACACCCCCCCCTCGCCAAAAAAAAAAAAAAATTTAAATGTATAGAGCAGAGGTCGGCAACCCTGGCCTTAGAGTGCCAGGGCCATTTTCTGATTTTTGCACCATCCAGTCTGGTCTAAGTTTCCCAGAAGCATAGTTGCAACAACGCTTGCAACTTACATAATTCGACCATATGCAGTCAATGGTTACAACTATGTAAGTTGGCATCTATGCTTTTGGGAAACGTACCCCTGAATAGCTGGACTGATTTTAAATAATTAGGTTTTCATGCACACAGACGACCACGTGGTGAAGAGTTCGCAGAGTTTCACCATGCAGAATATTCAGCAATTCATGATCAGAGCATTAATCATCCATCAAACTCAGGAGGTCAAACTCCAAAAATGGCACCGGCACTCCAGGATCAGGGTGATCTACCCCTGGCACAGAGTCAGACAGATTATCCCTAATTGGCTCTTTATCCAAGTTAATCCCCTGATATACAGCCTGGAGAGGAGGTAGGGCAGAGTGAACCTGAAGGCTTCACCATGAAGCAGTGCTGTGGAGTTATCTGGACGACTGCAGACAGCAAAACTTGGAGCAACTCCTTTCAGTTCAGGAGGGGTCTGCGTTTCCCTCAGTGCAGCTATGCAGCTAAAGCAGTAATAATCCTGTCCAGTTACCTGAGCCAGCCAGCTCTTTAACAGAGACACAAGAGTGCAGCTGTCCTTGCTCTTCTGCCACAGAGTTTAGGTTTGGTCTCGGTTCCTGCGGTCTCAGAGACGTCATGTGAAGATGTGAGGCAGACCCTTGACCTCAGCGCTTGGTCCTGGTTGCAGGCTCTAGCGGCACGAAGACAGGGAGCACGTGATCCAGAGGGAGGGGGTGTCCCGTTTAGCACCAGTACAAACAGGAAACAGGATGACCTCACCCAGGCTGATCTCCCACTCTTCCCACCAGATGTTGGACGCTGGTCTGGATCTGCTATCAGGGACTTGCCCAGTGACACTGAGCTCAAATTCCTGCCTCACAGGGGGCGCTGGCCCTGCAGGTTTAACTCCACTCCTGGAGGGGACGCTGTGCCTGTAGGTGTGACTTAATTCCTGGATGGCCTCTGTTTTCTGGTGGTTTCCAATGCCTAAATTGGCTATTGTCTGAAAGCAAAAGACAACTTTCCAGAAACTCTGATGCAGCAGCCCCCTACAAATGTAACCTACAGAAACTGTGGCCCTTGAATACTTGAGTTAAACCTGCTGACACTGCGGCCCTCCAGGGCTGGTTGCCACCCTTGAAGACAGGGGTTAAATTTGCAGGTGGCTAAACTGCAGCTCTTCAAGCCTGGAGTTAAACCTGCTGACACTGCTGTCCGCCAGGACTGGATTTAATCCAGCAGACACTGTAGTGCTCTAGGACTGGAGTCACATCTGCAGACACTGGGAACCTCTTCAAAATGGCAATTTAAGCTGCAGGCACCATAGCTCTCAAATTTTTGTGATTCCTGCGCAAAAGCAGCCATGATCCACACCCCTGTCGGTCAGCTTCTATCAGTTTTTGAAGATTGCGTCTTTGCTGCATTTTACTTCAACACAGCACATTATATGATCATCTGATATTCGACTATTGCTGAATAATTACTTCGGTAACAATGACCGTCATAAACAAGTCATAAGAATTTTAAAACGTCAAGAAGACCATTTGCGAATCTGACGAAAAATCCTAACATTGAAACACTTCAGTAATTAAACCCTGTAAGGTTGTGATCTGTGTCGCCGTGAGATTTAGGCCAGCAGTTGGTTTGAGCCTATTTACTTTCAACGAATTTCCTAGTAGCTCGTCTCCACTTTTTCTTTTTTGCATAATTTTATTGCGAAAATCGTCCGAGTCATTATATGATATGAAGGAGCAGCAATGTGATACTACGTCCCCAGCTGGCAAAATTCACGCATCAATTTGACATCTACCTGTCTCGGGAGGGGGGTGTGCGTGAGCGGGCTGATGCGTGTTCTGCCCGCCCCTCTCCAAATCAGTGCTGCAGTTGGGTCGGTGGTGGTGTTGGAGCGAAGGAGGCGGTGCGGATTCCTCCAGTCGCTCGTTGCCTTCCTATCACCCCGCACTCAGGCGTGCATCGTGGGCTTGTTTGGTGGTTAACTTCTTGGAAAAATCCTCTGATTGGTGAGTAACGTACATTTTTTAAATTAAACTTAGTTATGCGTTCCTTGTCCTTTACGCGCGTGTGATGGGCTAAACTGTTCAAATGTGCCTTAAACGATGTTGCGATTAAATGGATTTTCTGGCGTTGCTAAGTTAGCATTTGTGATTATACTCGCAAGAGAAAAGATCCGGGATTCCCTGTGTTTATTTGCCTTTGAAGGGTTGTTTTCACCACCTTGAAATTGAACGTGGGGTCAGCCGGTCCTGAGTAAATTTGCTGCTTGGAATTTCATGTGCATTTTTGTAGTTCATGGCATTTGTGCTCTTCAAAATGGAAAACCGCGATATTTTAGCTGCAATGGAAGATGAGCCTGCCTGTGTTCATAATGTAAGCTGTTACGGAGTTGGCCACCATGTCTGTGATGCTTCTGAGGCGCATTTTCCTGTTTGTGGTGCGCTGTATGTACAGTGCGCTGTTTCAATATGGACGTTTTCATAACAGGTAGCGGGGATTACAAGGATGCAAATAGGCGTGGCCGTGCGGATAACCGCTGGCATCGCGGAGCGTGATGTTGAATTCAAAATGACTTGAGTATCGCTGTGCTCCGCTAAGAGTCATTCTGAATGGATTAAGGGGAAACCTCACGCAATTTTGTCACAGAAAAAAATTCTGTACATAATAACGTGCGATTAAATTAGCTGTGTCACAATTTAAGCAGGCTTGGTGGCAATTATGCGCATTCTGTCCTTTGCACTGTTCGAACTCAAAACGCAAAGGCTCCATTGTATTCAATGGCGTCAGGCTCTGGGTCGAAACGCGGTCCAGTTCTACCTTCCAAATGAAAACTGGCTGAGCGTTCTTCACCAGTCGCATAATTTGACTAGTTTATCGTGCGTTGTCCTACGGACGCACGACTGTGTACGAGAGCTGGAGATCGGTTGGGGAGCCATGACTTGCGGCTGGCGTCTTGCAGTTGTCCTGCTCGAAATGAAAACACACCCCGCCCGTATGATTGATGTGGCCATAGTAGACAGTATCAGACATCATTAAACTCAGTTATTCTAATATATGTGTTGGGTATTGCTTTCTTACTGCCATTGATAACGGGAGTTAGGGGATTACCCATTGTACCTATACAGTTTTGTGACCAACCGACTTATAAACTTGATTAAGCATTGCGGCGCTGCAGCACTATGCGGTTGTATGTAGAAGTGTTCATCGCTTCTGAACATAAATCTACTGAGCTTAAGTCCCGCAGCTCGGCTAGACCAACTCCTCTTAAAAATAAGCATAAAAGATCCAGCCCATTCATTAGAACGTCAAGATCTCAGAAAGCAGGCTGGAGAAAACGGGCTTTGCCCTCTCCTGCATCACTTAGCAACCGTGCTCGGTGTTTCTGTGGGAAGTTGGTGCGAAATATCCACCTCCTTCGCCAGAAATTGCGCCCCCCCATTTCGCTTCAAAGGGCCTTATGGTATATTGGTGCAAGGAAGAAAAATGCCCTAAATGAGCCATGTTAGAGTTTGACTAAAGGAATTCATGCATAAAATTGCGGTGATGCGTTCTAGATCCTTTCCTGCATCCAGTGATAGTCGGTCTTCGGAATTTTAGAGGCAGTTTATTGACGTGTTTGCTTGTGTTCAGATAGCTGTCCTATGTAAGGATGATGGCTGTAGCTGCATGTCCCATGCTGAGTTGACGTCAGATGTGGTTTGACCCGTTTGACATTTTGACTATATTCTATTAATGTTTTCGGGTCTATACAGATATGAACTAGTGAGTGGGTCACTGTATAGGCCTGCATAATTTAGCGGCAATAATTTTACTGATGTCAATAAAAGTGTGTGGCTCTAGTGGATGATATGTGGATACCAACCTGATGACCATATAAACCTGTATCTGCTAGGGTTTGCTATATGTTGAAGATCAATAGCAACAACATTCATTCTTCTTGAATTACGTACGTGACGATCTTATTTGCAACAACGCCCACCCCAATCTGCCCCTAACACAACATTTTTCTGAAGTCCATGCAACTTTTCAGGATTGTCAATATGACAAAAACCTTGCGTTCTTTTTATTTCACACAAACAATCATCGGTTGTGAGTTTGGCATGATTGTCTTCATCTTAAACAATTCTTTATTTTTGAGTCAATTTTACTAAATTTTTAAATTTGATGTAAATGAATGATTTCAAGGTAAGATAACACATACATTGTGAGTTCAGCGCGTATTTTGATAGTTCAATCAGCTGAAAAAGGTTGTAAAAATACGGACTCAGTGTTTTTATGTTGATATGACACGTAGTCACTTTCTTGTCCTATAAGATGAAAACTTCCCAGTATTCCTGCGGGCGATGGAATGTTACATCGTTCCCGTTCATTTTGGTTCAGTTTATGTTTTCCTGTTGTGTCAAGTAGAATTGTATGTGTACATTTAGTCTCGGTATTGAGCTATTAATAGTAGTTGCTTATAGTTTGAATGATATGACCTCCCTGAGTGTTCTTGTCCTTGTGAATGCTGTATTTCTCCTCCTGCTGTTCACAAGTTGTCTCATGTGGTGTGTTTCCCAAAAGCAGAGTTGCTGACTAAGTCAGCAGCTTACATAGGTCTTCCATTCAGAGTCAATTGTTTCAACTATGTAAGTTAGCATTGTGCTTTCGGGACATGCACATCTGGTCTGCTCAATAGCAGTAATTAGGCGTTGTGGAAATAGGAGTGATGAGTGGCTTGAGGCAATCTGAAAAGTCATACTGTCAACCATTAGTATTATTCATATTCATCTCAAAACAATAAATTCAGGTTATGAATATTGGATAATCTTAGAAAATGTGACGGGGAAAGTCTGTGCTATTAAAAAAAACAAATTATTTTGCTGTTTGAGTAAAGGTTTGTTGAAGTGCAAATTTCCGATTAGATACTACCTAACTGGGTAATCTTGCATAATTATTTTCTGTCTGGTGTTCTCATAACTTATATGTTGCTGTACTGTACTAAACAAAAAGTTTTGAGTGTAAATCATGTTCTCAAAATATTGAGTGAGTAAATTGGGATTTCCAGTTTAGGCAATATTTTGATCCGTTCCCTCAAAGGTTTGTGTTTTCAATGTTCAAATACCAGCGTAAGCTATTTCATGATAGTTTAGGAATTACTCAAATCATCTAACTAGTAAATAATTTCATGAATGATGCACCACCTATAAATATTGGTAGAGTCATACTCTTTATCTAATTTTTTTTTTATTTTGTTAGTGTCTTTCTGACAATTTCTCGCTAAATTAGCTTGGCCATAAGCCAGGAACACTGCTGAATTGGTATTGACATGATTTACCAAATGGTTTACTTCCTGGCAACCTAGTCACCATTTGGCTTCAGTACTGTGAGTTTTGTCAGCTGGCAACCTAGTCACCATTTGGATGAGTTTTGGTGGAGAGGTCATGCATCAAGTGAAAATAATTGAACTGGGAAGCATGCTGTACTGCTGTGATCTTAGCAGCTGAATTAATCTACTCAGGGACAGGATGTAGCTTAATGTCCTTTGCTCCTTAACAAAATAGCCTTAATGTGGTGCCAAAATTCCACTTGGCTTTCTGGCAGGTTGCAAAATCATTTTGTTGCATTGCCCGTGCTCATGGTTTCTCATCTTGGCTAATTCAAAATTAAGATTATCCCGGAATTGCAATTACTTCTTAAGGTTTCAGATAGAAATGCCAGTCTTTTTTTTGTCAGAGAACATATGAAGATTCCAACATAGCTCATTCTATGGCGTAAAGAAGAACTGGAATGACACCATTCTATGATGTAATGAAGGGCTGGAATGACGCTGAAGAGCTGGAATGACATCATTCTATTGTGCAGTGAAGAGCTGGAATGACAGCATTCTATGGTAAAATGAAGAGCTAGAATGACACCATTCTATGGTCCAGTGAAGGGCTGGAATGTCACCATTCTATGGTGTAATGAAAGGCTAGAGTGTTACCTTTTTTATGGTGTAATGAAGAGCTGAGATGACGCTGAAGAGCTGGAATGACATCATTCTATGGTGCAATGAAGAGCTGGAATGACGCTGAAGAGCTGGAATGACATCATTCTATGGTGTAATGAAGAGCTGGAATGACGCTGAAGAGCTGGAATGACATCATTCTATGGTGCAGTGAAGAGCTGGAATGACAGCATTCTATGGTAAAATGAAGAGCTAGAATGACACCATTCTATGGTCCAGTGAAGGGCTGGAATGTCACCATTCTATGGTGTAATGAAAGGCTAGAGTGTTACCTTTTTATGGTGTAATGAAGAGCTGAGATGACGCTGAAGAGCTGGAATGACATCATTCTATGGTGCAATGAAGAGCTGGAATGACGCTGAAGAGCTGGAATGACATCATTCTATGGTGTAATGAAGAGCTGGAATGACGCTGAAGAGCTGGAATGACATCATTCTATGGTGCAGTGAAGAGCTGGAATGACAGCATTTATGGTGTAATGAAGAGCTGGAATGACACTGAAGAGCTGGAATGACATCATTCTATGGTGCAGTGAAGAGCTGGAATGACAGCATTTATGGTGTAATGAAGAGCTGGAATGATACCATTCTATGGTCCAGTGAAGAGCTATGACTCCATTCTATGATGTAATGAAGAACTGGAATGACGCTGAAGATCTGGAATGTCACCATTCTATGGTATAATGAAAAGCTAGAATGTTACCTTTCTATGGTGTAATGAAGAACTGGAATGACGCTGAAGAGCTGGAATGATACCATTCTATGGTCCAGTGAAGAGCTATGACTCCATTCCATGGTGTAGTGAGGAGTTGGAATGACTCACGTGCTGTCTTACAGTCAGTCTGCTAATTGTGTACGTGATGTGATTCATTGATGGTGTGGATGGTTAGCTGGTAGCTTTAGCCTGCTCGCTCCACACAAAAGGGCATGATGCTGGTTTGATGTTGACAGCTGAAACATGGTCCAAGTCTAACCTGATGAATGAGGAGGAATATGTCCACCGTAATCATCCTCGCTTTGTTTTTGCTTTAAAGATTTTCCTTCATACACCCTCAAGGAGACAAGTGCTGGCTACTTAAGTTATTTGTTCTCAGCTGTTCTCTGGTAGTAGAAAGGACCATACGGTCTGATTCCATCTCACTCTTCTCCTTCTCTCCTCTGTTCCTCCTGAGCTGGTCCTGCCCTCAGTTCACCTGAGCAGTTAGTACCACGTGGATTTTCTTAATTATTCCTCCAGGGTCCCAGATAAGGGCCTCGACTTGAACCCTGTTAGTTGAGGCGATGGCAGGCGCGAGTCCCCCCTGGTGAGTAGTTGCCGTGCCAACAGGAATGCCCACTGCGGTGGGTTGATGGAACATGGTGGGCGAGGGCGTGAACAGAGGGGAGGGGACTTGGCACCAGATGTTTACTTTTTTGTTAGTGCAGTCTTTGCTTCGGGAGGGGAGGCTGTCCTTACGGTCACAGTGAATGTGACATCACAGCCATGCCATTTACCTCGGGGTTGGATGTCTGTTTGTGGTGCTGAATAGATTATGGTTTACGTTAAGATTTTTTTTGTCAAGAGTCATTTTGGCATGCATTTCCCACCCAAAGATTCTAAGCAAGTGTCTGGAACTCAATTTCCATCAATTATCATTTGCAATTATTGCATCTGAATTAGAACACTCAGCTAAGAATGTTCTAATGGCGTACTGTATTTGTGATAATGGCTGTACACCTTTTTCTGTTCTTGGAGAACGGATAGCCAGCCCTGAGAACACTACTATGTCTCCCAGTTTGTCCTTTTCTGCGGATTTGCTGCTGCTCGCTATTGCGTGCTGTGTGTCGAGATCGTTCTCCGATATCCAGTTTCCACCCTGCTCATTTCCCCTTGAACAGACTTCCAAGGACTCCTGAAATGGGCGTTTAGCTGACTGCTGTCTGTCCCCACAGCACTGCAGTGTCGGTGTCCCTGTGTTTGTGAAGTCTTTCGCCTGAGGAGCCCTTCAGCTCACTGAAATATAAACCCAGTATTCGGTGTGACAGAGACTTAACTTAGCGAGACCCGCAGTGGCAGAAGCATCAGATGGAGTGTCTCGTTTCCTGGAATGTCGTAATTGGGTTCTCGGTAGAAGTTGCGATGGTACTGTTTGATCATTTTGCTTTGAGCTCCAAGCTTGCTCTACTTAACACAGCCCATCTCTGGGAGCTCTCATTATTCAGCATCGTTTATGAAGAACAGAGCACAGCACGTTTTTGCCCTGAAATGACCCCTTTTGGGTTTTGTGTGATATTAATGGCGTTCTTTGCCTTTGCATGTTTGCAGTGGTTTAATGGCTTTTGAGAAATATGACAGCCGTCTTGCTTTTATCTAAAGAAGATGTGTCATCTTGTTTTTCTGATTTCAGAGAAATGGTTACCATGTGGGTGGAATGAATTGAATGCATACAGAAAATGGGACTCAATCAAGTTAAAGCTTTTTACTCATGCCAATTGTATTCTGCAGTGGTAAAATCAAACACTTTATTGAACCTCATGGGGTAATTTGTCCTCTGCATTTGACCCATCCTATAGTTAGGAGCAGTGGGCAGCCACAGAGCAGCGCCCGGGGACCAACTCCAGTTCTAAAGCCAGTTCCTTGGTCAGGGACACTGGTAGGAGTGTTCTATAGAGCATGTCTTTCTAAAGCCAGAGCCTTGGTCAGGGATACTGGTTGGAGTGTTCCTATAGAGCATGTCTTTCTAAAGCCAGAGCCTTGGTCAGGGACACTGGTAGGAGTGTTCCTATAGAGCATGTCATTTTCTAAAGCCAGAGCCTTTTGGTCAGGGACACTGGTAGGAGTGTTCCTATAGAGCATGTCTTTCTCAAGCCAGAGCCTTGGTCAGGGACACTGGTAGGAGTGTTCCTATAGAGCATGTCTTTCTAAAGCCAGAGCCTTGGTCAGGGACACTGGTTGGAGTGTTCCTATAGAGCATGTCTTTCTAAAGCCAGAGCCTTGGTCAGGGACACTGGTTGGAGTGTTCCAAAAAAGGTTTTTGCGGTGGGGGGAGAACATGCAAAATCCGCGCAGAAAGATCCTGGCCAATCAGGACTCAAACCTTGAACCTCCTTATTGCTAGGCAACAACGCTATTGTGTTGAGTCCTGGGCTACGTTCACACAGCAAGTACACAATTCAGATTTTCTGAAAAGCCTTATCTCCATGAAACTCTGTCCGAACTCTCGGAATGGAGGATAGTTTGTGGTGTGAGGGTGGAGTGTGGTCAGTTAAGCCTAATCTTTTGTGTTGTTCTCCCATGTAATGATGTTGGCAAAAGTGCATGACAGGTATTCTGTGTTTTTGTGCTGGTGATTGTTCTATGAGTCCTGATATTTTTGCGGCTCTGAAGCATACTGAATTTCCAGAATCCTGCATCTATCCTATTTCTGTGGGCCCAGCATGGATGGGGTCACCTTGAACTACGGCAGAGGTCTGACCGATTGGTCAATCAGACAGGAAGTGGGTCTGTTAGCCTTTTGGGAGGAATGTCTTGCCCGCTGATGGTAAATAGGGCAGCGCGACACAAACTGACTGTCTTGGCTACATCTCAGCAGAGCCTCGCTAAATATAGAGCCCTTCTGTTTGGAGGAAGAGCCCACATCATCTAACCGGCAGCCCACATTTCTCTTTACTGCAGTGGCCTCTTTCAGGGGTCGAGCTTTGATGCTGTGGATTTTTCTAGAAGATTCTGGGTTTGAATCTGAACTTGGTTTGGGCTTATCTGTGTGCAGTGTGTATGTTCTCCTCGCGTTTGTATGGGTTCCCTTTGGGTTCTGCAGTGTTCCTCCTCCAAAGACATGGTTCTCTAATTGGAGACTCATTGGTGTCAGAGTGTCCTTCAGCGGCCAGGATAGGCTCCACCCCCCACTGTCCTGATGGCCACTCTCAGCTGCTCTCAGGGCTGGGTTTGAGTATGTGTTGGGGGGGGCTGGTTTCTTGCCGCCATATTGGTGCCGGGCGGCACCTGTTTCTTCCCCAGTGGAGTCTTGTTTACAAATAGCTGAAGGTCAGGACCCTGGTTTTTTGAAAGCAGAGCTTTTCTGGAAATGTCGGGGAACGTGACCAATTTCCTCACCCTCCATTTAAGTTTTTAAATCCTGTTGATTTCGGCCAATTTTTCTTTTTCGAAATTAGTTTTCCTCAGTCTCTGATTTTGAAGTGCATTTTTTGAAATGCCAGTATGATGAGAGGTAAATATCTCTTCCCTAAAAAATGCTGTGTTATACAGTGTTCGATGACTTGTTCAATGTCAATATTTTCTCATGTTTGGTTCTGGGCCAGGTCACGCGGTAACGGAGTTACAAATTTGTCACTCCCTTACTGACCAGATTTTTGCCGTTTTCACCCAAAATGAGTCAAATGAACAAACTTGGCTATTTTGTTGTTTGAAGTACTAGGGAAGACCTACACAAAGCCATTTAAATTGTAACTATCTTACTTAGTTCTGGAGCTATGATGCGAAATACACCGATTTTGTAACTCCGTGACCGCGTGACCTGGCCCTGCTGTTTGTTCTGATATTTTATTTGCTCTGCAGTATTTTCTGTAATCTTGGGTCAGCTGGAGGTAAGCTATTCTAAAAACTTACCTGACTGTGAACCCTATCATACTTTAAATCACTAGGGTGGATTTCTGTTCACTGCGCTGTGTGCATGTTCTGGGTCATGATGGCCTGTATTTGCAGTTTAGGATATTTCGGTTGTTTTCGGGAGGCTTTGCAGTGCTGGATGACTCTGGGCAGGAAGGTCAGCGCAGAGCCCGACTGGAGACTGACCTGACGGCCGAGGCTCTGTCTCAGTGACGGGGGTGCTGATGGTGGGAGGGGGAGTGTGGGCGATAAATGGGCACCTGTCATCGGAGGGTAACGGACAATGGACACATGGCTTAGTTGTACAGTTCCTGATCTCGCTGCAGTTGCCACAAGAGTTTGGGGGGGGACACAGGGTGTTGTGTTTTGGATTTTGACCCCTCCCCCCCCAACCTCCCTGTTAGAAACACGAGCACTCCTGTGTCTCCACGTCTCCGCAGTTGTCCTCTGGGAAAATTCCAATGGACTTTTCCCGGATCCAGAGTCTGGGAGCGCAGATAACGGGTCTCAGGGAGTGATCAGTTAATCTGTCGGGCAGAACTGGCCCCCCCACTATGCTTTACTGGGCTGGCTTTGTTTTGGGGGGGCGGGCGGCGAGATTAGAGTTAATTTAATTTCAGTTATGGAAGTATGTCTGTTTGAGACGACACAAGCAAGCCTTGGAGAATACGCAGTACCTGAGAGAATATCGTTCTTAGGCGCATGGCGATAAATCTTCAGTTTAACAACTGAAGGTGTGAGATCAAAAATGCTAACCGAACACTGATTGTACTGTCAGTGGTAGTAAATGAAAACAGAGTTCTTGGAAACTGTCTTCAAACGTTGAAAATACATTCCAAAAACCTAGAGCCAGTCTGGATTGAAAACATTTTATCTTCAGATCTCATAAAAATCACATTTTATTCCCCTTTTATGAACATTCAAGGCGATACTGGGTAACACGAGTGTTATTGACTGGAGTTATTGAAAAACCCGTTTGCTTCTCTTTTCGTCACTAAGGCTCGGTGTTGGGCAATATTGTAGAAATCCGCTGTGATTTGTTTCATTTACACTCATCTCTTGTTGCTGCCTTGCAGATCAGTGAGTCGAAGTCTTCTCATCTCACCTGGATCAAGCAATTTAAAATGTACCAGCTCTGAACGCGTTGAGTGTGTGACCTCCCCATTGAGCTGGAGGATTGTGCTACAAATACCATGAGAAGCTCTGCTTTTTGTGTGTTTCACTGAAACGGCATCTGATGCTGTTTTTTTTCTGTTTAATTGCGGTGGTAACACACAATCTGTGATGTTGAAGACAAAGGCTGGTCTGCCATTTCTGCTCTTATTGTGTTCTCCCATTGTGCAGTCATGCTGAGAGAATTGCAAAAGGAAATAGCTTTTGGGTGGAGTTAGTCTGGAGAGCGTCTTTGAAAGCTGAGGCATCGTGTGCAGAGGCTGGTGGGCGTGGGGGCGGCTGGTGACTGTTTATGTTGTTGGCGTGGTCCTCGCCCTGAGGGAATCCGTGGAAACTGGAGATTAGTGAGTCTGATGGGGCTGTCTGTGGTTCGATATCTGTAATCCACTATTTTACATTTATTATGGTGGTTTACATTGGGATTTGGTGTATGTTTTGCAGGAGTGGTCATGGCCAAGATGACAGCGCTTACATGAACCTGAAAAGTTAGACAAGGCAGCGTTTGGGGTCAGCTGTACATGGATTTGTGGAAGTAACATCCTGTAAAAGGCAATAATCATAACTACAGCATACAGCCATAAATCTAGATGCCTTAAATTAAAACTGGTTTGTGCCATGCTCCCCATTATTTTTCCATTCTTCACAGTTCATTTTGGTTTTCCATTCTAGTCCAAGTTTAGCACCAGTGTTATCGGGGTTCACAGACTGGGGTGTGCTGGCCATTCATGCTTTTCGCTGTTCAAGTTGGAGATTAAATTTTCTTATTTACTGCGGGAGCGTCATGTACTGTGTACAGTGAGCACTATGGTTCATTAGACAGTGATGCATTCTGTTGGTCAAGTCTGTCACCGGATCTGAATCTGATTGAACCTTCATTTTACATGCAGATTATTCCATCTCAAGTCATCAAGGGCCTTCTGCTCGATCATCTCTGATTTGGTTGAAACTTTATTACCATTAAATATGGTTATTTATAAAGATAATTGTGAAGTTTTAGCTTGAGGTATCAAATGCTTTCTGAGATTAAAATTTTTCAAAAAAATTTGCCTGTCAACCCACTTTCAGCACATTTTTTCGCACATTGCAGTTTGAGGTTGTTTCAATGACAACATCTCAGGAACTATTAAAGATAAAGATGTGCTGAGAGATGGGGCTTTTCATGACTGCTTCAATTTTTTCATATTTCAACTCGCCTATAATCAGAGATTATTACTATATATCTACTTACCCAATATTGCTGATTCTGAATCAATGGCATAATGAGAAACATCAGTTAAGATTTCAGGCTTTTTACCTTAGATATCTACTGGGGTAAATGGAAATTGCTTATTTATTGAAAATGATCCAAAATGTGATGGTGTGAGATGGAATGACCTGTGCTGCTGAAGAGACGGAGGGCAAACAGTCCCTGAAACGAGCAGGAAGTGAAGATGCTGCAGTACAGGCCTGCAGAGCATCAGCAGGGAAGATACCCAGCGTCTGGTGATGTCTGTGTGTCACAGACTTCAAGCAGTCATTGCATGCAAAAGATTTATGATCAGATATTGAAAATGATTACTTCATGTTAAACTGTCTACTATATATTGATGCCCCCAAAAATGGGGGAACTGCGAGTATTTAACAAAGCTGCTGCCATTTCAGAATGATGACCGGATATGGATGAAAACGCCCTCAAGACTCACAATGCTGAAGTACAGAACCAAAACAACAAGCTCATCACTGTCCCAATCATTTATGGTGCTCACCACACACCAGCTGAATGTATGAACCTCTCATGATGCTGCTGTGTGTTCGTATTTGCAGACCACTGACGGACAGTTTTGTATGATAATTTTCCACATTAAGGAGGCATGGATCGTGAAAGAGATTAAACAATTATTATTCAGCTGCAGTTACAAATAATGAAATCAAAATAACTTTTTGCATATGGCGAATGGACTGCGCTGCTCTCCTCCTGCTTTTCACCACAGTGAAAATGAGGGAACGGTTCTCTGCGGTTCCGCTGGGCTCTAGCTGATGAGGTGCCTGTGAAGTGTGTTGCTCAGGGGAACCGCAGTTGTCCTTCCCTGGAATCACTCCGGAAAGAACTTCTCACCCAGTTCCATCTGTGTTGGACGGCACAAGCGCTCTCTTATTCATCTGTCAGTGCTGTTCTGAATACCGCAGTGTGATTGGGAAGGATTATGGGCATATTGGCCCTCGAGGCTTCGGGCTCGTGCAGTGAGAGCTGGAGGCAGGTTTATGGCTGTCAGAGTCAGTGGTGAATTAAATCTCTGGTTTGTGGCACAGCGCAGTGGGGTGGATGGACTGAAGCCCGCAACCCCAGAGCTCCATCAAACCCTGCGGCTGCAGTCGAACTCAGCAGAACAGAACCGAGCCCACACCGCGATCAGCTCGTCTGTCAGACCGGCCATTCAGCACAGCTCCGACAAAGCGCTTCGTCACAGTTTCAGGCCCCTCTGCTAAAATGGGGATATTTCTGCTCAGGCTACCCTGTTGCGTCGGATACAGAACGCGGCCGGAATGATTTTTGAGCACAGAGAGCTGGGAAGGAAAGCGGGCTGCGTCCTGGGAATCTTAAAAAAGCTTTAGGTTGTGCTTTTCTGAGAAGCGACCTCCCCCTCCCATCCTCTCGGTGATGGGAAGCAGGATGTGGCCCTCTGAGAGCCTGACATCATCTCTGAACCGGTGATAATCATCTGACTGCGGCTCGCCCAGCGCCCTATAGAAATCTGACCCCATGGAAAACTGACCTGTGGGTCACTGTTCTCCGTACAAAAATTACTACCCCTCCATGTCACTTTGCTTGTGTAGATTACCCACGTGTTGTGATGTAGCTGTTTGGATTGCATTCAATTTTCCATAGTATTCAAAATGCGATTTATTGTACTTTAGAAAATGGATTGATTTTTTTCATGGCATCCAGTGATTGTGGATAATGTCTGGAGGTTGAATAAATGTTATGGGATCAATATTGCAGCATGTAATTTTTATTTTCTGTAAAACAAAAATGATCCATGGGTCTTTTTTCGGATGGGGGGTGTGTTCATTTTATCCTGAACCTGAGCCAGATCAGTGATGACTCTTCAGTTGCTGTAATCATGGGCATCTGAGAGGAATCGTATGATTCTCTCCATTAAATTAAATGTTTTTCAGGCAAATATCCGTTAGTTTGGCCCTGTCTGTCCATGTGTGGTGTTGGATCCTACTGTTGTAGTGGCTGCAGGGAAATTACTGTTGCTGAACATTTTTGCTAACTTTGAAGAATTATATCGCACAACGATTCACTGGTGTGATTGTGTGTGTGAATGGTGTGTTTTCCCTGTGATGGATTGGCCAGCTGTCCAGGGTGTGTCCCTGCCTTTCGCTCGCAGTCCGCTCCCCCAAGACCCTGATGAGGAAGGGGTGGTATAGATGATGGATGGACTGGTACAGCACAAGAGGCTAGAACCTCCTCTGAGAATCTGCACAAGATCGGTTTCAAGCCACATCCACACTGATGGGACATTATGAAGATGAAGCTAATGTTTTCCACATTAAAAGTTTGGGGTTCAGTTACAGGCTCATATAATCGGTTGTGTGACATCAGCGGCTGCATGACCGTGAGGCATTGAGTGCTGCGTTGACAATGCCAGTTATGTGTCGAATTTCGTAATTTTATAACGTGAGCTGCTTTCTGAATGTGTTTACACTTGCATGGCGGCCTGAGCATTATGACAGCATGTGCTCGTTCGCATCTGCACGGCACCCTGCTGTTTAATAACGATACATGACCGGAGTCTGCAGCTCCGAGCTCAGAGCTGAACTCCATCCGAGATACAGATGGTGATGATTTCGGACACATTGCCTGTGTTTCGGGCCAGAAGACCCCCTGTCCAAATCTGCAAGCGCTATAGGAGTGAAAATTATGAAGCAGCGTGGACGACCTGATACATCATCATCTCTGGCTTTACTGGGAGAAACTGGGCTCCAAATAATCTTTTCCATACGTCCAGTACATTGTAAGTGAGACTTAAAAATGTAATTGATGGCTTTTGTTTTGCTAAGTTGACAGGTATTTCATCTGAGATTTTTTTAAAAATTCCGTGTTGATGGGAGTTGGGCACGAGAACAAAGCCGTCTATTGCAGTTTCCTAATTGGGCCTGAGACTCTAAATTACTCCAGTCTGCAGTTTCCAAACTCTGGACTCCATCAGGCAGCTTTCAGTAGTGTCTCATTCCCCACCCTGATCTCTCTTATCGCTTCACATTCCTTCAAAATGGCAGCTCTTGTTCAGAGAGGGAAGTGAAAGCTTGTGTTCAGTGTCACAGCGGGATTGACAGGCTCCCCTGATATTTCGCTCCTGTGTTCCTTCCATCCTCTCCTCCTTAACTGCAGGAAGTTCCGTCGTAATGGGAGATTCCCTGTCTGCTGGGCCGATATTGGACTTGATCTCACCAATTCATGAATGTTTCAGCTCCCAGTGTTCAGAGTTCTGGAGTTGATGTCTCAGGACTATTCCTGGAGATGTGCCATACTGCTGGTTTTTGGTTTTTATTTGGTTCGCTGCTTTGTCATGGTTGGATTGAAAAGCGACCAGGTGGTTGATCTCTGGGACCTGGCGTGGGCAGCCGTGGTATAAAGAGTCTGTGCTCATGTACTCAACCTCCTCCAGATCATGTGAGCTCTTGGTTCCAGAGAGGTCCAGCTGTCTCATTGTATGACTTCCTGTAAAGCGCTTTCAGTGAATTTGATTTGTGCGCATTATTTTAACTGTAAAACCCAGTGGCAGAGTGCCTGTGTGTGCATGCGTGTGTGTGCGTGCGTGCGTGAGTGTTTCAACTGCAGGTCTTGCGAACTTTGGTGATGCCTCCACAATATGGGAATACAGCAAACTGATTTTTACTCAAATGCTTTGTACTTCTGCTGGGAGGTTCTGTGATCACGTGTGTGTGTGTGTGTGTGTGTGTGTGTGGGAAGTTGGACTGTATGAGTGAGAAGCAGTGGTTGAATTTCCAGACAAATCTGGATACAGATCCAGATTCTGCAGCTGATTATAAGAGCTAATGGATCAAAACCTGCTAGTGGAGGTATGCGCTCTCTGAGTGCCGTCTAATTTAGCTACTTTTTTAGTTCACATTATCTATACACCTCTCATAAAGCCTCAGCTGTGTTATTCTTAGCATTTGTGTAACTGTTATGTGTGAGGGGATGTTAAAGCCTGAACGACATAACGGAGGCAGATTAATTGATTGATTAGTTGATGGAGAACAGATCTGAAATGCTTTTATCGGAGCCCTCCACACCTATGAACATCTCCACTGGAATTCCCCCGGGCCTGTGTAGGTCTGGTGGACCTTCTTACTCTCTGGTTTTGAGGTTTGTCCTGTCAGAGGGATGGAGTGTGCTGTGGGAGGCCGTCTTCTCGACACTCACGGCCAGCGTTCAGTGAAGTCCTCCTGCGGAGCGCTGAAGACCGAGCCCAGCTGTGCGCCTGAGTCTCGCAGGCTTGGGGAATGTGAGATACGCACCTACTCTGGCCTAAAGGGTGTAGCTTCCCCTCCTTCGCATCTGGTCGCCGTCCAATACGGTTCCTCCCCTCGTAGTTAGATCAGAACGACCTGTCCGCGCTGCGCGCCACATGTGCGAGATCCAGACGCTTCAAAGGCCTGAGCTAACGAGATCAAATCGGGCTCCTCCTCGATGATAAATGCGTGTTTAGGGCTGTTTTTTGCCTGTACTGAGGACCGAGGCCTTCCCTGCAGTGCACCTACCAGCCAGGTTGATGCTGTAAATAAACAGTACAATTCCCAGTGTATGTCGAAGCAAAGGTGCAAATTGGCGTCCATTTTGCCTGCTCTAGTTTATTAAGCACATGGATTTGGGCTCTTCTGCTCTGTTGACTGCATCATTTGTTGCTCATAAACTTCAGTCTCTTTATTTTAGAAATAGTTTAGCGTTTTTTGATTTTGCCACCTGTTCAATTACCAGCAACTGTGTTCGTTTCTGGTCTCCCTGACCACTTGGTTGTGACGGCACTCAAACACACTCTAAACTGTGTGCTCAGTCTCTCTCTGCCCTTTAGCTGACAGTGAGATAATTCCCATTTAGATCTCCGTCCCGTTAGCAGTGAGCACATCGCGGTCTGTAGCCTCTAAAGAGCGAGCGAATTTTTGTTTTTGTTCGCTGAACAGTGAATGCATTCTGGTGGCCTGTCAATTCCCCTGTGCCAGTGAGGATTACGATAGTTGTGTGAGAGAAAGAGAGGGAGAGAGAGGAGAGAGAGCGAGAGAGAGGAGAGGGTGAGAGAGGCAGAGGAGGGAGGGAGGGAGAGAGATAGAGAGAGAGAGAAAGAGGGTGAGGTCATCTTGAGAATCAGAGGGAGCCTTGATAGACAGCGGTTTCATTCAGTCGTTCCCATGTTCCCTCAGGCCAGTTTCCGTGTCCCCAGCACAAAATTAATGGTCATGGGGGAAATGTGAAACTGAGGACATGGACAGTGGTCTAAACAGTTCCTTTTCTAGGGGAGGATTGCTCTCGTTCCAGTGTGTGGTACACTGGGTGCTTTCGTCTGTTCTTCGTGCTGATGTGTGGTGTTGTGTTCAGTTGACCTGTCCAAGCCCGATCCTTTTCAGAGTTTTACTTTTCTCAGATGATTCAGTTTTCAATAGAAAAATGTAAAATGGTGTAAAATCTAATTCATCATAAAAACCTGCCTCAGTAAGTAAGGGTACTGTTTCCATAATTACAGGTGCACATCTCTAGTAACTGCAGCAGGATGGCATCACTTTGACTGAATCCTGTTTTCTGTCACATTAAACGGCTGCAATGTCTGCCCCTTTGACCCAGCAGTCGGCTTGTTGCCGTAGTTACGCTCACAGAAACCGAAAACTTTGCAATAAGTGGTACTTAAGGTCTTTTAAAATATTTACAGCATTAGAAAATATATTTTACAATGTTGTTCAGTATCTGAAAATGGCTATAAATTGTAGGTCTTCTCGCATATTTGTGAATTTGTGCAATGTTGGGGTGGTGCTTGTATGATCTTGTATAAGTATTTTTTGTTTTTGTATTTTCCTGTTGCCGAATGTGTTTTTGCCTCCATGGCGATAGCTTGTCCTGCTCCATCTCGGCTGACAGGTGGGCGGTCTCAGGGCTCCTCCAATGGGAGAGCCTCGTTGTTTATCCCTCGATCGCTCATTTGCGCGATTGTTTAATGTAGCAGAACAATCATCAAAAGACCTCTGCTCTTGGAGGAATTTGGTTAATTGGTCATTTTGGTTGAAGGCCAGAAACATACACGCCAGGAAGGCTGTGCGCTCGAACTCAAATTATGTTCAGTGCTCGTTACCCCTCTGTTATAATCCCTCTCTCTCTCTGTCCCTCTTTCCCTCACTTTCTCTCCATCCCTCCCCCCATTTCACTCGTACTGAAGTGGATTAAAAGCACTGGGGTATGAGTGGCTCTCAGCTGTGCTCGCCTCTGAAGGACAGCATTACTGTGGCAGTTACAGATAATCATCACTCCTGGAGCAGCACTGCATCTATCCTCCAATCCTGCGTAATGTCGCTCTCACTCATACCTCATCATGGTGTTTTCATTTACATTGAGTCAAAGTTATGACCTCTCAACTGAAATGTAACATAGAAGTCCAGCGCCTTTCTTAAAAGGGAAAAAAAACTTTTTTAATTATGCGCATATATTTACTGAGCTGTGGTTTTCCAGGTCATTGGTCGCAGGAAAGATTAGCCTGTGAATCAAACTCTGTAGCAACAGCCCTGGGTGAGGTATGGTTTGATGGTATTTGGACCTAGGAACGCCACAGGTGAGTGAATTTGCAGAATTCCTTGAAGTTTTGACTCATTTCATTTCCAGAATGTACTTCCAGAGATCTGTCATTTTCAACAGATCTGGCCGGAACAAGTGATTCATTCACTTTCTCCAGTACTTTCCTCTCAGTGAGGAATAGGCAGTGTAATGTGTTGAAAATGAGAGTATTCATTCACATCTGTATTGTGTGGACTTCGCTGGTGGAAATCCCAGCTGCTCTGTGTTTAGTTTCTGGAGGAATGCCATGTGGTCAGGCCATTCCAGAACTTTCCGCAGTCCACACCCAACAGCGGCCATTTTGTACATTCTTGTGCCTCCCTCTCTGCTGTCCTGGAATTAAGATAATGCTTTTACTTTTTTATTACTCCTTCCTCTTGATGATTTCAGAGAAAAATATAAAAATGATCAGCCAGTTTAATGGTTCTTGTGTTCACTGTTTGGGTAATGCCATTGAAGATGAGCCCATCTGTTTTGGTGAATTCCTCTAATAATTCAGAGTTATTCGTCTCTTACAGACCATATGCTGTTTTGCAGCTAGATACAGTAATTGCATGGTTTCCGCTTGTGTGTCGTTTGCAGGCACAGTTTTATAGCAGAGGTTTCATAATGACGGTTTAAACAAAATTGCTTTATTTTTCCATGGCTCTACCAGAAGGGGTTGGTCCAATGTGCCATCATTTTGAGTGTATGCGTGCGTACATGTGTGCATGTGTGCGCGCTTCCTGCATGATGTGATGACATGCATGCTGTGTGTTTTTGTGTAGATGTGAGTGTGTCTGTGCATATGTGTGTGTGTCCTTGTACTTCTATCCTTGTGAGGACATTGCACTCACTTCCATTCATTCTTTGTGCGTCTCTACAACCTTTCCCTTATCTGAGCAATAAGCAGTGTGTGCCTGAGCCAAACCCCCTTACCCTGACCTTGACCTGTTCCTAATTCTAACTTTACCCCTAACCTTAACCCAGCCATATTTGCTTTTGTAGTGGTGAGGACATTCACCTCCTTATAATGTCCTCACTCTGTAGGGAAATAAACATTTTTTGGTTCTGACTTAGTAGCATGTACAAGAACGTGTGTGTGTGTGTGTGTGTGTGTGTGTGTGTGTGCGTGTGTATATGTGAGTCACTCCACTGGTCAGTGCCCTTCCTCTCTCCTCCGCCTGACATTTTTCTCTCCCTCCATCACACCCCTCCCCGCCCCCTCTCCGCCTCCCTGTACTGTGATGTAAATGACGGACGGCTCAGTCGGCTCCGCCCTCCAGCCGGCTGGGACGTGACTGGCGGCCCTGGACCTTCCTGTCCCGATGAGGGTGGGACTCTATCAACACGAGATATCGGCTGCGCGCAGACGGCCAGATTCTCACACACGGCACCCAGGGGAGAGCTGAGACTGAGCTCATGTCTGTACAGAGATCGTGTTTTTCTTCTTTTTACAAGAGGAAAGAATAATGAAAAAGCGCATATTTTTATAGGCTGCAATAATTTAAATTGTTTTCTGGTGAAGTTTCATTAAGTACTCAGATTCTGAAACGGCCTCTGCAGTAAAGTCGACCCACATAATACTGGACACAGCTTAGGCAGATTTACAGCTGTCAGTTGAGATCTTTGAAACCGTCCGGACAATTGTAGTAACATGTCCGTAATGTTGCCAGCTGTGGTGATGCGTTTGTAAAGTCTACTTTATCACCACAAGCCTGGCTAAATTTAGGGGACAGTCCAGTCATATCTGTGGCCGTGTGGAGTGGGATGCCATGCATGTTTGCAGATGGATGGTTTTGGCTTAACAATGGAGTCAAACCTCTGACGCTTCGATCCATGCCTGGGCTGCCCGTGGCTCGCTGGCCGACAGGGTAATATAATTCTCTCGGTGCGAGTATTACCCGGGGATGGTGGGGTTGCCTTAGGCTGGGTTGACAGCAAAGGTTGATGGCGCATGTCATTGACGTCCGCACGAATGCCTGGAACCAGGGTATTGCAGCAGAACGTTTCCCAGAGTATCACTGTCCCTCCGCCAGCTCGTCTTCTCCCCACGATGCATCCTGGTGCCATCGCTTCCCCAGGTGAATCTCAACACCGGCCCATCCATCCACACGATGTGAAGGAAAACTGCTCTCATGGGAACTGAGCGCTCTTCCTCTATCGCTGTCAGTGTTCCTCAGGTCCCAGTCTGACCGCATCCTGCACATTGACTACGAGAACGAACTGTCAAATATATCCCAGACACTGATGTGTGCCATTGTTACAAGATACCTTTATTCACAAAATCTCTGCGTGGTCATAATCTTTGCCTCTTCTCAGCCTTTTCCTGCTCTGAATCAGGAGCCGATGTCGTAGTCCTGAGTGTCGATTAACCCTGAGAGCGCTAAATGCAGCTACTGTTGCTCAATGATGCAAGATATCGAATTTAAAGCTTTTGAAAACCTATCATGCGGCAACTTGTTGCCGCATGATAGGTTTTCAACAGCACAAGATCATTTATTTATGATTTTTTTTTTTTTTTTAATTTATTTTAGCGCTCCCAGGGTTAAAAATAATTAAATGAAGGTCGTTGGGGTGGCACAACAAAAAAAATTCCTCGTGCTCAACACAGTTACGCAGCTGCCCCTCTATCTCCACAGAGGGCCAGTTTACACCTATGGGCCATCCTTCAGCTGTTAAGACAGACTTGGAGACTTTTCTGGAAGAATTGGTGTTTCCCAGGATGACCTTCTGACCTCTCGAATGCCCTGACAGCTGCTCCGGTCTCTGATGAAATACTGCACCTGTTACCTGTCATTCACTTGTCAGGGCTTCTATTGTGGATGTTTCTTTTAGCCTTTCAGGAGTCTCATTGAATTTTACTCTAAATTTTAAGATCGAGAACAACAGTTCTCAGTCACCAGTGGGGGGTCATTAAATTGGTAATGGAGTGTCCATTTAAGCATGTGCTAATTGCATGTTAATGATCTTAAGCTGCAAAGACTTAAAACGTATGAACACATGCGGGATTTTCGCTCTCCGTTTTTGGGAACCAGGGTTGTACGGTGTGTAAACATCCGTGCTACTCCAGTTATACCATGTCTTAAGCAGCAGTTGCAAACGGGCCCTTCCAAGCTCCTGACGGAGGTCAGCTGAGTGACCTGTCTGTAGAGATTAGCCCCCCGTGTTTGCTGTGCCTGACCTCCAGTGTCTCGCCCCTGCAGCTGTTGCGCTGCTAACCGCTAATGACTGTACCCTCGGAGCAGTGAGCACTGGCTAAACCAGCGCTGTGAGTTACTAGCAGTCCCTCGTTGAGAGGGAGAGGGGTCATAAATCTGAGCTGCCCCCTCAGTTCTCACCCCTTCCCCCCCAAATTTACCTGAAATAACTGTTTATTACCCCGTTATAGCTAAAATACCTCAGTGAGTGACAGATTACACGGTTTATTATAGATATTTCTTTGCATTACAGCTGTAGTTGCAGTTTCTCTGTCACTGCGTGATCCTTCTGTATTCCCTAACAGGCTTAACTCGCTGGCAGTCAATAAACACTTTTCACATTTGTGGTTTTTGGGTATTTGCCTCGTAACGCTGGTGCTACTATTGCTCTTAACCCCAATTTATGCGCTCGTCCTCTCACTGTAAATCATGTGGTTGGGATGTGTGCCAAATGCCAGTGCTGTAATGCAGTGCAGTGCAAGTGTTTTGTGCTGTCCGTGTTGGTCTCAGTTTTATATCTTTCCTACCAAACTCTCCTTCTTCCCCTGACGATGGTGAATGACGCTGTGTTTCAGGCCGGAGTGATGACACTTGTTACTCGCTGAGGCATTTATAACTCGCTGCTGTTACTGCCCGTAGTGTAAGCCTTTTGTCGGCAGGTTTGTAAATCTCTGTGGGTAAGATATTCCGCTAAGTGATTAAATTTAAAGTGGGGAGGGGAGAGAGCTGGCGAGTGAGGAGTGTGTATGGTGGTGGGGGTGGTGTTTGGCGTGAGAGGGAGAGAGTTACGTAAGCCCAGGAAGTCTGTGGGAGTGAAAGTGCTTGTGCTCGCTGGAGAGTGGGAGGATAATGGCAACCAGACTCTCTCTCTCTCGCGCTCGAGCTGTAAATCACGGAGAGAAGAATAAAAGCTGAGATTTTATGCGTTTTCTGACTCCTCAGTCTCTCGTCTCCTCTGTTACTGCAGTCCTTTCAGTCTCTGTTGCAGAATCGGTTCAACAGCAGCCATTTGGAGATCGAGGTGTTTGAATTCAGTCTCGTGGATGCTAATGTCTGCAGGGTGGAACTGTGCGCGAAAGCTGCCTGCTTCTGTCGCCTGGCAACCGGGTCACTGTCTCTCGGGTTACAAAGGCCCCGCCCCCTGTGCACACACATTTCAGTGTTAAACAGCTCTCTCTCTCTCTCTCTCTCTCTCTCTCTCTCTCTCTCTCTCTCTCTCTCTCTCTCTCTCTCTCTCTCTCTTTCTCTCTCTTTTGTATTCTTTAAGGTGGCCAATAGCCCATAGATTGGAATGTGACCATTTCTCTTCAGATGGGAGAGATCAGGGCGGGATACTGACAGTAGAAATGAGACTACAGACAGGCTCTCGCAGTGTAATCTATGTGCGTGCGTGCGTGCGTGCGTGCGAGTGTATGTGTATTTGCGTGCGTGACTGCGTGTGTGTTGGCAGTAGGGCACACTATTGATCGCGTCTCGTTCAGGCCCAGTTCTCTCACCATTATGATGTGCTGCCCCCACACATTTATGTTAAGGGTGTAAATGTGCAAACTGGGTCGAATCTAATCAGTGCTTCTGTCACAAACTAACAGGGCAACTGCTTTTCATCCCCAAACCCCACCCACCTCACCCAGCTCAAGGTTAAAGCACTTCCTGTGCTCAGGTCAATGCACAAATCTGTCCTTAGACCTGCTTTTGTGACTCAGGAGCGCAGGATATTAAACTATTTTAACAGGAAATAAGAGACCTGGCCCTGTGGTGATTTCCCGTGCGTTGTGTCTGAGTTTGGGGTGAAGGTGAAGCGGTGCGGTGTGCAGAGTTGGGTAAAGTCATAGACAGAGCTCGGGCGGATGTGTGCGCAGGAATGCGACGGTGCGAATACGTCCAGGCGCAGCAGCTCCTGGGTCTACTCTGTGTGACGGAGTACGGCACCGAGACACTGCTGCTCTCCATCGCTCAACACTGCTCTGTCTGTTCTGCGCCTCCCGGTGACTGTGATTGGCGACAATGTGGAAAAATGCTGTGGATTCACTTCCTGCTTACGAGTGATGCAAAAGCACTGTACACTGTCTGTACGCATTTGGATAGCGACTCACTCTCTTTTTTTATTTTAAATGGGTTGCTATGCCAGTGCAATTCGGATTATATGGATGTGGATACACTCAAAGTGAAGCATTTTATAATGGGTTAGATTTTGGGCTGTATGTGTTCATATGTGTAGGAATCACAGCTCTCTGATATTCTGTCCCTGTTCGAATGCTCCCAAACCTCACTGTATTTGTGGTGTTTAGATACTGTATTTATTATTTATACACTGATGAGGATTAATTGGTAGTTTTACGGTCATTGTAGGGTTACATAGATTGTTGTATAAAGTTTGCAAGTACATTTTGGGTCATTCCACGTCAAATCATCAGATATACAAAACATCTGCCACCATATAGTCATAGATTGCTTCCATATTTTCACATTAGATAAATATGTATTAGTAATGAACAAATCTGAAATTTCAGCTCATTCGGACCTAACATGAATTTTTGGTGAATTATTTTCTAAGGGCACTGTCCGCCAGTTTTGTGTAGATTTTTTTTTTTTTTTTTTTTTTTAACGAATTCACGTCAATTTACATTTTTCTTTTTAACATGGCGTATCTTTTTTATTATTGCACCTATAGCTTTGAAACTTTGCAGCTAAGCTAATGTTATACTGCTAAATCAGAAAATGCTGTCCATTTTACTTTATCTTTCTTGGTTGTGGAACTATGAGGACACCAATAGTGCCTTTTATTCAGACAGTTCCATGTTTAGGTCCCCAAAGCACCCCCAATATAAACCCTAGCTTAGGCTCTCTGGCATTTTTTCCCTTCATTTGTGTCTGCTGAATATAAATCAGGCTGAATTCACCATGAATTCATCACCAACTGCAGTCAGTATCTTGCCAAATGTGAAAAAAGCTAAAATGCTCATGACATTGCCACCTGTTCAAACCCCCGTATCTCCAGGGGCACATCTGGGATTTTCTTCTTTTTTTTTTTTTACTGATTCCTCTATTATAGCAGAAAGACCACTCCAAAAATTGTTGCAGTGTTTTGACCAATATAAATTTTGCAGGTGTCTGAACAGGGGTGGGGTAATCTCAAGAATCGTGTGGCACTTTCAGCTTCTTGCACATTTAACTCTGCAACATTTTAAGTGTTTTCAATCATTAGGCAATCATATACTAAATTGTACTAATTCCCGTATTATAGTAGACATAACAAAACAAAAATTGTTGATGTGACTTAAACGATATACATTTCAGAACTGCCTAAATAGAGGTCAGGCGATTTTTGAGAATCACACTTCTTTGCATCAATAAAATTTATTTGATTTAAAAGGGACAATGCACATTAAAAAACATCAGTATAGTAAATAAAATTTACTGACACCAATTCTTGTAAACTGACTGTAAAATTGAAACTTTGAATTCCATGCTATGTTAACAGTGTTATTGCTTCCTAAATGCAGCAAAGAGCTCAACAATGTGGTCTGTCACAGTTTTGTCCAACTTTCATCAGAACTTATTGATCAATAACTGGTTCAGGTATCTCCCTGCTAA
The DNA here is from genome assembly GCA_029692085.1 of Gymnothorax javanicus. Taxonomy (NCBI): domain Eukaryota; kingdom Metazoa; phylum Chordata; class Actinopteri; order Anguilliformes; family Muraenidae; genus Gymnothorax; species Gymnothorax javanicus. The sequence continues at coordinate 52,236,936 of CM056208.1, read as the reverse complement.
CATGATCTACCAGCCTGCATATACTGACCTTTCTGTTAATGTGTCATGCATTGATGAATTGAGAACTTACAATTATTGTGATTCAATGATCATTAACATTGTGTAAGAAGCTGAAAATGAAAATACCTTAGAAAATAATTCACCAAAAATTCATTTTTGGTCCGAATGAGCTGAAATTTCGGATTTGTCAGTGATATGACAGCTGCACGCAAAAAATTAGCAAAATTGAGAAGGTGGTGGTGAGACCCATTTGATGATCTGACATGGAATGACCCTGTTGTGTTGTGTAATGGTCAAGGATGCAAGGCTGGGATGTGTAGCCTTGAATCCATCCATATCAAGCTTTGGTCGCTCCCAGCGGTCACTTGCTTGTATGTCTGGCCTCAGTCGGTAGACCAGCGTTTGACTTTCAAATATTCGCACAAAATCCATGCGAGATCTGAGGCTCACAGTCGCAAGGGTGCCCCGCCCCTTTAGACAGACTTAAAAAAAAAAAAAAAAAACCACAGTTCTGCATTCAACGGAAGTCCCGCCTCCCGGCTCGTGTTTATACGGTATTCATCTGAGTGGCAGCAGAGTCTTTGGGCAATGAACGAGCCGGGAGGCGGGACTTCGTTGAATGGGCGAGCTTACTTGAAGCATAACTGTGGTATTTTATTATTTTTAGCGAAAATAACCACGTTTCTAGAGTTGTGAGGATACGAGTGGACAAAGCAGACTTGGATTATACTGGACGATCGTTGGACGATGGTTTGAAAGTTTGTCAACGGACGTTTTGTGGAGTTTTTCCCATTGCTATTGGTGACCCCATTTGCTTCCAGCAAAAAAAGGAATTTGGATAATTTTTCAAAACTCTCCAGTGGCCATAAAAGTTGCGCCAGGTGAAGAACAACCGTCCGTTCAAGACCTCTAATGGTGAGTAATTGATATACAAATTATAGTTTTTGGGTGGAGTATCACTTTAATCTAGCTGATGCAATCATGCCCGTGAGCTATAGCTAATGCCAATTACAGTGAAATACGTTATGTAATTTGAGTATTATTTAATTTAGCCTTCATTAAATCGGGGAATCCCACTGAAATAAACAAAATGCAGATATGGCCAAACATTATCCGGTTCAAAACCTAACAACCACTCCAAGAGTAAACGCAAGCAAGCCACAATCTAATTTTTAAGCTCATGTCAAATAACATTCACGAATGCCGTTGCTGGCCAGCCAACTCATATTCGATTGGTGGTTTGCCAAAAGGTCACCCAATCAGCCAAGAGCAGAAAACATGAATATTCATATATTCACTTCATTAGTGACGTAAGGGCTAAACGCTGGCTATACGACTGAGGCCAGACTGATCAGTCAGTGACCGTTGGGAGCGACCAGCACTTGATAAGTATGGATTCCAGGCTAGGGATGTGTACCTCGTAGACAAATTGATTCTTGAGTATTTTACTCTGATGTGGTTCTCATCTGTGGGGAAACCAGAGGATGTTTTTGTTTTTTTAACTTTGAGGTTTTACTTGCTGCAAGTTGGAAATCAAAGAAACAGTTATCGAGTAATCATCATTTCCGTTCACAGGTCTTTGTGACCTTAGGAGAGCAATCTTGTGCCAATGTTATAAATCTGTGCACCACATGTGGGTGACGTCAAACTTTTAAACTTTTTTTTTTATTAGTGAAGTGTTTATGTTCCTTAGAATTTCATTTTAATTTATTTTAGTTGGAATCAAGTTGCAATAATGCTCCATACTTCCTGTCATTGTGAAGCAAAGTGCTGAAATGGATCATGGCCCTAATATAAAGTTCCACGCAATTAAATAATAGCATTTTAACATGCTGTGCTGTGATTGGACGGCTCTGTGCCGTGATTAGACAGCTCTGTGCCGTGATTGGACGGCTCTGTCCTGTGATTGGACGGCTCTGTGCTGTGATTGGATGGCTCTGTGCTGTGGAATTTAAGCAGCAGATGACCAAGTCAGAACATTTCTGTCATTTGCCCAGTTCTTTTATGCCCCCGACCTCGAAAGAGTCGGTCGGGGGCATTATGTTTTCACCCCTTCCGTCCGTCAGGGCGTCCTGTTGTAAACTTTTCCTTTGTTGCGTTCTAACGTGAACACCGCTCAACGGATTTTTATGATTTTTGGTGGGGTGAATGGTCATACATACGGAATGATGCCTATCGATTTTCAGCTCGCTCCATCAACCAATATGGCCGCCACAGCAGCCATCTTGAAATCCTTTGTTGCGCTCCAACGTCAACACTGCTCGACGGAGATTTATGATTTTTGGTGGGGTGAGTGGTCGTACATAGGAGACGATGCCTATTGATTTTTAGCTCGCTCTGCCAACCAATATGGCCGCCACAGCAGCCATCTTGAAATCATTTGTCGCGCTCTAACGTGAACACCGCTCGACGGACGTTTGTGATCTTTGGTGGGGTGAGTGGTCACACATAGGGGATGATGCCTCTCGATTTTGAGTTTGCTCCGTCAACCAATATGGCTGCCACAGCAGCCATCTTGAAATCCTTTAGTGCACTCGCTGGAGGTTTTTGCTTTTACAGTGCCGTGAAAAAGTATTTGCCCCCTTCCTGAGTTCTTACTTTTTCCCATATTTTTTACACTTAATTGTTTCAGATCATCAAACAAATTTTAATGTAAGACAAAGATAACCCAAGTAAATACGAAATGCAGTTTTTAAATGATGATTTCATTTATTAAGGGGAAAAAGCTACCCAAACTTCCTGGCCCTCTGTGAAAAAGTAATCCCCCCCCTTAAATCATGAATTAATTGTGATTAACCACATTTTTTGAGTCCAATTTCACTAGCCACACCCAGGCCTGATTACTGCCAGACCTGTTGGATCAAGATATCTCTTCAATAGAACCTGTTTCACAAAGTTAAGTAGGCTAAAACATCTCAAAAAGCAACACATCATGCCGTGATCTTAAGAAATTCAAGAACAGATGAGAAACAAAGTAATTGACATCTGTCAGTCTGGAAAGGGTTACAAAGCCATTTCTATGGCTTTGGGACTCCAGCGAACCATGGTAAGAGCTGTTATCCACAAATGGAGAAAACTTGGAACAGTGGTGAACCTTCCCAGGAGTGGCCGGCCAACCAAAATTACTCCAAGAGCGCACTGACGACTCATCCAGGTGGTCACAAAAGAACCCAGAACAACAGCTACAGAACTGCAGGCCTCACTTGCCTCAATTAAAGTCAGTGTTCATGATTCAACAATAAGACAGAGACTGGGCAAAAATGGCATCCATGGGTGAGCTCCAAGGCGAAAACCACTGCTAACCAAAAAGAACATAAAGGCTCGTCTCACATTTGCCAAAAAACATCATGATGATCCCCAAGACTTTTGGAAAAATATTCTGTGGACTGACGAGACAAAAGTTGAACTTTATGGAAAGTGTGCGTTCCGTTACATCTGCCGTAAAACTAACACAGCAATTTCATAAAAAGAACATCATACCAAAAGTCAAACATGGTGGTGTTAGTGTGATGGTTTGGGGCTGCATTACTGCTTCAGGACCTGGACGACTAGAAGTAATTGATGGAACTATGAATTCTGCTCTCAACCGGAAAATCCTGAAGGAGAATGTCCAACCATCAGTTCATAACCTCAAGCTCAAGTGCACTTGGGTTATGCAGTAGGACAGTGATCCAAAACACACTAGCAAGTCCACCTCTGAGTGGCTTAAAAAAAACAAAATTAAGATTTTGGAGTGGCCTAGACTTAAATCCACTTGAAATGCAGTGGCATGACCTTTAACAGACCGTTCATGCTCAAAAACCCTCCAACATGGCTGAATTAAAACCATTCTACGAAGAAGAGCGGGCTAAAATTTTTCCATGATGTGAAAGACTCATTGCCAGTTATCGCAAACGTTTGATTGCAGTTGTTGTCGCCGAGGGTGGCACAACCAGTTATTAGGATTTAGGGGGCAATTACTTTTTCACATAGGGCCAGGTAGGTTTGGATAGCTTTTTCCCCTTAATAAATGAAATCATCATTTAAAAACTGCACTTTGTATTTACTCGGGTTGTCTTTGTCTAATATTAAAATTTGTTTGATGATCTGAAACATTTAAGTGTGACAAATAGGCAAAAAAATTAGAAATCAGGAAGGGGGCAAATACTTTTTCACGGCACTGTAGGTGATCTAAATGGTCATACATAGCAGATGATGCCTAACACTCGCTTTCTGTACATGTTCTTCAACTGTTTCAGTCGGGGGCATATACCACGCCTTGCGTTGCTCTTGTTTCTGTTTGTCAGAAGAAATATTAATATTCTATCCTTGGACTGAACAAGAAAACAAGATGTATTTCTGAAAGTAATGAATGACTCTCACCTACATTTAACAGCTAGTTTGATGCACGGTTATCTTGCCTGTGTTTCTGTTTAAAAAAATTTTTTTTTTTGAATATGGTGGCGTATTTTCTTGATGGTTATCAAGGATTGGTGCTTCTGCATTTGCAAGTCCATAAATATTATTGTACTTCCTCCCTGGCATGCAAGCTGGACTTATGGTACGCAATAATATGAATGAACTGTGCATGTGTTGGTGTATAAGGTGTGTATCAGCAGTGAGGCTGTGTTGGTGTATAAGGTGTGTATCAGCAGCGAGGCTGTGTTGGTGTATAAGGTGTGTATCAGCAGCGAGGCTGTGTTGGTGTATATGGTGTGTCTCAGCAGCGAGGCTGTGCTCGTGTATCTGCTCATGTATAAGGTGTGTATCAGCAGTGAGGCTCTGCTCGTGTATCTGCTCATGTATGAGGTGTGTATCAGGTCATGCGTCATGAGGTGGGGGGAATTTGCATCACAGGGTCAAAAATGACCATTTTTCTATTCTTGAATATGTTATTGTACAGGTTAAACTGCAGAGAAAAATGGCATGGGTGGTTTATTTTTTTCAATATTAACCCTTGTACAGCCGTTTATAAGATGAACTTTTAATAGAAAGTGCATTACGGCCAGAACATTTCTTTGCCGTTTTCTCCAAAGTGACCTTCTTTTTTTTTTTTTTTTTTTTCCAAAACCTCATAAAATCCTTAATATTAGTCAAAACAAGACCTGGTTTGGATCAAAATGATCCTCAGATAAAATGCTATTCAATAAACTAAAAAGAAATTCTGTTTGATTTATACTATGTATTCAAAAATTTGATGGAAATACAGGATTTTTATTAGGATGAAGCTGGTGGTGTTCGACAAAGCGAGACATCTTGCTCATAAAACTTGGATGATGGGTGCATCAAAACTACACACAAATGCTTATTGACTTATAAGAACTGCTCACATGATAGATTACTGGTTCTAGAATACTAATAATTAGGTTCTCATACAAACAGTACACAGTATGTCTTCATGATCAGAATTCGAGAGACAGTATGTATCCGGTAGCTTCTCGTGACTTTTCAGTTCAACTCCTACATACAAGATGCAATCTTTGTGCACAGTTGCCAGTTTCTTCTCTCTTTTGTACAAGTGACTGCCCTTAGTAGCCTTTTGGAATTTGTAGAAGTTTCCCAAAATTACTTCAGACCCCTTAGGATATGATTGGCCATAGCCAGACTTCATACTTTCGTCAAGCATTATAACTCCATCTGAAGTAGCGACGAGCAAGTAGTAGTCATCCAAAGACTGGGCCGATGGCATAATAGCCTCAACTGTACCCTTACAAATCAATGACGAGATCTTCACCACCCTCTGAAACATTCATGCCATCTGCTTCATTAACAACATCCTCTACTTCAAGTGCACCCCTCGAACCATCTGAGAAGGCAACCTTCTTAAAAGCTCGATTTTCACAGGCACTGTAATCCTCAGTAATACAGGGAGGGCAGTAACATGACAATTCCCTTGATTTTACCCCCCCATCTACACCTACTGACATCAAGGAATGAAGTTTCCTAGTATTTGGAACTGTGTGGTACATACTGTCATTGCGTTTGCGATTCACTGAATAGAAATAAGAAAGTTTACATACCTTCCATGTGTGAAATGTACCGAAAAATTGTGGTGAAATCTTTCCTCTCCATGAAACAAAAGATGGCTTCTCCAGAGCACATGGAACTTAATTGACACTAATTGACAGCCGACTGACACTGATTGCCAATTAAGGGATTCAGTAGAGACACTGCCATGATTTTTAGGAACTAGAAAGAGCAGTGGGAATGGTTTTATGCATTAGCTTTCAGTTCAGTGTATTTCTCCTCCACCTCCGCCACATTCCGCCACAAAAAATCCACCCTGACTTTTTTGCTTCATCAGCCTGTAACTGTAATATAACAAACTAAAGGCAAATGTGTCTAATACCATCTGAAAGCAGAGATCCAAAGCTACAAAATGACACCATTATTTACTATTATAGCCCTGGTTTTTGGTTATGAATTTTTAATTTTTTGGCCGAAAAAAATTTCAGGTGTGACAAATCCACCTTTTTTGGGTACCCACCTCGTGACGCATGACCATCAGCAGTGAGGCTGTGCTCATGTGTAAGGCGTGTTTCAGCAGTGAGGCTGTGCTCATGTATAAGGCATGTATCAGCAGGAGGCTGTGCTTGTGTATAAGGCGTGTATCAGCAGTGAGGCTGTGCTTGTGTATAAGGCGTGTATCAGCAGTGAGGCTGTGCTTGTGTAGGGGCAAGTCACAGTATTTGAATTGTTACGGACGGGACATTAAGAAGGCCTTTTGTCTCACTGACTGTCTATGGGCATTGAAGAGAAAAAACTTTTGGGGTCACAGTATTGACCCTAAGGGGCTGTGTGAGATGACAAGAAGAATTTCAGTCTGACTATTTCCAGTGGCTTAAAAAATTGCATCGAATTTGTTTCGGACGGGACAGCTGGCGACATGACTTTCTAGTTGCTTTGGGGAAATGAAAAATTCTCTTCATTCATGCAGAATTCCAAACCATTTCCTCATTCACATGATAGCGGGAGAGTTTCTCTAGAACGTCAAATGAAAATTTCGAACAAAATGGTTTTTTTTAGGCAATAGGCTCATTAAGCATCCGTTACGGACGGGACACTTCAAAACGTTACGGACGGGACGCTTTTGTCGCCCTTTGTTTTCCGGGCTATTTGACAGGGTTTTATGGAGTCTATGCGCCTAACATTTTCCAGTAGGACTGACAAATACATTTGGTACATAGAACAGTTTTATTGGGAATCAATAATCAGAAATCAATACACAAATCAATAATCAATACATGTGGAAAAGAGTAAGTTTCTAGTTTTTCTAAATTGATAATCATTTCTCATCAATTCAAGAGCACCTTACTAGTGATAACCAATTGCCACCAATCAAACAGATTATTGATTTTATACAAATGATCAAGATTTACAACATCAACTGAATAGCACCCTGCACCAGCAATGAAAAGTAGTATACAGTTTCACAAGCCCGAAAATGTGGCACAAAAAGTGATTCAAGCCATCCATGAAAATTCCGATATGTACAATACGGCGTAGGCAGATCAATAAATCAATAAAATCGATAGATTGATCAATAGTTCATCAATATCAAAATTTATTCAGCAACATTCAGAGTTCTTGAAAAAATGTACCGGTTCCTATTGTCCAAAATCGGAGTTTCTACAATCTCCAAAACGTCGCTGAGCTCAACCCAACAAGTGTCCGATTGCAGGAAAGCAAAGACAGTCTTCTTTGCATCCTTGCTCCGCAGGAATGACACCTGAATGTCCTCTTCATCTGTCTCGTCGCACTGACCCAAGAAGACTTTGGTCGATCTCCCAGTGTCAAATTTTACCAAGACAAAGTCGCCGATCTTTGGCTGTGGGACCTTTGGCTGTGGTGCATGTGCGTTGGTTTCTGACGGTCGATTATCGATTATATCGTTGGTGATTTCGGTCGGCCTTGGAGGTGGTGCATCTGCTCTCAGGATCGGTTTGACAAATAATGGCTCATCGATGGTGAACGGCGAATTCCGTCCGACTTTCAACTGATAATCATCGTGGCAGGTGATGAAGTGGAATGACTGCGTTCCGCTGATTCCAATCGCTTTTTCGAAACGACAGTCCAGATGAGCAGCCAACCGTCTGATATCATCACTGGATACCCAATGAATGTATCCAATCGGGTCACTAATCTCATCCGTTTCAAGGTATGTTTTCCGCCCCACCAGTTTTCCGTCCACCACCCGCCACTGCTCAGAACTCTAAATTAGCACATTTAATCATGGTTCCTACCAAATCCGGACTCTCCGCGACCGTCTTCGGATGGGACAAAATTTGAACGCTTTGTTTTTCGGATTGAATATTTTTTTTTGGCCTGGAATGTGTTTACTACCATTACTTATGATCCCTAGGAAGAGGAAAATTAATTGCAACGTTCTCTGATTCATAGCAAAACAATAGGGGAAACTTTGAGTAGATTTTTTTGTAATTTGTAAACATTCCTTGATTTAAGTCCATTTTTTTCAGAAACAGAAAAATATGCAGTTTTCGCATATGTATCACTCTATATCACATGTCAGTACACACTGACGCCAAATTTTATGATTGTACTCCAATAATTAAATGACATAGAGCCAAAAAACTGATGTCCCGTCCGTAACGATATTTTCTGATTTTCTCATTAATGACCTCATTTGCATATGAAAAACGTGAGTCATGAAATTGAATCATACATTATCGGGAGCTATAGGTATCCTAGATCAAGATGTCACACTTTTTTAAATGAAGATTCAGAAATTATTTTTTCAACAGCCATGTCGCCAATACCGTGACTTGCCCCTGTATAAGGTGTTTATCAGCAGTGAGGCTGTGCTCATGTATCTGTGCTCATGTATAAGGTGTGTATCAGCAGTGAGACTGTGCTCATGTATAAGGCATGTATCAGCAGGGAGGCTGTGCTTGTGTATAAGGCATGTATCAGCAGGGAGACTGTGCTTGTGTATAAGGCATGTATCAGCAGTGAGGCTGTGCTTGTGTATAAGGCGTGTATCAGCAGTGAGGCTATGCTTGTGTATTAGGTGTTTATCAGCAGTGAGGCTGTGCTTGTGTATAAGGCATGTATCAGCAGTGAGGCTGTGCTCATGTATCTGTGCTCATGTATAAGGTATGTATCAGCAGTGAGACTGTGCTTGTGTATAAGGCGTGTATCAGCGGTGAGGCTGTGCTTGTGTATAAGGCGTGTTTCAGCAGTGAGGCTGTGCTTGTGTATAAGGCGTGTATCAGCAGTGAGGCTGTGCTTGTGTAGATGGCGTGTATCAGCAGTGAAGCTGTGCTTGTGTATAAGGTGTTTATCATCAGTGAGGCTGTGCTTGTGTATAAGGTGTTTATCAGCAGTGAGGCTGTGCTCTTGTATAAGGCATGTATCAGCAGTGAGGCTGTGCTTGTGTTTAAGGGGTGTATCAGAAGTGAAGCTGGGCTCATGTATAAGGCATGTATCAGCAGTGAGGCTGTGCTTGTGTATAAGGCATGTATCAGCAGTGAGGATGTACTTGTGTATAAGGCATGTATCAGCAGTGAGGATGTACTTGTGTATAAGGCGTGTATCAGCAGTGAGGCTCTGCTTGTGTATAAGGTGTTTATCAGCAGTGAGGCTGTGCTTGTGTATAAGGTGTTTATCAGCAGTTAGGCTGTGCTTGTGTATAAGGTGTTTATCAGCAGTGAGGCTGTGCTCTTGTATAAGGCATGTATCAGCAGTGAGGCTGTGCTTGTGTTTAAGGGGTGTATCAGCAGTGAAACTGGGCTCATGTATAAGGCATGTATCAGCAGTGAGGCTGTGCTTGTGTATAAGGCATGTATCAGCAGTGAGGATGTGCTTGTGTATAAGGTATGTATCAGCAGTGAGGATGTGCTTGTGTATAAGGCGTGTATCAGCAGTGAGGCTGTGCTAGTGTATAAGGTGTTTATCAGCAATGAGGCTGTACTAGTTTTTAAGGTGTGTATCAGCAATGAGGCTGCTAGTGTATAAGTTGTGTATCAGCAGTGAGGCTGCACTAGTTTATTAGGCGTTTATCAGCAGTGAGGCTGCACTAGTTTATAAGGTGTGTATCACCAGTGAGGCTGTGCTCATGTATAAGGCGTGTATCAGCAGTGAGGCTGTGCTTGTGTATAAGGCGTGTTTCAGCAGTGAGGCTGCACTAGTTTATAAGGTGTGTATCAGCAGTGAGACTGTGCTCATGTGTAAGGTATGTATCAGCAGTGAGGCTGTTCTCATGTATAAGGCATGTATCAGCAGTGAGGCTGTGCTCATGTATAAGGCGTGTATAAGCAGTGTAACACTGCCTTCGCTGCAGTGTGCTGTGTGTGTAATACTTGTTTTTTTCCCCTCTGCTCCGTATCGCTGAAGTTGAGCGATGGCGGTAACCCGCCTCTCCGCTCTGCTGAGCCTGTGCAGGCGGGTGACGTCTTTATAATGTAGCACAATAGTGCTGGGGTGACAAGCGTAGGACAGGAGAGCAGTGAAACTGCCTCGCTATCTTTTCTCCTTCGGAGCGTGCTCAGATCGGCTTGCTGGAAGCACTGGCTGTTATTAAACCCGTTTCCCTCTGTGCTGGAGCAAATGAATATGCTATTATTTAACTCTGAATAAAGCTGGTTTCTCATTCAAAAGCAGCATTTGGCTGCTGGTGCCATGGCAAATATCAACTTTCTGTGTTTCAGAATGGAGGCTACGTTCCGACATTCCTTTGAAGATGCTCTTCTGCGCACACGCAGCTTTGAAAGCTCTCTAACAAAGTCTTGTTTATATAATCTCAAGTGCTTGTCCACTCATAGTCATTTCTAAAGATTTACGCCCTCAGTCAACTGCGGCTTGACCTGATGTAGATTCATGATCAGTTAATGCGCAAAATGAGCCAGATAGAGCAATCCTGAATTACGGGAGACAAAACTGCTGGACTCGCTCAAAGCAAATTAAGATCAGCTGACTGTGAGAGTGAGATGCTCTTGCGGCTCCTAATGCTACAGTTCTCCTGCTGGTCTAACTCCAGTTTTATCATTCTCTACTGGTTTAACCCCTACTCTGAAGCCCCCACTGTCTTCCAGTTTAGCTCTAGTCCTGCGGGATAGATCTCATTCCCCGCTGGTTTAGCTCCTGTCTCAGATTTGAGGAGGAGTTGAGTAATGGCAGACATGCCTAATAAAGCCCAGTGTTCACTAGGTTTGTACTGCCCTAAATACTTCAGGAGCTGTGAGTCGGAGCTGATACTGTTCTGTTCCTGAAAATATACAGAGCTGAACATAGATTGTATTTTTGGCAGTTCAAACTTCTCATTATAATTCTCTGAAGGTAGGAGCGAAGATATTATTTTGTTCGTCATTTAAGCTGTACTGGACATGGTTTAATTGTGTAAATGGATGTTTGTTTAAACTGTGACCTTGGTTTGCTTTCATGTCATGGATTATGTCGTTTGACTTTCTGCTGTCTTACCTGGGCAGTATATTTGGGGCATTTAATGTAGCACCTGTGTGCTTTATCGTGAGGTTAGAAGGAAATGCAGGCCTGTCATATCCTGGGACCCCAGCACCAGTATAAGGCCTGTGTGTGGAGCTGGTCTCCCTCCCGCTCAGCACTGCAGGTGTGGTACACCTGTGCCCTGCGTGAGGCACACGCTTAAACGCTCTCGTTACCTGTGGAGAGACGGAGATCTTGAGGTGCCCACCACACCAGTTTTGGGGGTCTGTCCATTTTGTGTTCCTATTTCCCTCTTATCTTTACTCTTTGATTTAATATCACCTTAAATGAGCCGTTTAGTGTATTTGTTCGTGTGTTCTGCTTAGTAAAACGGGTCGTAACTCGTAACCTGATTGGGCAGTCATCATTTGCTTCTAGGAATTGTCAGAATTTAGAACTTTGAAAACTTTTGAATTTTGAAGATGGGCATCTTCAAAACCGGCAGTATTTGCAAACCTTGTGGGACATGGGACTTTTTGATTGGATCCATTTCTGATTTCTGCTTTTCTTCTCTCCTGTGGGCGTTCAGGGGCGCACTGACCTGTTGCTGGGTAAATCTGTCCCCGCCTCCTATTATCATGACAATAACAGACCCCTGCTCTTCTTAGATGGGGGGGGCTTGGAAAGGCTAAAAAATAATTTTGCAGAACTCCTTTAATTATCATTTGTTGGACTGTCTCACTTGGTTTGTAATACAAACCTGTTTATCTGATTGGACCGAACTGGATAGGAACAGCCATGGATGAGCAGGGCTTTATATTGTACCAATTCCATTGAAGTGGCCATTAATTCTGGAGTTTGTGTCGAGGCCTAACTTTGTGCAGATGGTGGTTCGGAAGATGGATGTTTGCGTAAGATTGTATTTATTGTTGGCTGTGTAGCACGGCCAGCATGGGGCTTTCTGGTCTGCTGTTGCATCAGACTGATAAATACAGCACATCTGCAATCCATTTTGTCCTTCTTTAAGGATGTGTATTTTTTAAATTTGTCCTCCATTCTAGCGGAAATCAAACGGTACTAAACACTAAGAGGAGCCTGCTGGACTTCTGCCACTTGAAACACGTCTCTGGCTGGCCGGGGTGAGCTTGTGAGTCAGAACCGATGAACCTGCAGCTGTTTGTCAGAACCCTGCTGGAAATTCCTGCTAAAACTGGCCTATGCTGGTTTGCGCTGTGATTTCAACACTTTCAGCTGACCAGCTAATATAGTTCTCCAATTTAACTATTCTCAGCCACTGCTATCTGCCAGTTTAACCAGCTTTCACCAGCATTGTCTGCTAGAGTCCAGCAATTGCCAGCCATAGGCCAGCGATCACCTGCTAGTAGTTTTGAAAATGCAGTTTAAAATGTAGCCTATCCAGTAAGCTTGGAATACTAGCTGGTCTTAGCTGGATTTTTCAGCAGTGTAACAACTCTGAAGTTTAATTTTTTTCAGATTCAGGGAGTTATAACTCTGTCTCAACTGGCCTACATGGGGACAGAATGGCTGAGCAAAAATACTGCCACACAAAAAAAATTCACTGGATTTTTTATGTCCGACCTGTCTTCATGATGCCACATTAGAAAGCTTGGAACCTGGAACTTGGGCTTCGCTTTTGAGTTTGGGAATCTGACAGCGGCTTAGTAATCTGACAGTCGCATAGTTGGTACGATTCTGTGCTTACACTGTTGATACATTGTGCCTACTACAGTGACGCTTATGCAGTAGATATCAAAGCAAATTTAATCTGTACAACACTGTATTATGGTTATTTGCCCGCACCAGAGGTGTTGGTTAGTAACGGGTATCCGATTGATTTATGGTCTCATTCGAATGTGGTGTAGTTGACCAGTTGGTTGGGGTTTGTCTTTTCGGATGTTCTGTTTGCATAGTGATGGTGCAGTCTGTGCTAACGGGTGTATCCTGTACCTGTCGTCCACCACAGTGACCTACTCCCATTGACTCAAGAGGAAGATGCCTTGGTATGCGATTCCTCCGACTCGCACAATGACTGGCCCTTGCTTCTTTTACTCAATGCAGTCCTACCAGCAGTCTCACTGCCTATGTTTTCGGAGGGCTACTAGGCACATGTAGCTGCGCAAGAAAATTTCATGCCCTCTTGGTTCACCTCAATAGACGCTAATAAAGGTAGTTTTTTTTTTTTTTTTATCTGTTACAGCTAACTCATCAATGCTTTTATTTGTAAGATCACAGATCTTAGATTAAGAAGTGAGATTAAGCTCTTTCTTAAACATTTGATTGTTGATGTACCAATCGTTATGGTAATGGAAAAATTCAAGATTTGTACAAGAAAATTTTGGAAATATATTTTTAAAAGCCTACCAAATAAATGATTAAGGAACCATACAAGGGAAAGAATTTCGATCATCAACCTGGCTTCCTGAAAGAAAGTGCTAGAAAGATTTCACTCTGTGCTTTGGCTGTACTGTCAGCATTGTGCAATCATTCAAAGGGACCAAAAACTCCAGACTCATGTCTCTTGTGCACGGAGATACAAGGTGCCAGAAAACTGCGGCCAACGCTTGCTAAAAATTTCCCCTCTCTTGACGTGCTGCAGCCTTGCATTGTTGTGTGATCAGAAATGCTTTCTCAGTTCCAAACCAGATGGCGTGCTCAATGCTAGTTTGTGTTCTGGTGACGTCTTTACTAGCGGAAGGAAAAGGGGGCACAGCTGGCTATAAACGTGTTGGTATTTATCTATATCTATATTTATCCTTGGGAACAGCGTTGTCTGTTGCTGTTGTGCCACGTGAGAAGATGCACTTGTGTTCAGGGCTCCATGTTTACGTTATTTTAGCTCACCTGATTTGAAGGATTTTTAAGCTCTTACATAACAATTCTTAAACACGAACAGCGGACTGGAACTTTAAACGCAAACTCAAAAGTGGGTGTCATGGTGGCGTAGGTAATGGCATGAAATCCTCCCAGTTGGAGGGTTCAGGGTTCAAAACCTCACTGGGGCCCATCTCTGTTGTGCAGGCATATTGCCTGACAGTGGACATTGGGGAGTACTATACTGTAACAGTTAGCATTTAGAATATTAGTGTTTTCTATCTTACAGCTGAGAGGTTAAGTAGTATTTTAACAGAAAAAAATCTGGAAATTTTTTACTTTTACTAAGTGGCAAATGGGAAACTGTGTCTTGGATTTGATTTATTTTGGAATTGGAGAGACTTGTTCAACTGATGAATTTTGCTACTGGTGTTTGAAAGTTATCTGACGATTCCAGCCAATTGTTTTTCAAATCGGGCATTATGCTAATGTTGCAGCCAAATGGTTGCCAAGTGGTTGCGTGCTGTGTGATGTTGCGTTGGGTAAACGTTGTATTCTACAGTTTTAAGCTCTGGATTCTATGTTACCCACATGGTCTACTCCCCAGGTGTACACAAGGGTCTGGCTAAACCAGGCTTTCCTGGTCTTGATATCATTTGTGTATTTGACCTTAGTATGCATTCTCGACCTTGCTCCGGGCGTATTGTATTTCAGATTTTACCATAAAGCACTATGAGCTGCTTACAGAGAAGTAGGACTTGCTGCGTTTCCGACATTGCACCATAAATGGAAAAAATGTGCCTTTTTTATGAAAATGGGAGCGTTGGCGTCATAATATATTTTGACCTGCCTCCCCGTCCCACTGGGTTTTAAAAAGGAAAAATCTTTGCTGCCCTGTCGTTTCAGTAGGCGTTAAGTACAATGCTGCGCCCTGATTTTGTAAGGACCAATCAAACGCCTGCTGCAGCGCTGATGCGTGGGACGTGGATGGATTTTTGTGTGGAGTGTCGAGGTGCAGCTTGAGCTAGATCCAGCCTCTGTCTGTGGGCTGCTTATAATAGCCGGCTCATTCTCTCTCTCTCTCTCCCCCCTCTCTCTTTCTCATTCCCTCATTATCTCACTCCCTCTTTCATTCTCTCTCTCTCTATTTCATTCTCTATCTCTCTCGCTCTCTTTCGCATCCTCTCATTCTCTTGGTCTCTCCCTCTATCTCCCTCTTTCTCTCACCTTCTCTCTCTCGTTCTCTCCTTCTCACTCCCTCTCTCATTCTAAACTCGCAGGTTGTTCCTGGAGGGCATTAGATGTGAGGGAACACATTATCCCTGAGCAGCGCTGCAGACGACTCTCTGAATGTTCTGAGTCCGCTGTAATTTTTAGCTCTGCCTAAAATGAGCTGTAACCCCTCTAGAATGTAGCTTTGCTTTGCCGACTCCTGGAAGGACTGAAAGCTGCTTGTGTTCGGGGTACAGGTGCGCACCGGTGGGGTTTGCTGCAGCGCTGATCCTGTGTGCTGCACTGTAACTGCTGCAGAGGACACGGAGGTCATTTCCTTTAGTCACAACGATGGCTGCAGTTCAATTAGATGGATTAATAAGTTTGAATTCTTTTTGAATTTTTGCCTAATCTAGAGACTTTGTGTTTTTACAGTGCAAAACGCATCCACAGCTAAAATGACAAGATTAAGGAAGGAAAGATGAAGTAATTGAAGCCCCTCCTGTCCTCCATCTCTTGCGTATTGTTAGGGTCAGTGTCGAGCCCTTGCCTATGTGCATCAGTCAATTCTGTCACAAAATAGGTCAGATCACTCCTGAGTTCAAAATCTTCTATGATTTTTTTTTTTTAGTAACATTTTGTCATTTTTCACCTACAAGAATTTTCCAGCATATTCCTTTCATTTAAAATCTGTGAGGATTTTGCTTCTATTTATTGAAATATTTATAATATTTCAAACTCGATGATAATCTGTCTGTTGGCGTGTTTGACTGGGCTGCAGGTGATATTTGAGCTCCACTGTCGAGCCGTAGTCCGCACATTTGTGAGCATTTCCTGTCGCTGATCCATCAGCCTGCTGTGATTGTCAGGGTAGATTAGTTTCTTTAAATTAGGAGAGATTGGTTTCTTTAGCCCTTGTCATGGATGCTTATTCAGTAGCAGTTATCTATAATGTGTGCCAGCCATGGCCTGATAACAAAACGGTTTGTTTCGGAGCCCTAAAATTTCTAAAATGATGAAGATTTTGTTCTCCCCTTAATTGTCTCATTTTTCATTTCTTATGTTTGTGTCCGTGGAGGAACCCTATTTTTGGATCTTAATTGAGCCGTCTATCATGGGTGAAAACTCCCATAAAGCCCTTAGATTGGATCGTTTCTCCAATGAGAGCAGTTTTCCTTTCATAGCCGTTAATTTCTGATTGTGTAGAGGAGAGTACTGCTGCGATACGATGCATAGTGTATTATTTCATGTCTTTAGACCCCAGTCATAGTGCAGTTATCTCTTACCTGGGTCTGATTTTTTTTTTCATCACTACAGTGAACAGGAGAATTCAGTTCTCCCATCTCCAGCGTCTTGATTAAGAGTGATGTCATTGTTCTGCCCCCCCCAAACATCCCCCCCTCAGCCCTATATCTATATTGAATACCCGTCTGTCACATGACCCTTTCCAGTGGCCTATTTTGAGCGCCTGCTCTCACAGAGGGTGGTGTGTGGTGTGGGCATGTGGCCATTAGCTGTTATTCGTTCCATACGTCACAGAGGGCCGGAAAACTGCTGGAAAAATCGAAACTGCCTTTAATGGCACAAGCCAGGCAGTGAACTGAAAGCAAACATGGTTTAGTTTGAAGTCTGTCGCTCTCGCTCTCGCTCTACAGCGCTCGTTTATTTGTCACCTCCGTGTATATAGCCTAGTGGTGGATCAGTCCTGGCTGTTTTTGGAGACAAAAGAAAGTTGTTCAGAGCCTTTACTGTGTTTTCCCGACAGCACTGTTAGCAGGAAGAGGTGGAATTTGGGGGCAGGGGTAGCAGGGTTGCCTCAGGTGGTGTGCGGGTACGCTGATGTCATGGGGGGTTTCTGCAACGACACAATGGCGTCCTCTTATCTTCCGAAGGCTTAGCTGCTCCAGGAAGCGCATTAGGTGAGAGTTCTGTCTCTCCCCCCACACCCCCACTCCCCCACCCCCCAACGTGCTCTAAAAATAACCCAGCGCTTGGAGCCTCATAGTACACTCATACACTCACCGATCCCTCTATTGCACCTGTGTGTGTGTGTGTGTGTGTGTGTGTGACCCTGTGTGTACCTGTGTTTACACAGTACGCCTGTTTACACCTGGGAACGCTGCTCTGCCAGAATGGGAATCGGCGGCCCTCTGCATTCCGCACGATCCGGATGTATTTGGACAGTGGTCCCTGTGGCGATGCATCCAAGGTCATCGTGTTTGAAATCGATGAATATGAGGTTAGAGCAGTGCATGCTGGGTGATTTAATGTCACATCGCCTGTGCCTGACGCCCAACATCAGTGATGTTGCAGAAACTATCAGGTGGTGCGCTCTAATGAAACTAACATTCCTCAAATTTTTTTTCATAAAAATTATTATTGGTTTTTTACATAATGGAGAATTAATATGGCCATTTTAACAGCAGATGTTTTTCCCGCTCTCAATAACTTTAAAATTATGACTCAGATTCGGACCAGCTTGGGCAGCGTTACTGATTAAGGAGCGAGGAAACCGAAACGACACCCGAGCCTCAGAACCCGCTATTTCAGTATGTTACTGAACGGGATACAAAACGACTGCAATATAATATAACATAAAATATAATAATATAAAATACATGATAATATAATATGATTCTCCTGACAGAAAAAAACCTTTTGCAGTCAAAATGGCAGACTTGGCTCAAATAAATGATCACTTAAGACACTAATAAACATTTCAGAAAACCCTTCTTTCCTCAGTGTACATCATCTGATGGAGTGTCAGCCGCATGTGAGATAATGGTTGTCAAAACGTCGTTTCCACAGGTGACTCGATGCAGAATATCCCTGCTAGCTTTTACATGTGGCTGTTTGCATTCACTGTACAGAGTGCACAAAGCATGATGAAGCTTTTCTGTTGGCTCAATGCTGTTGCATCTCTGTTTTTGGTCGAGTCACACCCAGTGATGTACTACATGTGTACCGCTGCCTGTGTTGGATAACAGATAGTCTTCTGCTTCTAAGTTAGAGGTTGGTAGGTATGGTCCCATGAGGCAGCATTCTTTTTTTATATCTCAGCACTTGTGCTAAGACTGAGTGCACTATATTGGCGCTTTTCAAACCTGGACCTGGAGCTGCACCAGTCTGTCGGCTCACATATCAACCCACATTTAACTCACACATGACTCTAGTAAATGTAGCTGAACAAGATCGGTCTGTTGAATGAGGTGGGCTGGGCAATTCCACGGTAACGGAATTACGATCAAGAGTAATTTTCATGTCATTTTTACCTGCCATCTGTTACTCTAATGCAGTAGCTACTTGCCTGTGCTTTTATCAGTTCCACTGGCATGCCTACTGAGCAGTATAACACAAAGTTTGGGGTAATCTATTTTGTAAAAGGCTTTACAAAGGTTAAAGTGTCGGTAACGGAATTACGGCAGAAAAAATGCCATTATTTTTGCCTTTACTTTGACAGGCATTTCTCTGAAATCTGGCAATGATAGGCAGGTTTAAGCTTAAGTTGGTGGCCTAGGATGTTGACCAGGCCGCAGTGAGTTTATATTGACTGGTATGTTCACAGATATTTTGTAGGATGCCATTTATGAGAAAGAGACAGCAGTAAGGGAATTACAAAATGCTAGCGGAATTACATTTTCTGATAATCTACTAAATATATTGTACTCAGAACAACAAAGCAATTGAAAATTGGTATCATAAATGATGTTTGTGTTGCTGACCTCCTGTTGAACCAAAATTTTGCTCAACAAGTCTGGGCAAAAGGAAGGCAATACATGATATTGATGAAAATAACTCATTTCTGAGCCAAAATGTGAGCTTATAATGAATATCAGAGGTCATGCATGAAAATTATTGTTCTTTCCCTGACTGGATCCTGAAACATTTGTTTTTACTTTATAACAGTGTTCCAGCATCATTCAATGGGTAAATATTGTGAGTAATGAAGTCGGTAACTGAATTACGGCAACGCAGCCAATGTTTTTTTTTTTTTTTTTTTTTTTTTAATTATTATTATTAAACCTTTATTTAACCAGGTAAGACTCATTGAGATTTAAAATCTCTTTTTCAAGAGTGACCTGGCCAAGAGGGCTGCATAAATAAAAAGGACACACATAAGTTTCATACAAAGACAATGACACACAGATATCAAAACATTAAAAAAAATAAAAAATAAATAAGTAAATTAGGCGCAGAGACAGTTTCTCATGCTTTCACATTCTAAATCCTTTAAAATTGAACCAAAAGCATTAACAGAAATCAGTTCTGACAATCTCAAGTCCTTCTGAAGGATGTTCCAGGCAGAGGGGGCAGCATATTTAAAAGCTTTTTTTCCAAGCTCCGTGCGAGCACGCGGAACAGTCAAATGCAAAATATCTTGAGAACGGAGGTTGTAATGGCCTTCACTTCCAAAAAGATATATGGACAAGTAAGAAGGGACCAGCCCAAGGAGAGTTTTATAAATAAAACCAATGAGTACGCCTACGTACATACAGAGATGGCCGCTCAGCCTTAGAATACAAAGTACAATGATGGGTAAGATTTTTAAAACCAGTAACAAACCGCAAGGCACAGTGATAGACAGTATCCAGGGACCGTAAACATTGTGCAGAAGCATTCATATATAATAAGTCACCGTAATCTAGCAAAGGCAGGAAAGTAGCTGACACAAGATATTTCCAAGCTGGAAAGGAGAAGCAGGATTTATTTCTAAAGTAAAAGCCTAGCTTTACCTTGAGCTTAATGACTAGATTTGCAATATGGGACTTAAAAGTTAGCTGACGATCAATAAGAATACCTAAATACTTGTAGCTTGAAACTAGTTCAATTACTCTTCCTTGAGCAGTGATTATGTTTGGAAGATTTGTTGGTATTTCACTACCGTTAGAAAACAGCATGAGTTTAGTTTTTTCTGTATTTAATACCAATTTTAGTTTCTGCAGGCGGGACTGAACAAAATCAAATGCAGACTGTAGAAAGTTAATGACCTGTATAACAGATGATGAACAGCAATAAATAATGGTGTCATCAGCATAAAAATGATAATTAGCATTTGAAAGGTTTTCACATAGGTTATTAACATAAAGGGTAAACAGAATAGGTCCTAAAACAGAGCCTTGCGGCACCCCTTTGGATACTGTTAAGAATGAGGAGGTGGCCCTGATATTTGAACACACTGCTCGCTTAGGCAATCCAATTTGGTGAAGCATGCCGACTAAAATGCTATGGTCAACTGTGTCGAAAGCTTTCGATAAATCAATAAAAAGTGCTGCACAATATTTTTTGCAGTCTAATGCCTCAATAATGTCATTTGTGACTTTAAGAGCGGCAGTCATAGTGCTGTGTTTTTTCCTAAAACCAGACTGATAATTTGATAAAATGCCCTTAGAATCTAAAAATTCTTTTAATTGATTGCTCACAAGCTTTTCAAATACTTTAGCTAGGACACAAAGTTTGGAGATCCGTCTATAGTTCAATGTCAAAAGCACTGTGCAAATCTCAAATGTGTCATTGCTTGCAGTATCTATATTCTTTCTAACTTTTCTCAGTCATGAGTGGCAGTCTCTTTACACAAAAGAAATGTATTGTAGCAATTACTCAACTCCTGAAACTTGCAAAGCTCAAAATGAACATGTTAACATTAAACACTAGTAAATGAACCATAAGTATTATCCATTTTTGGCAGAAGACAAACACTGTTTATACAAATGTAATCCTGTCCCTTCTATCCATCTGTGGCTCTTTGTGCTCAAAAGTCCAGCGCAGCCTGACGACGGGAGCCGCACAGCTCAGTCGCTGTGTCGAAAATCACCACTTTGGGTAATTTTTGGGCACCATGGCCACTTGAAAAAAGGGCAGGCCAAACTGGCCGTTTGGGTAGTCGGCCATGACAGCCACACAGGGGGGCAACCACAGCAATTGCCGCTAGGCCGCGGTAAAATTCATGCGCTGGTTATGGAAACTTACTTGTAATTCACAGGAAGAAACACTGAACTATAGATGTCCAAAACAATGAACCACTATGCTCCATGATGTCCTCATGCCACCTTGTGCTATCTTCTGTTTTTCACTGGCTTTCAGAATAATTCTATAATTTTGTTACTAGTGTAATTCCGTTACCATGTAATTCTGTTACCACAAATTTTCCAGGATTACAGCTAAGTATTGGAGAGGTTAATGTCTGAAATTCAGTATAGACATAAGAAGGAAGAGAAGTCTTAATAACAATAAAATAAATGCAGAAATAAGACGATGAAGAGAGCTATACTGCAATTTCAGTAACGGAATTACGTTGAAAAATGACAAATTTCACAATGAGCCACTGCAATTGTGTGTTTCATTTTCCTGCAATGACTTACAGTCTCAAATACTTTGGCTACCAATGTATGTAAATACCAGGAAATGGCTAAATATCTTTTAGGAGCTGTCAGCTTTGGGAAAAATAGCCTTTGATCCTTGTCCTGGAGCTAAAAAAAATTACAAAATTCAAATCTAAATTTTGAGAAGACCGTCAAAGATATTTTCAAAACGGTTTTCAGTGTCTGATTTGTTAATGAGTCATCTGCATGAAAACCTACATATTTCTAATATAAAACACTTTTTAAAAATTGCTGTTTTAGCAACTCTCATGTGGAATTGCCCGGCTGTCTTATGGCTGCAGTACAAACCTGCTGGGCTGTAAATCACTGTGAACGAGATCAGGCTTGCCGTAAACCTTATATACACGTACTGTACTGTATGTATGAGTCTATCCACATGGCAGAGGATGCAGTGCTGTGTTTAAAATGTAGGAAGTTTGGATCTGGTCTGTATGTGGCGCCGCTGTAACAGAGGAACAGTAACAGGCTGGAAATCCATATCCAGGGAACTGACCTCAGGATGGACTCTGTTGTCGGCTCATAATGATCTCACAGTGACACGCGAGCCCGGGGCGATGTGATCGGGTCGTTTGTGAAGTCAAAATCCCCCCCCCACAAGTCTGTCCCTGTTCTCTTCCCTTGGGACAGACTCTTCCATTATGCTCTCTAGTTTGTCTATACCATGTGACATGGTGACCGCGATTATCGCCGTGGGAACACGTCCTCTTGTAAGACTCTGACAGACCAGAGCGATCTGTGAGATTCATCCAGGAAAAGGCTTCCTCTTTGGTTCAGGTTAAGACCACTGAAGTCACATTTCAGAATTTTCTCCCTGCAAAAATGATCATTGTGGACTTATGTTTTTTGTTTTCAGGAAAGGTTCGGGCGAGTGTCTATGCCAGGGGTCACCAACTCCGTTCCTGGAGAGCTACCATCCTGTAGGTTTCTGCTTTTCCTCCTATTCAGCACACCTGATTCAACTAATTAGGTACTTAACAAGATCACCAAGCTGGGCAATTGAGTGACTAATTAGTTGAATCAGGTGCTGAATTGGAGGTAGAGCAGAAACCTACAGGATGGTAGCTCTCCAGGAACGGAGTTGGTGACCCCTGGTCTATGCTGATGTCATTCGTGTATATTATGAAAATTTAGACCCTTCGCTGAAGTCGCAATGCGGAGTTTGTGACTATGAATAGAACACAAAATAAAATAGAGCAGTGTTCTCTCGGGATTCAGGTTCTGAGTTCAGACCGGGGCTCCGTATATTTGTTCTGACTTTGTCGCTCCATTTTCTGTTGTCCGGAGTAACCCTCTCCAGTCTAAGCTGGGAAATGGAAGCTGTTGTGATTTTTAACTATATAAAGTGTGGCATTGTTCATTTTTTTTATTAGACAATATGTAAAAGGTGATCTTTTGGGCTCACGTAATTCCTATCCCTGACAGTTCAATTTTCTGTGCAATTATACAGTCATGTTGCTCTTACACCACTGCCTGAGACCAGGTCGATTGTGAAATGCTGAAAACTTCTTTGCGTTGCTTAAAAAAGAGCATTAATTGATGGATGTCCCCTCCCTCTCAGAGGTGAGGTGCATCACCTGAAACGGCTTCAAAAATCACCACACACTACACCCATCGTCCCCTCTGCTCGAGGTCATGTGCCAAACTCCAGCCTCCGGGGCCCTGCGGCCATTTCTCATCCTGACGAAACTTCAGCCCTGTGGGGTCTGCTCTGTGTTTAAGCTGAAAGGTCAGGGTTTAGCTCTGGGAGCGACTCTAAGCATTTCCTCTCAACCTTTTTACTCCTGAAGTTATTTGAAGGGGTTAATGTTTTAATTCACGGAAAGAGGTCCAAAGAACTCGTAAATCCTGTTTAGTAAGTGAAAACAGGTAATTTGTGGGGGATAATTGTATGATAAAAACACCATTAGTTTAAACTCTAAGGCTTATTCTCTAAACCTGCAGCCTGGTAGTAATTATCCCAAAATGGAAGGTGGTTTAGCTTTGGGGAAACTGGCTGAGCTCATGCAAGGTGAGAGAATTCCTGCTGTCTGACTGTGCTGGATGTTAACCTGCATTCTTTTTTGTGAATTTTGGCTGGCATTCTGGGCCACTGTGAGGGGAGGCTTCAGGACCATTCCCGAGACTCTGACCGACACTGAAACTCTGGGCGGGAGGTGGGCTCGGGTTAAAGCTGTATTGCTTTGGCCCAGAATTCCTGCTCGGGTATCTAGCAGACTGGGATGGAGCAGTGCTGGTCTGTGCTCATTACTGTCTGGTCAAAACGCTGACCGCCGCCGTTACGCTAGAAAGCCTGTGTTGAGCTCTGGGGATCTCTCTTAAACTGATCCAAGTCACGTGTGTTAGGGCTGATTTCAGTTAGGCCTGTGAGTATAGTGAGACTGGAGGAGTGTGCCCTGTTACACTTCAGTAGTCGCGTGATTTATGGGTGTGTTTGTGTGTGTGTGTGTGTGTGTGTGTGTTCACTGTTGGTCACGTCCTCCTCGCTCCCTTGAGTTTAGCCGAAGACGTCACTGGTTTACGCTGCCCAGATTTACGGAGGAGTTTCTCATGGCTGCCGCGAGCTTCCTCTTATGAGAGTAGACCGTAGACGAGAAAAAAAGACTATTTTCTAAGTGCGTCTCAGATGTCATTGGACTGTCCCACAAATCAAATGCGCTCTAAAACCATACTCAGTTTTCTCCCAAGAATTACCGCAGTGGTTACAGAGATGTTTTTAATTTACGTTGCGCTGTTCTAAATTTCGACAGTTAAGCCTTTTAAAGCGTTATTCCAGGGGCCATATGACCACATAGTCTGGATTTTTAGGCACACGCATTACTTGAAAATAGTATGCAATCATATATGATCCCTTGGTTTATTTACAATATCTTGCATTAATTTAGTAATTGGCTGTGTTTATGTTGCTCTGGGCTTTATGTGATTTGAGACCATGGAGAGCTGTAACTTTGAGATGCTGTGTTACTCATCACAGTGAGTGAGATCTGTCTTGAAGCCGAACATTATTATGGAGTGGGCTTACCTAGCTTTCGTCTGACTGGTCATTTTCTTTTTTGCCTGAAGATGGAGCTAGAGCTGAGGTTTGCCTGTTGTTTCATTTTTTGAATCTCTCCACTAGATGGCACCGAAGCCTTGTTCTGGTTTCATCTTTGGAGCAGTAACGTATGAAAATATCTATGGAATTGTGAACATTGTTTGAATCCTTGAGGTACAAGATCTGTACGAGGTGCAGAGTTTGTAATTATTTGCGATTGGAATGAAGTGCATGATTGGCATCAGATAGGGTTTGAATAGATATCTGAGAAGGGCATTTTAACCTTTAGAGCGCTGAATAAATTTTCAAGGATATAAAAATGTAATTATCCTGAGCTGCTGAAAATCTGTCATGTTACAACTTGCTGCGGGAGCTCTTTTAAACAAGTTGTCACATGATAGATTTTCAACAGCATCTGATTTTGATATCTTACATCATTAGGCAACTACAACCCCAATTCCGAAATAGTTGGGACGAAGTGTAAATTGTGAATAAAATCAAAACGCAATGACTTTCAGATTACATGAGCCAATATGTTATTTACAATAGAACATAGATAACATTTCAAATGTTGAAACTGAAACATTATCCACAAAATGAGCTTATTTCAAATTTTCTGGCTGCAGCAGGTCTCAGAAAAGTTGGGACACAGGCAAAAAAGGGCTGAGAAAGCAATTAATATATAAGAGAATCAACTGAAAGAACATTTAGCAAGTAATTAAGTTAACTGGCATCAGGTGTGTAACATGATTGGCTATAAAAGGGATGTCTTAGAGAGGCTGAGCCTCTCAGAAGTAAAGATGGCCAGAGGCTCTCCAACCTGTGAAGGCTTGCGTAAAAAAAAAAAAATCACGTAAAAAAAAAAAAAAAAGTCCGTCAAAGGAGACCCAAAACTCTCCAGCAGCTGGAAGCCTGTATTTAACAAGAGTGGGATCAAATTCCAATGGCTAAACTCAAGAAACTTGTCTCCTCAATGCCCAGACGCCTCCACTCTGTGTTAAAAAGAAGAGGGGATGCTACACCATGGTAAACAGGCCCCTGTCCCAACTTTTTTGAGACCTTTAGTAGCCATCAAATTTGAAATGAGCTCATTTTGTGGATAAAATTGTAAAATTTCTCAGTTTCAACATTTGCTCTGTTATCTCTGTTCTATTGTGAATAAAATACTGGCTGGTGTGATTTGAAAGTCATTGCGTTTTGATTTTATTCACAATTTACTATTTGTCCCAACTATTTCGGAATTGGGGTTATATCATTGCCTATAGTTTTAAGAGCCAATTTTTCTAAGAATGAGACAGTAAAGCATAGGGGGTGATATCACCCCTCAGATTCCAACCAAATGTAGGGTAGATGTATTGTAAAAACTGACTGAAATCAAATTTTTTCTCTGAAACCCTTCGGAAAAAAATTACGGCCCTATTTAAGGGAAGGGGTCCCGAGGTCCAAAATTCCAAAAAACAAAATGGGTTTTTGACTTTGATTATCTCTGTGCGCCCTCATTCAGCCTCTGTGATTTCATGGTATATGAATGTATCGGGTCGTGTCTTTCAAAAAACATCAGTATTTTAGAGGCTGAATGAGGGCTGAATAAAAGGCCCTTTGCATGATTAACCCCAGCTGAGCCATCTAGTGGTCAGTTGAAGAACCAACCTAGCAATACAGTACCCAGTGGCTGTAATCAGCCGTGAATGGTTTTTTTTTTTTTTTTTTAAAGATTTCTTTTTGGGGAATTTTTCCTTTATTTGATAGTTATACAGTGTAGAGAGACAGGAAGGTTGGGGAGAAGAATGGGGGAAGACATGCAGCAAATGACCTGAGCCGGAGTCGAACCCAGGTCGCTGCGGGAAGGACACAGCCTTTATGGTACGCGCACTTAGACCGATGAGCCACCGGGGCGCCCCGCCTGCTGTGAATGTTTTAGCTCAGAAATGGTTAATGGGACAAAAAGGCTTCTTGATATTATCATCATAGGAAGTAGAGATATAGAAGAACATAATAAAAATAGTTTCATTTCATTCCATGGTGGGCGCACTAAGTTATGGCCTGATGAAAATGTGCCAAAATGGCATTTTCGCCACTAAAAGTGCCCCCTATACAAAAGCGCCCAAACTAAGCCACCGTCATTCATGCATATTTAGAAAGGAGAGGTCCCCAGGTGTCCAAATATGCATGAATGAGCCAGGTTTAATCATGGCGCAAGTCGGGGGGAGGTCTCCGAATGCAGCCCAAAAAGTGAAAAGTAGTGATTTGAAGCACCATGAAATCACAGTGGCTGAATGAGGGCGCACAGAGATAAAGTCAAAAACCCATTTTTTAGTTTTTTGCAATTTTGGCCTTCTGGACCCTTACCGTAAAAAGGGCCATAATTTTCTTTCCGAAGGGTTCTAGAGATAAAAAACGTGATTTCTGTCAGTTTTGGCAATATATCTACCCCCACAAAAAAATTGATAGGAATCGGAGGGGGTGATGTATCACGCCCTGTCTCATTCTTAGAAAAACTGGCTCTTAACTCTTTACTCCCTAGTAGCTATCTTAGACTGCTGCCCTAGCAGCCACTGACCCCTGGTGCCCTAAGACAATGTGGCTACTAAAAATACCACGACTGTAGTCGGGATTCGCCGGCAGAAGCGATGTGTTTATCACGCCTGTAGTCGGGACTAGCCTGCACAGCGACCTAAATTATTACGACTGTAGGCGGTATCAGGGAGTAAAGGGTTAAGGGTTAATCATTTCAACTGTATTCGGACGCTTGAAGGCTGGTTCATTTATGGTTACATGCTGGCGATGCTCTGCAGCTCTCTACAGTCTCTCAGGTGTGGTTAAGTGTTCTGCTTTTGCTTTATGATTTTGGTGTGTGTTCTGTGTGCTGCCGAGTGCACTTATGCACTGGATTAAACGGTTAATCTTCGCTGTGGATACACAGTCTTCATGCCTGAGGATGGTGATGGACAATGCTGTCCCTGGTGATCTACCCTACTGTAGATTTTCATTTAGACCCTATAAAACCGCACCTGTTTTAGCGGCTGTATTTCTGCACTGAGCAGCTGATTTATGGAGTTGTGTACAGGATGCTGCAGGATCGTTCTTCTCCAGGATTAGGGTATATTACAGATGCCCTGGGGAAGGGGGTATGGATTTTTGGGGGAAATCTTGTTTGTGGGATTTACTGAACTGGGCAGGACTCTGATGATGGCTGATGTATAATGCCCTCTCTCTCTTCCTCTCTCTCTGTGCAGCCGCTGGGTTTGGCGAGCAGAAGCCGATGAGTAGGTGTGTTCTCTGAAAGGTCGTCAGGATGACATCAGTTGCCGCGGACTATGATCACATGGAGATCCAGCAGCAGTACACCGAGGTCAACAACCGCTGGGACGCCGACGAGTGGGACAACGAGAACAGCTCGGCGCGGCTGTTCGAGCGCTCGCGCATCAAGGCTCTCGCAGGTGAGAACCCGGGCGAGACTGGGGGGGTCACTACAGTGGAACCCATTGCAGCGGTGTCCAGCCCTGGTCCTGGAGATCCACCATCATTTGGGTTTTTGTTTCAATTTGTAATTTGTCGCACCTGACTCTGCTGATTAGGACCTCAATGAAGATAATCTAGCTGGAGAACGAGGTGGGCTTTGTTTGTTTTGGTAAGAAGCAACAGGATGGCAGATGTTCTGGAACAGGGCTGGTGGCCTCTGGCTGGTTGGCTTCAGGTCTCATGAAATGACCTTCTGAAGATTACTCTTGAAGCTGGGAGCTTTGGTTTGTTAATTGAAATTTGACGAAGTGAATATTGTTGCCTTTTATTCTTCAGCAAAGCCTGATCATCCAAACCTAAAGTCGTTTTTTTTTTTAACTGTTGGCTGAATTGTCTTAGAGTCACTAGGCCAAGTGGGAACCATTGTCTGACAACTTTCTTGTGCACAACTTTCTTCAAAAACAATCTTTGGTTGGGCGGTTGGTTGGCTGATCTGTTAGTTGAGTAGTTGGGTTATTGGTTGGTTATTGGGTCGATTGATTGGGTAGTATGTTGACTGGTTGATACTGGCCCTGCTTTCCTTGCTGTGGCACGTCACACAGCAGCCTGGCTTTAAACCGACACTTTTGGTGAAGGAGCTGAGAATTTGATAGGATTAACTTCAAAACAGCTAATCAGGCTACATGTTGTTTAGCTGCGTACACAAACCCCGAGAACACAGAGAGGTCCCATTCCTGCTGAGAATGTGTGTGCAGTCGCATGATTCGCTTGGCCAGGCCAAGGAGGTGGGGCTGCGGGTCATGAGGACTGGCGTGCGTTTGGATTCATGGAACAGGGAGGATTTATTGGGAGACAGAACGGATGCGGATGAGCGATCATTTGCTGGAGGGAAAACGTGGACTTGAGCCAGAGCAGAGCGTCGTATCTCTCCCGGAGGAGTCGGGGGGGGGTTTAAACACTTTCCAGACATTCCCCAGTTTTTGACTTTTCTTTAAAATATGATCGTCCCAAACCCTCCATTTCAGCAAGGGCTCCGAGCTGCACACGGTGAAACATCAGACTTTTTGCTGCTTTAGCCGAGAAATGCCTGTGCATTTGCTGCAGACCTTTACGTTTAGCCGTTGAGTAAATGCATTTTTTCAGGGCAGCTTTGCATATCTTGATGCCCCATATGAGTACTTTTCCTGCTCTACACACGCTGAAGCAATTCGGTTTCGGTAATCGATAGGAGGGCCCCTGCTCTGCCTTCAGCAGACCGGGCGACTCAATGGTTTCTGTACAATAAGCAGACTGTGTTTGGTCACGCTCAGAACTCGGGACCGCGAGTGGGGCTGAGTCACTAATAACCATGTGAACACGCCGTTCTTACTGCGTGACGGCAATTTGTGAATGTGTGGCTCCAATTCCATCTCCTGCGCTGTGGAGAATTTGTGCTGTTATCCCGCAGTGAATGTAGCGCCATTTTGTGAACTCGACTTCTCATATATGTAGCATTGGTACCTCATGTATTTTAGCTTTGCTTTACTTCTTCTGGTTTGGATCTCCTGTAAGATCTTGGGGAAACTTTTTTGGTTGCCAGTAAGAATACAATAAGTGAAAGTACTTTTGCATACAATTTCAGTTGGACCTCCAGCTAAACATCAGGAAGTGAATCATCGAAGATGAGTCGACTCTGACCGTACATTTCTTGCTAGTCGTTATCTCTGCAGGTTTGCAGAAGAACTTAGCCGGGGCATCATTTGTCCTCACTAACCCTTATTGTGTATTAGGAAATCTCGTAATGATATGAATCTTTCATTGCCTAGCAGTCAGCCTGATTTCTGTACAGTTTGCATGCCACCGTAAAGAAGCCTTGTGCAAGGTTTCGCCACACTAACCGCCTCGGCTGTTGGTCTAGTCATTGCGATTGTGTTACCTTCCCTTTCTGCATACTGTGTGGCAGTTATTCTGTAGACTTAACTCAATTCTTTATTGTTCCTATGAAAACTGTAGGACGCCAGTGTTGGGGTTTGGATTTATTGAATGGATCATGGCTCATTACACCCAGCTGGTTTACATGTGGAATCAGTTTTTCGGAACATCAGAAGCCGACTAAACCTCAGAAACGGTGCTGTCTGTAATTTTTGGGCCATAATTTTCTCATAGTAAAATGGAGTTGATAATTGAAAATTTCTATAGTGTGAAAGCAAAAGTATGAAAAGCATCTTCTAATGGAAGATGATCATCTGAAAGTGAATGGTTTGATTGCAAATCAAAAACTCTGGAGCACTAAGCCAGAACACTGGGAGAAATATGGATTTCACGAGTATTAATGTATTTTCTCAGGCGGTGCTTGTACTGAATTTACAATAGTTACTACATGGAGTACATGTCCTAACCTGTGCATTTAATGGTCCATGAAGGCGAAGTGTGTATTTCAAAAATTATGTTAAATATGAGCACTCAGTAAATTATAAGTATCTGTGAATGAAGAGACTCCATAGAGATATATGTATTCTGTGTGAGTATATTATACAGCCCACACTGCTAATATAATTCATATAGGATCTGGATTTTGCTTCCATGCAGATGCCAGTTTTCCATAACTCCAGAAGTGCATATTGCTTCACAGTCCGACCTCTTTATTTGAAATGGTGCGGACGGCCAACGACCTGATGGATTATTGGCTCTGCATGGTCATGTGCAGGGTACATTAATTTACATTAACATCTCTTCTACAGCTCTCTGCGGGCCCAGCTGATTGGCTGATGGACCAAAGAACTCATAATGGGAATTTCAGAACACGCAACTGTCCTGTAGAAAAGACATTAGCACTGAAATTTCATTTTAGAGCGAGCTCTCTGAACATTGGTGTCTAATTAATACAGGGTTTTTTATGGCAGTGGAGTATTAGATACTGACTCATGTTTGAGAATATTGGTTTGGTTGTAACGATATATTGGCACCTTATTGAACCTTATTAACATACGTTGGTGAGTGAGTGAGTGGGTAGATAGATGTGTGGTTAAACTGAGATAGGTGGATGATTGGGAGGGCAGACAGACAGACAGGCAGGCAGGCAGATAGATGGGTGGATGGATAGAGAGGTGAGTAAATGAGTGGGTGAGGGAGTTGATAGATGAGTGAGTAAGTGGATGTATGGCTACGTGAGTGAGTAGATAGATGGATGGATGGATAGATAGATAGATAGATAGATACTGGCTTTATCATGGCTAATCCTGTTAGGTGTTGCCTTTGCTGTAAATATATAGTCACATCCAGACTCACACCCATCCTAATTGCCATCGTTGGTGCAGTCGGTCGCAGAGTAATGTTTTTCGCTCGCGTCATCCTGACTGTAGCGCAGACTCCATCCATTATGTCAATAATGTAGGCTCTCTCCACCTGCAGACCGGCTCAGAGTAGCTGCTCTTACCGTAATCTGAGAACTTGTGCTGTTTTGGTCTCGATTACCTTGATACCCAATTTCAAGGAAAGCCAACATGGTCTCCCAGGAGACTGCTTATCCGCTGTCAGGGCCTGATCTGGGGGGCGGGGTTTAGAGACGGCTCTGTGGACTGCTGCACTGAATTGTGGGAAAGGCTGAGAAGTGAGGGCTCTGGCCCTAATGGGGTGTTGTTCTGTTGGGTCCTGAGGCTGGTACAAGCAGCACTGCTGTGGGGGGCAGAACTGACTCCACTGAAACCGTTTCCCTGGAATCACTGAAAGTAGCACAAATACACAGCCTCTCACATGATTGTGTTTTCCTGCATTCCTGAACACTGGGTCCCCCTCCTCCCCCCCCAAGCTCTGAGAGGTCATGTGATGAGGAAGTGTGTTGGGGAGGGGGGAGTAGGGAATGTGATTTGATACAGTTACTGACACCCTCAGCATTAGCAATACTCTGTGTTGTAGCTGTGGTTTTTTTTTTTCCCCCCCCTTCTAATCCGCGGGTACTCATGCAGAATACTGGACAGTGTAGTTGTGATTAGAATGATACTTAACATTCACGTGTCTCTCCGTGGATTCGGTTACATTTGTTATTGGAGCAGTTTATAGGTTATAAGTACAGAGAAACCAAATGGTTTCGTTGAATGTAGTGTATGCATTTAGTTTATTTATGACTACAATGCAGTATATGTGTGTAGCTAGTGTACTTATTTAGAGTGCAATCTGCTAGTTTAGAAGTACAGTTAACATGTTTAATGTCTCAGTTATGAATAAAGTGTACTGGTGTGATTGAGTGCAGAGTGTATCGGATTATCTGCATGTTCAGTTTCGTATGCAGATTCTCCACAGGATGTGAGACTCTTAGAGCCTCTGGGCTGTGGAATATACACATTCCCCACATTACAATGAATCTCAGGAGGTCCTGAGTGAAACAGGCCAAAAGTCAATATTATCCATGTTCCTCAGCAGTCTCGGCGCTTCGTTTTACGGCTCGGTGACTGCGAGCAGCTGTTTTCCTTCGGCGAAGTGTACACTTGCCTACCAGATGTGAATTTCCCTGGCAAACCTACCAAACTTTTATCGTCTCCCTGCTATCTTTGTTTATTGAAGTATCGTGACTGAAGTGTCCGGAAAAACCTTCGGTCATTAGCTGTGGCTCAATAGTGAATAAATTCAGTCTTTGAGATGAGGAGGGTTTCTGCTCGACGAGGGAACTGAGGCCTGTTGCTTTTTTATTGAATATTGGGACGATGGTGCTCTTGAGCTCTAGAGCTGCATTGGTTCTGCAGAATCAGCTGAATGAAGGCTGGGTTTGTCAAATATTCATGGCACTTGGGCCAGCTAGTGTTCCACTTCGGAAATGTAAACCCTTGAATTATTAAAATTCCCCTAAACTTTGCTACAGGGAGTCCATGTCCGAATTATATTGAACACAAATTTGGGAATTTCTGTTAAACACGGCCCGTCCAAAAAAAAAGTGGCCATTTGGATGTAAATAAGCAAATACTCAAGAGCCTATGATTGAATCATTAATGCAGAAATATATGTTTCAGCTGGAAATAATTCTTTTAATCATGATTCAGTGCCTAACTTCTCATTTCTCAAACAACCCAGTCAGAAGACGCATCTCACGGTCGTTGAAATGATGTTACTGTGTTTCGGGGGGAGCAAATTATTGACCAGAATCAGGCAAAGAAAACAGCTGAGGAGATGGTGAAATCACTATAATTGGGTCATGAACTGTCCAACAATTTTTTAAAACCTGGAAGGATAGTGCTCGCTGCTGAAATGTCAATTTCATCAAAGAAGTGGGTTGGAGAAAAATCATGTCTGATCCTGATCGGAGATCTCTAAAATGCTCAGTGTTACAGGGGAAGTCCTGGAATGTTCTGGTAAGACCACAGATTGGTCTTTTGATGATCCAAGCTGCAGTTTGGAGAGCTGGTGTCCAGTTTGTGGTTCCAGTCCTGTCGATAGTGTATTTTTCTATTGCTGTCGGGGCATTGTGCAAATCTGAACATCTGAACCGTATTTACTTTCTGAGGATTTGGGTCCCTCTCTGTACCTCCAGCTCTGAGTGATGCCCTTCGGGTTCCCTCGGCCCAGCTTGTTGTAAAAGAGGGAAATCCAGTGTCTGAAAGTGCAAGTCCTCCCCGGTATTTTGTTTTTTCTCCTGAATTTGCTGATTCGCTCTGTTTCTCAGCACGGGAATGGACTGTGTACGATCAGCTCGTCGCTGAAGGAAACACTGGGCTGGATTTTTACTCTCCGGCCCCTGCAGTGTCCATCTCTGGTCCCGTCAGGCCTCAGCCTCTCCCTGTGTTCGCGGGATGGGGCAGGGGCGGGGTTTAGCATTGTTGTGGCAGCTGGATTCCGACTTGGTCGAGATGACGCTCCGGACTGAGACGGGCTCCGAGTTTACGGTGCGTCTGTGGATTTTCACGTTCCTGTTCCATCGCTGAGCTCATTAATCGCTGTGGGTCTGTGTGACGGGCCTTGCCTCGGTACAGTGTAGCGATTAGATGTGCTGAGACTTTTTCATGAGGTTCTGCCCGTCAAACAGAATTGGGTTGTGAGATATTTTGGATAAAGACGGGTCAGGTAATTGACCCCCCCCTCCAAATTGTGTGTTTGGTTCCCGTGTCCTCTCACGACCCTCCTCTCTCGCCCCATGCCATTTCTGTTGCCATGGAAATGGCAGTGGAATGCCATGCGCACAGCTGGTGAAAAGCCCGTTTCATTGGTCCTCCAATGGGCTCATTGTTAGCTGCTTTTGCCCCGATGACTTTAACTCTGCGCCGCTGCGTTTATTAGTTCAACACAAAACTTCACAACTATCCACAGCATTCTTCATTAGCCCCTTGTGCCGAGATCTGCCGTACGTGCCTGAAGAATATCTGAATTACTGTCGAGGTTTGGGTGTTTGCACTAGGCCCACTGCTGCTAATGATTAAACATATGCTGCCATCAGTCTGTTGGGGCCCGCTTGACAACTGTTTATTATTGCACATTATAAATCAGTGGAAATATGTTGAATAGGGTGAATTCGAGGTGACACCGGTTTGTAGGGATTTGTCATTATGTGCTGGTAGCATGTAGCCTCGTTGCGGCCCTTCATCGCTGTGTTTTCAGCTCCTGTGAGGAACAAGGACTACTGAACAGGGCCAGGGTCCACCTACCCTTGGAAGGCTCTGCGTGTAACTTTATAGTGGTTTGAATTGTTTTTAATTCTTATTCAAATTCCTTTCCATCATTTGCGTTTGAATTTTTTTGAGTATCTGAGTATTTCATTTCCAGAAGCATAAACCTGGAGCTGGTGGTTAGAGGGCAAATCTGTTCTGTCTCCCGCTGGGTATAATGTGCTGCGGCCGGTGTAGATGTTACTTCTTACCCTTTTATTTTCTTTATGTATTCGCTTTCCCTCTGAAATCTATCTTGCGGGCTGGCAGAATTTTTTATTTTTTTTAGCCGGTTGCGAAATGGAGGAAATTTCTCAGCACCGGGGTGTTTTGAAATGAAACGAGAAAGCAGTTGGTGTCTGGCTGGGCCGAAATTCTTCTCCGTTCTGTGGGGGGATGAAAGTGTTCTTCGCCTGTCCAATGCTGGCCAGTTTTTGAGCAACAGTATGGTACCTCGTGCAGCCATGGTAAATTTGATCGAATTTACAGTTCTTGTTATCGGAATTCACTTATGGAGATCTATCTCTTCTTTGTTATGTGTCATAAGGACAGTTTAGATTGCGGTCTTTTGATGGATGTGTTATCAGAATAGCAGTTGCCTTAATCATTGTTCATTTGCCTGTTGGCAGTGCTCGTATGTGCTACATTAGTAGGCATCTGACGCACAGCGTCCGCTGTCGGGCAAAGGAGGACCTATGATGCGAGATATGATGGAATTATCTCATTTCTCTTGGTCAGGAACTGCGGCTGCCCAACCTTATCCCTGGATATCTACTTTCCTGAAGATTTTTTCATCCCTGACCAAGCACCCCTGAGTTTGCTAGAGATCTCGGTGAATTGCTATTTGGTAAAAATGTCAATTCAGGGTTGAGATGAAAACTTGCAAGATTGAAAATCTTCATGAACTTGTTCAGTAACCATTTCTTTAGACATTACAGCGGTTAATACCATAGATGTTATTGTATTACGGTACATTGGGAACTATTACTAACCAGGATAGTCATAGAGGTAGCAGAAGCCGCTGTATGTGCGGTAATGTGCTCCTACTGACCTGTTCAGACCTTGGCTGCATCTCAGTCCTGCTTACGGTTTAACCACATCTGTGTGAAACGCCTGGGGTCTAACTCCACTGGGCGTCAGCATCCAAAAATAAAACAGAAGATGAAGTGGATAGCGTCACGCGAAGCTTCTTGAAAGCTATCGACACATTCTGCAAGGCCTGCCCAGGCGCCTGAATAATTAAATCCAGACTTGGAGGCCTCGGAGGTCCCTCGACGATCACGGCCCTGTCTGCAGCCCCGGCCCTGAAAATTCCCCAAATTCTCTCATTTGTGAATCTGAGGGATCCAGAGCGTTTAATTCCTTTTTTTTGCCCTTTAATTTTTAATGAAAAGGAGAATCAGTAGAGCTCGTCACCAGGGGATCATCAGTCTGTCTGACTAAAGCTTGACCCAGAAGAATTTGGGCTCATTTATAAAATGAGGTCTGAACCCCCCTGTGAAATTCGCCACTGTTGCTCCAGGAGCTCGTAGATTCTGATCCTGTGAGTCGCGCAGCATCGATGGAGAGATGTAGTGCTGAATACTGGGGTCACTGCGTCCTGGACCCTTCTCCTCCTGTGTGTGTGTGCATGTGTGTGTATGCGTGTGTATGTGCGAGTGTGTGTGTGTGTGTGTGTGTGTGTGTGTGTGTGTATGCGTTCGTGCGTGTGTGTGTATGCGTGTGTGTGTGCGTGCAAATGTGTGTGTGTGTGTGTGTTTGCGCGTGTGCATGTGTGAGTGTGTGTGTGTACTCATTTTTCCATACTTGTGGTGATTGAACGTCCCTCTGTCTGTTTCCATGATGCTGCGTGAGGTCGGTGTTTTGCATATTTTCACCAAGTTCTTCTGATGAGCCTCAGCCATTTTACCTGTTTGCTCTTTGTGCAAATTTGAATGGTTCATTTGCTATACGGAAATATATTCTCACATATTTGGATTGTTGAGAAATATCTGAACATTGTCACTGTACCAGGTGAGGCTGGTCAGGACAGTAACGTTCCCTCTGGAGAACCACGAGGGCCCCAGGCTTTGAAAAATTTAGAAGTCTTCTGTCGTATGACACGGGCCGTGTTGAACAAACATGAGATTCCTGAGGTTATGGCTGCAAGTTCGCTGGTATGAAATGGGCGGGTGGTTTGCTAATATAACGCGTGATTCACCTCCGGGGGGAGGGGGGGGGGGTGATGACCAACTATGACTCCATCCGCCCCCCCCCCATTCCAGCCTTTAAGCCAGGAGACGGAGTGAAAGTTTGTGCGGGGAGGAGGGGCGGGGATTTGGGGTTTTGAGGTTTGGGAGTTTGGTTTGCAGCTCCTGGGGGGATGGGGGGGTGCAGCAGAACTTCAACAAATAACATTTCACTTTAGATTTTCATAATTGCGTTTAAGATTCACGTATAGGAATTTTAACTGAACGTTCAGTGTTCATGACAGCGAGAGCAGGAAGGTTTTCAGGTGTTTTTGCGGCAGGTGAGCTGGGTCCTGCTGTGGGGGCGGTAGCGGGAGCTGACGCTTCAGTCGTGCTGAATGTCACACTGACATCCTTCCCCCAAACAGCAGGAGGGATTAGCTCACCGCTAATACTTTCTCACTTCCTCTCTATAACCGTCAACGGCCCGAGCTCCGACATGCTGCGTGTTTCAGTTTAAATTACTTTGATTGGCGTGCCACTGTTCATCGAGTTCAGTGAGGTGTTTTTACTGTTACATACCGTGTGCGATTCCGTGGCTGTGGGTCCACCCACTCGCGGTTGTGAAGCAGTGAATTGTGAGTGAAGATTAATCACACATTTTGACTAATGCAGTGTTTTTATGCGAATTTGATCTCCGAATCCATGCCTTAAGAAGCCGACATGGGACTAGACAACAGTGACACTCTGCTGCGCTGAATGGGCTCTGGGTCCTTATAGAGCGTTCGAGATTTGCCTCTAATAATGGATCAGCTTTGCATTTTAGCTCATACTGGATTGATTTCGCGTGCACTCCCATGAAAACTGATCCTGGATCTGCTCTTAATTCTGAGTGTTGGCTCTGATGTTTCCTCCGTGCCGCTCGTGTTCGGCGTGCTTTAGGTCCCCGTCTCCGTCTCTGGGGGGGGTTAGAGGCTGTGTGCAGTGAAACCACATCTGAGTTACTGCAGACTGACTGGAAGCCGTTATCGCTCTCAGGGCAAGTGCTTCAGTGATGCCCTGTGCGGGTCACTGGGTGCTGCAGGGGCCCCTGCTGCTGCTGCTGCAGGGCCTAAGAGGACGAGAGAGTATTCTTTCGGGGCCCCGAGTCTCTCTCTCCTCTGGCCCATGATGGTCATACAAACCTGGTGAGGAATGATGGTGGTTTTCATGGGGTTCTGGCAGGAGTTCTCAAAAATTGCACAGATAAGACCAGTACGAGTAAAGACTTTAATTCTAGTCGGCAGTTTCGCTCCTAATTCTACTGATCAGAGAATCAGTAGGGGGTCCTGAGCAATATTCTGTCAAGGAGCCAATTATTTATTCCCACCCCCAAGTGTATGTGGCAAGTGTAATGTGTGGAGAGTGTGTGGTGAGTGTGTGTAATCTGTGTTTCTAACAGAGCGGCTCAGAGGTTTGCCCAGGGGTGGGTGTGTTAAAATCCCTGTGAAAGACTGCAGTTTGTTTCATCTGCTCGGATGCAGGTTTCATTATCGTGGCGAGGCTCAGATATGGCATGCGGTGCTCTCTCTGGGTGGGGAGGGCAGGCACTGCGCTCTAAAGTCGAGAGTCAGGCCTTAACGCTCCTTAACCTTGAAGGCGTACTGAATGTATGGAGTTTTCTTGTAATTTTGACAGCAGTGTTTGCCAGCATTTATAATGTAATGTCCTGTTACAGGCTGGACCACTCAGTACTGGAGGGCCTCTGTGTGCAGGATTTTGTTGATTTCCACACGAGTATCAATGCAAATCACTGATTGACTGGTGAATCCGCACACCCTGTTTTCCAGGGTTTGATTTCTTGCAGGTTGACGGGGATGAGTAAACGCTCCAGACACTACAGTCCTCCTGGCCAGGAGTTATCCGTCTCTGTCGTACACTTGTTGGAAAACTGAAGGGAGTATTTAAGTTTTTGAGGACAAAATTTGTCCGTCTGCACTTTTTTGTCCATTTCAAAAACTTGTGTCGTCCTGTTTTTTGTGTCGTCAAGTTGTTCCAGCATTTTAATCTCAAATACTCTGCATATATATTTGATCCAGAAAACACAGTACAGTGTGTATGTCACACGGCAAAGGGACTGTATGTGGTTCTGCCAGTGTTTGGTCACACTCAACACCTCTCCGCTGTGTGTTTGTGGTGCTCATATTACATGGCATTAATTTTAAAGATACGTCTACAGAATTAGTTCCATTGTGGAAGAACTTGAGCTTTCGAATGTGCTAGTGAGCTACTGCTAGCTTTAGCTGGCAAGCTTTCCTAACTAACAAGTACATAAAGAACATTCCAAAACCATCAAAGCAAGAAACTCACGATCCAGAATTCAAATAGTGAATATATGCAGGTTATTTCTTGGCAAGACCTGAGCAGGAAAATATAAGAGAATAAAAATATGCGGGGATGTAAAATGGCGGGTTTTCCTGAGTCAGCATTTCTGCCTGTGAGGAGCCCCACACACACCGGCTCGCGAAAAATCGCCAGATCTGCTGAGGAACAGCCCAGAGTGGAGGGGTCTGACTTAACACGCGGTGTGTGTGTGTGTGTGTCAGAGGGAGAAAGCCGTCTCCATATCTCGCCTCTCTGTGTCATTGTGTTCCATATCCCCCTGAATAATTTAAACACTGCGCTCAGTCTCTCTCTCTCTCCCTCTCTCTCTCTCTCTCTCTCTCTCTCTCTCTCTCTCTTTCTCTCTGCAATGCTCCAGCTCCCCGTTGAGACCACACCCCTCACCCCCCTCAGATGGTTCACATTCTGTAAAGTTGTACTTCAGTGATGTAAAGCAAGTTATACGCTTTATGTTACTATTCAACCAGGGACGCTGGCTATCATCAATTTAATCATGATACTTTTGTTTTTCATAATCTTCCTGTTATTATCTTAACAACTTGTATACATCATTATTATTTAATGATGTTATGAATAAATTATTTAATTTGCTTTAATCATGTTTGTGGTGCACGTGTCACTGCGAGTTGTACAGAATTAAAGGTAAAATATGCAGAAGTCAGAACATTGACAAAATTAGGGCTGATTAAGAGTTTGTAATTGTTTAGCAGGTATTGGGGTACAGAGGTGGTCCTGACGGTCGTGCCGGGGGGGTGTGGAGGATATCAGGGGTTGGAGTTTGTAGTGCCGCCTGCTCTGGGTCGACACACTTCCTCTCGACGGTAACGCGAGACATCTCGGTCACAGGGAGCTCTCCACACCACGATTGTAATTCCAGCAGCTTTGTTCCACCATTCAAAAGCCAGCGCATTTTTGCCTGCGCCTACACTCTGTCTTAAAGGAGCTCCCGCCACCGAGGGGGGGGGTTCGGCTCGCAGCCCCAGCGCAGGATACCGATTTTAAACAGGAAATTAGTCACACGTACCCGAGCGACAGCACAGACCCCGACCCTAAAATCCATTGTTTTCCTTTGCTGTCAAATGAAGCAGCATTCCTCAGTAACACGGAACGTCCTGCTCAGACCACCCCCCGGCTCTCTGGAGACTTGGTACGGCCCGCCTCCTTCTCCTCTCCTTTCAATCCCCCCCACACACTTATGTTAATGAGGTGATGACATCAGCGCTGGATACATGGCTGCTGATTGGCTGCTGGTTAAATTACAGCGTGGTTCCCCGCCCCTCCTCCTGAGAGGTCTGTGTGTAAGGTGTGCAGTGTGTGTTACCCTTCTGTCGAGTGCAGGAGGGCAGGTTCTGCCGCGTCTCTCTCTCTCTCTCTCTCTCTCTCTCTCACACTCTCCTCTGTGGCAGCCCCAGTGCTAAGAAAGGGCTGCTCTCTTTTTTCACTCCCTCTCTTTTTTGTCAGTGCAGACAGATTTGCCCGTAACTGTGCTTGTGTGAGACGCAGCATTTTTTGTGTCCCTCGGCGGGGGGGTCTCTGGTCAGGGCTGGAACGGGACGGAGGTGGATTTGGGGTGGGGGGGGCGCGTCCGTTTTGAATGGGGAGGAACAATCTGAAGAGCACGCCGTGGTACTGAGGTGGAACCTGCCGGATTCTTTGAGACTGAAGACCCCTGAACTGTTCTCGCTCCGGTTCCCTCCATTTTTGTCGCGAACCTTTTCTCCTCTCGAGGAGCAGCCAAGAACCCTTAAATTCCCCACCTCCTCCAGTACCCATCCGGTTATTTCTTTTGCTACATTAAAAAGAAAAAATAATTTGCGGGGGTTGCCTGGAGACCTGACCCCCCCGTCTGGGCG
Organism: Gymnothorax javanicus; assembly: GCA_029692085.1. Lineage (NCBI taxonomy): Eukaryota > Metazoa > Chordata > Actinopteri > Anguilliformes > Muraenidae > Gymnothorax > Gymnothorax javanicus. Next base: position 52,195,629 of record CM056208.1, on the reverse strand, counting down.
TCCCGCACCATGGAGCTCCAGCGAGCCTGCAGTGTCCCGGGACCCCTGACTCCCTCTCGGAGCCCCTGCTCCAGCCCCCTCCCGTCCCCCGGCCCCGGATACTCCAGCCAGGCTGCCTTCAATTACAACCAGCTGGAGGGACGCTTTAAGCAGCTCCAAGGTAAGAGGAAGGCTTTTGTTTGGGCGCGTTGCTATGCAGGAGGAGCCCCGACTCTGCGCTATAAAGCGCCGCTGGACTGGAGCGCTGAGGAGGCGACTTCCTGTTCGGGGGCAGCGAGCCTCACTCTGTGGTTTTGTGTGTTTCTTTTGTAATATTTTTTTACCGAAGGATTGAGACCTACTCCTTTCGTAAGAGTTGGAGTGCAGTGTGTGTTCAGAGCAGCAGTGCGATCAGCGCGTCTGAGCGGCTCTTGAAATATTAATGAAGCGTTACGCAGTGATGAACTCAGAATTGGGGTGATTGTTTTCTGTTTTTGAGTGGGGGTGGTGCTGTTGTTTGTCGTGAAGAAGAGGGGTGAAAGTGGTTTTTAAAAAGGAGACGAGACGTCAGACAGACCTGTCCCAGGCTCTGAGACCCCCCACCCATCTAAACCCCTCCCCGAATCTCACCGAGCGCGAGGCTCCTGATTGGTCGGTCTCACACAACAATAGCTGCTGAAGGTTGTTGCGGGTGGGAGGGGCAGTTTACCCAAGGTGCCGTGCGTTTTCGGACACGCTGTCATTGCTTTGTGTTTTCCTGCGTCTCTGGGTCGGCCGTCGGAGTCTGAAACGGTCGGGACGGTGTCCGAGGGGGGCGTACGGTCACGTCCCTGTCCTCTGGTCACCGCGGCGCTGCGGTATTCTCCGGGAGGTTGAATTTGGCGGGGGATGGTGGTGTCTGCAAATTTATGCTCCTCCCTCTCACCCAAACCCAGTTTATAGCCGCACCGGCAGCCCCCCCGAACCCCAAATTCCTCTTCTCAGAAAATGACGCCCTGATGTGGTTTAGCCTGGTGAAGTTGCATCAGTAAAGAATAGAGTATAATGTGTGGGGTTATGCTCACTTTGGACTGGAGCTGCTTTGTGATTGGTGCTCTGTTCTCTCTTTTGTTTGGCGGTAATTTGCCGCGATGAGCACTGGGACCGAACCGCAGAACGTGACCATAGCACCGGCGGTGTGTCTGGACGAGCCACAGACCAAGGCTGTGCAGGGGGCCCTTATGACAGATGGGCTGGATTGGGGGGAAAAGTGTGTACGTTTGTTTGTGTGTGTGTGGTTGTGTGGGACATGATCCAAAGGTATACCCCCTGCCATTAATCAGAATCCTATGTGTGCGTCGGTTGTCATGGTAACCCCACGGATCTGAGATGAAATGAGCTGCTGGGCTTCATACCGCCAGCGCATCAGTGTCCTTATCGCCAAACCGCCAACTTTACAGCCACCACAGTTTCTCCTGCTCTCTGCAAACTGCTGCTATCCTGTGATTTTTAGTTTTTTTTTAGTATTTCATGTTTTATTTCTTTCTTGGAGGATGATCCAAGACATTTTGCTGTCTGTATGTATTAGTCTGTGACTGAATTTGAGTACTTTGGCTTTATGTCTCTCCAGCATGGTGGATATGAGCTTAAATAAGAATGTTGGGGTGAAGACAGTTCATGTGCTGATGTGTATCCCCACATTGTGTGAGATCTGGAGGAACTCGGTGCTCCTGTTCAAACACTTGCAGACCTCAGCTGTGTGTCAGTCAGCTCCTCTCTTCAATTTGCACATCCCTGCGATTTCATTAGCGCCGCTCAGGGAGGACGGGGTTACACACAAAGGGCTGGAGACGTCGCTCTGATTGGTCCTCTCTGACCGAGGCCTGCTGTCAGGGGTCAGAGGGGCTGTTAGTCTCTGTCACACGACCCCCCCCGTTGCAGACGGACCTCGCACCGACACGACAGATTCCTGCAGCTCAGAATGTGCAAATAAGCATTTCCCATCCCGCCGGTACAGGGGTTTCTAAACCCAGGCAGCGGTTTCATTAATAAACTGCCCTGTGAACCCTGCCCTGGATCCTAAAATGGATCACTGCAGTATCACTGTGGGCTGTGAGCAGGTCTGGGGGTGAAGAGGTGTGTCCCTCTTGGGAATGATGCAGAATCATGGCGCCTCAAACAGAGAGAAAAATCCAATGTATCATATGGTGAGCTTTTAGCATGAGACGGAAAGCAGTGTGTTTTCAGCTGCTTTCTGTTTCTCTGACCGAGGAAACTCCTCGTACATCTCCACTGTCTCTCGCCTGCAACACGAGATCTTGGGTTCTTCTCGTTACCGCACAGATGAGCTTTAAGCTGAAACTAAACCCAGGAACACTGCACATAAGTTATTTATTAGACATATGACTATAACGCCACTACCCTTGAAACAAATTCTTCAAATTTTTTTTGCTTTTTCTTTCTTTAGCCTTTTAGCCTTGACCGTTCCGTTTTATACGTAATGTGATGTCTTTAATTTAGCCCTTCAGTTGCAAAGCACTTGCCGGTAATCCTGCTTTTATATGGTATTATATGAATATGGAGTTTCATACTGATTCTTTCCTGCTACTGCTAGACAGAGATTATTATGAAGGGACAGGAATGATGCTTAATTATGTAGCTGGATGTATTCCTGAGAGAGATCAGGACTGTAATGTTGTGTACATTTTACACACTTGTAAATGAATGAAGTGAAACCGATGCATCATCGAGCGTCTGTTTGGACTGTTGGGTACAGATCACTGTGTTGCTGGATCGTCACGTATAGGAAAGAAACAGCGGTTCATCGCTCGCCTGCGAGATGATGGTATCCGATCTCAAATTTTGCCGATGCAGCGAGATCACTGAGGTCAGGAGCGCATAGACATTATGGAGGGCGTATTGATTAACCCTTGGAGCGCTGAATGCAGCTATTGTTGCTCAGTGAAGTAAGATATTAGAATTAAAGCTGTTGAAAACCTATCATGTGGCGACTTGTTTAACCCTCGTCCAACCAAGGGGGGGGTGGTTACCAACCCCCCCAGCAGATTTTTTCCTGTCGCACAAAAACGTTAACAGATATGATCTAATGCTTCTAGGCAATTGTTTATTCATCCTTTGCGCTCATTTTCATGAAAAAACGATGAGGGTACCTCACCCCCCGGGAAGTTGAAGTGTGGGGGGGTGGGGGGGTGGTTGCCACCAGCGTCAATTTTTGCCTGTTTTTGATACAAAATATGCTTACAAATTAGTTGCAAATAGTATGCTATTATTATGTTTCATGCTCAATGAACTTTGTAGACCACACTGATTGTCATCCTTATTGATTTATTGATATAGATTGTCCTTGTATTAGTAAATCTTGGAATTACAGTGACCAGTAACCTTGAAGTGATCTTGAACGTATGTACCAGACATATTACTGATATTATAAGCCTTGTTCTATCATGGGGAAAAACAAAGTAAAGAAAATGTGAAAAATGTTCAGAAAACTATTTGTTTTCCTTTTGTGTGTGTTTTTCCCAAAATGAGTTATTTATGACATCATAGTTATGTCAAATTTATGTTACTCATGAGTTTATAACATTTATAATTATACTAAAATATTAATTGTAGTATCAGTAGTTCTTAAGGTTACAGAAAGTTACTTATTTTCAGCTAAAACTAATAAAAATATTAAAAACATGGATTTTTGTCATTTTGATGTTTTTTCCTAATATGGTGTTAGTTATGACGTCACTATGACATCATAATGTTGAAATGTGTTTTATTTGTACTTGATTTGAAGAGAGGACATCTGTAGCTGTACACTGATACCAAACAAGATGATGTTTATCGCTTGATTTCGAAATAATCGAGGGGGGGGTCGGGGTTGTAGTAGAAAAGCCCTTGGTTGGACGAGGGTTAAAAGAACTCCAGCAGGGGAGCTCTTTTGAACAAGTTGCCACATGATAGGTTTTCAACAGCACAAGACAATTAAATTTATATATTTTTTAAAAAATTATTTCAGCGCTCTCAGGGTTCACTCTTTGGTGAGCTTGGCAGGTTTATAGATGTGATTGTGAGTTGCGGTTTTGTCTAGAGCAGTGCTTCCCAAACCGCTCCTCGGTTACTGCCTGCCGTATCCAGGTATTTCATGGTGTTCCCAGTACTCCCAGTACACTGCAGAGTTCCAGGCATCGCTGGGTGTTCCTGGTGCCTGTGGTAATTTCAGGGGTTTAGCCGCAATGGCGGGTCATTATTATAAGTTACACTTGTGAAGTTAAACGGTAGCCTGAGCAGTGAGATGAGCTGAAGCAGACGAACGGAGAGACACGATGACAGATGGAGGCAGACCTTCACACTTGAATGATGACATTGGTATCTGTTGGTAATGGAAGGCTAGTAAAATATCTGTAGATAATGAGGGTCAGTTCTTTTTTTTTTTTTTTTTTTTGCCAGAGGGAAAGTTTCTGTGATTGCAGTTATCTTGGCTTCAGTAACTATATAACTTGTTTTTTTGTTTTTTGTTTGTTTTTTTGAGGTCTCTATCCTGAGATTCGGTCTCTTTGATGGTCCTCAGTGCCTCAGTACTTGGTGGTTCTGTTACAGGTGAGACGCCTGTAATGTCTGGTTTGGGTTTATTACAGGTTGAGCAGTAAGGCCAATGCCTGGCTAGATACTCGCACCAGCACAGGAGAACATTCTAAAAACTCATTTCACAGTGAACTGAACTTTCACTGGACTTTGAAGACAAGGGGTCTCATTTATAGACAGTCTTTGGGCACAGAAATGACGCCTAAGGCAATTTGTTTGTGGATTTCGGATTGTTTGACATTAATAAGCACACAAAATTACGTATGAGAAATTCCAAGTTAATCCTGATTAATTAAATGAAAACTGAATGCAGTTTAGCTTACCCACAGTCATATGAATTTTTATGTATTTTTAGTATAAGCTGTTTTCTTCTTTTTTGAGTGAACACAATTGGTGTTTATATAGCTTTTAAATCCACACAAATTTCTTGAAAAAAAATTTCTTGTGGTAGGAAAGGTTCCCGTTTTGAGTCGCCCATTTAACTGTTGGCGAGAAAATCCACTGATGAAGGGCTCTCTGTCGTCCTCTGCTAATGACCAGGCCCTGCAGGTGTTCACAGAATTGACCCATATAGCAGGGTTCATGGTCTCTCACACATGTATCATATCTATGGTCATGGTGGTGCATTAAAACTGCATTACAGGTTTAAGACTTAAAAATGTAGACAATGCGCTTTTACTGCCTTGCATCTACTCCTGGAAGTGTGAACTAGCTTCAGTTTTCATGTCACAATCAGTTTTACTGCATTTATAACACAGGAAGTGTTTGTGCGTTCGGAGATGCCATGAATCATCGCAGCTGTGGCCAGAGCACAGCTGTGCATGAAAAAAGATCTGAACAACTTTTGATTTTTTGTGGCTGATATACTGTCATGTTTGCACCCGTTCAGTTACAGGTACATTCAACATAATCATGCATGTAGGAGGGCGGGGCCTTTCTGTAGTGTGTTAGATACATGCTGATGTCACAGAGAGAATAACTTTTGAACGGTTCATGACGCAACTGTGAGGTCGCAGGTATACGACATGTTTACTGAACATTGTAATGCTGATGTAACAATTGCGACAGGTATTTGAAAACAGTGGAGCATCTGAGTTCTAGTTCTGGCTGAAAATACTGAAAACTGGTCAGAGAAACTTTCTCCTCAAATGACTTTAGTCGGGTTGCCTGTGGAGAACAAGAGAAAGATTCATGTTAAGTCACTTGATTGCACATTGAGTCACCATGTGCGTCCATTATGTAATGACATAAGGCAGGCCTGCCCGACTCATTTCCTGGGGATCTACCAAATGTGTCTCACTTTATTCTAATAATTAGCACTCCAGCGAGATGTCCGGTCGCTGACTGAGTTGAATGGCAGCGCTTAAGTGAAACTCTGGGCGGTAGATATGCAGGAACTGGATTGGAACAGATCTACCTGTGTCTGGGTGAGTGGGGTTTTCCAGCAGGAATGCAGCTGTGCTCTTCCATGGGAAAATCGGTTTGTTCTTACAGTTTCCTCGATTTGAAGTGTGAAACGCTGGCCGAGGCCCTTATCCAGAATGTTTCATACACGCTTGATTGGATTCAGATCTGCTGACTGAGAGAGCAGTGATTTATGGGGAGAATGTTCCAGCTTGGAGCTGTTCTCTGTGAATATGGAGTATTGTGATGCAGAGAGACATGCATGAAAAATGCTTTTACACTCGGGGAAGATGGATGCTTGAAGCCATTAACTCAAGATGGTCTTCAGTCCACTTTGAATGTACGAAACATGCCAGGAAAATGCTGGAAGACTTGTGGAAATACTTCGGTTTTAGTTCTCGATCTGGGTGTGAAATTATCTTTAGCCCCGGCCAAATGCTGTTAAAATTTCTGCTGATGGTCTTGCATCAGCTTTGGCAGTAAATCAAGAGGACTATGTTCTGTTGTTAAAAATGATAGGGTTATGTTTTTTAAATGACTTTAATTTTTTCTTCATTTTATTGTAAAAGTCCACATGCCACTCTAGTCAGTGATTCCAGGAAAACTGCTCCACTTTGAGGAAAAGCTGGCATCTTCCAGTTTATGTAAACCGGTTAAGTACAGTGAATACAAGTGCTTCTGCGTTCCTGCACTGTGTCCGATGGCGATTTATCTGTAAAGAGATTCAGCCCTATACCCTATATATTAGATGGAGATATTTGTAGATAAAATCCAGTGATCCCACCCAGTGCCACCCCCTCATCAAGGGCCAAAGGGGCAAATTTAGATCAAACTTACAGGCCTGACAATATTTAATATGGAGAATCTCCACTCGGAATTGATCGGGCTGTTGAACTGGCTCTCTGTGTTATTGCGGTATTGTAACTCTGCATAACCGCAGTTATGTAAATGTGTTAATTAAATTACTCCTTGTGTGCTGTGATCTGCCGGAGTGAATTCGTTACTGTGTAATGAGATTGGCGGAACTGCCAGATCAGCAGTGTGTGATCGCTCGCGTCGATTATGAGTGTTCAGTGGCTGCTGCGTTCCTCGCAGATGACACACTGCTGTGTGTCTGCAGTGTTTTTGCACCCCATTTTTAAAGGGCATTGTTGTGACTGTCCGCAGCTGTGCATCTTCTGATTGGCCCAGTTCATTTGGATGGTGCATTTGGAAGTTTGGTTTTGAATAGTGACTCTCCTCTCTGAGTGGCTAATCGTTAGCTTTGGAAAGCAGCTTGTTGGTTATGTCTCTGGTCTCTTCTCCTGGTGTAGATAAAACCGTTGCTCCAGTCCCTATCCAAAACACTGGACACATAGTCCAACAGCATGGAGGAGTGTCCCGTTAAGGCCCTGTTCTAGCACAGGGGTGGGCTCTCGCAGTCCAGCCCCGATCTGGGTCGTAGTGCTGCTGACTGTGGCCAGCGGACCTGCTGGGTAACGTGTAACCAGTCTGGTTCTCGTGTGCCCTAATACTTAAGTAAATGTATCCTTGTTTCCTCCGCTTATATCCTTCCCCTCTTTAGAGAAATGGGTAGAGGAGACAAGAGGAGGAAGGGAGGGCACGATTTTTGGGACACACCCTTTAGCGACACTGTTCAATCTGTAATATCGTAGTAGGGGGTGAAATTTGGGCTGGCATTGCAGTCTCATGGCTGGACACTGATCTTGTCTTCTGGAAAATTCCCTGGTAAGATGCTACTGCTTTAACCACCAAAGTTGATGGAGCTCATGATGTTTGGGACAAGACTTTTTTTTTTTTTATTTGGCGTTCAGATTTATATTCTGAGTGCTGTATTTTTAAACGGATTTTTTAATTAAGTGTGTAGAAATTGCATCACTTTGTCATATAATCACCTGACCATGTGAAGAGATTCTGTGTAAAAAGATGTTGGAGTTGTCAGTCTGGATTAGTGTGGTTGGTACGTGATGGCAGTACTGTAATCCACACAGCTCGTCACGGGCCGTCAGTATTCTATCAGACAGGTCTATGGGCTCTGGGTGTTAGATTTGTTGAGTGAAGGGAAACGCTTGACATCCATTACATCGCCCCGCCGAGTCCAGCGTTAGGCCAGTCCCAGCCTGATGCGCTCATTCGAAAACTCGTGAGGCCCGCAGGAAATCCTGACCGTCTTGTGAGCTGATGAAATCATGCGACTGCATTTAGAATTTACAATCATGCTGGTGACTGTTCGCTTGTTTTGGGACCGTAAATTGCAGTGCCGATTTGAGATTCATTCATTGACATCGTATTATCAGCTCTTCAGGGTCGGAACTGGCCTGCGCTCAGGAAAATTAATTTTTAAAAACGTTTAGCGATCCCATCATATTAGGGGGAAAAAAAAAACTTACATGTTCAGGTTGAATATCAGCTTCTATTTTTGGTTTGTATTCATCCTCATTTGATTGACTTGAGGATATCTGTTAAAAAAATTTTTTTGTCCTGCTGTTTTCCCATTTTCCGCATGGTTGTTTGTGAAGTCTGTTAACTGAACTCAGACCAGTTGTATCTGGTCACCACATTGTGATATCCTGCAGTGATGTGTGTTACACAGGCCGCTTCATTTTTAGCTTCAAAGTCAACTCACGGTCGTCTTCAGGGAAAGATTCTCCTCTCTGTCAGTGTGACCCATTATCTCCGCAACCACTGAGAGCCACTGAAGTCTGTTTTTGGGTGTTTGTGCATCATGACCTGCTAAACCACAGGTATTTCAGGAATTCTGTTCCCAAAACACGGGTCTCACTTCAGAATGGTGAGTTTTAAAGCTTTACAATCAGCCCTGTTTGATGTAAGTGCAGAAACTACCACCATTTTGCTTCTGTAGCCCCAGATAAGCACATTCCTGATTCCACGTGCACAGGGGTGCTCAGAGTTAAACTCCCAGTGTGCTGCAGTTTCATTCAACTTTGCAAATATCAAATGGCTGAACACATTTGATAGTTTAGACAGCTTCGAAATCGCAGGGCTGGCGATCGCATGTGGGTCGGGTGCTTGCTCGACATGCAGTATCTTATCATCTTTTAGCGGTCGATCAAATCTGAAAATGCTCCTGCAGGATCCTTTAGGGATTTATTTCAAGGAAACTCCGTCAGTCAGAGTATAATGAGGAGAAGGAATAATGAGGCTCTAAATACTGATGAACATTTATGTTTCTCTTTAAATTGTCAGCAGCCGACGTGAATTCCACTGGTGCCTGAAAGGTCATAATTTGAGATGATTTTGAATAAAAAGATTTGAAAATGCCTATTTAGGGTGTAATAGGTCGACTCGGCCTCCCCCTTTCTGTTCAGCAGCATTATGCGTGGCCGTGTGTGTGTGTGCGTGTGTGTGTGTGTGTGTTTATGCGTGTGTACGTGAGCGTGTGTGTGTGTGTGTGCCTCATTTTCTCTTCAGGGGAACATCTGCTTGTCCCTCGTATTCAGTAGCAGGGCGAGACCCCGCCCCCCCATTAGAGACAGATGTTTCCTCTTAATGATCCTGAACCCCCACCTCAGCTCCTCCGAGCTCCCAGCCTGCTGATTGGCCAGAGAGACGAGGTGGCACAGGCCTTCTCAGGGCCAGTAAACGTGCTGATGTTATGGACTCAAAGCCTTGACTCTCTGATGAAGCACTTTTCCTTTCGCGTGTTTTTCACAGTTTCTGAGAGGGGGGGGGGGTGATCGGCTCTATAATCCCTCTTTGTTGCTCGATGGCGGGGCGGGGTGGGGTTGCGGTGGGTCGAGGGAATGTTCTGTTTAGTCTGCAAGGACTGGAAATGCATCTCGAGGAGCTCTTTATGTTTGAACGGCCAACGCCGCGCTCGGAAAACACTGGCCTGTTAACAAGCGTTTGTTTTCTCGCTCTGCGACGAGATCTCCTGCTTCGTCTGCTGTTTTACTGCTCCAGGGCTTTCGCAAAACGTGCTTCCTGTTGCCGTTTGTAATCTGCCCCCCCGTAAGGAGGGAGGGGAGGGGTTGGGTGTGGAGTTGTATAAACAAAACAGAAGCCTAACGACGGTGTTTCCGTTGCATGGAAAATGATGGCAGTTTTTTTTTTTTTTTTTTTAGCTTGTCACTCCTCTGTCATGGTTCCTCTATTTCATAAGTTGAAGACAGCGAGCGGGAGGAGGTGAGGGGATATTCTGAGTGAAGGTTTACTGAAGGCCCTGATCTCTGACGGCCTCTTCTGAGGAGGAGAGGGAGAGGGAGAGGGAGAGGGAGAGAGAGGGACAGAGAGGGAGAGGGCGGGGGGGGAGAGACAGACTGACTGACAGACAGAGACCGAGAGAGAGGCTGCTGTCCTGGTGTTAGCTGCTGTTAGCCTGAGTAACCTCATCACTCAGATTCAGGGGCTTATAAGTTCAGCCAGGAAAGCAAATTGCCCAGGAGAAGCTGTATGTTGTGTCTCCATCGGCCTTCACAGCCTGTTCTGAGTGTGGAAATGGTGTAATTTCTCTAACATGGCGCAGAAAGGCATGTGTGTGTGTAAACCTGCCTTCTCCCACACACACGTGCGCGCGCGCACACATGCACACGCACACACACACAGACACAAATACTTCTCGAAAGTTTATTTATATCACCAAGTTTATTTATATCACCATGAAGTCTTACAGAATTGTAAAATATTTGTGTCAAATTGAGCAGACATGAAAAGGGTCTGTTAAATCCTCTCTCTCACTCACTCACTGACGCCCCATGAAATCAACATTTAGCCAAACTTGCCACAATCCATCCACAAGCCATAAATCAAAACCCCTCAATTCTAATTTAGTGCTGTGTTTATATTCTAGTCGTACCTGAATCATGTCTATATTCTGTATATCACTGGGGATATAAGCTCATGATTTAAGGACCATGATTATTGGCATATTGTCTATAAACATCCCTGGACTTCATGGGGTTAAAGCTATAGTCTGTAACAGCCCCCGTATATCGCCTGCTTCGTGCAAATACTGCTGCCCTGGCTTTTATTGGCTGTGGATGAGCTTTGGCTGGCAGCGCTTTAGGAAGATTATGTTGTGTTTTATTGTAACATACTGTACTAAAAACACTGTATTGCCGTAATCTTCTTCTCACAATCAGAAGAAATTGCAATTTGTGTGCAAGACTTCTATCCAGATGTCTAATTTTCAGGGCCTTAGTTGGACTTCATTGTATCATCAGACACCATATTCACGCGTGCACTCTCTCTCTCTCTCGCACACACACACACGCGCGCGCACACGTGCACACTGACACACGCACACACGAACCCTCCTCGGATTGATGCTGAAATTAATCGTCTCAACTGCTTGGCAACATTTAGTCACATTTAAGTCTACAAAAGTAACTGAAATTATCTAGTGGGCCTCGGCCTGTCTGAAGGAGGCTTTTGTAAAGTGGTTAAATGACACTATTAAATTCTGACCTTTAACGAGACAGGGGAAATGTGTGTGTATGTGGGGGCCGGTCCTGCAGTCTGCCTTTCTCAGACCAAGTGAGAGTGAGCGAATGTTGGCAGTTTTATCCGCGTCTCAGAAACCTTATCAGGAAAACTATCTTCTCCCCTCAAGGAGAGCGTTTGCTCAATATACGATCGAGAAAATGATTAACTGGGTGTAACGCAGAGGACACAAAGGAGAAAACGGCTTTTTTATTGTCTTTTGTCTTTGTGTTTGTGGTGTTTTACTCTACAGCCTTTTTCCGTGTCTGTTTGCTCTGAGATTATTTCACTAATGTTTCCTCACTTTTCAGTTCATGGGTTGGTTTTGTCGTAATGAATGCAGGTCTGTGTAAAACGCTGTCCTCTTATCTCAGGTGTGGCATTTACTGTCGACCAACTCATATGCTTACTCATATTGCCTAGACGTTTCTTTTATCATTATGGACCAAATTTCCCTTCAAAGCAAAACTGCAGGCCTGCCTCTCTCCTCCAACATTTCTACCTATCAGAGATTGGCTCTCCCTTTTTGCGTTACAACACCAGTTCGATGCAGGCATTGTAACACAGATTGACCTTGGCTATTTTAGCAGTTTGCATTTATAATGTTTACTCTGTATTCTTTCGGGTGAAGCGTGCAGTAACGGTTTCTGCTTTGGTGTGTGAACTTTCAAACTTGCAGTATGAAGATGGCAGGAAGGTGTGTGGTTGGGGAAAGCTTTTATCGCTGGTAACGGGGGATCCAATAGTTTGTGCCGTCAGAGTTTTGCCATCAAGCTTCATGATTTTCCTGCTTTTGTGGTCATTTTGAGCAAATTAATGAACAATAACAGAAACGGCCCCTGTGAAGTGTGCTTGTGTTCAGAGACTGAGCTGGAAGTCCATTGGCCGGGTTCAGGCCCTCGCTCCTTTACCCCAGGAGATGTGTGTGACCTCTTGGGACCCGCCATTGTTCAGCTCCTCGGAAGTTTACGGAACGACATCCTGACGACCGAGGCTAACCGTGACAGATTCCAGGACTCGTGGGACAGTGACCTGCCTCGGAGCGGTTCGGAGAACAACAGGAGCGGAGCTGCCAAATGTCCCCTGACGCAAGCGGATGCCGGAGTACAAATACACACAAGCACGGGGATATATCTCCCTCTTCCCGTCAGACTGAAACCGCTTCTGTGTGTGACATGCAGTGTCATGAAGGGCAGGCAGTCATCCAGACTTAAGCTCTCCATCAGCTTAGTTTCTTTAAGTAACTCAGCCTCATATCTCAAACACACACAAACACACGAGTGTGTGGAAGCTCTTATCCCAGATAACAACAATGACGGTTATGCATTCAGCTGCTATTTCGGAAACCGAAGGTCCTTTAAACCCTTTTGAAGGACTTGGGAACACATTTCAAAATTCCTAGTGTGCGTTCTAAGACTCAGTTGCCTTCAATGATCAGCCTTATTTAAGAGGACTTTTATAAAACATCTGCTCTCTCGGATCCAAATGGGTTAAATGAAGCTAAACAACAGTAATGAAGGGAATGGAGTTTACGGCCTCTGTGACATTCCTATGTGCTGACAGGCTCGTTTCAGGAAGGAACATTGAGTGACAGGAAGTGTGCCATGATTGGACATCCTCAGCTGTCTGTCACCACTCGTCCAATTAGAGGTTTTTCCTCTAGGATGTTTCCCTGGCCAATCCTTTCCCACTCTTTTATTAACCACCTCGGTATTCGACTTGTTTACACATGGGTATTGCTTAATTGGCTGAGGAATGCCCATGAGACAGTAGTTTAGTGCGGATTAAACTGTTGCAGTCCCATAGAGCAGACCAGACTGGAAGAAAACGGCTCCTGTTAATCTGTATGGTGGCCTGCTGGGCTGTTACAGTCTGTCCGCCTGTATATCTATCTGATAGGTCTACCATCTCTTACAGAGCTGACCGCTGAGTGCACTGTTGGGCGATTTGTGGTTTCCTGGAATGATCGGTCTTCTGACTGAATTGTTATACATAGTCCCTCTCTCTCTCTGCGTGTACACACACAAACTCTGCACGCACTGGAAGTACATTAATCCAGGATATCTGGCGGGAGTGAAGGGCCGTATTGTTGGCTTGCGGCTGGCAAAGTGTCGACCAAACTGTACATCATTTCGTGCAAGACTGTGTGTCCCTCCCTGGGGTGCAATGCAGGAATACGAATTGTTCATGCTCCAGAGTGGAAATATGAATCACTCTTTGACTCCAGTGTGGAAATATGAATCACTCTGTGACTCCAGTTTGGGAATATGAATCACTCTTTGACTCCAGTGTGGGGATATGAATCACTCTTAGACCCCAGTGTGGCAATATGAATCACTCTGACTTCAGTGTGGGAATATGAATCACTCTTTGACCCCAGTGTGGGAATATGAATTACTCTTTGACACAAGTGTGGGAAGATGAATCACTCTTTGACTCCAGTGCAAGAACACAAATTACTCTTTAACTTCAGTGTGGGAATATGAATCACTCTCTCTTACTGCAGTGCATCAGTGTGAATTCCTTTCTAATTTGGTGCAGGAATATGAATCACACTCTCACTCAGTACTGGAGTCTGAATTCCTCCCCCCATTCAATGCATGAATATGAATCCCTCTTTGACTTCTCTACAGAAATGGGATTCCCTCTCTGAATTCAGTAAAGTCCATTTGTCACTGCCCTGTGAAATATGAATAACTCACTGGCTCCAGAGTTGGAATATGACTCACTCTCTCTGAAGTGCACAAAGTTGAATCTCTCTGGCCTCCAGTGCAGGAAACCTGTTTCAGTGACCCTGATTTGTGCTTTTCCTGCTCAGTGCTGATTCTGTCCTGGGACTCTACAGATGGGACGTCCCCATAGCATTTAAATGAAGCATTCGGCAGTGAGACAGACTCTATGGAATGTGCTTAAAATAGGACAACCGAGAGTGCATCTTTGGGGTGGTTTTTTGCGTCGTGTGTTTTATTTCAAACATATGAATTTCACTGAAGGTTTTTAAGCATGTGAGGTGACTGCCCGATGTTCAGTGATGTATTTTTACAATAAAAAATTTAATAGAAAATTTAAATTTGTCCTCAGTGAATTCCCTCCTGTCTTAGGTTATTATGACTGCATTAAACTATGAGATGATTTTCATGTTTGTGTAAAAAACCGGTTCATATGTATAATTCAGCAGGTATTTTTTCATGAAACCATGTGGAATAGTTTATCAGTTTATTGTATGTGATGGACGTATAATGTGCAACGAGTCTGTTTTCCGTAAATGCAGTGATGCATTATGCAAGTCTCACGCCAGAGAGGTTGGAACAGCCATGTTTCGGCTCGCTTGTGCACTGCGAGATGAAGTGCATAATGTCGAGTTTGGGACTTTCGGCTCGCAGCCTGTTGGCCACCTTTCTTTCCTTATTTTTTCTGTTGGCCATCTTGTGTCAGCCCACCTAAGCTGAACCAGAGGCAGAGGTTCTTATCAAATATTTTTAGTCTTCTTAATCTTCTTGTTCCTCAACTGATCGATAAATCTCCCATGGTCGGCCGTCTTCATTGTCGTCCAGCTCTTCAAACGGTTCTTGAAGGAGCTTGAAGGTTCCCGAAGGATTCTTAAGCAAAGAAAAAGCACCTCACCCTTGGTGGGAACATTGTTTCAGAATATGTGATTGGCGTTTCCTGGAGCGAGGCCATTCCCCTCCCTCCTCTCCCACTCTTCTGTCCTCCGCTCCTCCATTCGAGCATTCTTTCATCATTTCCTTTCCTTGATATCTCCAGTGGGTGAAGTTTAGGAAAGAAACTAAGGAAAGGGAGTTGAGAGGTAAAAATAAGCCATTGAAACAAACTCAAGGTCTTTTGCTATCATGTACAGGGGGTCAAGGTCCCATCAACCCCCCCCAGTATCGACCTCAGGCACTTATCTGCTCCGTCGTCTGTGCCTCTCACAGCATTTCAGGCTGGTTTTACAGTCACCCTGAGAGTGACCTTGTGTGTTCTGCATTAATACTGAGCCAAGGGCAGGGCATTAAGATGCGAGTGTCACCGAGACGTTACTTTAGATCGACTGGAGTGGAAATAATTGATTTAGGAGTGCAGCCCCAGTTTGTGTGTTTGGCCAGCACTGTGGACATGCTGTTTTGTAACAATGCTGTCTGTCTATTGAATATTTAGACCTTTAAAATGCAAATTAAAACTTTGCTTATTTTAATCACATTATACTACTGCGTCACAGTACTGTGTGGTGAAGTTTCGCTAATGCTGTGGTTTCTATGACTGTTGATTATCTGGGGTCTGTGTCATGAAGCAGGATTGTAATTTTAGCTGGATAACTACACAGAGTCAGATCCAGAGTCCTGATGAGCTGTTTTCTGGGTTTATCTTCAGACAGTTATCCAGCTAACTCCGTAATCCTGCTTTGTGATACTGGGCTCTGGGATTGTTTAGCGTGTGGTGTCTGTGGAGTGCTGACCCTTTGCTTTCTTTTACTGTTAATCCCCTGGTTGTTAGGAGTCTTGTAACACAGTTATAACTCTGTGTACCTCATGACTTCTGCGATATGATGCTGGGAAAGGCCGTGCTGCAGGTGTGCGGGTCTGAATCTGTTGTCGTGGTGACGAAACGCTTCTCACCAGTTCTGGCCATTTCATTGTAGTAGGATTTAAGGAAAGTCTGTCCCACTGGCCTTGGCTCTGCTTTTTGGGAACACCTGCACTGTTCTCATGAAAAACCCTCTTCACATCCACCCCTCAGCTCCTCTCCTGTGCCTCATGCTAACCGAGCTGTTCCGTGGCTCTCGGTTCTGGTCCATCTTTGGTAACTGATTACTACTGAAAAGTAGTAAGGGTGCTTTAATTATCGTCATTCATTTTGAGTGTAATAATCCCCTTCCTCAGCGGTGTAAAATCAGTAAATGCTCATAATGACACGGTTTCGGCTCCTCTGGTGACGTGACATTGCTCGGAGTCCTTCTGATTGGCGAACAGGAAGAATAGGCTGTGTGAGTTGCTTCATTTCAATGAAAGGGTGTTTTCACAGACTGACAAAAATGTTGTATTTTAGTGTGTGTGTGTGTGTGTGTGTGTATGTGAGAGAGAGAGAGTGTCTGTGTGTATTAGTTTGAGCAGGGTGGGGGTTTTGCGAAAGGGTACAATCCGCTGAGCTGGCTCCCCTCTCTTTACTGTCTCATATTTAACAAAGCTGCTGTTATTCCCATTGGGCCGTTTGGAGGCAAGAGATGGCCGATTGGCTGTGCCACATTCAGGATGGCAGGTTGCTGTTACAGGATTGGCTGCTGGTAGACTGTAATTGAGGTGTGCTCAGGAGAGCTGTTAAAGGCTCATGCTCGGGCCCTATCGCCTGTGACCTCTCCTGGGGTCAGTTCCATTCAATTTGAGTGAAATGGAATGATTGCATTGAAAGAAAAAGGTTCACCCTGATGTTGTTTCGACATTTCCCAGTTTCAGTGAGAATGATGTGGGCCTGCAGTGCGTTGTCTTTTAACCCCTTAAACTCTGCCTTTTTCACTGAAGTTTTTCCCATCAAAGAGGATTCAACATTTAAAAAAGCAGTTTTATTCCATATAGCAGCACAGTATCACAAACATATTCTGTATCTGCTGGTTGCAGCGCTTCACTGAAGCTGCATCACACTTATACTGAGAGAAATATTCAAACCCAGGACGCCATCTTTTTATCACCACAGCATTACATCACAAAGAAAAAATCCAGATCCTTTTCATTATTTTTTACACATTTCCCAGTAATTCAGCAGGACATATAAGGGATCGTTAGAAACTTTAGGATCTCTGCTAGAATTTAAAATAGACCTGAAGTTCCACAGGTTTGAATACAGCAGCTGCTTTCGACGGACCCATATATGGGGTGTGTAGGTCTGACTAAGATGCGTAACAAACAGGAGCAGCCAGCATTAGGTAAGGAAGTGAGCCCTCTCTTTACGATCAGGTGCCATCAGGCATAAAACACAGCGTTAGAGGAGGGATAGAGGAAATGGCCGTGACTGGCTCACGGGGGGTAATCGGCCACATCTGGCTTTCCTCTTTCGGAAGCGAGCAGTGGTCATTCTGCATTTCTGTCATTCCACAGTACAGCAGTGCGGTCAGCTGGCTGTATCCATGGCCAGGTATTGAACTGAATTCCAGCTAATTTCCTTTATTTGAAGTGGGGTTGAACTGACCACAAGCTATTCATGTTTTTTTAATAAAGCAGCAATATGTTCACCGTGTTCATGACACCTCAGTGTGTCACCGTGACCCTGACGGAGGAAATCTGACACTGGCGTCCTGAGATTTGGGGGGTATCTCTGTATCTCTGAATGTGCGTGTCGCTGTGTGGGCGGAATTCCCTAAGGGGAAGTCCCCCCATACACACACAGGGGCTGCAGCGGTAAGATAACGACTCCTCTGTTATTGAGGCGGCCCTGACCTCCACTTCCTGTTTCCTGTGCCGTGCTTCGAGGGCAAGATGCACTTTTCTGTCGTTACCAACCCTTAAGGAAATGAGGGTTTCGAAACTGAAGGCTGTGTTGCCACCCCACCCATTTCCTGCACTTACATCTGTTCTTTATTAATAGCTTTTAGGTTCCTTACATTTTGTTTTGCTGATTGTTTTGTTTGAATTGGGTGTGTTTGTGCGAGTAACTGATGGCATGAGCCTGTAATGCGTGAATACCTTGCCTGTGCTCCCCTTCCCATGCTCCAACGCTTTGCGTCGTCGAGCGTGAATATAAACGTATTTATTTATGCTTAAAATTGCTGTGCTTCAAAAAGCCACCATTTAAATATAGATGCCTGCTGCCCACATTAAGAGAACCGCCAAAAACGGCTAAGCCCTCATTACAGCGCTCGCGCCCAGATATCACCCTCAAACTTCGCATCAGTTACTCGAATGTCAACCTTCAATTTAAGAAAATATAGCTGAACTCTGAGTGGCAACTGATGAGCACTGTTTAAATGTATTCAGGGTTTTTAATGTGAAAACCTTCAGTAGGTAGACCGTGTTAAGATCATGGGCTGCATTAGATGAGAATTTGCATTCTATTTATATTTTGGCATTTATTGGGCTCTCTCTACCCTGTGCGGCTTACGCAGGTTATGTTCTTGCATTTTTTAAACCCATTTATACAGCTGAGTATTTTCACTGAAGTACTGTGGGCAGAGTGACTCTCTCTCCAGAATTGCAGCGGTGCCCACAGCCCAAAATATGGAGTCAGCGCGCCAGGTCCCACTAAATAAATATTAAGCTTTTCTGCCACAATATTTTGATGCTCTTAAAGTCACTTCTTGTGCTTATGGGGAATTATCTCTCTCAAGGGCTGTTTTTATGGATTTTATATTTTCTGTTGTAACGTTCTAGAACTCTAGCACTTTTAATTACCTGAAGTGCTAGTTCTAATAGCAATCAAAATGGTCAGATACAAACATAATATTCTTGTATTTGAGAAGATATTGTGATCTCTTCCTTGTCTTTGAAATAAGGTCTGTTGAAAGTTGCTCTTGCCTGGTCATGTAGATTGAAGCCGAATTTCACCAGCATAGTCCAGTAATCGGACTGGATTAGGTGAGGATAGTTCTGTGGATCAGCTGTGGGTGCAGGACGGCCGGCGATGGGCGATCCTCCCTCTGTGGGGCCCGTTTGAATCTGGGCTGGCGGAGGGAAAGCACCGGTGTGTTTGTGTAACGATGCCTCCAGATGCTGAGGACCCTCCTGGAGTTCGGTCTTCGAGAGGAGGGGTGGGGTGAACACTAGCGCCATTGTCCGACGGGCCCCAGTCGCGGAGACGGGAGACGCGCGCTGTGCCCTTTGCATCATAGCGTTCCAGCTCCCCCGAGTATCATGTGACACTCTTGCGGAAAAGGGGGATGGGCTTGTGCAGGGCGGGGCTGGGAGATGAGCGTAGCGAGATGCTGAGCACCAGCACTGGGCGACAGGATGTATCAGAGTGGAGACAGGACTGATCTCTGAGTCTGTATCTTCGGTGTTGAACACCATAAAATCAACTCTGTAACAGTTTATTATTGCGGACAACTGAAACGGTTATGTCCGCAAGAAAACGTTTTATTTTTCCCATTGATGTTATGGTTATCGCAGCACATCCCCCCACTTAGATCACGCCCTTGTTTTTAGTGCACTTATCTGGACAAACTACCATATCATTCACTGCTGAACATGTATGACAAGTTGGCGTGTTGAATGACATGTCAAAGACTCGCTGTGTGTAACAGGCAGTGACAGTCGATAGTGTGATTCACTGCTGTTTGTACAGAGCTTTGTAAGTAAAACCGTCAAGAAGAATTTGGAAGCTCGTACCTACAGAAAGCAAAAATAACTCCCCAGTGGGTAGAAGAAACCTCAAACAGTGAGAGAAGGAACACTGGCATTGGTGGAAATCTCTGGAAAAATCTGACTGTGGTGTGGGTGTTCAACCTCTGCTGGCTGCCGCGGTATATTGGTGGATACAGAAACCTTAGAAATGAAATGCAGCTCGTACAGCAGTTCAGATGGGGTGGGTACAGTTCAGGTATTAAACTAGCTGGAAATGTTGGACATCCAAACTTGGGGGGAGTAATTCGGACAGATCCATCTTAACTTGTTATATTGCATGTTCTGTTGAGTTTGTCATCTTTGTTATCGCGGCAAGCACTTCGTGTTGCATTTGATTGTACGAAACACGCTGTGTTAATAAAGTTTGATTATGGATTATGGTGATAAGTCATATTGTGCGATAGAAGTGTTTCACTACTGATGGTTTGGAAATGGCTATGTTGGTTTTGCTCACATTTTTTTCCCCACCTCTGCAATTTCCTAACCTGCTGTCAGTCAGCGTAACCCTCTGACTGTGATGGACCCCTGCGAAGTAAATGTTCTAACTTCCTCAGAATGCTAAGACTACTTAGCAGTAAGCATAGAGTTCACCTTGTCATGTACAGCATTGTGTTTTCCTAGTTTTGTCAATCATTGTGTTTGGCTAGTTAGTGGTGTTCAGCATTGTGTTGGGTTCACTGTATTAAACATTGTGTTATAGGCTGTCACGCGCTCTCAATCTTAGTTTACCAAACGTTCCATTATATTTTGTGTTTGATACTGTTATGTGCGAGATGCACAATTTCAGTAACACCACATTTTCAATTTGACAGTTTTTTTGTGTGAAGCACTCTTTTTACATTTTTATTGACAAAGATGGAAAAAGCACTCACTTAGGTGCAATAAATGAGCCAGAAATGTCTTGAAATTACTTTTTGTTTTGGAGAGCTGTTCTTGATCTTTGCCTGCCAGTCTCACCTGTGCATTGAGGAACAGGTATACCTGGAATAAAAGCTTCCTCAGCGAGGAGAGGAAAAGTGAAACCCAAAGCTTACAGAAGGAATAGGTTGGAACAGGAATGTGTGTGCTGGCTGTGTGTATGTGTGTGTGTGTGTGTGTGTGTGTCTGCGTAAATGCGATGGGAATCTGTGCTGCTCAGGAAAGCAGGTGTCGGCAGCTGTGGAGGATAAACAGGGCCGTCCTGTGCTTTATTGGGCTTTGTGTGACTGAGAGAAAGCTCTTGCTCAGGGGGAGTGATGCGTGTTTGACTTAACTCGCTTGGTTTTGGAGACTTGGTTTTGATTTTGACATTCCCCAGTTTTCTTCCTGCAAAGTGTTTTTTATTGTAACGGTATTGTCTTAAAAAAACGCTCTGCTAATATAATTTTGTGTTCTTAAATTCCTGGCTTGTCTATTGACTGTTGAACTGTGCAATTAGCTTGACTAAGAGCTATGATTTGTGGTATTGATGAAGTAAGTGACAAGACAATATGGTACTTTTCTTTTTTTAACTGATTTAATGCCCATCTCCAGACAGTGTGCGTTCCTCGCAGGTGTGGTCTTTACTCACGGGATTTTAAGCGCTGTTTATATCGGAGCAGGTCGTTTTCTGCGGCATTTTCCCTCCCAGAGATGTGACACTGATCACGTGCCCCTTTACTCTCCGCAGACGAGCGAGAGGCGGTGCAGAAGAAGACCTTTACGAAATGGGTGAACTCTCACCTGTCGCGGGTGTCCTGCCGCATTACCGACCTGTACATGGACCTGCGGGACGGCCGTATGCTCATCAAGCTGCTGGAGGTGCTGAGCGGCGAGAGGCTGGTGAGTCGCACACGGGGGCGGGGCAGGGGCGGGGCTGGGCCAGGACTGGGGTGTGGTCATTTCAAGATGGTAACCCCATATTTGCAGAAGTCTCGCAGATGTGCATTTGATTTGGCACAGAATCGTGCTGCACTTGGACAGTAAATGACGGTTCCATTCCTTGTTTTCTAAAGTGCATGCGAGTCTAGCCGATTACTCAGGTGTCGAATGCCCACATGTTGGCTAGCCTGTATCTTTTATTGCCACAGTTTTGAAATCACAAAGACTCCGGACTTTAAGATGAATATTATCAATGTGTAGCAGGCAGTGGCGAAGCCATCCCCTGTTTGGAAGGAGGGGTCCTCAAATTGACAGAGGAGTGAGGGGTGGATCCTGAAGAGGGTTGGGGTCAGAAGCTGGTGGTGGTGGGGAGGTTGGTGGGTGTTGCGAAAATTCTGCGAACTGCAAACAGTAACAATTTCTAGGCTTTTATGGAAGACTGATGGTTATGGTTGGCTGATGTAATTGCTTGGGCGTCCTAGGCTTCCTAATGAACTTAAGTCTTTACTCCTATTCGGAGCGGTCAGCGCTGTTTATGTCCGGGTCCGAGTCATCCCAGAGACACATTATTTGCGGTAACGGAACTGCGCTATGATTTGACCTTAAAATATTTCTCAATTGTTCAAAGAACGTGTTGGTGTAAAAAACTGGCGCAGGAATGAGGTGAGAATTACCTGTGCTGGAGTCTGTCACAGTCGCATAAGGAAGCGATGTCTCACAAGGATACCAGGAAATAACCGATAAAACGGCTCGATCCTGGAGCCAACAGGGGCCGAGGCTGTTATGTACGTAGGGTGGAGTCGGTGGCGGTTCTGGGATGCAGGTGTGATTGTGCGGGCCTGTGATGTCACAGAGGGCATGAGTCCTCCGCTATTTTCTGTGCCTGTTCCTTGTAGAACTAGCCTACCGTTCCTCATCCGTCTGCTAACACTGCTCCCGGGTCATCTGACGTTTTATTGGTCACGTTGTGCTGTGCATGATTGCACATGCCTTTGGACACACGCAAACACCGTATGCAAAAAAAAAAAAAAAAAAGTTTTCACACACACTCATATGCACATGCAAGTGTGCACACTCACGGGCTCATAAACACACACGCATCTTTCTTTCATTAATTTGTCGAGCAGTTGCTTCATGGAAGAAAAAACAGTTGCATCACCGTTAATTATCTTGGCTAATGATTTTGCAGATGCTTTGATGTCTGGTTTTCTTGAAGCCTGGCGGCACCCAAAGCTTCCCCAGGGCTGTAGATCAGCTGCCTGTATGTGTGCCGACTGTTAAAACATGGCGCAAACTCTGTTAAATATTTTATCTGTACTGTAGGCGTTACAAATGAGCGATTTACTAAGGAGCTGGGGTCACAAGTACAAACAGTTTTTTCTTTACCTCTGTAAAAGAAAGGCTTTGAATATATCCAGACCCTGGATACAAAATTAAGCCCAGTGTCCTGGAACAGTAATATATACCCAGCTCAGGACCCAGAATGTCAAATAAAACATTCAGCAGGGCTACTTGAGGTGAAGGGAACGGGATATCTCCACAGAGGGAACAGCATACCATCATCCGTCTGCCCTGACTGGGCTGGCAGTCCATCAAAGTCAGAGGTGAGGTAATCCCTGGGTTCGACAGAGAGAGCAGCCGCTGGGTCCTGACGAGTGTGTGACCGTCTCTCTGGTGCCCTCCAGCTATGAGAACAATAGAGCTTCCTGTATTCAGGGCTGTGTGATTGTGTGTGTGGAGTTCGGCCAGTTGTCTCAGACTTACTGGTGCTGCTCAGAGAATATTAATGGAGAGAGAGACTGGGCAGTGCGCGTGTGTGTGGGTGAGATGTGTTCTCAGTGTGTGTTTGTGCGTGTGCCCTTGAGTAAACAGTACTGCCTGTAGGTATGAGGTGTAAGTGAATTGTGTGTGTGTGTGTGTGTGTAGAGCAGAGCCTGTAGGACTCTCCTCTGCTGGAACTGCTGATGTCATCGCTGTGGGCGGGCCTGGCTGGGCGCTGATGTGCACTCCGCATCCTGACGCCCTCCTGCAGTGCTGCGTCAGCGAGAATTCCGCGGAGAGGGATTGGCCTGTTCTGTTCTCCCCTGGCCCCGCCCACAGTGCAGTCGTCCTGATGCTCAGTGATGGCTGTTGCGACTCACTGTTCTTTGGGGTTGGGCTTAAATGCTGACAGTTTCATCCAGCTGTTTCAGAACTGGTGATCTTTTGTGTGGGCGTGTGTGTGTGTGTGTGTGTGTGTGTGTGTGTGTGTGCGCGCTACTGCTGATCGTGTGTGTGAAACCACTGCACCACCTGCGAGAGCTGAAGAATTTCCCTCTCCCACACTCCTGTTATCACAGGCCACGCCCGGTCCAAAGTCTTACCCACCACTGTCAATAATCCACAAGTTTATGACCCTGTTACTCATTCGTCCTCTAGAATGTTCCCTTGTCCATGTAATAATGCCCTCAGCCAGGCACCTACAGGCTCGAACACATGTACCTGACACACACATGTCCTGGAAGGTTATGGCCGTATGTGTTTCAGGCACTTATGGCTTTACACGCGTGTTTTAGACTTTGACATCCTGACCTGTGTGTTGTGCATCATAATGTCTTTGCATGCATATATACACACACTGTACATCTCAGCTACTGCAATTCAGATAATGCCGTTTGCATTCCCAGTGTGTTTAATTTTAGTGTACCTGTCATCAGTAATTATCACATGTCCAGTGGTGGGTTCTGTAAGTTTAGCCGCAGGGGTGACTGTTTTAAATTAGCTTTTATATCAGCATAGCAGTGATTTAGTGCATCCAACTGGCTCCATTCTTCTTCCATTGTTTTTACATTTAGAAATGCATATTCCTGCTAAATGTGGCCTCAGTGATTCTGAGCAATGGGGGGAACTTTAATTGGTCTATTCTATGTAACCATGGAAACCTGTGCACCCAAAAGTAATATAGGGCCAGCATCACAGACTGCAGTTGTAGACCGTAGCAGCTGCTTGGGGTTCGCCTTGAAGTTTGTAATGAAATATATTTATAAAATATCATTTTTTGAAACTAAATTAGCTGGTTTTGTTATGTTTTGCATAGTCGAGAGAAAGTGTCTTACCCCTTTGGCAAAGTTTGCCTCACCTCAGTCGTAGTCGATGGTGAGTTATTCAAATGAGATTTTGGATGTAACCCACTGACACAAAAGCCTCATTTCCACCTAGTAGTCAAGTTCAATTTGTTACACGTTAAATAGGTTATTTTTGCGTTTCCATGGTCAAACGTTGTGGACGTTATCAAAAGAAGTGTTCCAATCCATGCTGCATTTTTGTTGACCCTTTTGTTTGGGTCCCTGGTACACTGATCAGATACTGAAAGGCGGAGCTAGAAACGCTTCAGTCTGTTTATTGGTCAGGAGAGAATCACCGCTCTCGCTTGATCAAGGATGTGGTTGATGCGCCCATTACCATCTGGTAGCAATCCCACCTACATATAAGAGGACTGTGGGAGACACACAAACCAGATCTAGGGTTTAGGCACCTCTCACCGTACAGGTAACATACCGGTTCTGCAGGTACGATGCCAAAAGTGTTTGGTGAAAACGCGACTAAATTAAGCTGAGGCCTGGACTAAACGGAGTTCTGTTCGGAAAATCTCCTTTGCGGATAGAATTTATACTGTTCATGAGTGAACTTATTCTGTGTCCGTTATCCTGATTATCTATGTCTTGATTTTAGATTAAAAACAGGTTTTTCTGTTGATGCGCTTTGGGTTTTTTCAGTGAATGTGGAATTTAAAATATGTGATACCATAACACACACCTCATCCTGTCTTCTCCCAGCCCAAACCCACTAAAGGCCGGATGAGGATCCACTGCCTGGAGAACGTGGACAAAGCCCTGCAGTTCCTGAAGGAACAGAGGGTTCACCTGGAGAACATGGGCTCCCACGACATCGTGGACGGAAACCACCGCCTGACCCTGGGCCTGATCTGGACCATCATCCTCCGCTTCCAGGTGGGCGGGGTTTCCCTGATACACTGGATGCTAAGTGCTATAAGATGCTTCATAGGATTTTTACCAAATTTTAGAAGCTGCTGTGCCTCTTCTGTAGCAAGGAATTGTGGACTCTTGTATTTAGGTGGGGAGGGACTATTTGACCCTGTTATGTGCTGAAGGTAAATTAGTTTTGCTGGAAGAAATCTCAGTCACTAATTTGTCTGGTTGAGGGGATTTACTATAGTGGCTATGATGATTGGTCCATTAGTCGCAGTGGTTTGGGTTTCTGCTTACTGATTGGCCTCTTTCTGTGAGGGGTTTGTGCATCTCTCTGCCATTGATCCATTTGGGGGCGTGTTGTGCATCTTTAGATGCTGATTGGTCCCTTTTTTAGCGTGGTTTGGTTTTGTTTAAGCTGATAGTTTGTTTAGGGTGCCCAGTTTTTTTTTCTTTTTTGCTGATCGGTCCCTTTTTAAGAGTGGTTTGGGTTTCTCTCTGCTGATTGGTCAGTTTTTTGTGCTTTGTTCAGGCTTCTGTGTACCTATTGGCTAGTTTCTCTTGAGTAATCGTTTGGGATGCGTGTGTCTCAGATCCAGGACATCAGTGTTGAGACAGAGGACAACAAGGAGAAGAAATCGGCGAAGGATGCGCTGCTGCTTTGGTGCCAGATGAAGACGGCGGGGTGAGCAGCCAGGGGGCGCTCAGGAGACATTTCTGTGCTCTGTTTGTTTTTACTCTGTGTCCGCTCTGATGATGTCACACAGCCATAGAGTGTAGAAAAACAAGTCACTGCAATGTTACTCATCAAAAATGCTATGCCAGAAGTAGAACTTCCTTGGTTTTGATTATTAGCTCCTGCGATTGTTACTTCAGCAAAAGGATGTTGAGTAAACATGCTGAATATTCGCGACCTCACAGACACGGTCAATACGGGGTGAGAATTCCCAGACTAGAGCAAACGGCAGTGGCACTATGGGGCCTCGCCTGTCGAAAAGAGCAGGAATGAAGCCTGAAGCCCGGAACTCTGGGCCCGCTCGCCACTCTGCATCGTTCCTTCATCTCTGTCACAGCCGTTTCACATTTCCTGGTGTCACATAGAGCCCGATTCACTGCTCAGCAAAAC
The DNA here is from genome assembly GCA_029692085.1 of Gymnothorax javanicus. Classification (NCBI taxonomy): domain Eukaryota; kingdom Metazoa; phylum Chordata; class Actinopteri; order Anguilliformes; family Muraenidae; genus Gymnothorax; species Gymnothorax javanicus. Next base: position 52,168,972 of record CM056208.1, on the reverse strand, counting down.
TCTGTACATCACAAGTTTCATGATGGGCCAGACATTGCATCACATTTGATTGTATATGAAGTGTAGTATAAATATAGTTTGATTGATTGCTCGTCCTCTGTCAGAAGCCAACATCACGCTACAGCACAGCTCAGCACCATCCTTTACTACGAGACTGCGCTGCAGGATTACCTCTCCCTATAGAGACTACAGCCGCAGTAAACATGAATGCTGACTCCCAGTTACTGTACTACAGTACATGCTAAATCCAGAGCAGTGCTGTTGATGCAGTTTGTTTTGCATATCAAAGCACATATGTGACCCTGCCTGTGATAACCCAGCTAAAGTCATTTTCTGCTGATGATTTCAAAGTTTTGGCAGGCATGACTTGTCTTCAAACTAGGCTGGTTAGCTTCACAAGACGTTCATCTATAAATGCAAACACTTCATTTCTGAAATTTCCAAGATGATACGACGCAATCCATGGAGAAATCCGCACCCGGCTTAAATCGCAACTCTTCTGCCATACCTTCGACTGACCTGCTTTACGATGGTGCACATTATGGTCCACATTCATTTTCAATGGTGGAACAGAAATTTCCAAACGGAATGACACCCAAACTATCAGGCGTTTATCCGCCGAAGGTAAACTAAAAGCCAATTGAAAACCAGGCTTGTGGAAACCAACTTCCGCTATTTCTCAGTAATTTGTAAACGAAGTCTCAATAAATTCATTAATTTTAGTATGTATGATGTTAGAAATTAATTTTTGAACACTATGTTTCGAAACCCTAATATGTAACCTATCATTTACAGCCATAGACTCACATCTTATAGTTTTGTCATTTTTTATCACAGGGACTACTTGACGGTCTTTATCTCAAAATTTGATCTGGCGACTTTAGCCGGGTTTTCAAGGGCGGGGTCACATATTTGAGCTGACACGAGTTGGTAACTATAGACAAGTTTCTCTTTATGGGAAATACAGTGTAGCCTAAACCTGTGTTTCATCCCACCGTTTCCAGTCGGTCTGTGTTATGGGCTGTAGCTTATCTGGCGAGCAGTGAAGATCTGGGTCTCTCATACTGAGCGTAGCGATTGCTCAGTGCTGGACTTGACCTGCGTAGAACTGACCGACACTGTTCTCTGAAAGGGTGGAAGGTTGTAGTGAAGAATGCGGCCTTTGTTTTGTTTAAATGCAGCTGATTACTCCAGCATGGACCAGCCTGGAATTAAATTACAAATTTATTATGAGTTCTCCTCCCTAACTACAAGTTGCTAAAAGCTCAGACAGGTTTCCAGGGTGAAACTGGAGAGGTCGTTATGAAGGGAGTATTGTGCTTTGTTTTCACCGGGTCTTTGGGTGCGGAGTCAGATCGCCTGGAGCCAAGATGTCTTCTGACTGTTGTTTAGTTTCCTTGTTGTTGAGGAGCTCGTGGAAGAGGTTGAGGTCATGGGTTTGGTTGATGAGGCTAAGCTTTGAATCACAAAGTCATTGTTTATATGGGGCATATCCAGTGAGCACCGTAATTCATTGGACAGGGACACATTTTTTTGTTATTTTGATTCTTTAGTTTTGCCCGAGTTGATTACCGGATCTGAATCCAAATGAGCATAATTTTTACATGCAGAAGAGGAGACTGAAAGCGAAAAAGTCACCAGAACACGCAGGAAGTGAAGATGCTGCAGTACAGGCCTGCAGAGCATCAGCAGCAAAGATACCCAGCGTTTGGTGATGTCTGTGTGTCACAGACTTCAATCAGTCATTCCATGCAAGGGCTGTGCAACCAAATATTGAAAATTATTACTTTATTCTACATTATGTAACCTGGTGAATATTTATTCATTTCCCAGAAAAAGTGGGGTGGGGGACTATGTACCAAATGTGCTGCCATTTCTAAACGGTTCATCCGATATGGATGAAAACACCCAAATTAAAGCTGACTTTCTGTTCTTAAACAGTATTGTACTTCTGCGAATAAGCAATTGTTTTTGTATTATTAAAAACTCAAGGTGTTGGAGTACAGAAACAAAACAAGTCACTATCCAATGAATTATGGTGCTTGCTATAAATATTCCCCTTGAGGCACAATCTATGATATAAAAGTAATGAGAATTCTTCGAACAGCAGTAACCTCCACTGCTGTAGATTTTCACCCAAAGGTTTTCGCATGAACCCTTAGGAAGCACATCTCATTCAGCAGCTTCAAGTCTTGTTCAGCTGGTAATTAGTTGCACTGTTTACACCAAATTGGGGTTGAAATGGAAACCAGCATGATGTGCAGGAATGGGGGAGGTTTATACTGGCTTTGACTGGGGTGAGTTTTCGCTGTCTGAATGTATTGGTGTGTTTCTTAAGCTCCATGTTGAATGAATTTCTCTCGGCTCTGCAGGTATCCCAATGTGAACATTCACAACTTCACCACCAGCTGGAGAGATGGCATGGCCTTCAATGCTCTCATTCACAAACACAGGTACTGAGCGACTCGCCTGATCTGCAGACCCTGTTCGGCTCTCTTTCACCACTTATAAAAGTGCTTTACAGCCTCCTCACTGAATTCCTTCTGACCAACACAGCTACTGCACGCCTAAACTGACAAGCAAGTTTAACCTCACAAACCATGGTTTGAGCCGTTATGTACAGTAAGCACAGTTATGGAGGTGTAGTGTGGGCTATCGAACCTATTGCCCAGTTGCAAATAACTGAGGGCCCTGTTGGGTGTTATAGACTGCTGTGGGCCATAACAGGTCTTCAATACTCTGGTATAGACTATCACCGGTAGATAAACAGGCACAGCCTATCTTAATTCTTTCATGAACGTGTTATTATCCTCGCTATGATATACATAGGTTTTGTGAACCGTAGATGCATTATACACTTGAGATATTACAAGTAGAAGCCAAATATAGATGCTGCTTGTGTTGTGCCTCTGTACTGTTTTGGTTTTGGGATGTTTTGTTAAAATTTTAGTGTTGGACCAAACATCTGTGGGGAAACTTGGTCTTAGTATTTGATTGTCCCGCATTTCGTATCAATATAGGCCAGACCTGATCGACTTTGACAAGCTGAAGAAGTCAAACGCCCACTACAACCTGCAGAACGCCTTCAACCTGGCGGAGCAGCACCTGGGCCTCACTAAGCTACTGGACCCAGAGGGTATGTGTACACACACACACGCACGCACGCACGCACTCACGCACACACACACACACACACTCACACTCACACTCACGCTCGCACGCACGCACGCACGCACGCACACACACACACACACACACACACACACACACACACACACACACACACTCACGCTCGCACGCACACACACGCGCACACGCACACTCACACTCGCACGCACGCACACACACACACACACTCACACACACACACACACACGCGCACGCACACACACACACACACACACACACACACACACACACACTCTCACGCATGCACGCACGCACGCACGCTCATAAGCGCCCACACACGCATGCTTAGTGTCCTTCATATTTCACATTTTCAGGGGCGGGAGGTTTGTTTTATTTTTTTATGATATTATAATAAGAGTTTGAGATCCAAATAGCACCATAAATCTAAATCACAGATGCTTGTATTAACATAAAGAATCTAATCTGCGTAACCCGTATGTGGCGCAGTGATTTAAAGCCAAACGGATTGTCTGCTGCATGGACAGGGATTCTGAGAAATTTTCTCAGTTTTTTTTTTTTTTTTTGCCATGATTATAATGTTTTTTTTTCTTAATAAAAAAAATATAAAATTGGTGGCGAGAGGGTTTTTCTAGGTTGGGCGGGGATGCTAACCGCCTAATTTTTTTTACATAGCCTTATAGTAAACGAAGGTAAATTAAATTGGTATTTTCTGTGTGCCTTACTCTATATTTGCAGATAATGAAGTGAATTGGGTGGCATTTGGGAGCTTCGTTGGCTGGTTTGCGAGCTTCATATTTAACTTCCCTTAGAGAGCGAAGCCCGGCTCTTCAGTTAATGAGAGCTGGAGTCATATTCAGAGAAAGACGCTGCTTTCCATTTAAATTAATTTTGTTCTCAGACTCAGACATTCAGGAAAACGAACCGACAAGTATAACTGAGCGTCACTCGGGATATTAGGCAAGCTCATGCACACCTGCGCGTTTGTATCTCATTATGTGTCTGAAAGGCATCGAAAGACTGTGTTTGGTGAACCACAGAACATTAAGACCAAGTTAACGCTTTCAACTTCGAGGAGAATATTGTTGATCCTGCATTGATTGCACAGTTAGATCCGTAAATGTTCGGACTGTGACACAGTTTTAATGAGCCATAATCTCAACATGGTTCAGTCAGTGTGGATGTACATAACCTCTTATTAAAGCAGACTGTCTGCTGTTTAATGTATGAGTTCTACCATGGCAAAATTACAGCCCTGTGACCGAACACCTAAAGACTTTAATGTATGAGAAAATGGCAGGTGGCAGCATTGCTGGCGGTACACAGCATAGCATCTGCTCACTGCTGTACACGATGAGAGCTGTCTGTTTTTTAAGCTGTAATTATGTTGGAACATACTTCCACTGCGCCGGGCCGTCAGTTTGGTCACATTTATCTGATAAAGCTCACATCCTCCAACGCCAGCACAGTTCTGCCATGTCCGCCAGGTTCATTCCCGCGAAACTTCATGGACCGTTCGGCAGAAGACAGACCAGAGACGACAGTCTGCATAGATAAGGGAGAATGAGAAAACGTCCAAGCCATTGTTCTGCTTCCAAAACAAAGCTGGCCTTTCCGACAAGTTCCTCCAAAATGCGTCTCTGGAAGCCGTTTTTCCTCAGACTAAATCCCCTTTCTCTGCAGGAAGCAACCAGGAAACCCCGCCTGTTTATTTATTTCCCCGTGGCTCTTGAAAGAAATTCTTGGGTCGGAGAAAACGAAATGTCGCAACAATGTCGTTGCTCTGCCTTCGTGTACACTTAGGTCAGGCAGGGATAACGTGCTCCGTTGTATGGTGCAGTCCGTTAACATTTCAACAGTGACACAATCTTAACCCTTTGGCTCTATACTGCACTGATTGTAATCAGAAAACGATGAATATGATTTTAAAAGCAATAGTGTTGCAGGACCTTGTGTCCCTGTCGTATGGACCATGTAAGAACTTCAGTTAATTCAGTGCCTTTGTTACTTTGCTTGCTGTCACCAACATGGGTTCAACTGACTGACAGATCAATCGCATGATGGTTCCTGTGTGTTTCGTGTGTGTGTTTTGTGTGTGTGACAGATATCAGTGTTGACCACCCCGATGAGAAGTCCATCATCACATACGTGGTGACATACTACCATTACTTCTCCAAGATGAAGGCTTTGAAGGTAGAAGGCAAGCGTATCGGGAAGGTGAGCGGCGTGGCCATCTATAGTTACTTGTACGATAAAACGTTTTTAGAAGGCAGAAAAAAACGACAGTTTGGCCTATATGGGTGTAAACTCCCTCGAATTAGAGAGCAAGCTGTCAACTGTAATATTAGCGAATTCACACCCATATGAATGACCCTTATAAATGGTGTAAAAATTACAGCCCTTTAAAATGGTCTCTGTTCACTCACTTGCAGAGCTGGTCGTATGAGGCCGTTAGGAGTCTTAATGCAGAGGAGTTTGCTCAGTCAGTACAGGCAGCATTCTCTCAGTGTTTGCTGCTGTGTGGTGGCAGTGTTGATACATTGAGAAAACATTACAGTAATGTTGTGAGAAGGTTGACTGGGGCTGCGTGTGGCCAGACCACATTTATGTGCTGACGTCTTTGGCTGGGCCTCAGGTGCTGGATAACGCCATCGAGACGGAGAAGATGATTGAGAAGTATGAGTCGCTGGCGTCGGACCTGCTGGAGTGGATCGAACAGACCATCATCATCCTCAACAACCGCAAATTCGCCAACTCCCTGGTGGGGGTGCAACAGCAGCTGCAGGCCTTTAACACCTACCGCACCGTGGAGAAGCCGCCCAAGTAAGACCCAAGTCTATTATTTACCCAACCCTAACAATAACCCAACACCTATTCTAACCCAACACCTACTGCACTGTAGACAAGCCCCCCAAGTAAGACCCAACTCTATTATTTACCCTACCCTAACAATAACCCGACACCTACAATGGCCCAACACTTTCATAGCCACCCTGGTTATGCACGTATTTAGTTCCTCACAAAGTATGCATCTCAGACACAGGACACAGACTCAGATACCCTGGATGGACTCAGTTGCTCGGAGATCTTGATGTGCTGCCACATGTCTCATGATTTTTACATTGTAACCAGTTTCCACATCTAGTGCTGGAACACTGACTGGATAAGAGAGTTCAAGGTCGCCTCTGATTGGTGGCTCTTACCATGAAGAGAAAGCTAATGGCTGCAGTCTAAGCTTGTAACAAAGTATCCAGGGCCAGTGTTTTCACAAAACCGCGAAACACAATGGGGAGGAATGGAAAGATACTGTATTTGATACAAAAAATGTGTTTAACCTTGACCGTGATTATCTCAGAGCATCGATACAGAACGCGGAGACAATGTGTCGCTGTGCTTTGGGAAATGGGTGTAACCAGTAATACTGGGCAATTCAGCTTCAAATTTATGTCACAGTATGTTTTGAGTGTTGGATGATAACCATATACCGTGTTTCATGACATTCACTTTTTCAGCAGAACACATGAAAAGGTATACGAGTATCCAGTAAGAATTCAGGCACTGCCGTGATTGAACTAGTTTCAAGTGCATGAACCAATGACTTGGCAGCCGTGGAACAGAGGGGCCCTCCTTAGTGTCTAGTCATGATTTCTTTGAAATATTTTTCACACGTGCTCTAATCAAAGCATCAAAAATATGTCCTGGTCCGGACGGTGTGGCCGAATTCATGTTGAGGCACATATTCCTCATGGCAGGTTTTTAATACTGATGTCTCTCCCAGACTTCCTGGTGTCTGAAACTGCAGGCAGGGATTGAATGAAGTCTGATGTTTCATTGTCCTCGTCTTCCCCATTTCTCAGGTTCACGGAGAAGGGTAATCTGGAAGTGCTTCTCTTCACCATCCAGAGCAAAATGAGAGCCAATAATCAGAAAGTCTACATGCCCAGAGAGGGCAAACTCATCTCCGACATCAACAAGGTGAGCTTCCTCTAACGCTCCTGCCACTGTATCTGCACTTCCTGTCTAATGCAGCCATGACCCCTGCAGTTAGGGCTGCACTTCCTGTTTTGGACCCCTGACGCTGCAGTACCAGCATTCTGCAGTCATGCTGCAGCAGGAGGTGGCCTTACCTCAGCCGAAGGGCTGAGAGTTGTGTGAAGCTCTGTCGCCCCCTCGTGGAATTAGACTGGCACAACATGGCTCCAATTTATGAACACCACTCTGTATTGTATAATGCACTTTACCCTGGAAAATGGATCACATTTAGTGAACTGTTTTCTGAACGAAGAAAGGGAAATTATAGTCCACAGCATTGGTGTGGTAAAGCTGGGTACCCAAATGTGAGAACTTTGCTGTGAAAGGTTGTGTCAGATTTCACACAATCACTGCTTGGCAAGACCCACACAGCAGGTGGAAACTGCTGCTGCTCTCGTTAACTGCGCTTAGAAGTAAGTGTGTGTGTGTGTGTGTGTGTGTGTGTGTGTGTGTGTGTGTGCCCGTGCGTGCGTGCGTGCATGCACTGGTCCAGGGAAAGATGGACTAATTGCAGTTTTGCCAGACCTGGGAGAGACAGTTATTGATGGTGTTTTTTCCTGCATCAGGCCTGGGAGAGACTGGAGAAGGCGGAGCATGAGCGGGAGCTGGCCCTGAGGACAGAGCTGATTCGTCAGGAGAAACTGGAGCAGCTTGCCCGCCGCTTCGACCGCAAGGCGGCTATGAGAGAGACGTGGCTGAGTGAGAACCAGCGGCTCGTCTCACAGGTATGATATTCAGCTCCTGCGCTGAGGAACTGTGGGTAACACAGCGCATTAAAACACGCAGGTATTCAGGTACTCCGCTAACACACCTGCACACTGCAGTTATACCAGCACCAGCCCTAGTGTCCTGCACCCGGCACTGCTGCCCTGCACACTGACTGTTTAACGCTCCTCTCTGGGTCACCTGTCGCTCCCGGCCTCTCGGCTGCGCAGCGACACTCCGTTACTGCGTGTCCTGAGGGAATCATTTTAATGATCTAATGTTATGGTCCGACGATCAGAGCTGAAGTAATTCTACAGTAAAACTTTACTGCTCCATTATTCTGTGCTGTAAGGAATCTAAGTTCTTTGCATCCTGGGGTAACTTGACAATTCATAAGAAATTACCAATAAATACGATGTGATATGATGTAATGTATGACATTTATGTCTGTCTATTTATAGATAATGATATTTAGAATTTGAAATTTAGACAGTGAATTATGTGGAATATGAATATGAATGGTTTCATTTTTCTTCCCAAAAGGGATGTTTCTCCCAGGATTCCCCTGCCACTAATGAGGCTCACGCCAGCCGGATTAATCGATGTTTTCCAGTCTGTGTGCTGCAGCACTCTGTGTTACTCAAAATCATGAATGAACCAATCCCAGCTGCATCAGCGCCAGTGTGTCAGTCAGTTATTCGAGTGCCGTGGCATGATATTCTGTGAATTTGCGATGAGCAGCACAGGTGGAAGCAGGTGGGGAAACGGTGGACGATGCCACAGTGAGACTGAAGTTCCACCATCCGCACTCCTGTTCCCTTCCGCAGGACAACTTCGGCTTTGACCTGCAGGCGGTGGAGGCCGCGACCAAGAAACACGAGGCCATCGAGACGGACATTGCGGCGTACGAGGAGCGCGTGCAGGCGGTGGTCGCCGTAGCAAAGGAGCTGGAGGCGGAGAATTACCATGACATCAAGCGAATCGCGGCGCGGAAGGATAACGTGATCCGGCTGTGGGAGTACCTGCTGGAGCTGCTGAAAGCTCGGCGCAGCCGGCTGGAGCTGAACCTGGGCCTGCAGAAGGTCTTCCAGGAGATGCTCTACATCATGGACTGGATGGACGAGATGAAGGCGAGTAACTGCGCGTCTCCACTAGGGGGCGCCAATCTCTACTCCCCTCCGATTACATGGCTGAAGAGCAGGCTTTTCAAAATGTGTAAATGTGCTGCAGGGCGTGAGAAACATTGTGATCATTTACGGTGACTCCAGGAAGTATGTAGTGAGTGACTCAGTTTTTTTCTAGCTGCGGTTGCAATGTTTTCAGTTGTGTGTGTGTGTGTGTGTCATCAGGGTAATTTTTAATAAGACTAGTCTGAAACCACTATATGACTGTTGGGCAAGATTCTGTTTAATATTTTCACAGATAATTATAGGTCTGCCTGTCTGCCTTGGTTTCTGTTTTTGGGCAACCCTTATGAACATGATAGCGTGGAAACCTTTTACGATGCAGACAGGGAAGATTTACAGGTGAGTTAGCGGGGTATACAGGAAGGTTGAGTCAGAAGATGGGTGTGATGTGAGTACGCTCTCACTGAATGAGTTAGGGTTAGGACCTTTATACTGAAATCGATACTCTCTCGCACAGATGCTGCTGCTCTCTCAGGATTATGGGAAACACCTGCTCGGCGTGGAGGACCTGCTTCAGAAACACGCCCTGGTGGAGGCCGACATCGCCATACAGGCTGACCGCGTGAAGAATGTCAACGCCACTGCACAGAAGTTTGCCGTGGACACCGACGGTGAGTGGAGAGCTGTGGATTTTTCAACACCTTCGCCTCATTTCCAGCTCTTCCCATTGTGTCTATCTGAAGCGTCTCAGGTGTAGTGTCTCTGTGTGATGAAGTGAGTGTGCCCCCAGAGGGAGAGGGGAGACGTATTGTTTTAGGCTCAGTTCCCGTTCGCCTCGGCATTCCCATTTCGTTTCCAGAGCGCAACTCCAAAACCGTTTGCATGATCTTAACGAAACTTTGCACACTTACGACTCTGGTCCTGAAGTGGTGCCTTTTGCTATGTGCCTGTCTGTCTGTCCGTCCGTCTGTCCAGATATGATCAATTTTTGTCCGGAGCACAACTCCTACGCCGTTTGCATGATCTTAACGAAACTTTGCATACTTACTACTCAGGGCCTGCAGTGATGCCTTTCGGTGTCTGTCTGTCTGTCTGTGTGTCTGTCTGTCTGTCTGTCTGTGTGTCTGTCCACCCGTCCGTCCATCCAGTGGGTTAGGCAGGGAAGGGGCCGGGGGGGAGGGAGATATTCGTTGTTACGAATAAAAACACTTTCTACTTTTCACTTGCAAGCAAAGTGGTTCTCAGGACGTCTAACTGCATTACAGTACTGCCACAGCGTGTGCAAGCTTAAACTTTACACAGATTAATTCTTAGCGTTGTCTAAACAGTGTTTTTACAAAACACAATGGGCTGGTCTCACAGGCGTGGATTAAGCATAGTCCTGGACTAAACAGAGTTTTGTGCCGAGATTTGCTGTTGAAAGTGTAATTTAGTCCACCATTTAGCTTAATCTGTGTCTGGGAAACTGGCTGAGTCGGACTTGGACCAAGCTTTACCTAGAACCCTAATTCCCAAATAGTTGGGATAAAGTGTAAATTGTGAATAAAATCAAAACGCAATGACTTTCAAATCACATCAGCCAGTCTTTTATTCTCAATGGAACAGGGATAACATAGCAAATGTTGAAACTGAGAAATTTTACAATTTTATCCACAAAATGAGCTCATTTCAAATTTGATGGCTGCGACAGGTCTCAAGAAAGTTGGGACAGAGGCCTGTTTACCATGGTGTAGCATCCCCTCTTCTTTTTAACACAGAGTGGAGGCGTCTGGGCGTTGAGGAGACAAGTTTCTTGAGTTTAGCCATTGGAATTTGATCCCACTCTTGTTTAATACAGGCTTCCAGCTGCTGGAGAGTTTTGGGTCTCCTTTGACGGACTTTTTTTTTTACGTGATTTTTTTTTTACGCAAGCCTTCACAGGTTGGAGAGCCTCTGGCCATCTTTACTTCTGAGAGACTCAGCCTCTCTAAGACATCCCTTTTCAAGCCAATCATGTTACACACCTGATGCCAGTTAACTTAATTACTTGCTAAATGTTCTTTCAGCTGATTCTCTTATATATTAATTGTTTTTTCAGCCCTTTTTTGCCTGTGTCCCAACGTTTTTGAGACCTGTTGCAGCCAGAAAATTTGAAATAAGCTCATTTTGAGGATAAAAATGTAAAATGTCTCAGTTTCAACATTTGAAATGTTATCTATATTCTATTATAAATAACATATTGGCTCATGTGATCTGAAAGTCATTGCATTTAAATTTTATTCACAATTTACACTTCGTCCCAACTATTTTGGAATTGGGGTTGTATTTGTGCACCATGGTTTGTTCACACTTCAGACAGAGACTTCAATTTGCTGAATGTACTCAGCAGTGTTTCTGCCTGCGTGATTAATACGGTTTATTACCCCCCCCCAGGGTACAAACCATGTGACCCGCAGGTGATCCTGGACCGCGTGGCGCACATGGAGTTCTGCTATCAGGAGCTGGGTCAGCTGGCGGCGGAGCGACGGGCTCGGCTGGAGGAGTCGCGCCGGCTCTGGAAGTTCTTCTGGGAGATGGCGGAGGAGGAGGGCTGGATCCGGGAGAAGGAGCAGATCCTGTCGTCGGACGACTGCGGGCGGGACCTGACGGGCGTGCTGCGGCTCCTGAGCCAGCACAAGGCCTTCGAGGACGAGATGAGCGGCCGAAGCGGACGCCTGCAGCACACGGCCCGTGAAGGACAGGAGATGGTCGAGGCCGGGCACTTCGGCGCCGACAAGATCAGCCAGCGAATCGCTGAGGTTCAGGAACAGTGGGCGGGGCTGGAGAGGCTGTCGGCCGTGCGGAAGACGAGGCTGCGGGACGCGTGCAACATGCACCAGTTCCAGGCCGACGCCGACGACATCGACGCCTGGATGCTGGACGTGCTGCGGATCGTCTCCAGCTCAGACGTGGGGCACGATGAGTTCTCCACACAGGTGAGTGAGGACCTCACCCTCGCTCCGTCTCACGCACACGAGCGAACGCATTAAAGGTGCGGTCAGTATTAAAGCTCGAGCTGTGCTTTCTGGAGAAATGCTGCCCCCTATTAATTATCTCTGAAATTATGTGGGTGGGTCGGTATTACAGCACGGATGGACTGTATTGATCAGTCAAACGATATGGCCGCCACGGCAGCCATTTTGAAATCCTCTGACACACGATAACTGAACTTTGCTCCCACTCACCAAGATTTGGACTGCCCTGCCTTGGCGGAGGTTTGCACTCTAGGAGTGCCTCTAGTTTTATCAAGTATTTTCTTCAGTCACGCGTAGAGAGTGTAGATATGTGGGAGGTGATGATTTTAACCCTTAAAGTGCTAAATGTAGCTATTGTTGCCCAATGATGCAAGATATCAGAATCAAAGCTGTTGAAAACCTATCATGTGGCAACTCGTTTTAAACAAGTCACCACATGATAGGTTTTCAACAGCACAGGATCATTACATTTATTTATTTTCAAAAAATTTATTTCAGTGCTCTAAGGGTTTACAGGAAGTTCATTTATGAAATGTAATGAGTGTGTTGATTTGAATAAGTTAGTGTGTCAAACCTCACGAGAATGTTGGTGTCTCTGCATTAGCTGTACGGTCGCGTCCCTGAAGTGTTTGGTCAGATTATGAGTGTAAAGGCCCTCAAAGTGAAGGGCTGTCGGTCCAAATACACACGCACCGTGGACCTGTCTGTATGAGTCTGTACGTTAATCAATGACTCATCTCGATTCGCACTCCCCCCCAGGCACTGGTGAAGAAACACAAGGATGTGGCAGAGGAGATCGCCAGCTATCGCCCGGCGATCGACGCGCTGCACGAGCAGTCCCGCAGTCTCCCCGAGGAGCAGGCGAGCTCGGCCGAGGTACAGGGACGCCTGGCAGGCATCGAGGAGCGCTACGCGGAGTTAGCGGAGCTGACCCGACTGCGGAAGCAGGCGCTGCAGGACGCCCTGGCGCTGTACAAGATGTCGAGCGAGGCGGACGCGTGCGAGGTGTGGATCGACGAGAAGGAGCAGTGGCTCAATAGCATGCACATCCCCGAGAAGCTGGAGGACCTGGAGGTGATTCAGCACAGGTGAGCGAGGACAGGGCCGCGCCCCAACACCTTTATCACCGACCGCGTCCCGGTGTGACGGGGAAGGAACTGGGCTTATATAAGACCGTCTGATTCCCAGGTACACCATTACACCTTTGAGTGTGGTACTTTACAGGCAGTGCTTTACTGTGTATATACAGCTGCTGTGATGCATACTCTGCTAAAATAATACAGGTAAAGTGCGCTGCTCATTAGACATGCTTGGTAGCACCTGCTAACTGCCCTGGGATGGGATGTATCTTGATCATGAGTATCCAGAAATCCATGTCAAGTTAGTTATCATCACACTTTGCCGTGTTTCTAATGAAAACATTTTACTTGATTGTATTTCTACATTGGGAACGAATATTGATATAATTCTGGCGCAAATATCATGGAGTAGAGAGCCATGCATTGGTTATTATCTTATTCAGTGTGATGTCCCCCAATAATGTGACGGGTACATGGACGAACACAAACTCCCAGGGCGCTCCCCAGAGAAGAGAGACTTGTTTGGGTCACCTCTTTAGTGAGAATCTGCTGTTGGCCATCACGTTCCTCCAGAACTCTACTACCACACAGCAGAACCTTACCTGCCACAGGCCGTCCCATTCTGGGTTACTCCTCCCAGTGAAAGCGTGGGGTTTATGAGTCTCCCTTCCCAGTGTGGGCGGAGCAGCACCACAGATGACCCTCCTGGGCGTGGCCAAATGCACGTGCGGGTGCAAAACATCCACTAAACAGGGCCCCGCCTCCTCTCAGGCATCCCAGACTGTATCTGTGATTAACGAGCTCAGCTGCCCTGCAATCAATATCGCTTTGTTATCCAGCATGTTTACCAGACACCAGCTGAGTGGCCTCTTCATCGAGTTTAATAGCTTTTGTCTGCCCGCAGTCTCCTGTGTTTTCCTTAATATAATGCACAGGCTTATTGCAAACTGTACCCCCGCGCTGTTTTGGGAGATGATACAGTAAGACTACATGAGTAAAAATTGTTTTAGGATTTTTATTGCAAATTGCTGCATATTTCTGCACCATTTCTCTGGATACTTTTAAATTTAAATTTACCTGCATTATTAATATGTTTCCCAAGTCAGCCATTTGCCTGTGCTAATGGAATGCATGGTTTCTTGTGTCAGCCATTTTAAAACGCTTGTATTTATTAACTGTGAAAGGTTTGTCTGAGATGGTCTTCAGTTCACTCCCAGTGTCTCGCATAGTTTGGATTTCACTGCAGTCAAAGCAAGCCCATTTAAGAGTGGTATCTACAGGAAAGAATTTCCGCAGCAGTTTCAGTGTGGGTGTTCTGGTCGCAGGTGAGAATATAGGCGATAGCATTTTCGAGCCTGACAGCCTCATATCTGCCCAGTTGTGAAATATTCCCTCAAAAAGCTTAATAAAAACAAAAACACTTTGTCAGAGATTGAGTCCTGTTTTCATATTTGGTCAGAATTGATGGCTTTTATATCCTGCAGTGTTTATGACGCTGCGCCACATGGGGGAAAAACTCAGCCATGTTGCTTCATTTTTATTTGTTTTCCACATGAGTTAGCAACCTTGGTGCTGAAGACAGCTGTATAAACATCTGTGGAGAATGGTTCCAAAATTATTGCATTTTCCATTCTAATGATTTTGTTTTGCTGATTCTTTCTGTTACCATTTCCTGTTTGTAGTCTATGCTATAAGTAATGTAATTACATTTGACACGGTCACATTTTAGGAATGTTTGTAAATCAAACTGGTGTAATTATTATTATTGTCTGATTATATTCACTTTTTGGCAATCCTTAAAAATATGAAAGATCTGGAATTACAGGGATGTCCTTAAGTATCTGGACAGTGACACAATTTTTGCTTTGTGGCTCTACCCCAGCACATTGGATTTGAAAATAATGAATTTAAGGTTTAAAGCCGTTAACATTAATTTGTGCGCATTTACCTATCATGCAAACCGTGTAGCAAAATCAACACATTTCGATCAGTTTTACCATCTGAGTTCTTGCTGACTGTACGGTAAAGTTTTGTTATTTGAATAATTCTTGATTTGCCTGATTAATTACCCTCTTTGTCCTTCTCCAGGTTCGAAAGCCTGGAGCCTGAGATGAACAACCAGGCCTCGCGTGTCGCTGTCGTCAACCAGATCGCCCGGCAGCTGATCCACAGTGGCCACCCCAGCGAGAAGGAAATCAAAGCCCAACAAGATAAGCTCAATACCAGGTAACAAATCAGTTTAGTCCCAGGCTTTATATTTAGGCCTCATAGATCCTGTGTTTTTTCTGTGGTGCTGAAATTCAATAGTGGGCACTCATTGTTAAATAATGAAGAATGATTATGCTCGACAAGACTGCGGTCTGGAAGCTGTTCTTTTTAACGTCTAAGTATTTTGGGCAGTCTTACCTTGTGTTTTACTTCATAATGAGATTTTTTTTGCTGAAGAAGAAAATAACTTGTCTTAAGCTGCTTAACTTAAGTGAAATTTTCCCATCCATAGTCAAAATATCTCCAAATACAATCAATATTACAGTTTAATTCTTCAAAAAAAGTAATTGAAATATGATTTTAAGCCCAGATCAGGGTCACATTTCTAGTTGAGCTCTGATCATTTTTTAGTTATTGCAGCAATGTGTGGAAATTGTGACTGCACAAATATTATTAGCTCAGAAAACAGCAGGAGGGAAAGGGGTTATGGGAGGTCCTGGGTGTTTGTGCACCTAAAAAAAAAAAAAATAAAAAAAAGTTTTGCCATGAAGGAGTTTGAGCTAAACACTAAACAGGCACTTTATTAATGCAGCGAACAATCTGTTTCTTTTCTTGATTGATGTACATCATAAAATCGTCCTTGAAATCAGTTAGCTGTGAAATATAGCTGCCGCTAAAAGTATAAAAATTTGTGTATTCAATTTATGTGATGTATTTGCTTTGCTTCAAGTGCCTTTCCTCAATTTTTCATAATTATTCCCTGTAGTATTTTTGCATTCAAAGTCCTTTATTTCAAGGAGTCAACACTAATGGTAAATATAATAGAGAGGACAGCATGTACATGGAGCCTCTGAGTGCTTTCAGAGTATTTTTCTGGGGGAATTGCCTTCAACACAGTCATAACGGCGCAGAGGAGTAATTTGCTGTTGAACATAATGCTGCACCATGTAGGAAATGCTCGGCTGCTATTTTTGCTTCTGAGTTCACACTTCTGCTGAGGTGGTGAGGCAATGACACCAGAGAGGAAACAAAAGAACAACTGTGTAAAAACGAGAGCATTTGAAGAGATATCTGACAAAGCAGGGCCTCTGAGAGAACTGGGCAACACATTGAGCAAAACCCTCCAAAATTCTTCACATGGACTGAACTAAAATCAGCAGTCCTTGGTTTACTTGGCCCTAATATCCAGCGAACTCGATTATCCTGCTCATTTATATACCCTGTTAGAGGACTGAGTCTTGTGATCTTGGAATGGATGACATATTGATATGAACGGTATACGGGTAGATATATGCGCCGGTGTGAATTTGGCAGTGTTGAGTCACCGGCTGAGATGGGATTTTGATGATTTTGTGACTACATCAGTGCAAAATGTCTCGACTGAAAAAGGGCGGGTCAGGGAGGGAGTGCCCTCTGGGCTGGGGCTCGTATCATTGGCTACAGTTCAGTTCAGTTCATTTGATTGATTTGTCACTCATACAATCGACGCAGTACTCTTACTCTTGTCTGACGTTTATATTGCTTTCAAAGTGTGCTCCCTTGACATTGGTGGGGAGAATAATGTATGCCACACATACTTTACATCGATACCATCCGAAATTCTCTAAATTACCTGCGGCGCAGGTGGAGCCAGTTCCGTGACCTGGTGGACCAGAAGAAGGAGTCCCTGAACTCGGCTCTGGGGGTGCAGAACTACCACCTGGAGTGCAACGAGACCAAGTCCTGGATCCGTGAGAAGACCAAGGTCATTGAGTCCACCCAGGAGCTGGGCAACGACCTGGCCGGTGTGATGGCGCTCCAGCGCAAGCTGACAGGTATGGAGCGCGACCTGGCGGCCATCGAGGACAAGCTGGGTGACCTGCGCAAGGAGGCGGACCGACTGGGCGCGGAGCACCCCGAGCAGGAGCAGGGCATCGTGGGAAGGCTTGCGGAGATCACGGCGGTGTGGGAGGAGATGAAGTCCACGTTGCGCAACCGCGAGGAGTCGCTGGGCGAGGCCAGCAAGCTCCAGCAGTTCCTGCGGCAGCTCGACGACTTCCAGTCCTGGCTGTCGCGCACGCAGACCGCCGTGGCGTCCGAGGACATGCCCAACACGCTTGCCGAGGCCGAGAAGCTCCTCGCCCAGCATGAGGGCATCAAGAATGAGATCGACAACTACGAGGAGGACTACCAGAAGATGCGAGACATGGGCGAGATGGTGACGCAGGACCAGACGGACGCGCAGTACATGTTCCTGCGGCAGAGGCTACAGGCCCTGGACACCGGCTGGAACGAGCTGCACAAGATGTGGGAGAACAGGCAGAGCCTCCTGTCGCAGTCCCACGCCCACCAGCTCTTCCTCAGGGACACCAAGCAGGCCGAGGCCTTCCTCAACAACCAGGTGAGCACATCTGAGCAACCAGGTAACGTGGGCTTTATAACCAGGTGAGCTCTCTCTCCATAGGAGATCTCTGAAAGGAAGACAGCACACTCCTGAGTCTAATTGATGTCTCCGCAGTAATGCTGCTTTAGTACTTTGCGAAATTGAACATATATACAAATACAAATAACACAAATATCCAATAATGCACTTCACCTTTGGAGTGTGTACTCAGTGTGCCCAAGGCACGACCTTTTCTTTTTTTACTTTGGGGCGACCAGTTAACTATATCCTAGCAACCAGGTAACTATGTCTTGGCAACCAGGTACATATATCTTAGCAACCAGGTAACCGTATCTTTACGATCAAGTAATCATGTCTTGGCAACCAGGTAAACTTATCTTGGTAACATGGTTTTCCTATCTTCACAACCAAGCGAGGTTGTCATGGTTTGAAGGCCTTTATTATTTGTTTTGCTAAGGTGCTGCTGGATTGTTGCTGGGTGTTTTTAAATGGTTGACAGGGCACACAGGGTGGTAGCTGTGGTATTTTTGGGTGGTTTCTAGGGTGTACAGTGTGGTTATTTTGGTGTTTCTGGGGATAGGTAGGGTGATTCTTGGCAGTGGCTTGTGTGTGGACACATGCAGTATAGCAGTTGTAGCAGCAGTGCGTGTGTAGTGGCAATCTATGTGTGGAAGTCATAAGGGACGCATGCAATAATAATAATTATAATAATAACAATAATAAAGAATATTTTTCAGGAGAACATATGTTGTGAAGGCTTCCAGCATTCTCACCAATTTTATTGTTCAAACGTCACAGTTCTGATGATAAAAAACGAAGCCATAAAACGTCAATTTCTCGACATTTGCTCTTAGAAAAAATATCACTGGAGAGAGCAAGGATCTGCCAATGACTCAGTAATATTGTCCTTTCTTGGTTTATAGTAACGTTGATGTTAAAGTGCCATTGGTGAGCTCTAAGTGCACCAAATCCTCTTTGGCCTGACCTGACATGATACTGAGAGGACATTTCGTAAAGGAAGTGAAACTGTTTTCACAGTCATAATGTCTCAGGCCGCTACCTGAAATATGTGGCTCGGATAGCATTGAGAGGGTGGCGAGGAGACGACAGCTTTGTATTTGCTTGTATTTAGATGTTCTTCAGTCACTAGCTTTTAAAATACTGCAGAAAAATTAATTTTTTATCGAGTATATGCTGATCCACACCTCAGCCCTGCATGCACATCAGGTTCTTGCCAAATTACTGGGCGTTACTGACCCAGGCCAAGAGAGTGTGGATATTAGCCTACTGCTCAGTGCTTTGAGGTAACAGCTTAAGGTAGGGATTTTTCTCTGACATCAAAACAGAATCCATGGCTTATCATCTGGTATTTGATCATAACAAACCTGATTTAAATTGTGTTTAATTCCGCTTTAAGTTCTTATTGTTGTCAATTAGCTGAACAGAGTACATCTATTTTTTTTTTTTTTTGCGTAACTTTTGCTTTAATTGGATTCTTTTCAGCACTTTCCATCTCCCGCTACATGTTACTATCAGCAGTCCCTCCCAGATACTGATTGTGCTCTTGGCGTGCGGCGGTTGGTCATGTGTTTGAAGCGTGAGGGTGTTCACTCTTGTATTTCAGTTTTAGTAAAGTGACTTGTTTGAGCAGCAGAAAGTTTTGACAGAAATTGGACTGGAGACTCTCACACACACTCTCTCGCTGGGGCTCACACACCCTGTATCACCCTACTCTGCAGCGCTAATGTGACTGGGCCTCGCTCTCTCTCTCTCTCTGTCACCCGGAAATCGCTCGCCCCTCAGGAGTACGTCCTGGCGCACACCGAGATGCCCGCCACGCTGGAGGCGGCTGAGGCTGCCATTAAGAAGCAGGAGGACTTCATGACCACCATGGACGCCAACGACGAGAAGATCAACGGTGTGGTGGAGACCGGCCGGCGCCTGGTGAGCGACGGCAACATCAACGCCGAGCGGATTCAGGAGAAGGTGGACTCCATCGACGACAGGTACCTGCACACGGCCTGCGTCTCCGTGCTGTTTATTAATGCAAATCCATGAGCCGAGGGGAGCTGTGTGGGGAAACGTACGGATTATTGCTGCTCATTTCCATACTTCACCTGCTGCTTATTTTAATATAAATAAAATTATGACATATTTGTCCCACCCTCTCCCCCCCTCTCCTGTAAGTCGTATCGTGTTCCTGCATGTGTCACTCAAACCTGAAATCAGGAGAACGTTACACTTCTCTATTTCAGTTTTACTAACAAAATCTCCATTCTTTAATATTTAAGTCGCTCGCACCCAATCTTTCAACACTGAGCTCCCTCACACTAGATCTTTCTGTCCTAAATAATGGCAGCTAGTAATAAAACGCCGCACTGTTGCACATTATGTGTACACTAATGATGCCGTATTAGTGCTTTGAGTGACCTGTGTGTGTACATGTGTGTGTGTCCTCTTCTGTGTGTGTGTGTGTGTGTGTGTGCGCATGCATGTACGTACAGGCACAAGAAGAATCGGGAGGCGGCCAGTGAGCTCCTGATGAGACTGAAGGATAACCGGGACTTGCAGAAGTTCCTGCAGGACTGCCAGGAGGTACACTGCCACACGCTGTTAGCTAATGAGCACTCCGGGGGCTATCCCAGCATGCCACGGGGTGAAAGGGGGCGAGCCTGCACTTACACGCACCCACAGAAACCGCTGAATTACTGTAACTGAAATGCAGGACTGGAGTTCTGAAAAAACACAGCGGCTTTATAATTTGCTCGATCTCTGTTGTTAAGACGAGAGAAACGTGCCAGGCTACACTAATGCACACACACGCATACCAGCTCTTCTACACGTACACACACTTTACGATAAATATGCGCATTCATGCGCACATTTACACTCGACAGCAGTAATCACAACCCGAAACACTCCCACACAAGACCTCTTTGCTGGATAGATAACACCGCACACTGCAGATCTCCACCCACAAATACAAATGTTCTCATGTTCACACACTCACTCAGACAAACACACACATACACAGTCTCACTCCTTCCACAAACTCTAACACACATTCTAACACAAGCTGATTCTCAGCCCACACACAGGCCTGCTCATGCAGCAGCCATCATCCAATCACAGCAGTGAGTGCAGTCTGCGCAGCTGTGATTGGCAGCCTGGTCTAACCCCTCGTCCTGCCTGCGCAGCTGTCGCTTTGGATCAGTGAGAAGATGCTGACGGCGCAGGACATGTCGTATGATGAGGCGCGGAACCTCCACAGCAAGTGGCTGAAGCACCAGGCTTTCATGGCCGAGCTCCAGTCCAACAAGGAGTGGCTGGACAAGATCGAGAAGGTGAGGACCCCTCCGCGGTCTTACGGCTATTTCAGCTGATGCTTTTCTCCAAAACGGCTTACGGTTGATTAGAGTAAGCCGGAGCCATTGGTCCTGCAGGAGCAGTGTAGGGTTTAGGGGCCTAGCTCAAGGGCCCAAGAGCTGCACAGAACTTACTGTGGTTGAAATGGGGGCCTGAGTGCCGATTAAACTCAGGAACTGCAGGCTGTAGGCTGCACCCCGTACCCCTGCACAGCTGGCAGTGTAGTGTGTGTGTGTGTGTGTGTGTGTGTGTTGGGGTGCACTGTACAGAGAAGACCTTACTTCCTGTACTATTCCTTTTGGACTCACACACTGCTCTGCATTTGGCTGAGCTTGCCTGGTTATATTGGAACTAATGGCATCATGCCAATAGCCTAAACCCCGCCCATCTGCTCCCCTTACCAGTGTACCAAGAGTGCCAGGCAAGATCAGTCGAGCACAGAAATGTGTTTGAATCCAAAACAAAGACAAGCACTTGATCCCCGCTCTGACAGTGAAATTATACCTGTGCAGCTGAGCAGCGCGGTGCGGTGAGACACCTGTACAGGCGTGTGATCTGAGCATGCTCCGATTTCTCCCCCGTGCCTGCTTGTTTTTGGTGCAGGCCGGGAGAGAGAGTCCCTCTGGACTCTAGTTTCGGCTGTGTGCAGTGATCAGGGCGCTGTGTAGAGAAGATTTGGGTTACCTCTGCTCTGGCTCAATGCCGTTTGCCGTTTCTTTTGCTCCGAAGCACGCAAACGCGTGTGGTCACGAGCCAGTGCATTGAAATGCCCGTGACAGAGGGTAGCATTCAGATGAATGCTTGGAAAAGGCATCCATTATGTATTAAAAACCAACTCAGGAGTGTTATCTCTGCTTTATTGCTGAACTAAATGGTGATGAATATTTGAAAGTATCATACGGGCACAGTTGACCTTGAATTCATTGATGTCTACACTCTCATGATAAAAACTGCCTCCAGCTCATAGCTCTTTAATCTAAATGAGCATATTGGCAGACCTCTTCAGAGGCATCTGACTACAGTTTTTAGACGGGCACTTTTTTTAACCAGTTACCCATATAGGTGGGCGAGGTGGTTGTCAAACTTCACCTGTTCATATCCAGCTCTCTCCTTCTTGAATCTAGTGGTCAGATATTTTAGTCAAACTCCCTTCATCCTCTCTGTTTGGAACTGAAGGTGAATGTCAATTAACTGTGGGAGGTTGGGTGGATACTGGGGGTGTTTTACGATGCAGAATATCAGTTTAACCGTAGGAGGTTAGGTTGATTCTGCTGGTGTTTTGTGATGCAGAATGTCAGTTGCCTGAATGCTACATGCTGATGTTTCTCTCTGAATTTTCACCAAAGTTTCACCTGTCCAATATTTCAGCTTTTACTGCAAGGAGGCACCATATTCAATGTTTAGTACTCTAAATGTGTATCTGGTGGAGTAAAGACTGTGTGGCTGATATCCCACAATGCTGCGGGGCATGACGCCTGACCCGTTGATGCCCCCCCGCAGGACGGGATGCAGCTGGTGGCGGAGAAGCCAGAGACGGAGGCAGTGGTGCGGGAAAAGCTGTCCGACCTCCATAAGATGTGGGAGGAGCTGGAGTCCACCACTCAGACGAAGGCGCAGTGCCTGTTCGACGCCAACAGGGCGGAGCTCTTTACTCAGAGCTGCGCCGACCTGGACAAGTGGCTGGTGGGTCTGGAAGGGCAGATCCAATCAGACGACTACGGCAAGGACCTGACCAGCGTCAACATCCTGCTGAAGAAGCAACAGGTACTGCCGCCTCACTTCCTGTCAGTCTCACCACTTCCTTTCGGACACATCATGCGAAAACTGTAGCTTGGTTTACTTGCATTATCTGCAAATTTTTCATTCAGGGAGACTAGCATACAAGAATAGTGTCTCTGTCCATATGTGTAAAATTTTAATAATATATGCATTTAAATACTATAAAATAAAAGTCAAATGTCTGTACTGTTGCTTCACATTGATCTTTTGCCCTCAAATTTAAATTTATTCACCTTTTTCTCGTTCCTGGAAGGTGTTATGCCTGCAGCTGTAGAAAGGCACAGTATGGACCCTCCTGTCTGAAATCTCACATCCTTTGTGGGTGCGAGTGGCAGAATGCAGTAGCACTTGAGACACGTGATTTTGTATTTAGAACAGGCACTTCCTGCTAATAAACGAGTATAAAGTGTTCAGATTTCCACCAAGCCACCGCATGTTTTTTTATGTTGAAATTCACCTTCGGTTTGTCTGGATTTGGAAGGTGCTTTTTTTTCGGGTTTGTTCTCTGTGGAGTTCAGTGTCGTAGCTGTTTGCGGATCGTGAGCCTCTGCGGCTCCTCCTGACGGGTCCTTTTCACAGAGCTGAAGAGACTCAGAGGAAGGTGTTAATCCCCAGAGAAAAGCGGGGCTGCGCGCTCCCTCGCTCTCCGCGGAGAGCTCATTCAGACAGAGCAGGGTAGCCAGCCATTACATAAACCGCCCCGACACCCCCCCCTCCACGTTTACGTAATCTCCCTGCTCAGCTCCTCGGCGGCGCGGAAGAGCTAGAATCCCGGAGTCGCACGCGTGAGGCATTGCTAGTCTGCAGCGGCCTGCCAGTGTATGCGCTAGTGTGAGGGAGGGAGGGAGGGAGAGAGAGAGAGAGAGAGAGAGAGAGAGAAGGAGAGGGCAGGTGGCTGAGATCAAGTGGTGGAGAGCGCCAGGCGAAGAAGGAGGCAGAAATAAAGATAGAGCGAGAAAAAGAGAGGAGAGGAGGAAGAGAGGGACACCGACAGAAGGAGGGAAAGGGAGGGATAGGAGAGAACACGCTGTAGAGATGGAGAGAGATGGGAAGGATGAAGATGGAGGGATGGGGAGAGAGGGAGAGATAGGGAGTGGGTGGGTGGGTAAAACAGAGAGTAGAGGTGAGGGACGTCAGAGGGAGGTCTGGAGGGGGCGTGAGGAGCAGAGGACGGGCGTGTGGAGCACTGACACATCTCCCCCCGTCTCCCCCATGGCGTAGATGCTGGAGAACCAGGTGGAGGTGCGTCAGAAGGAGGTGGAGGAGCTGCAGAGCCAGGCCCAGGTGCTGAGCCAGGAGGGCCGAGACACTGACGAGGTGGACGGGCAGCGCCGGGTGGTGGAGCGCAAGTTCAACGAGCTTCTGGACCCGCTGCGCCGCAGGAAGGAGCTCCTGATGGCCTCACGCGAGATTCACCAGTTCAACCGCGACGTGGAGGACGAGATCGTGAGTGTGGGGCCAGGAGGGGGGGATGGAGACGATTAGTGTCTCTTACAGGAGGGAATTCGGCCTGCAGTTTGGCCCCTCGCGCAGGCATCATCACCTCACTAATGAACAGGGAAGGAACCCCCAGGGTTCTTCAGGAAACCAGTGCAGAACCTGAAAACACCCAGTGCAGAGCCTTTAGAGAACCTGTACAAATCCTGCAGAGAGCTGCTGCAGGTCCAGTGGAGAGTCGTACAGGAACTATTGAGAATATTTACAGAAAAGATTCAGTTGGTTGCAGCTGACCTGTCAAATCCCCGCCCTAAAGGGCTAAGAACTGCAGTTTTTCCAGAACAATGTAGGGTCTGCAGGTGTCAGGAGCAGAGACAGTCCGACCAATCACAAGCACTAATTGTTGAATTAATTACCTTGGAGAGGAGAAAACCAGGGCTCGATTTGATGATCCCTGTTGTGGAGTCTTTGCAGAACTGAGCCCCCCCGAGATGTTGGCGCTTTTATGTCTGGTCTGTGGGAGGCGGTCGGCCGTCTATTGAGAGCAGTGGCAGGTGCGCTAATTCAGGCTCGCAGTGTTTTCATTATCCCCGGCAGACACTGCGGCGATGCCATTCACACCGACACATTCAGGCTGCCTCTCTCTCTCGAAGGCTGGAAGGCCTTTTTTATTCTGTTTAATGGACCCGCAGTTTGTGGTGGTCTTAACCTCAGCCCCAGCGTACCCTACATTAAGCTGTTCTTCAAAGTCCCTTGTCTAAGAATAGTCTTCATGAGTTTGAAAAGACTTGTGCGATGTTAGTGCAGTGTGTGTAATGGTCTCACCTTGCCAATTCCTGTGCTTCTGTTTATTAGCTGTGGGTAGAAGAGAGGATGCCGCTTGCGACTTCCACGGATCACGGACACAACCTACAAACCGTGCAGTTACTCATCAAGAAGAACCAGGTAGGATGGACGACCGAGCTGACCGGACTTTCACCCATCGCTGCGTCGACTTCAATTTGAGCTTTGAGAAGATTGGCTGTTTCGAGGTGTTTCTGATGTTGCGTAATTCCACTTCGTTATCAGTATTGATTGTTACATCCGTGATGGAATACTCATTTCGGCGCACACTCATCTGTTTTTATACAGTTAATAATTGCAGTAAATTCATGGCAACGAGTGAAATGCAAACCATCATTTATGCTGGGAAAATTGGACAAATATAATGTCTACTGTGGATGAACAAATGGCGGTGACTTCCTGTCCAGATTTTAAATTTCTGTGCTCTCATAGGGGAAAGTATTGGCACTGATCGCTGGTTTCGTCATCAAATCAATGAACTAATGTCTCCGGTCGCCGTCTAAAACATTTTTCAGAATTAGTCTGTCACAAAATTTGTCCTCTCCTCCTGAATGTTGCCCTTGCTCCGCAAGCAATTCTGACTAATGTACTGAAAGAAATCCTTGAAAATCGTGTTTCTCCTTGAAACGTGATGTTAAAGTGCCAAAGAGCGTAAATCTTGATTTTCAGTGGAGAGCTGCTGTTAGTATGAGGACGACAGGCTTCATGATGTCTGTGTCCAAAATCTCCACCTCTCCCCCTCCAGACCCTGCAGAAGGAGATTCAGGGCCACCAGCCGAGGCGGGACGACATCTTCGAGCGGAGCCAGCACATCGTGCGGGACGACAGTCCGAACGCGGAGGCGATCCGCGAGCGCCTGGCGGACCTGCAGCGGCTGTGGGAGGCGCTGGGGCAGGAGGTGGAGAAGCGCCACGCCCGGCTGGAGGAGGCTCACCGGGCGCAGCAGTATTACTTCGACGCCGCCGAGGCCGAGGCCTGGATGAGCGAGCAGGAGCTCTACATGATGTCAGAGGAGAAGGCCAAGGTGCAGTGTGGGATACTGGAGGGAGGGGGTCATGGTGCATTATGGGATACTGTAGGGAGGTGGGTCATGGTGCATTATGGGATACTGTGGGAACGTGGGTCATGGTGCATTGTGGGATATCAGGATGGAGGGGGGCGGAAGGCTGAAGTGCATTATGGGATATCACGGTGGAAAGAGATGGAAGGCCCTGGTGCATTGTGGGATATTTTTTTTTATGTTGAAATTACTTTGATGATCTGAAAGTGCGACAAATATACAAAAACAGATGAAATCAAATACATTTTCACAGCCCTGTACACTCATGACCGTCTCCCTCCGTGTTTCAGGATGAGCAGAGCTCGGTGGCCATGCTGAAGAAGCACCAGATCGTAGAGCAGTCTGTGGAGGATTACGCCGAGACTGTGCACCAGCTCTCCCAGACCAGCCGAGCCCTGGTGTCCGCAGGGCATCCTGAGAGGTGAGTGCAGCCCTGAGCTCGGCCTCACATCCTGGCTGGCACCTGTGGGGCATGATTTTATGTTTTTGTTTTTTCATATTCTGGTATTTCTCTGAGGTTTTGAATGACATCTCTCTCTCTCTCTCTCTCTCTCTCTCTCTCTCTCTCTCTCTCTCAGTGAGCGGATCAGCATGCGTCAGTCTCAGGTGGATAAGCTGTACGCCGGTCTGAAGGACCTGTCGGAGGAGAGGAGGGGCAAACTGGATGAGCGTTTCCGGCTCTTCCAGCTGAACCGCGAGGTGGACGACCTGGAGCAGTGGATCGCCGAGCGGGAGGTGGTGGCGGGATCGCACGAGCTGGGGCAGGACTACGAGCATGTCACGGTACCCCTAAACCCCCCTTCTCACCTCACTGTACCCTTGTTTACCCCTCGACTTCCCACCTGTGTTATACTGTATGTGTGGGGGTCTGTCCGGTTCTCTATGATACAGTATATGTGCAGATAGAAGTTAAACGGTTTTGAAGCCTAATCAGATGTGCTTGAGAAAATGGCTGGGCAGAATGGTTATAATGAAATCAGACTAGCTTGGGTCCCGACCTCCTCCGAGTTGACAGAATTGTTTGGCATCATGATATTGAACAATGAATGGTTTCTCAGGTTGAAGAAATAGCGGATCCAGTTTACACAGCGGGGAGTGATTTGCCAATCAGCGCCATGGGTGGGACTTGCATTATTGTCAAACTGTTTTTAAGCGTTGTCATGCTGTGCACAAGTCATGGCAAACCAAAAATACACTTTAACATTCGTTGAATTCTAATGCGATAACGTTGGTCAGCAGCACTGCATGTCCCCTGATTTTATCAATTATATTTCAAACAAAACCGACTGAATAAATGCAAACCTCGCTGTAACACAAGATTGCAAAGGAAATTAAGCGACAAACCAGCGAGCTGTTACAGAGAATGGTTTGTCACCATTAGCTAGCTTCAGATAGCTCGACTAGTGTAATGTTTTTTTTGATTTGGCTCAATACATACATACGGTGAAATACATAGCTTGCTATCGTTCAAATACATGAAACATGAGTTAAGGCGTGTGACCTGGCAGAAACGTTTGTGTGGTGGTCCTCAACTGCCTGATATCAGACGAGTCAACTTGTTACACTCGGTTTCCATCCTCAGGCCCCAGTGATTAATTGGGTACATCTACAGAAGCCTCGGGCTAAATGTACTATAAACAGATGACCCTCTCATGATGGAGCTGGTCTTAATGTGTACATTTCATCTCGTAGAACAGCGGTTCATTATGGGTGCATCATGGAAACAACCTAAAAATTAAATATTTTTACTTGAAAACTTCTGTCATCACATGCATCATCAAAAGGTAGCATTTGATTCTGAGTGACGTCTAACACTCAGAGTCCATATTGATAAATTAAGTTAATTAGTAGAAAAGACTGATGCGTGAAACCACTTGACAGCATTTGAAAGTAAATCCAACATGTCCAGGTTTTTGAGAGGTGGGAGGTGCTAACTCAAAGCCGCCGCCTCCGCCATTTCAGATGTTGCAGGAGCGTTTCCGCGAGTTCGCCCGTGACACTGGCAACATCGGCCAGGAGCGCGTGGACGGCGTCAACCAGATGGCAGATGAACTGATCAACTCGGGCCACGCGGACGCGGCGACGGTGGCTGAGTGGAAGGATGGGCTGAACGAGGCGTGGGCGGACCTTCTCGAGCTGATTGACACGCGCACGCAGATCCTGGCCGCCTCTTACGAGCTGCACAAGTTCTACCATGACGCCAAGGAGATCCTGGGCCGGATCCTCGACAAGCACAAGAGGCTTCCGGAAGAGCTGGGCCGTGACCAGAACACGGTGGAGACGCTGCAGAGGATGCATACCACATTTGAACATGACATCCAGGCCCTGGGAACGCAGGTACGAGCTCCCACAATGCACCTCACTCTATAGTACAAGACTCAGACCATTGGGATGCAGGTACAAGTTCCCACAATGCACCTCATTTGATGACACTGTATCCTGGCGTAGTCCATAGTAGTTAACCTTTGCAGTGGTGGACATTGTTCACACCAGTTATAAAACCATAACATCTGTCCAGGTGCGGCAGCTGCAGGAGGATGCGGTGCGTCTGCAGTCGGCGTATGCCGGCGATAAGGCCGACGACATTCAGAAGCGGGAGGGAGAGGTGCTGGAGGCGTGGAAGGCTCTGCTGGAGGCCTGCGACGGGCGGCGGGTCCGGCTGCTCGACACAGGAGACAAGTTCCGCTTCTTCAGCATGGTGCGAGACCTCATGCTCTGGATGGAGGACGTCATCCGCCTCATCGAGGCCCAGGAGAAGCCCAGGTATGGCGGGGCGGAGAGTGGGGAGCGAGGTGGGCTGTGATGGAGATGTCGGTGCGCCAACACGTTGTCTGCCCAGGCCTGGGGCAAACGTGAAATCGAAATTCTTCAGGGTTTGTATCACTTCCATTTCATTTAAGTGATTTCAATTTAAATTGATTAAATTAAATTGAAATTCTCGAATTGGAAATTATGTCTATTAATTTCCTTACTGGCCATTTATTATTTGAGAAATTGTTTTTTTTTTCTAAATGGACTGAACTGACTTTGATTTAACCCCAGGTACTCCTGTGAAATTTGGTTCCTTTTTATTCAGAAAGTCTGAATCTTTCAATGCTGCTAACATTTTTAAAACCACCTGCATGTCCCTGAGAATCAAATTGCATTATTTTGCATTATATTGTATTTTAGCTATATTTTGTTTTTATTTTGTTTTAAATTTCTCCACAGTCTGGATTATTTTTAACTGAAAGGGTCAAAGAGTTCCTAATAATAACTGTTCTTTCTTTTTTTCCTTGTTTGCGGTAAAATTTTATTTTGTTCGCATGTGGTGATTTGACTCCTTTTTTAGCTGGGGGCGTTTGTTTCATGCTAATCTCTATCGTTTGTTGACTGCAATTCGGGTTGAAGTTTGGTATGTATCAGTAAAAAGCAATGAGACTTGTCTGATTTTCGGAGAGAACAGGGTTTGTATTGTCTGTTAACAGTAAAATATTTGGAATCAGTTTAAGCCTTCTGTCTCTTGAAGCTTAAGTAATCGCCGAGCATTGGGCAGCATTTCTGGTAATGTCAAAAGCTAATGTATGTTGATCACTGTGACCGATTGTGCTCCATTTTTTTTTTTTTAATGGTACAAATGTGATACGTAAATGACTGTAAGTGGTAATTTAGGAATTGCAGAGAGCCCAATAAGTTTGAATTCCGGTGCTTTCCTGGAGATATTAAAAGGAGCATTTCCTGTTTAGTTTGGTCCTGACCTGTTTCTCTTTCTCGGCAGAAATATGTCCCATAGTTCTGGGAATTGTTTGCAAAATGCATCCCCATTTTTTTTTTCCTGCAGTTTTCTGTCTTATGGATCTAGTCACATATTTTTGGATTCTCAGGTTTGATTCGGATCAGCGGTGCACATTTGAGCTTTTCCTGTGGTCATGAACAGGAATGGTACAGCAGTCAGACAGTTTGAGACGCAGGATGTCTGAATGGCCTCATTCGTCAACTGCGCCTGGGGCACACTCCCTTTGAAATGAGAGGGGTATTTAGTTCGTCTGCTCCTGTAAAGACAGGACGCTGCTGCGTAAGGTATCCAAAAAAAGACTGAAAAGAAATCTTAGTGCAGTTCGTACCCGCATCTAGAATGATCAGGAGCTGCCAACTGGAATCAGTCGCCACAAATTCGCCTCAGTTACTGGTGCATTATTTACAGGTGTAAACAAAGCATCTCTGCTCTTGATTGCTTGCAATGGAGCTCTGAAAGGCTGACTTCGCATTTCGAGTAAACGTTTTTTTTTTTTGTTTGTTTTTTACCGCAGGGTAGATTTTTGAAATGTTTTCCATAAATTCTAAGTCTGTGTTCTCCTTTGCTTCATTCTTCATTAGCAGTCGTTGAGTCCACTCTTAACAGTCTATGGTCATGAATGTGATCTTGTACCTTAAGGGGTTAATGGTGCAATATCCAGTGCTTCAGAGAAAACAAAAGCTCGTCTCTGCCTCAAACTGAAAACGTAATTGCAGTTATTAGCGGCTCTGGCTAAGGCCTTTCTTCCGCTAACACTGCACAGCTGACTCCCCTGATGGGCAGGGGAGGGGCAAGCTGAGATCCGCTTTTGAATACCTCAATTATCAGTCTTGGTTTCACCTTCCTGGATGGAGCCTTGGCTGGTCGGTGGCTCATTTGATTAATTACGCTGTGAGAGGGGAAGTGTAATGGGACCTTCGCCCTGTGTCTGTCTCTGCATGACAACAGAAAGGTTCAGGCAATTCTAAGGGCCTCCATTAGTGCTGGTTGTGTCGTGTATTCGGATATGCTATGGGGGGGGGTTTGGGCTCGCATGCTAGGGGCAACATGCTCAGCCCATTTGATGTCACTTGAACCAATCAGAAGATGGAACACACCATCAAAGCGCTGATGCTATGACTGTAGCTGTAATGTCTGTATGACTGTATGTCTGTGCTGGGACCGTTTAATGCTAACATGCTTTCACTCTGAGTGTACGCGAAATGTTAATGTGCTGTTGGTCTGTACTGTTCTTCCTCTGTTATATAACTTGAATATGAACAAAATTCCCCCTCTGTTATATAACTTGAAAATGAACAATATATTCTGATTTACTGTCACTCTTGTCAAGTGCTGACTTGCTGTCTCATTGACGATAACTTATGCATGCTAACATGCTGTTGCTCTTACCACTAAATGTGTTGTTTTTCTGAATATAACCTCTAAATGCTCTCGCTCTTGTCTTGGCTTGTGATGATTTGCGATTGGTATATCTGCAATTAAAGGGATGCTTGATGATTGGTTATTCCTATGCCGAAATTAATGCATTTTTAAACCAACTTTTTAAACCAATTAAACTGACTTCTATCAGAGCCAGGTTATTATAAAAAATCTCTGAAATCTGTGTTATACTGTGCATTTCAGAGATTAAAAGAATTATTGCCAGCTCTCCTGTGATCTGGAAAAACCTAGTACATCTGTCACTTTTGGGAGAAACTGAGTTTGACCCTCATTTTCGCTAATTAAGAGTGGTGAAAATCGTAATACAATAGCTATTAGTGTTATTTGAACTGTCAAAATCAGGTTTCTATAATTTCTTCCGGTTAGAAAAAGTCCAGAATCCAAAGGTTTTTGTTCAGTTGCGAGAATCCTTGCTGCTGATAAATTCACTAGGTTTTTCCAGATCACCGGAGAGCTGAAACATTTATTTCTGCATTAATGATTCTATCATAGGCTCTTGGGTATTTGCTTATATAAATCCAAATGGCAACAATTTTTGGACAGACATTGTATTTTAACAGTAGATATCTCCCAACCCTATCTCTTGACTGTATCCTCCAAGTGCTAATGTACTTTTGTTCTGACAGTACCGGCTAAGTGCTAATGTACTGTTGTTCTGATTGTATCGGCTAAGTGCTAACGTGCTGCCTCTCTGACTGTGCCCACTACAGGGATGTGTCGTCTGTGGAGCTCCTGATGAACAACCATCAGGGCATCAAGGCTGAAATCGATGCCCGTAACGACAGTTTCACCACCTGCATCGAGCTGGGCAAGGCTCTGTTGGCGCGAAAACACTATGCGTCTGAGGAGGTGTGTTATCACCTACTGAACTGTTACTGAACATCACCTTCGCCCAGACATGTCTTCTGCTCCGAGGGTCACTTTTGTACCTTGTTAAACATTGCATACTTTGCAAAATGTGACATAAACAATAGATGATCTTAGTTTCTTATTATAATTATGAATGACAAATTACTGCATTACAGGTGTACTAATACTGATTGTTAATTAAGCACCTTGAAGAACGTGTATTTCAGTTTTGTCTCTATAAGGATTTAAATGTGTACACGCAAATTTTATATCAGACATGGAGACAGATTGAAATATGTCATATGAAATACAATTTTCTTGCTGTAATTGTAATCGTATATATCTTCTAACAAGTGAAATCCTGGGCTATTCATATTCCTACATGGATGCATTAATTTAGATGTACTTGAAAGTTGCCAAAAGTAGTAGCATTGAGCTAATCGCCTGGGCCTTCATTAACAGATCAAAGAGAAGCTACTTCAGCTGACAGACAAGAGAAAAGACATGATTGACAAGTGGGAGGACCGGTGGGAATGGCTACGACTGGGTAATTTGTTGGATTTTTTTGTCTGACCATGCTTGCAGGTTGCTAGGCAACTTCGTCTTTGTTTGAAGCCCCTCCGCCTGTGATAGCATCTGTGATCAGAAAATACTTTAAGCCAAACTTCTGGTGGTCCTGGCAAATTTTAAAAATTGCTTGCGGAACCAGGTGCTTAATCATGGTTCTTCAAGTGCAGTTTCAAAATATACAAGGAAAAAATGGAAAACCAGCACTTGCATATTTACTTTTAACATGCTATTTATTATTGTGGCTTCATGCAGAATAATTATGGATAAGCAGCTGGTGGTAAACATCAATATTTATTTTGTACTCTGCTAATTTAATCAAATTGTACTACTGACTGTTGATTTTGTATTTATAGTTGATCTATCTGTTCTTTTTGGAACTGAGCAGTAAGTACACGTTGGAGCCCACATGAATGGGAACCTTTTGAAATTTATGCTGGTCCTGAACAGGGCCCTTGGTGCACCTCAGTCTGCACTATATCTGGGTTCTGATGACTTTAGAGACATCAAGATTTTGGTAGTTCCTGTGTCCTTACTGCTTGGGGGCTCATTAAGATACCCCCCTGACTGGGGGTAGCCCAAGTTGTGTCCCATAAGTAGTTTTGATGATCTAACATAAACCACCTGACGAAAATTGCCCATCCTGATCAAACATTGCCCGCCTGGCTCAATGTGGCAACTCCTGACCAAACAGACTGTAGACCTTCTATCCTAAATTAGCCATTCTGACCCAGAGCAGCCCAAAATGTATAGTTTGACCCCAGCTCAGGTCTCCTGAAGACTAGCGTAGCCCTCACATTACAACATAAGGCCCCATGGCTGACCCTCATGTGTTCTCCAGTTTTGGAAGTGCATCAGTTTTCGCGGGACGCGGGTGTGGCTGAGGCGTGGCTGCTGGGACAGGAGCCGTACCTGTCGAGCCGAGAGTTGGGCCAGAGTGTCGATGAGGTAGAGAAGCTCATTAAGAGGCACGAGGCTTTCGAGAAGTCCGCCGCCACCTGGGAAGAGCGTTTCTCTGCCCTGGAGCGGCTCACCACGGTAAGGACCCGATTGCTTTCATTTCTCACTGACCTCTGATGCGAACAGTGACATGTACAATTATGCTCAGCTGTCTTTCCATTCTCTTCCAATCTGGCATAAGGAAACTTGACTGGAAACACAGGCGAAGCTCTATAACCCCATGTACCTGGCAGAGGTGGTCAGGCTTGTGTATCAAATTGGCCGTAATGAGATAAAGGACGGTGGAACCCAATATACTGAATGCAACCCTACTCTTTGTGCAGGGAGGGGAGCCTTCAACGTTTTGGTTGTTATGATGGCGCATAATCGTGTGAATAATTCTCCTAAACACACAAAATTGTGCTTTTTCTTTAATCGAGTCTTCAAAAAACGATCGCTTGACTTATGCAAGACATTTGAATGAAAACTTGACAGAAAAATATGAAGCCTGACTTGTACTTAATGTCGAGCCTTTGGATTTGTGTTGTATGACAAGTTATGTATTCTCAGCAGCAGATAGATGGAGTGTGTAAATTCAGTGGTACAAACAGGCCTCAATGCTGGATTGCATCATGTTTTCACAAATGTAAACATCAGCATCAGTCCTTTTTTGCTGTGGAAGTCCATCGGGAACAGAACATCTCTTAGGCCTATGTGTAGGTATCATTGCATTAGTGAGAGGATTGTGCCACAATGCATGAATCAGGAGTAATCCCATCTATAAAATGCTTGTTATTTTGTGCATATTTAGTGAGTGGGTAAGTTCTGGGCCTTCGTGTTGTGCGCGTTGAGTGACGGGCGTGTTTTTGGCGCAGATGGAATTACTGGAAGTGAGAAGAGGTCAAGAGGAGGAGGAGAGGAGAAGGCTGGCCGCGCAAGCCGAGGCCGCGGCCGAAACCCAGGCAACGAAGCAGCAGCGGTAAGAGCTCCTACACCGGGAATCCAGTCTGGTGCCGCATCCACACCGAGCAATTTCACATGAAATCTGCATGATTTCCCCCAAAAGACTGGGTGTCAGCTCTGGTTGATGGAGGCTTCATGTGAAATGATCTTTGAAGGCCTCCTTCTTTCGGTGGTGGTGCGCTTGTTCGCAAGGTTATGGTGGTCTTGTGGACGGGGCTCGAAGGCAATCGCATGTGTGGCCGTCGCCCTGAACTTGTGCTTTTTATCTTAAATATTCAGGAAAATGGAAGGCATAAATTCTCAGTGCAGTTCTGGAATTTTCTGTATGTCTAAGAGGTTTGAGTGTCTCTAAGGTGAAGTGTTCCACCCTACAGTATAGAACAGCCTGGGGTAAAGTCGTGTTTGACAGCAGATTGGACAGTGTGTGCGGAAGGCGAACAGTAAGTCGGTCTGTGCCTCGCCATCTCTGAGCTGGTTTTTTGTTTTTCTTTCTTCACAGGGAGGGCGAGCAGATTTCCCAGAACGGACTCCCTTCAGACCAGGACTCTCCGCGGGTTAGTTACCGATCCCGAACCTACCAAAACTATTCGAGCTTCCAGGGCCGCCACAGTGGGCCCAAATAGGGTGGAGATACTGGACTGGGACCCGCGCTCTCTCACCCCCACGCTGCACCCCCTGGGGCTTCACACTGGGCTGAACCCCCACCCTACTCAGGCCCGGGGGGGTAGCACAGACCAACGAGCCCCGTTACACTGACCCGCTAACTCTCCCTGGGCTGCCCAGGTTAGCTCACCCCAGTCCTGTTCTCTATTGGTTTGTCACCAAGCAATGGAAACGGCTTGTTCTTTCTTGAATTAATTAGTGTGGTTTTTTCATTTTATTATTGCAACTTTATTGCTTCCATTTTCGTTTGATTAATCTACTTCATAGACATGACTGCAGGGATAGGATGAGATCTTATCGCTGATAACCAGGCCCATCACTGGGGCCTTATGATCGATATCACACCTCGGGCCACAGGTTCTGATGCACCATTACAACACAATTACTTTTTCCCGTATTCTAACTCTAACTCTCATACGGCTCTGCTGCTTAGCACTGATAACATTTCATAAGGAAAGGGTTTGATTATTGAAAAATCCTGCTGCGGAGACATCTGAAATGCAAGTCCTTAAAAACAACAAAAACCCCAGTAACTTTACAAGAAATCAAAGAATCTGTCTGGACCAACTGAAAACACTGAGGAATTTTATTTTTTTAAATAAATGCTTCACAAAGTGATCTATCCCTTTATGCTATCAAAAGTAAAACCATTAGGGCCTCGCAAAATCCGTTTTGCGGAAATTGTGGACAGAATCGGGGGTAACAGGTTTAAAAAATGAAATTTACACATGAACATGGAATGCCGCAGTATTGGGAGATTTTGTGTAAATCGGCTTCAGCACTGTACAAGCAGAGCTGGGCCGTTTCTGTTCTGATCATAGATGTATGATTCTGGCTTCATAACAGCAAAGAAGATAACTTCTCAGAGTCAGCAAGCCAATTGAGTCACATGTTGTAGAAGTCCGTATCCCTATCAGAACAGTGAGACAAAAAGACAAGACATGAAAAGCTCTCCAAAAGCATCAAAAAGGTAAAGAAATTATACACTTATTTCAAAATACAGAGCAGAGCACGACCTAAATGATTTTTAAGGATAAAGCAATCAATGGTTCTATAGATTTTGCCAACGCAGTTGTGATTGGACACAGAAGAAAACTTGCAGTGATAACATCCTTCAGTCGAAAATTCACCAGCGGAATTAAAGAGAATGTAGGCTGCAAAGGACTTCAAGTAACCCCACATTTGTGATGGATTTTGTGGTCGTTTGTGCCGAGTCCAACATCACGCTGGAGGAAATAAAGATACTGTTTGGTATTGGCTTCACAAATTACTTTTCATTTATTGAAAATTTTAATGTTGGTGATGGGACTTCTGTTTTAATCGCAAAGGTGTCGTTTATATACATATGTTGTTTTTCTTCCTTTACTTTTGTTCTTTGTAAGAAATGTATGCATGGGATCCTCCAACCTCTTTATTTTTTGCGTTTATGCTTCGGTCTTGCAGTGTTCTCGAGGAAGGCAAAGTGGACATATATTTTTGCCTTACAGTTGCACCATTTCAGTTTTTTTGTAAGAAATGAACAAACTATGGCGTCCCACGAGCCCTATATTTTATAATCTGAAACACCGTTATGGAAATGTCAATAAAATATCGATTTTGTGGTGAGTATTGTTACACCATTATTTTGTCATGTTTACTCAGAGACACGCGGGTTTAATCAGTAAATAGTTATTTGATCGTTTTGTTTTTAAAAAATCGGAACCGGGAAAAAATAAAACCGAAATAATGAAATTGGGGGAAAAAATAAAACTGAATTTTAGGGGAAAATAACAAAATGGATTTTATGAGGCCCTAAACAATGTCCGCTTTAGCCTACTTTGTGTGTTTCTGTAGAGACTGATTTACTGTCAGTGATTGGCTTTTAGGTGTATAAATGGAGACTTTATGAACAGTGATTGGCTGTTAAGTGTATAAATGGAGACTTTATGAACAGTGATTGGCTGGTGAATGGTCAGTTCCCTCCTTGTTGTGCCCCTCAGCAGATGCGTGTCGTGTCCTATAAACAGCTGTCCTTACGCCTCTGTCTTTCTTGCTCTGGTCTCTTGTCCTGTGCTCTTCTCTTACAGAAATGGAATGTGCCGTGTGGAATTATGTAAAGAAAATGTGAAACATTCTTGTTTCCATGAAGAATGGCAAAGCAATTTGTAATATTGCAACAATTTATATATTGGCCAACTTGTTGCTGAGTTGTAATACACGTAACCTTTTAGTATATATGCTGTGTGTTCCATTTTCGTAAGTACCTCTATCATCGTTCAGCTCTTTGGGGTAGATGTCGCTTAAATTAGAGGACTGATCAGCGAGTTTACCTGCTGTCAATCAATGTGCTCTCTACTGTCTCCAGCCAAGTACTAGTTTGTGCAATTTGAAAAGTTAAGAAATTAAACACAATCAATCGTCTAGGTCATACTTGAAGTGAAGTGCTCATAATTTATTCTTTGTGATTAGATGGCCATATATGTTCTAACAATCATCCATTCTTTTATTTCCTACTCTGATTTTCCAAGAACTATATATTTATAATTTACATTCTTCTTTGTCCGCAGTGTCTTTGTGTAACATGCAATATTTGTTGATTTTGTCGGCTCCTAATTGAATATTTGTTTTGTGGCCTGTTGAGCATCCATCTTATTAAACCCTGTTTGTTTATTCTGTTTTAATAAAGCCAATGAGGTGTTGTGTTCCCTCATGTTCGTGCACCTGTTTTTGTGGCTCCATTTTGTGTTGTTGTAACTGCATTTGTGTTTTTGTCAAAAGTGTCACATTGTTTGCATGTTGTCTGCATGGTGCCAATCACACTAACAACTGTTTTTACGTTTTTTTTTTGTTTTCTTTTTCTTCAGTTTTATTAACCCCTGGTTTTCTACAATCAGGTTGTGCGGTGGAAGTTTTTATTTAGTGTTATTGATTAACTTTACGTCATTTCCAGCATATTGTTGGCAGTGTTGGAAGGCCGTGGAAGCACAGACCATATATGCCTTAGGAAAACTACTCCCCAATTCTGTATTATTGTTTCGGAGTGACCCTCCACTGTGCCCCGGTGAAGCTGTGAGGTTTGGTTGCAGTAGAGTTATCTTTGCCACCCAGCTAGCGAAGGGACAGAAATTCACCATTAAAAAATGACAGAGGTAAAATTCTCAGCTGTAAATCTGCACTCACCCTCTCAGGGTAAAAAATGTTGGCACCTCAGTGGCAGCCTAGCAGGACGGCTGTGCATAAAATCAGGATTTTTCCTACCATTTCCAGACAGTCCTGAATCCAGTTGAGATTTGCAGGAATGATGTCCAAAAGCTGCCATGTAAAGAATTTGGCCTTCAAAATGACCAGTCTATACCTTTAATTGCAATTAGTCCCAATAGGTGTCCTTATCTTTGACTATATCAATCAGACGTAAATAAGGGTGCATCGGAGCTACTGATGAGGAGTGGGGGGAGGTATGGATGGAAAATGTCAGAGGTCAACACAGGGCGACCCAGGAACTATGAGGACGAGTTCTTTAAGCTCACAGGGGGGCGTGGCTTTGGAAGACCCTCTCACCTGCACCAACCAATGAGCTGGCTAGGCTCCCCTTGCCCTGCCAATCGAAGGCCGAGAAGCCTGACTACGTCATCCACAAAGCACTGGAGTGGCCCAGCCCCCGACGTGTCGTTGTAATGGGGTAACTAGCTGTGATGGAATGGCCTGGGTGTGCTGTGGAAATGCATTTTAACTGACAAAATTATTTCTCCTGCTTCTGTCTCGTGGTGAAATAAATGAAAATAATGCTTCACCTGCGTTTCGCGATGAGCACTTTTTTTGAATCTCTGAGTGATGCTACCTTTTTTTGTTTTCTTATTTCTTTACTACAAAAACAAGATTTGAATCTTTGGGTGTCTCTGACGTGTGCGCTCTTCTTAACCTCTGTGCGAGCCGCTGAAAATCTTACCTCCCTCTTTCCCTGCTAAAATCTGACACCAATCAGAGCATTGGTGGGTCTGTACCTCCCGATTCGCCAGCTGTGGTCATTGCTGTGATTTGCAGGAGATTTCTGGAGCCATTACAGAGCAGGCTCGGTGCGGTTCGGCTGCCGACCCAGCAGCAAACTGAATCGAGTCAAATTTGGGCCGTGTTCGTCAGTGCAGGAGGTGACAGGAGCTCTGTAATGGTGTGAAACTCTGTGCCTCTCGGTCTCTCCTCTGCTGTTGAGCGTGTTCATCGCAGAACTCCAGAGCCACATCTGCCCCTGCGACTCCACAGGGCCGGTCAGCTCTGGTGTTCAGCCTAAACGAGTCGCTTGATTCGTGGGAAGAGCCATAATTGTTAAATGGACTGGAGTGTATTTAACAATTTGAGGCTGCTGTAATGGCATAAGGAATAGGGCAGGATCTCAGTGGAGTCTCCCAGTGTTGGTTTACTGACCCACTTACTCATTCCTAAATTTCAAAAGTATTAATTTAGGAGGCGAGTGCGTTTACTTTTTTGGGTGGGTGGTCTAAATGGGCACAGAAATTGAGCTTTCCAAAATTGATGCAACAACCTTTTCTGTCGGTTTACTTTAATGGTATCAGTGGTTTAATTCGGCCATCTTAGATCTTGGGGTACAAATGTTCCAAAATGGCTGCTCTTTGAGGGGACAGAAGGAAACTGTAACTGGTTTTACTTAGTGAGAGGCATCCATCTTTAGACGTCCATAATTATATTTTTAGGTGTCCAGACTTGGTTTTTCTTTTAAACTATGCACTGATTGCAAAGAATAAAAAATGTTTCTACACAGCCTCTTCCTCTGATTCACACAAAGCCCTTTCCCAGTGCATTGTGGGTGGAGAGTGCTGGTGGGGAAGGGAGCCATGAGGTGGGCGAGTCCATCGCTTGACTGGCATCTCTCTCTCTCTCTCTCTCTCTCTCTCTCTCTCTCTCTCTCTCTCTCTCTCTCTCTCTCTCTCTCTCTCTCTCTCTCTCTCTCTCTCTCCTGAAAGGATGGAGTGGACGGTGCGGAGATCGTGAATGGCGTGGTAGAACGAAGCTCCAAGGAGCCCAGCCCGACCCCGTCACCGTCTGGAGAGCGCAAGGGCAAGCAAGCCGCCACCCTTCCGGCGAAATCCCAGGACTCCGCACCGTCTCAGATCGAGGGCATGCTTCACCGCAAACACGAATGGGAGGGGCCTAACAAGAAGGCCTCAAACAGGTATGCGGGTCACACCTGGGCTGCCAGAACCATTTCTTTCCTGCTTCTACCGAATGCCGGCAATGGGCTCCCGGTTCTGAGCTGCCCGTGTCTCCATTATGTATGCGTGCTTGGCGTTAGCTTGAGCTGTGTTAGTGATCAGTGATTGGCGACCTCTGACCCCACTCACTTTGTGTGTTTTCAGATCCTGGCACAATGTGTACTGTGTGATAAACAATCGCGAAATGGGCTTTTATAAGGACAGCAAAAGCGCGAGCCAGGGAATCCCCTACCACAACGAGATCCCCATCAGCCTGAAGGATGCGGTCTGCGAGGTCGCCGTCGACTACAAGAAGAAGAAGCACGTCTTCAAGCTGAGGTAAGACCGTGGACAAGCACGGGTGTGCAGATACTTACCTGTACACAAGACCCATAGTCGAACGCTGAAATGTAACCACTGCATTATACAAGTTGTTTTTGTTCTCACTTCAGATTGCTCTTTACGGTTTGTAGCATTGCTAGGAATGTGCTGCATTTGGCATCTGAAGAGTTGATGTGTGTCTCAGTGTTGGGAGGCATTTAATAAACTTTGATCATTTTCATTTTTACAGACTTACTGATGGGAATGAGTATCTCTTCCAAGCCAAAGATGAAGTAAGTAGACATTATATTTGTAAGTTTTGGTCAACCCCCAGGTTCATAATGTGCCGTGAGAAAGTATTTGCCCCCTTCCCAATTTCTTCTAATTGTGCTTTTTATGCCCCTGGAATCGAAGATTTGGGGGCATATCGTTTTGCGCCTGTCCGTATGTCCGTCTGTCTGTTTGTCTGCAGCAGCAAAAAACGTTAACCTTGGCCCTAACTTTTCATTGGTCAGTGACAGACCTTTGATACTTGACATGTGTATCCCTTGACACAAGACCTTTCGGATGAGGTCATCATTTTTCACCTTGTGACCTTCACCTTGGCGTCATTTTGATTTCACAATAGTTTCCTGAAAAAGTTTTAAAAATTTTATTCGTTTATTTAACCCTTTGCAAGTCCAAACGATTCCATCTGGTCCTTTTCAGTATTATAAATCCAAACTATGCTTATAATCGGGGGCATCGGTGTTTCACAAACACATCTTGTTTGTCATATTTAAATGTTTGAGGTCACCAAACTAATTTCAATGCAAGACGAAGACAACTTGAGCAAACATGAAATGCAACTTTTAAATGGTCATTTTTTTGAAGATAAAGAGTAATTCAAAACCTGTATCACCTATGCGAAAAAAAATGCC
This sequence comes from Gymnothorax javanicus, assembly GCA_029692085.1. Lineage (NCBI taxonomy): Eukaryota > Metazoa > Chordata > Actinopteri > Anguilliformes > Muraenidae > Gymnothorax > Gymnothorax javanicus. The sequence continues at coordinate 52,127,193 of CM056208.1, read as the reverse complement.
CCCCAATCCGGAATACTAGTTGCGCCACCCTGTTAGTGTAAGCAGGTGAGTGTGAGAACGTTTCTGGACTTTGTTGCAGTCACATCACATTTTATTTTTAGGGAGTACATTTGATGTTGGCACATCAGATAATGTGGTATTGTACTGCTTTTAATATTACCGAGGGTGAATGGACTTTTCAAATTCATCCTGATTGATTTTATATGCATTTTTCATGATGAGGGAGTAAAAATTGGCCTGTCAGTTTACCAATTAAATTGGATTCTGTTTGTGGCAGTAGCTGACCCTGGGGGAGGGTGGGGGCGTCGTTTGTGCCTCTTTTACATTTTATTTTCATTTACACTGCATATAAAGTTGCATCACTGCCGAGATTTCAATCGCCACAGTACTTTGTGGCATGTAAGTGAATGAGTGAATTATGCAACAGTGTTGCCATTTTAAAGCAAATTGTTTCCCTGCTTGAAGAAATGAAGTTCGATGTGAAAACTAATTTGCAGCCGAGCAGGACATATTTCCTTACCTGCTGATGTGCAGGTATCAGTGGTACCAATTTCAGACGTGTAATGAAGTATAAAAATAAATGCAGTGAGTAAAACTGTAAACTGAAATACTGAAATCAATTGCTGCTATAATGGCAGATCTACCCACAAAACGTGTTTTCTGTGTTGCAAAAAACTGAGCTGGAACTTTGCTTCTCTTGCTGAAAGTTTGTAGAAGCTTTACCTCAGTGAGCCTATCCACACCGAATTCAAAACATTCGTATTTCCCAGTGAGGATTCATTTATTTCCCTGCATCTGGTTGAATTTTCTGGGATTTCGGATGCCGATAAAAGAAGTCGATGAATAAATTGGTGACACTTGCTCCTGCGATCAATAGATTTTCTCGTAGTGGTCATAGCTGCCACCATCATAGTTCCCAAAGGTACTGTCCCATGCTGTCAACAATCAATTGAATGGACGTCGATCGCTTGATTGATTTGCTCTTGCAACATAGCGCCCAGTATGATGAACTGAGCAAAGATAACAAATATAAAGAAAACTTCTGGGGAAGTATTGTGGATGAACTTGAATGGGAAATGCATTTGGTTGTCAAGGGAATGAATAAACCGGTCATTTTCAGTAATGGGCATAGGCCCACAAAGTGATTTGTCCTCTTTTTTTTGTCGAAATGTACTGTACATTTTAAGTTGTAATAATAATAATAATAAAAAACTTTATTTATATAGCACCTTTCATGCAAAACATGCAGCTCAAAGTGCCTTACAAAGAGAATAAAATCAAAACAATTACAAAGTAAAAAGACAGGACAGTTTAAAACCCAAATAATACAAAATAATACAAAAGACCAGGTGAGTAAAATTATGCAGATTTAAAATCAAGATAGTAATAAGATGGAGAGGTAAGAATAAATAAAACAGTAAAAATAATCAAACAATAATAAAATGATAAAACGGGGAGAAAATAAGAGCATGACTAAAACAGCCCCAGTAATTATAAGCCAGATTAAACAGATTTCAGTTTTCAGTTGCCGTTTAAAAATGTCCGCTGACCCAGCCTCTCTGATATTTTTTGGGAGGCAGTTCCATAATTTAGGTGCGTACTGGAAAAAGACAGAATCCCCAATTTTTTTGGGGATTCTGAGGATTCAGAGGATCTCAAGGGTCGCGGAGGGACGTGAAACAACAGCGAATCTGATATGTAAGAGGGTGCTGGACCATTAAGCGCTTTGTGAACAAGCAGAAGGACTTTAAAATCTATTCTAAAAGCTATGGGCTTTTAGAAGCTAAGTTATTTTTTTTATTGCGCTTAAAATTATCGTGATAAATTTCTTGACCAGCTTTAGGCGGGCGATGTTTAATTTGTGGCTGGCCACTACAGATAAACGCATGCACTGGAAACCCTAATTGGTATTCTAGCGAATTAAGCTGGATCTGGTAGAGCGTAATAATGCATCAAAAGCTGAGGATTCTGCACAGTCTTTCATGCCTTCAACAGCACATCTGTGACGCGGGCGTATGTTCGAAACAGCACAGAGCACATCAATGCCTCAACATATTCATTCTCTAGATCACAACTGCTGCCGAGATGCGAGTTCTCTGTTAGCCTGCTAGGACGTATGAAAGTTATAGAGAATAAAATGTGGAATTACACCCTCGCTCTGTCTCCATCTGCTGTGCAGGAGGAGATGGTCATGTGGATCCAGGACATTACGGGCGCCGGGACCTCCGAGAAGTCAGAAGTGACCCCGAGCGGCCAGAGCACCCCAGCTTCCAGCCGCGCCCAGACCCTGCCAGCAGGGGTCGCCCTCGCCGCGGAGTCCAGCCCAGGAAAACGGGAGAAGGACAAAGACAAGGACAAAGAGAAAGAGAAGGAGAAGCGCTTCAGCCTGTTCAGCAAGAAGAAGTGAAACTGGGCCCCTCCCCCTTAAATTGGGTGTGGCCGCTGCTTCTTCAGCCAATGAAATTCCAGCATGCAAAGCTCTGAACCAATACACCACACTCTGTGCCTAATGTTACTCCCAATTGGTTTTAGAAGTAAATTAGGGCTTTTTGAAAAAAAAAAAAAAAAAATGTGCACAAATTAAAAATGTAAAGGTGGAAAAAAATATGTGAAGGTAGGGTGTGAGATGCTTTGGGCAGCTGTCATCTTTAAAACAAAGTAAATGCATAACTTGGTGACAGGACCAGCGGTAGGTTATGTTTTCATTACCTGTTTTACTTTCCAAACTTTTGTTTGTTTTTTCAATTTTAATGTTTGTTTTTTCTCTCTATTTTTATGTAATTGTATGTAGTTATAGGGTCTGGATATTTAAACATTTCCTCAATTTTGTGAGGCTGTCTTGGAAAGACGACTTGCATCTTTTTCTGCTGTGGGAGAGAGCTAGGAAGCATTGTTTGAAGACCAGTCCTATCCTCTCAGAGCATATACTGTTTACCTGCGATTATACAAACACCTGTTGAACTCCATGTACTAAAACCTTACATCCATTATTGGCTTAAATAAGGTATATCGTCTTTGCTAATATTTAGTGTAAACATGCATTAATTTGGATGCAAATCCAAAATAATCAAGTGTCAGCTACTAACCCATGCTGGTGCTTTTTAACAGTGATTGTGACGAGTAAGAATGTTGGACCATTATGAAGGACTAAGCATACTGAATACATTTTAAATCTGTAATTTTACAGCAGAAACTCTTGTTTCCGTTCTTTTGGTTGTTGTTCTTGAGTTGCATTATATTGTACGTTTCAGGTTATTCTAGTACAAATTCTAGATTATAAATGACTAGATGTATTATAAACACTTAAAAAGCATTGTTGTTAAGTGAAAAAGTAAAAACAAAAGCATTTACTGGAAAAAAGTAATGTTACTCAAAAAAAAAATGGTTGCTTGCTTGTTGGCTACAGCACTGCGTGTTATAATTTTTTTGCTACATTTTATCGCTATTTGATACATAGTGTGCATTTTTCCGTCACTGTAACTATTGTAATGAATATTTTCATCTTATTGCACAATCAGCAAAGACACTATAGGAATAAAGTCCTTTGCAGAAGGCGGGGCCTGTGGGCATATGCCTGAGTTAGGCCAGTCAGAAGTATGAAACTGCACCTGTAGACTTTTACCCTCTGTTAAATATGTGCGAAGTCATTAAAATGCTTTTAAAATGATTTTTTGGTTAGAATATTCTCCTTTGATATGTTCCCATTCAGCTCTGATTAAAAACCTCTTTTCTGTGGAAATTTGAGCATTCAAAGCTCTATTTTAGCACTTCAGCCGAAGGATATGATTGTATCCTGGTTTGCCAACCACCAATAAACATCATAGAAAAAAAAGCTATTCTTCTTTTATGATTTTTTGTGGCGGTTTTTTAAACTACCTTATATTCTTCATTTCCTTCGGCTAAAGCTTTTAATGTTAAAATTTCTGTGGAAAACTCCTGAATGTAAAAAACATAATGTTTGAGTAAATAAAATATAAAAATACAATGCAAAACGATGACGGATTAGCAACGATGGAATCAGACGTTGATTGCAGTCGAGCACATTCACCTCGTTTGATTTCTTGTGAGGCTAAACAGTTTTCAAAGTTCTGAGCACGCATAGTAATCGTGACACAGCTCCTTAAATTCAGTGGCTCCCAAACTCAGTCCGGCCCTCCCAAAACGCCACCCCCGGGAATCCTAAACCGCAAAAGCAACATCGGATTTTATTAAGCTGTTATTTTGCCTTAATTGGGTGTATTTGTGTTTGGAGCGGTTATTTATCCTCAAGTTAGATTTTGTCATATCTATACATGCCATGAACAATGAAAATTCCATAACCTCACTCTGATATCAAAGAAATGACTAACGCGAGGGAAAACAATGTAGCCAATCAATTTCCACAATCGATAGGTTCCTAATTGTTGAAATATGAGCGCGTGGTTGCAAAAACCAATAATTTCTTAGTCAAGCAAATGGTTGAATCAAACCTGTATTGTCATGTTTCATTCGAAGTGCAAGCAAATTGTTTTGAAGGAACTCTAAACATCTGCGTTCAGCAACCCTCATTTCTTAATTTTCAGGGATTGGCAAGGGGTAGTGCGCTACAGGAGAAATGGCATCAATTGGGTGTGTGGTACATCAGTTTCAGGCCATTTCAGAGTATCAAATTGGCATGCAGGCCAAAGTCCATTCATAGCCAAAGCGAACTTGCGACCTACAGCATTCTGCTGTGGACCCTGGCAGTTTCTGGCATTCACAACTACATCTACCATGATTATCGCTGCATTTTTGGCTGACACAGCATTTTTTGGCCCACCACTGCCCGTCCTCTTTTGAAGTCAACTTTATTTTTATTTAAAATTGGAATTAATAAAACATTATGGAGAAGCCTCTCTGAACATGGTATCATAACCAAAAAAAAAGAAGGAAACAATTGGCTAAAATAGTAACCAAAGGGGGCTGACATAACACTTAGGACCTTTAGCTGACGTCTGATACAGTATTTGAGCATGTTGCCTCCTCCACCAACTTTTCATCCAAAAGAGTTTATTGCTGCTTTTGCCGAGGAGGTGCCTGGGATTATGTTTTTGCTGTGCAAGTCTGTCTGTCTGCCTGTTATCACGATCCCGTAAAAATTTCTGAAACAATATTCGTGAAACGTTGTGGAAAGGTTGGGCCTAAGCCAAGAAAGAGTGGATTTAATTTGCTAATTGGTGAAAGATGGAGTTTTGCCAAATACCTCATCTGCATCCTTGGCAGAGGTCTGCGGTCAAGTGGTTGCTTTTGTGCAAAGAAGTGACCTGAGTCATTATGGCATATTTAGGGTCAAAAAATGTTTTTACAAAGAATGTCCAAAAACAATTGGAAGGTCATTATACAACGTAAATAATAAAAACAAAAATGAGTCTTTTGGATTTATTTAGGTCAAAAATGTTTTCCAAAAATTAGCCTAAGGACATATATCCAAAATTGTGAAGAAATGTATTTTTTTTGTTAATTTTTCACGTAAAATAATTGAAGGTCCTTTACACCTCATAGAAAGAAAAAAAATGAGTGATTTTGGCAAATTAAGGGTCAAAAATGTTGTTCACAGAAAAATGACCTGAAGACTTAAGAAATTGATTGAATATTCAAAATGGTGAGAAAATTTCAAAATGTTATATTTTTAATATTTTCACTGCACATAATTAGAGAAATCGCTAAAAAAAAAAAAAAAAACCCCGCATGTTGCAATCAAGCCCCATTTCTGATGCTTTATGGTATAGTTTGGTGGCCAAATCACCTACGGTCTCGGACAGCTGTGGGGAAACAGTTGTGTTTCCATACATGGTTATGGATACTTGGCCGTATGATACCGAATGGAGAAGTCGTATTACTTCTTCATGCGTCCAGTACTTTTTCTTGGCTTGATTTTAATGTTTATATCATTTGTAGATTCCCAAGTATAGCTGAATTGTTGTTGTCATGCAGTTACACAAGCTGTGCACTGATTCAAGTTATTTTACCACACTTTCAACATTATCCTGTCTGCGTGCTAACATTGATTTTTGCAAAATGGCATGCAAGCATTCATTAGCATGCATTAGCCGATTTAAAAATGTTACATATTTCAATTAAAATCATAAAATGGCCATCAAAAATCATAAAAATGTGAATAGAATGCTAAGGTTAATTTTTTTGACCTTCTTCAGGTGAAAATTTTTTTCAGTAAAAATAGAAAAAAGGCTATTCACTTATCTCCAAAATGGCGAATTTACGGTCAAAATTTTTTATCATCAATAACTTCACTTAAAATGATGAAAGGGTTTTTATACATCATAGAAGAGGGAAAATAATTTTAATCTGAGCTTTTCTGGCCTACTTTCAACATTATCATGCCGGCATGCTAGCATTGATTTTTGCAAAATGGCATGCAAGCATTCATTATCATGCATTAGCCGATTTCAAAATGTTACATATCTCAATAAAAATCATTAAATGGCGGTCATAGATCATAAAAACGTGAATAGACTGCTAAGGTTAATCTTTTTGACCTTTTTCAGGTGATAATTTTTTTTCAGTAAAAATGGACAAAAGACTATACACTTATCTCCAAAATGGCAAATTAACTGTCACAATTTTTTCTTGTCAATTTCTACACATGGAATGATGAAAGGGTTTTAATATATAATGAATTTGGGAGATTGATTTTGATTCGAGTTTTTTTTGCATACTTTGAACATTATCACGTCTGCATGCTGATATTGATTTTTGCTAAATGGCGTGCAAGCATTCATTAGCATGGATTAGCTAATTTCATAAAATCATAAAATGGCCATCATAGATCATAAAAATGTTAATAGAATGCTAAGGTTAATCTTTTTGACACTTTTCAGGTGAAAATTTTTTTCACTAAAAATGAACAAAAGACAAAAGATTATACACTTATCTCCAAAATGGCAAATTTACGGTCAAAATTTTTTATCATCAATAACTTCACTTAAAATGATGAAAGGATTTTTATACATCCTAGAATAGAGAAAATAATTTTAGTTTGAGCTTTTCTGGCCTACTTTAAACATTATCATGCTGACATGCTAGCATTGATTTTTGCAGAATGGCATGTAAGCATTTTTGAGCATGCATTAACCAATTTCAAAATGTGCAAATTTCAATGAATATCATAAAATGGCCATCATAGATCATCAAAATGTGAATAGAATGCTAAGGTTAATCTTTTTAACATATTTTCGGGTGAAAATTTTTTTTCAGTAAAAATGGACAAAAGACTATACACTTATCTCCGAAATTGCAAATTTATGGTCAAAATTTTTTATCGTCAGTTTCTACACATGGAATGATGGAAGGGTTTTAATACATAAAGAATTTGGGAAAATAATTTTCATTCGAGTTTTTTTGGCATAGTTTTAACGTTATCATGTCTGCATGCTAACATCGATTTTTGCAAAATGGCATGCAAGCATTCATTAGCATGCATTAGCCAATTTGAAAATGTTGCAAATTTCAATAAAAATCATAAAATGGCAGTCATAGAAAATAAAAATATGAATAGAATGCTAGGGTTAATCTTTTTAACATTTTTTGAGTCAAAATTTTTTTCACTAAAAATGGCCAAAAGACAAAAGACTATGCACATATCTCGAAAACGGCAAATTTACAGTCAAACTTTTTTTAACGTCAATTTTACACATGGAATGATGAAAGGGTTTTAATACATCATGAATTTGGGAAAATAATTTAGATTCAAGTTTTTTTGGCATACATTGAACATTGTCACGTCTGCATGCTAACATTGATTTTTGCAAAATGGCATGTAAGCATTCATTAGCATGCATTAGCCGATTTCAAAATGTAACATATCTCAATAAAAATCATAAAATGGCCGTCAAAAATCATAAAAATATGAATAGAATGCTAAGGTTAATCTTTGACATTTTTCAGGTGGAAATTTTTTTTCACTAAAAATGAACAAAAGACAATAGACTTTTCACTTGGCTCCAAAATGGCAAATTTACTGTCAAAATTTTTTATCATCAATATCTTCACTTAAAATGATGAATGGATTTTTATGCATCCTAGAATAGAGAAAATAATTTTAGTTTGAGCTTTTCTGGCCTACTTTAAACATGATCATGCTGATTTTTACAGAATGGCATGTAAGCATTTTTTAGCATGCATTTAACAATTTCAAAATGTTGCAAATTTCAATGAAAATCATAAAATGGCCGTCATAGATCATCAAAATGTGAATAGAATGCTAAAGTTAATCTCTTTAACATATTGTCAGGTGAAAATTTTTTTCACTAAAAATGAACAAAAGACAAAAGATTATACACTTATCTCCAAAATGGCAAATTTACGGTCAAAATTTTTTATCATCAATAACTTCACTTAAAATGATGAAAGGATTTTTATACATCCTAGAATAGAGAAAATAATTTTAGTTTGAGCTTTTCTGGCCTACTTTAAACATTATCATGCTGACATGCTAGCATTGATTTTTGCAGAATGGCATGTAAGCATTTTTTAGCATGCATTAACCAATTTCAAAATGTGCAAATTTCAATGAATATCTTAAAATGGCCATCATAGATCATCAAAATGTGAATAGAATGCTAAGGTTAATCTTTTTAACATATTTTCGGGTGAAAATTTTTTTTCAGTAAAAATGGACAAAAGACTATACACTTATCTCCGAAATTGCAAATTTATGGTCAAAATTTTTTATCGTCAGTTTCTACACATGGAATGATGGAAGGGTTTTAATACATAAAGAATTTGGGAAAATAATTTTCATTCAAGTTTTTTTGGCATAGTTTTAACGTTATCATGTCTGCATGCTAACATCGATTTTTGCAAAATGGCATGCAAGCATTCATTAGCATGCATTAGCCAATTTGAAAATGTTGCAAATTTCAATAAAAATCATAAAATGGCAGTCATAGAAAATAAAAATATGAATAGAATGCTAGGGTTAATCTTTTTAACATTTTTTGAGTCAAAAATTTTTTTCACTAAAAATGGCCAAAAGACAAAAGACTATGCACATATCTCCGAAACGGCAAATTTACAGTCAAACTTTTTTAACGTCAATTTCTACACATGGAATGATGAAAGGGTTTTAATACATCATGAATTTGGGAAAATAATTTAGATTCAAGTTTTTTTGGCATACATTGAACATTGTCACGTCTGCATGCTAACATTGATTTTTTGCAAAATGGCATGTAAGCATTCATTAGCATGCATTAGCCGATTTCAAAATGTAACATATCTCAATAAAAATCATAAAATGGCCGTCAAAAATCATAAAAATATGAATAGAATGCTAAGGTTAATCTTTGACATTTTTCAGGTGGAAATTTTTTTTCACTAAAAATGAACAAAAGACAATAGACTTTTCACTTGGCTCCAAAATGGCAAATTTACTGTCAAAATTTTTTATCATCAATATCTTCACTTAAAATGATGAATGGATTTTTATGCATCCTAGAATAGAGAAAATAATTTTAGTTTGAGCTTTTCTGGCCTACTTTAAACATGATCATGCTGATTTTTACAGAATGGCATGTAAGCATTTTTTAGCATGCATTTAACAATTTCAAAATGTTGCAAATTTCAATGAAAATCATAAAATGGCCGTCATAGATCATCAAAATGTGAATAGAATGCTAAAGTTAATCTCTTTAACATATTGTCAGGTGAAAATTTTTTTCAGTAAAAATGGACAAAAGACTATACACTTATCTCCGAAATTGCAAATTTATGGTCAAAATTTTTTATCGTCAATTTCTACACTTGGAATGATGAAAGGGTTTTAATACATAATGAATTTGGGAAAATAATTTTGATTTGAGTTTTTCATGCATACTTTGAACATTATCACGTCTGCATGGTGACATTGATTTTTGCGAAATGGCATTCAAGCATGCATTAGCCAATTTCAAAATGTTGCAAATTTCAATGAAAATCATAAAATGGCCTTCATAGATCATATAAATATGAATAGAATGCTAAGGTTAATCTTTTTTAACATTTTTCAAGCAAAAAATTTTTTTACACTAAAAATGGCCAAAAGAGAAAAGACTATACAATTATCTCCGAAATAGCAAATTTACGGTCAAAATTTTTTATCGTCAATTTCTACACATGGAATCATGAAAGGGTTTTAATACATAATGAATTTGAGAAAATAATTTTGATTCGAGTTTTTTTTGGCATACTTTGAACATTATCACGTCTGCATGATAAAATTGATTTTTGCAAAATGACATGCAAGCATTCATTAGAATGCATTAGCCGATTTCAAAATGTTACATATCTCAATAAAACTCATAAAATGGCGGTCATAGATCATAAAAATATTAATAGAATGCGAAGGTTAATCTTTCTGACATTTTTCAGGTGAAAATGTTTTTTCACTAAAAATGAACAATAAACAAAAGACTATTCACTTATCTCCAAAATGGCAAATTTACGGTCAAAATTTTTTATCGTCAATTTCTACACATTGAATGATGAAAGGGTTTTAATACATAATGAATTTGGGAAAATATTTTTGACTCGAGTTTTTTTGGCATAGTTTTAACGTTATCATGCCGGCATGCTAGCATTGATTTTTGCAAAATGGCATGTAAGCATTCATGAGCATGCATTAGCTGATTTAACCCTCTGTTAACCAAGTACCTTTCCAACTGTGTAAAAATCATTTCCCCAGGCAAATATGTGGATTATGGGCCAATATTTGGAAAAAGAGTAAAAAAAAAAGTAATTTTTTTTTTAATTTAAATTTAAATTTTTTTTTTTAATTTTAAAATTTTAACTTGACAGACCATTCAAGTTATTCTCAAATGTTTATTTGACAATAAGAAACAAAACCAGCAGGGTGTCCAGGCTGTTAACCCTTTCACTTTATGTAGCAGATATGCTACGGTGGTTAATAGAGGGTTAAAAATGAGACATATCTCAACAAAAATCATAAAATGGCCATCAGACATCATAAAAATATGAATAGAATGTGAAGGTTAATCTTTGACATTTTTCAGGTGGAAATTTTTTTTCACTAAAAATGAACAAAAGACAAAAGACTTTTCACTTGGCTCCAAAATGGCAAATTTACTGTCAAAATTTTTTATCATCAATATCTTCACTTACAATGATGAATGGATTTTTATACATCCTAGAATAGAGAAAATAATTTTAGTTTGAGCTTTTCTGGCCTACACATTATCATGCTGACATGTTAGCATTGATTTTTACAGAATGGCATGTAAGCATTTTTTAGCATGCATTTAACAATTTCAAAATGTTGCAAATTTCAATGAAAATCATAAAATGGCCGTCATAGATCATCAAAATGTGAATAGAATGCTAAGGTTAATCTCTTTAACATATTGTCAGGTGAAAATTTTTTTTCAGTAAAAATGGACAAAAGACAAAAGACTATGCACTTATCTCCGAAATTGCAAATTTATGGTCAAAATTTTTTATCGTCAATTTCTACACAAGGAATGATGAAAGGGTTTTAATACATAAAGAGTTTGGGAAAATAATTTTGATTCAAGTTTTTTTGGCATACTTTGAACATTATCATGTCTGCATGCTAACATCGATTTTTGCAAAATGGCATGCAAGCATTCATTAGCATGCATTAGCCAATTTCAAAATGTTGCAAATTTCAATGAAAATCATAAAATGGCTGTCATAGATCATCAAAATGTGAATAGAACGCTAAGGTTAATCTCTTTAACATATTGTCAGGTGAAAATTTTTTTCAGTAAAAATGGACAAAAGACAAAAGACTATACACTTATCTCCGAAATAGCAAATTTACGGTCAAAATTTTTTATCGTCAATTTCTACACATGGAATGATGAAAGGGTTTTAATACATAATGAATTTGAGAAAATAATTTTGATTCGAGTTTTTTTGGCATACTTTGAACATTATCACGTCTGCATGCTAACATTGATTTTTGCAAAATGACATTCAATATTCATTAGAATGCATTAGCCGATTTCACAATGTTACATATCTCAATAAAACTCATAAAATGGCGGTCATAGATCATAAAAATATTAATAGAATGCGAAGGTTAATCTTTCTGACATTTTTCAGGTGAAAATGTTTTTTCGCTAAAAATGAACAAAAGGCAAAAGACTATTCACTTATCTCCAAAATGGCAAATTTACGGTCAAAATTTTTTATCGTCAATTTCTGCACATTGAATGATGAAAGGGTTTTAATAGATAATGAATTTGGGATAATAATTTTCTTTTGAGTTTTTTTTTTGCATACTTTGGACATTATCACGTCTGCATGGTGACATTGATTTTTGCGAAATGGCATGCAAGCATGCATTAGCCAATTTCAAAATGTTGCAAATTTCAATGAAAATCATAAAATGGCCGTCATAGATCATGTAAATATGAATAGCATGCTAAGGTTAATCTTTTTTTAACATTTTTCAAGTCAAAAATTTTTTCACTAAAAATGGCCAAAAAACAACAGACTATGCACTTATTTCCGAAATAGCAAATTTACGGTCAAAATTTTTTATCGTCAATTTCTACACATGGAATGATGAAAGGGTTTTAATACATAATGAATTTGGGAAAATAATTTTGATTCGAGTTTTTATGGCATAGTTTTAACGTTATCATGCCGGCATGCTAGCATTGATTTTTGCAAAATGGCATGTAAGCATTCATGAGCATGCATTAGCTGATTTAACCCTCTGTTAACCAAGTACCTTTCCAACTGTGTAAAAATCATTTCCCTAGGCAAATATGTTGATTATGGGCCAATATTTGGAAAAAGAGTAAAAAAAAAAATTAAAATGTTTTTTTTTTAATTTAAATTGAAAATGTTTTTTTTTTTATTTTAAAATTTTAACTTGACAGACCATTCAATTTATTCCCAAATGTTTATTTGGCAATAAGAAACAAAACCAGCAGGGTGTCCAGGCTGTTAACCCTTTCACTTTATGTAGCAGATATGCTACGGTGGTTAATGGAGGGTTAAAAATGTGACATATCTCAACAAAAATCATAAAATGGCCATCAGACATCATATAAATATGAATAGCATGCTAAGGTTAATCTTTTTTAACATTTTTCAAGTAAAAAATTTTTTTACACTAAAAATGGTCAAAAGAGAAAAGACTATACACTTATCTCCGAAATAGCAAATTTACGGTCAAAATTTTTTATCGTCAATTTCTACACATGGAATGATGAAAGGGTTTTAATACATAATGAATTTGAGAAAATAATTTTGATTCGAGTTTTTTTGGCATACTTTGAACATTATCACGTCTGCATGCTAACATTGATTTTTGCAAAATGGCATGCAAGCATTCATTAGAATGCATTAGCCGATTTCAAAATGTTACATATCTCAATAAAATTCATAAAATGGCGGTCATAGATCATAAAAATATTAATAGAATGCGAAGGTTAATCTTTTTGACCTTGTTCAGGTGAAAATTTTTTTTTTCACTAAAAATGGCCAAAAGAGAAAAGACTATACACTTATCTCCGAAATAGCAAATTTACGGTCAAAATTTTTTATCGTCAATTTCTACACATGGAATGATGAAAGGGTTTTAATACATAATGAATTTGAGAAAATAATTTTGATTTGAGTTTTTTTTGCATACTTTGAACATTATCACGTCTGCATGCTAACATTGATTTTTGCAAAATGACATGCAAGCATTCATTAGAATGCATTAGCCGATTTCAAAATGTTACATATCTCAATAAAACTCATAAAATGGCCGTCAGAGATCATAAAAATATTAATAGAATGCGAAGGTTAATCTTTCTGACATTTTTCAGGTGAAAATGTTTTTTCACTAAAAATGAACAAAAGACAAAAGACTATTCACTTATCTCGAAAATGGCAAATTTACGGTCAAAATTTTTTATCGTCAATTTCTACACATGGAATGATGAAAGGGTTTTAATAGATAATGAATTTGGGATAATAATTTTCATTTGAGTTTTTTTTTTTGCATACTTTGGACATTATCACGTCTGCAAGGTGACATTGATTTTTGCAAAATGGCATGCAAGCATGCATTAGCGAATTTCAAAATGTTGCAAATTTCAATGAAAATCATAAAATGGCCGTCATAGATCATATAAATATGAATAGCATGCTAAGGTTAATCTTTTTTTAACATTTTTCAAGTCAAAAATTTTTTTCACTAAAAATGGCCAAAAAACAACAGACTATGCACTTATTTCCGAAATAGCAAATTTACGGTCAAAATTTTTTATCGTCAATTTCTACACATGGAATGATGAAAGGGTTTTAATACATAATGAATTTGGGAAAATAATTTTGATTCGAGTTTTTATGGCATAGTTTTAACGTTATCATGCCGGCATGCTAGCATTGATTTTTGCAAAATGGCATGTAAGCATTCATGAGCATGCATTGGCTGATTTAACCCTCTGTTAACCAAGTACCTTTCCAACTGTGTAAAAATCATTTCCCTAGGCAAATATGTTGATTATGGGCCAATATTTGGAAAAAAAGAAAAAAAAAAAAAAAAAAATGTTTTTTTTTGTTTAAATTGAAAATGTTTTTTTTTTATTTTAAAATTTTAACTTGACAGACCATTCAAGTTATTCTCAAATGTTTATTTGGCAATAAGAAACAAAACCAGCAGGGTGTCCAGGCTGTTAACCCTTTCACTTTATGTAGCAGATATGCTACGGTGGTTAATGGAGGGTTAAAAAATGTGACATATCTCAACAAAAAAATCATAAAATGGCCATCAGACATCATATAAATATGAATAGCATGCTAAGGTTAATCTTTTTTAACATTTTTCAAGTAAAATTTTTTTTACACTAAAATGGTCAAAAAGAGAAAAGACTATACACTTATCTCCGAAATAGCAAATTTACGGTCAAAATTTTTTATCGTCAATTTCTACACATGGAATCATGAAAGGGTTTTAATACACAATGAATTTGAGAAAATAATTTTGATTCGAGTTTTTTGGCATACTTTTGAACATTATCACGTCTGCATGCTAACATTGATTTTTGCAAAATGGCATGCAAGCATTCATTAGAATGCATTAGCCGATTTCAAAATGTTACATATCTCAATAAAATTCATAAAATGGCGGTCATAGATCATAAAAATATTAATAGAATGCGAAGGTCAATCTTTTTGACCTTGTTCAGGTGAAAATTTTTTTTTTCACTAAAAATGGCCAAAAGAGAAAAGACTATACACTTATCTCCGAAATAGCAAATTTACGGTCAAAATTTTTTATCGTCAATTTCTACGCATGGAATGATGAAAGGGTTTTAATACATAATGAATTTGAGAAAATAATTTTGATTTGAGTTTTTTTTGCATACTTTGAACATTATCACGTCTGCGTGCTAACATTGATTTTTGCAAAATGACATGCAAGCATTCATTAGAATGCATTAGCCGATTTCAAAATGTTACATATCTCAATAAAACTCATAAAATGGCCGTCAGAGATCATAAAAATATTAATAGAATGCGAAGGTTAATCTTTCTGATATTTTTCAGGTGAAAATGTTTTTTCACTAAAAATGAACAAAAGACAAAAGACTATTCACTTATCTCGAAAATGGCAAATTTACGGTCAAAATTTTTTATCGTCAATTTCTACACATGGAATGATGAAAGGGTTTTAATAGATAATGAATTTGGGATAATAATTTTCATTTGAGTTTTTTTTTTTTGCATACTTTGGACATTATCACGTCTGCAAGGTGACATTGATTTTTGCAAAATGGCATGCAAGCATGCATTATCGAATTTCAAAATGTTGCAAATTTCAATGAAAATCATAAAATGGCCGTCATAGATCATATAAATATGGATAGCATGTAAAGGTTAATCTTTTTAAACATTTTTCAAGTAAAAAATTTTTTTACACTAAAAATGGTCAAAAGAGAAAAGACTATACACTTATCTCCGAAATAGCAAATTTACGGTCAAAATTTTTTATCGTCAATTTCTACACATGGAATGATGAAAGGGTTTTAATACATAATGAATTTGAGAAAATAATTTTGATTCAAGTTTTTTTTGCATACTTTGAACATTATCACATCTGCATGCTAAAATTGATTTTTGCAAAATGACATGCAAGCATTCATTAGAATGCATTAGCCGATTTCAAAATGTTACATATCTCAATAAAACTCATAAAATGGCCGTCATAGATCATAAAAATATTAATAGAATGCGAAGGTTAATCTTTCTGACATTTTTCAGGTGAAAATGTTTTTTCACTAAAAATGAACAAAGACAAAAGACTATTCACTTATCTCCAAAATGGCAAATTTACGGTCAAAATTTTTTATCGTCAATTTCTACACATTGAATGATGAAAAGGTTTTAATAGATAATGAATTTGGGATAATAATTTTCTTTTGAGTTTTTTTTTCTGCATACTTTGGACATTATCACGTCTGCATGGTGACATTGATTTTTGCGAAATAGCATGCAAGCATGCATTAGCCAATTTCAAAATGTTGCAAATTTCAATGAAAATCATAAAATGGCCATCATAGATCATATAAATATGGATAGCATGCTAAGGTTAATCTTTTTTAACATTTTTCAAGTAAAAAATTTTTTTACACTAAAAATGGTCAAAAGAGAAAAGACTATGCACTTATCTCCGAAATAGCAAATTTACGGTCAAAATTTTTTATCGTCAATTTCTACACATGGAATGATGAAAGGGTTTTAATACAGAATGAATTTGAGAAAATAATTTTGATTCGAGTTTTTTTGGCATACTTTGAACATTATCATGTCTGCATGCTAACATTGATTTTTGCAAAATGGCATGCAAGCATTCATTAGAATGCATTAGCCGATTTCAAAATGTTACATATCTCAATAAAACTCATAAAATGCCGTCATAGATCATAAAAATATGAATAGAATGCTAGGGTTAATCTTTTTAAACATTTTTCAAGTCAAAAATTTTTTTCACTAAAAATGGACAAAAGACTATGCACTTATCTCCGAAACGGAAAATTTACCATCAAAATTTTTTATCATCAATTCCTACACATGGAATGATGAAAGGGTTTTAACACATATTTAATTTGGGAAAATAATTTTGATTAGAGTTTTTTTGGGAGACTTTGAGCATTGTCACGTCTGCGTGCTAAAATTGATTTTTGCAAAATGGCATGTAAGCATTCATGAGCATGCATTAGCTGATTTAAAAATGTTACATATTTCAATTAAAATCATAAAATGGCCATCAGAAATCATAAAAATCATAAAAATGAATGAAAGGTTAATAAAATGAAAAGGTTAATAATTTTTTAACATTCATTCAGGTGAAATTTTTTTTCACTAAAAATGAACAAAAGACAAAGACCATAAACTTATCTCCAAAATGGCAATCTCGGTCAAAATTTTTTATCATCAATCGCTTCACTGAAAATGATGAAAAATTTTTTTATACATCCTAGAATAGAAAATAATTTTAATCTGAGCTTTTTTGGCCTACTTTTCAACATTATCATGCGGCATGCTAGCATTGATTTTTGCAGAATTGCATTAAAGCATTCTTTAGCATGCAACCCATTTCAAAATGTTGCAAATTTCAATGAAAATCATAAAATGGCTGTCATAGATCATCAAAATGTGAATAGAATGCTAAGGTTAATCTCTTTAACATATTGTCAGGTGAAAATTTTTTTCAGTAAAAATGGACAAAAGACAAAAGACTATACACTTATCTCCGAAATAGCAAATTTACGGTCAAAATTTTTTATCGTCAATTTCTACACATGGAATGATGAAAGGGTTTTAATACATAATGAATTTGAGAAAATAATTTTGATTCGAGTTTTTTTGGCATACTTTGAACATTATCACGTCTGCATGCTAACATTGATTTTTGCAAAATGACATGCAAGCATTCATTAGAATGCATTAGCCGATTTCAAAATGTTACATATCTCAATAAAACTCATAAAATGGCCGTCATAGATCATAAAAATATTAATAGAATGCGAAGGTTAATCTTTTTGACCTTGTTCAGGTGAAAATTTTTTTTCACTAAAAATGGCCAAAAGAGAAAAGACTTTTCACTTGGCTCCAAAATGGCAAATTTACTGTCAAAATTTTTTATCATCAATATCTTCACATACAATGATGAATGGATTTTTATACATCCTAGAATAGAGAAAATAATTTTAGTTTGAGCTTTTCTGGCCTACACATTATCATGCTGACATGTTAGCATTGATTTTTACAGAATGGCATGTAAGCATTTTTTAGCATGCATTTAACAATTTCAAAATGTTGCAAATTTCAATGAAAATCATAAAATGGCCGTCATAGATCATCAAAATGTGAATAGAATGCTAAAGTTAATCTCTTTAACATATTGTCAGGTGAAAATTTTTTTTCAGTAAAAATGGACAAAAGACAAAAGACTATACACTTATCTCCGAAATTGCAAATTTATGGTCAAAATTTTTTATCGTCAATTTCTACACAAGGAATGATGAAAGGGTTTTAATACATAAAGAGTTTGGGAAAATAATTTAGATTCAAGTTTTTTTGGCATACTTTGAACATTATCACGTCTGCATGATAAAATTGATTTTTGCAAAATGACATGCAAGCATTCATTAGAATGCATTAGCCGATTTCAAAATGTTACATATCTCAATAAAACTCATAAAATGGCCGTCATAGATCATAAAAATATTAATAGAATGCGAAGGTTAAATCTATCTGACATTTTTCAGGTGAAAATGTTTTTTCACTAAAAATGAACAAAAGACTATTCTCTTATCTCCAAAATGGCAAATTTACGGTCAAAATTTTTTATCGTCAATTTCTACACATTGAATGATGAAAGGTTTTCAATAGATAATGAATTTGGGATAATAATTTTCATTTGAGTTTTTTTTTTTTGCATACTTTGGACATTATCACGTCTGCATGGTGACATTGATTTTTGTGAAATGGCATGCAAGCATGCATTAGCCAATTTCAAAATGTTGCAAATTTCAATGAAAATCATAAAATGGCCGTCATAGATCATATAAATATGAATAGCATGCTAAGGTTAATCTTTTTTTAACATTTTTCAAGCCAAAATTTTTTTTCACTAAAAATGGCCAAAAGACAAAAGACTATGCACTTATCTCCGAAATAGCAAATTTACGGTCAAAATTTTTTATCGTCAATTTCTACACATGGAATGATGAAAGGGTTTTAATACATAATGAATTTGGGAAAATAATTTTGATTCGAGTTTTTTTGGCATAGTTTTAACGTTATCATGCCGGCATGCTAGCATTGATTTTTGCAAAATGGCATGTAAGCAATCATGAGCATGCATTAGCTGATTTAACCCTCTGTTAACCAAGTACCTTTCCAACTGTGTAAAAATCATTTCCCTAGGCAAATATGTTGATTATGGGCCAATATTTGGAAAAAAAAAAAAAAAAAAAAAAAAAAAAATGTTTTTTTTTTAATTTAAATTGAAAATGTTTTTTTTTTTTATTTTAAAATTTTAACTTGACAGACCATTCAAGTTATTCTCAAATGTTTATTTGGCAATAAGAAAACAAAACCAGCAGGGTGTCCAGGCTGTTAACCCTTTCACTTTATGTAGCAGATATGCTACGGTGGTTAATGGAGGGTAAAAATGTGACATATCTCAACAAAAATCATAAAATGGCCATCAGACATCATATAAATATGAATAGCATGCTAAGGTTAATCTTTTTTAACATTTTTCAAGTAAAAATTTTTTTACACTAAAAATGGTCAAAAGAGAAAAAAGACTATGCACTTATCTCGAAATAGCAAATTTACGGTCAAAATTTTTATCGTCAATTTCTACACATGGAATGATGAAAGGGTTTTAATACAGAATGAATTTGAGAAAATAATTTTGATTCGAGTTTTTTGGCATACTTTGAACATTATCATGTCTGCATGCTAACATTGATTTTTGCAAAATGGCATGCAAGCATTCATTAGAATGCATTAGCCGATTTCAAAATGTTACATATCTCAATAAAACTCATAAAATGCCGTCATAGATCATAAAAATATGAATAGAATGCTAGGGTTAATCTTTTTAAACATTTTTCAAGTCAAAAATTTTTTTCACTAAAAATGGACAAAAGACTATGCACTTATCTCCGAAACGGAAAATTTACCATCAAAATTTTTTATCATCAATTCCTACACATGGAATGATGAAAGGGTTTTAACACATATTTAATTTGGGAAAATAATTTTGATTAGAGTTTTTTTGGGAGACTTTGAGCATTGTCACGTCTGCGTGCTAAAATTGATTTTTGCAAAATGGCATGTAAGCATTCATGAGCATGCATTAGCTGATTTAAAAATGTTACATATTTCAATTAAAATCATAAAATGGCCATCAGAAATCATAAAAATATGAATAGAATGTGAAGGTTAATCTTTTTAACATTCATTCAGGTGAAATTTTTTTTTCACTAAAAATGAACAAAAGACAAAAGACCATAAACTTATCTCCAAAATGGCAATCTACGGTCAAAATTTTTTATCATCAATCGCTTCACTGAAAATGATGAAAGGATTTTTATACATCCTAGAATAGAGAAAATAATTTTAATCTGAGCTTTTTTGGCCTACTTTCAACATTATCATGCCGGCATGCTAGCATTGATTTTTGCAGAATTGCATGTAAGCATTCTTTAGCATGCATTAACCCATTTCAAAATGTTGCAAATTTCAATGAAAATCATAAAATGGCTGTCATAGATCATCAAAATGTGAATAGAATGCTAAGGTTAATCTCTTTAACATATTGTCAGGTGAAAATTTTTTTCAGTAAAAATGGACAAAAGACAAAAAGACTATACACTTATCTCCGAAATAGCAAATTTACGGTCAAAATTTTTTATCGTCAATTTCTACACATGGAATGATGAAAGGGTTTTAATACATAATGAATTTGAGAAAATAATTTTGATTCGAGTTTTTTTGGCATACTTTGAACATTATCACGTCTGCATGCTAACATTGATTTTTGCAAAATGACATGCAAGCATTCATTAGAATGCATTAGCCGATTTCAAAATGTTACATATCTCAATAAAACTCATAAAATGGCCGTCATAGATCATAAAAATATTAATAGAATGCGAAGGTTAATCTTTTTGACCTTGTTCAGGTGAAAATTTTTTTTCACTAAAAATGGCCAAAAGAGAAAAGACTTTTCACTTGGCTCCAAAATGGCAAATTTACTGTCAAAATTTTTTATCATCAATATCTTCACATACAATGATGAATGGATTTTTATACATCCTAGAATAGAGAAAATAATTTTAGTTTGAGCTTTTCTGGCCTACACATTATCATGCTGACATGTTAGCATTGATTTTTACAGAATGGCATGTAAGCATTTTTTAGCATGCATTTAACAATTTCAAAATGTTGCAAATTTCAATGAAAATCATAAAATGGCCGTCATAGATCATCAAAATGTGAATAGAATGCTAAAGGTTAATCTCTTTAACATATTGTCAGGTGAACATTTTTTCAGTAAAAATGGACAAAAGACAAAAGACTATACACTTATCTCCGAAATTGCAAATTTATGGTCAAAATTTTTTTATCGTCAATTTCTACACAAGGAATGATGAAAGGGTTTTAATACATAAAGAGTTTGGGAAAATAATTTAGATTCAAGTTTTTTTGGCATACTTTGAACATTATCACGTCTGCATGATAAAATTGATTTTTGCAAAATGACATGCAAGCATTCATTAGAATGCATTAGCCGATTTCAAAATGTTACATATCTCAATAAAACTCATAAAATGGCCGTCATAGATCATAAAAATATTAATAGAATGCGAAGGTTAATCTATCTGACATTTTTCAGGTGAAAATGTTTTTTCACTAAAAATGAACAAAAGACTATTCTCTTATCTCCAAAATGGCAAATTTACGGTCAAAATTTTTTATCGTCAATTTCTACACATTGAATGATGAAAGGTTTTCAATAGATAATGAATTTGGGATAATAATTTTCATTTGAGTTTTTTTTTTTTTTTTTTTTGGACATTATCACGTCTGCATGGTGACATTGATTTTTTTGAAATGGCATGCAAGCATGCATTAGCCAATTTCAAAATGTTGCAAATTTCAATGAAAATCATAAAATGGCCGTCATAGATCATATAAATATGAATAGCATGCTAAGGTTAATCTTTTTTTAACATTTTTCAAGCCAAAATTTTTTTTCACTAAAAATGGCCAAAAGACAAAAGACTATGCACTTATCTCCGAAATAGCAAATTTACGGTCAAAATTTTTTATCGTCAATTTCTACACATGGAATGATGAAAGGGTTTTAATACATAATGAATTTGGGAAAATAATTTTGATTCGTTTTTTTTTTTGGCATAGTTTTAACGTTATCATGCCGGCATGCTAGCATTGATTTTTGCAAAATGGCATGTAAGCAATCATGAGCATGCATTAGCTGATTTAACCCTCTGTTAACCAAGTACCTTTCCAACTGTGTAAAAATCATTTCCCTAGGCAAATATGTTGATTATGGGCCAATATTTGGAAAAAGAGTAAAAAAAAAAAAAAAAAAAAAATGTTTTTTTTTAATTTAAATTGAAAATGTTTTTTTTTTTTTTATTTTAAAATTTTAACTTGACAGACCATTCAAGTTATTCTCAAATGTTTATTTGGCAATAAGAAACAAAACCAGCAGGGTGTCCAGGCTGTTAACCCTTTCACTTTATGTAGCAGATATGCTACGGTGGTTAATGGAGGGTAAAAAATGTGACATATCTCAACAAAAATCATAAAATGGCCATCAGACATCATATAAATATGAATAGCATGCTAAGGTTAATCTTTTTTAACATTTTTCAAGTAAAAAATTTTTTTACACTAAAAATGGTCAAAAGAGAAAAGACTATACACTTATCTCCGAAATAGCAAATTTACGGTCAAAATTTTTTATCGTCAATTTCTACACATGGAATCATGAAAGGGTTTTAATACACAATGAATTTGAGAAAATAATTTTGATTCGAGTTTTTTTGGCATACTTTGAACATTATCACGTCTGCATGCTAACATTGATTTTTGCAAAATGGCATGCAAGCATTCATTAGAATGCATTAGCCAATTTCAAAATGTAATATATCTCAATAATAAAAATCATAAAATGGCCGTTATAGATCATAAAAATGTGAATAGAATGCTACGGTTAATCTTTTTGGTATTTTCAGCTGAAAATCTTTTCAGTAAAAATGAACAAAAGACTAAAGACTATACACTTATCTCCAAAATGGCTAATTTACGCTCAAAATTTTTTATCATCAATAACTTCACTTAAAATGATGAAAGGGTTTTTATACCTCATAGAATAGGGAAAATAATTTTAATCTGAGCTTTTCTGGCCTATTTTAAACATTATCATGCCGGCATGCTAGCATTGAATTTTGCAGAATGGCATGTAAGCATTCCTTAGCATGCATTAGCGGATTTCAAAATGTTACAAATTTCAACAAAAATCATAAAATGGCCATCATAGATCGTAAAAATTTGAATAGAATGCTAGGGTTAATCTTTTTTAACATTTTTCAAGTCAAAAATTTTTTTCACGAAAAATTGCCAAAAGACAAAAGACTATACACTTATCTCCGAAATGGCAAATTTACTGCTAAAATTTTTTATCTCCAATTTCTACATTTTGAATGATGAAAGGGTTTCAATACATAATGAATTGGGAAAATAATTTTAATTCAAGTGTTTTTGGCATACCTATAACATTATCATGTTTGCATGCTAGCATTAGCATTAGTATGTTAGCGTTGGGACATAAACGTGCTTCAATGAACATGACCGCATTTGCATGCCAAATTTAGCATCAGCAATTTATTATTGATATTGCATTTGCTGAGTTTGATGATAAATATGAGGCATTTTCAAGGACAGAAATTTTTTCAACATAGCCAGAACACAAAAGACTATACTCTTATCTCCGACAAAGCAAATTTACTGTCAAAATTCTTTATTGTGAATTTCTTCATTTTAAATGATGAAAGGCTTTTTATTCATCATAAAATAGGGAAAATAATTTTCATTCGAGTCTTTTTAGCATAATTTACCATAATTATGTCTAAAAAAATGTCCAACGTGATGATTGAACTTTCACCATTTCTAACAGTCTTTTTTTTCAATTAAATTAATTCCAAGGGCCTTTATCCATCATAAAAATGCGATATGAAATTAATTTTAGCATTTTCGAGGTCAAAAAAATTTTTTTTCAACAAATATGGCCAAAACACAAATGAACTATTGTCTTTTCTCTGAGTGGGTAAAAAATTGCTCCCAATTTTTTATTTTGATTTTCTTCACTTAAAATGATACAAGAGGGTCTTAATGGAAAAAAACATTTTTTTCCCAATCGCTACCAGGCTACCTGACCCAGGGACTAAAACAAAATATTAATAAATCTAATACTAATTGTACATGAGGCACACCTTCTTTTGGCCATGAAAATTACTAGTTTAACATAAATAGGGAAAAATTGTATATTTTTTTCTTCAATAGCTGCCAGGCCCGTCGACCTAGAAACTCAGAGCAAAACCTACAGAATTTCTCTTAATTTGGGGCATTTATGTTTTAAGCAGATATCCTCTGAAGCCACATTTTGACATATTATCTATAAAAACTATGACGAATAAATATTCAATATGGACATATTGACAGAAACAACTGCATAAAAACAGGAAAATTTTAAGCAATGAAAGTAAAACAATTACTAGATTTTTAATTGGTGAAACCACGGACACATGGTCAAAAAAATAACAATTAATTTGGAAAGCAAATGACAGAGTCATATTTGTTTTGTCTCATGTTTGTAATTATATCCCCAAAATACGAGTTTCGGGGATATCATGGTTTCGCCCCACCCGCCGCCGCCGCGTCCACAGATTTTAGCGGTTAGCGCGATAACTCACAAAATACTTTACATTGGCTTCTCATTTTTAGCATATGGGTAGATATGGTAGAGAGGATGAACTGATTAGATTTTGGGCAAGTATGCACTCCTAGGTTTGCCACCAGGTGGCGCTATATATTGAAAAAATCAGTTTTTTAACCATATCTCTGGAACAATTACTTACACAGACCTTTAATTTGCCTCATATTGTAGGCCTAGTAAAGGGGAATCTAATAAAGGGGGCTTCGAGGATTGAGGAATTTCGGGGATATACCCCTTGCTGTCAGCCGCTGACAGCGTAGGCCTAGTTAAGTTTAAGCAAGTTATTCTGAAAGAACTCTAAATGCATACA
Source organism: Gymnothorax javanicus (assembly GCA_029692085.1). Taxonomy (NCBI): domain Eukaryota; kingdom Metazoa; phylum Chordata; class Actinopteri; order Anguilliformes; family Muraenidae; genus Gymnothorax; species Gymnothorax javanicus. Next base: position 52,101,835 of record CM056208.1, on the reverse strand, counting down.
TTCCGCAACCACATTTGGAGCTTACTAATTTTCTAGTTTCAAATTTTTTATTCTCAAATTTTCTGATTTGATCTGTTTAGAAATGTTGTTTTCTGAAACTACTTGTCATATAGAAAGATAAGCACAATTTCTTCTTTCTTTTTTTATTCATCGTAGCACACATTGAGGTTTCTGTCAAAAAAGAAATTAACTGCATCAAACATGAAACGTATTCCGAACAAATTAACTCCTTATTAGAATCCATTCCATTTACATTCATGTATTAATTCTACAATCCTATTTAAAAAGAAGTTGGGATGCTGTGTAAAATGTACATAAAAGCAGAATGCAACAATTTGCACAACATTTAAATGATATACGTATATAATTATAAATAGTAAAAAGACAACATATCAGTTTTTTTTTTGTTTTTTGATAAGTATATGCTCATTTTGAATTTGTTTTCAGCCATACATTTCAAAAACTGGAACAGGAATTGCACCACTATGTTGCATCACCTCATCTTTTAACAACACTCTTTAAGCATTTGGGAACTGAGGAGACCAAATACTGTAATTTTGAAAGTAAAATGTTTTACACTCTTGGGTGATGTAGGATTTCAGCGGCTCAACACTGTGTGGTCTCCTTTGTCATCATTTTTGTTGCATAATGCGCCAAATATTTTCAGTGGGTGACAGGTCTGGACTGCAGTCAGGCTAGTTTAGCTTCCAGACTCTTTAGCTATGGATTTTGTGATTGCAATAAGTGTAGAGTGTGGTGTTTGGCATTTTCTTCCTGAAATAGGCAAATCCTTCCCTAAAACATATGCCTGGATGGTATGTTGCTGGAAAACCTGTATATATTGTTCACCATTAATGGTGTCCTCGCAGATCCACAGGTTACTCAAGCCTTGTGTACTGATACACCCCCATATTGTCATGGATGCTAGCTTTTGAAATGTCCATTGATAGTAAGCCAGATGGTCCTGCTCCTCTTTACCAAGAGGATGCACCGTCTAATGTTTTTGAATTATTTACTTATCTTCTTCATCCTGTACGGGACATAAGGCTGTGATCAGTCTTCTCCACTGGGGCCTGTCCTGTGCCAAGGACTGAGCTGCATCCCAGGTGATCCCCATTTCCTCCAGGTTTCCCAACTCAGGGCAACTCTGGCGATTCGGTCATCTGACATCCTTTCTGTTGGATATTTCATTGGACAAGTTTCTTGTGTTTGTTTTTCTGTGCAGTTCTTCGTTGGTGATTTTGTTTGGCCAGAAGATATTACATATTCTACGCAGACAACTGTTGTGAAATGCATCGATCTTCTTCATGTCTGTCTTTGTAACTCTCCAGCATTCAAACCATACAGAAGGACGGACTTAACGTTACTGTTGTAAAGTCTGATCTTGTTTTGAGACCTAACTGTTTAGATTTCCAGATTGCACGAAGTCGGCTAAAGGAACCTCAGGCTTTGCCAAGCCGGGCCTGAATGGCATTTTGCGCTCCATTGTTGGTACTCATGACACTGCCTAGGTATGTAAAGTCTGCAACACACTCCAGAGGCTCTCCGTCAGTGCTGATTGGGGGCGCTGTTGGTGTGTTGATGCACATTACTTGGGTCTTTTTCTTACTGATGTACAGCCCAGTTTGCTTGGCATGTTTGTTTAGCAAGTTAGTCTTTTCCTGGAGCTGGGTACGCATGGAAGCTAGGGCTGCAAGATCATCAGCAAAGTCAAGGTCTTCGAGATAAGTAGTGGGGGTCCATTTAATACCACGAGGACAGTCTGATGTTGTTTCCCGCATCACCCAGTCAATCACGACTAGAAACAGGATGGGGGAGAGAATGCATCCTTGCCTTACTCCAGATTTGACACAGAATGGTTCACTTAAGCTGCTCTCCAGAATTACATTACATTCAAAGTTTTCATAGAATTTTCCTATGATGGAAACAATTTTAGATGGTATGCAATATGACCTTAGGATCTTCCATAGGCTTTCCCAGTGAACACTGTCGAATGCCTTTTTGAAGTCAATAAAGTTTATAGGTAAGGGGGCATTCCATTCTATACACTGTTCAATGATGTTTCGGCGGGCAAAGATCTGGTCTATACAACCTGAGCCTTATGGAATCCTGCCTGTTCCTGTCTCAACTTGGTGTCTATGGCACTATCAATCCTCTTGAGGAGGACTCTGCAGAAAACCTTACTAGGAATGGAAAGGAGTGTTATTCCTCGCCAATTGTCACAGTTGCTGAGGTCACATTTCTTTGGAATCTTGAGGATGAGGCCCTTACTCCAGTCGTTGGGAATGGCCTCATGTTCCCAGATCTTGGCAAACAGATCAGTAAGTACGAGTGTGGCGGTGGTGCAGTCAGCTTTCAGTAGCTCTGCCTGTAGTGAGTAATGCCTGGTGCCTTACCATTCTTCACTGCCTTAATGGCTGCCTCTACCTCAGCTTGTTGTCAATGGTGTTGTCAACGGAGGGTTCCGAGTCTGCGAGCTCGTCAGGATCTGGTCTGTTGAGTACTTCTTCAAAGTGTTGTACCCATCTTGCTGCTTGTTCTCTTTCAGTTGTGAACACTTTGCCCTGTTTGTCTCTAATTGGTACAGAACTGGTGATGTTTTGATTACTTAACCTTTTGGTGATCTTGTACACTGTCTTCAGTTCTCCCCTTGATGCAGCCTTTTCAGCTTCACTGGCCATTTCCTCCACAAAGGCTCTCTTGTCCCTACGAGCACTTCTCGACTTCTTTGTCTTTTGCCTTGTACTCTGCCTTTGCATGGCGTGCCTTTGCGCTTAGCAATTTGCTTTTAGTATTCCTCCTTTCTTCTATTTTATTCCGAGTCTCCTGTGTTTTCCATTCCTTATCTTTCCTCTTTCTGAAACCTAGGACACTTTTTGCCGTCTCTCTGCACACTTTCGTAATGGTATCCCATGTTGTTTCCACAACATCCTGGTCTTCTGTGTCTTCTATGTTTTCTAAGGCTTTGAAACTTGAAACAATTTCTAAGTTTGATGACAAACTCCTTTCTAGTTTCGGGTGCGCGCAATTGGTGAATGTCAAATACTTTGTGTCTTTGTTTAGTGGGAGGTGTTGCCCTTCGCTTTAGCCTGACCTTGGCTACCACAAGCTGGCGGTCACTGCCTACATCTGCTCCACGGTAGACTCTGACATCCTGGAGTGAACTCTTCTTGTTAATGATAATGTGGTCAATCTGGTTTATAGTATGCCCATCAGGGGATATCCATGTCAGTTTGTGAATGTTTTTGTGAGGAAAGATTGTCCCGCTTATTACACATCTATTGCTAAGGCAAAGATGAACTAATCTCTCTCCATTGTCGTTAAGGGTACCACACCCATGTTGTCCCATTGCATTCTCCCTTCCATTGTTATTACTACCAACTTTGGCATTCATGTCTCCGAGTATCAGTAACATGTCATGTTGCGGGACTCTGTCTGTTGCAACTGTTCATTCCATTCCTCTTTAACACCTTCCTCCGCCTCATTTGTGGGAGCATAGCATTGCAGGACAGTTCGTTTACAGAACCTAGAGTCACACCTTGCTCTAATCAGCCTGTCACTAATGGGTTCCCATTCTATGAGAGATTTGGTTGTTTGCTTGTTAACGAAAAGAGCTACACCATTGGCATGTTGGTTGTCTTTGCCTGAGTAGAGGATAGTTGGGCCATCACGAGTTCCCTTGCATCCTGAGCCAGTCCATCTACACTCGCTTACACCAAGTATATCTAAGTTGTAGTTTTGCATTTCCCTTGTGACTTGTGCTGTCTTTGAAGTTTCGAACATTGTACGGACATTCCATGCCCCGATATGAATTGTACTTTTAGGGCCTAGGAGACTCCCATTCAAGCTTCTGACTTCCTGAGGTAGGCTTTCATCAGAAGCTGTCATAATGCCTACATTTTGGCTAGAGCTTCCTCTCAGGCCCTGGGATCTGGTTACCGTCGCAGTTTCAATAACAGGTTTAGTATTTTACAAGGTGGGGTTGTTAACCCCACGCCCAACCCCCAACCTGGAGGGCCAGGTGCCGCCTTTTGTCTGACCTCTCCCCTGTTACCTGCCCAGCATGGTTGAACCTACCAGGGGCCTAGACCCCCACCAGTATAGCTCCCAGGTTCCTAGAGGTACTCAAGCCTCTCCACCGAGACAAGGTAGCAGCACAGGGAGAGGATTGTTTTTGAATAGAATAACATATTTTGATTGGTTAGACTAAGGGACAGTTTTCCACTTTGCCTCAGTCCATCTTAACCCATGTCCTGCCCCAAGGCTAATGCTTATCAAGGTTGGACATACAGGGAAATGGCTACCGGGAAACAACATATTGATGACTGGCACACTGGGAAACAAGAGTGGGTTCTCTGTATATCAGCTACTGGCAGGACCAGGATTGAATGAGCTCGAGCCCAGAGAGGGTGGCAGGTTTTACATGGCAGAGTTTTAACTTGCATTTGTGGATGCAGCAAACAAACTGTGCTCACTGACAATGGTCTACAGACGTGTTGCTGAGCCCATGCAGTGATTTCCAGAGCAGAATCCGAAGTTTTTAATTCAACGCTGCCTGAGGACCTGAAGATTGCCGCCATTCAATATTGGTTTTGGGATTGTCCCTTGCATCCAGAGATTTCCCTGGAATCTAAACCTGTATTGACCGACCTTATCCATATGTTTTCAGCCCTGCAGTGTCCGACCCCTGTAGACCTTTTAGTTCGCAGGTCTCTTACCTGGAACTTGCAGACAAGCGTTCACCAGAATTGCTTCCCTTCTGAATCCCTCTACCTTCAACGGCTGGGGTCAGGTTCCCCTGCTGTCCTCTATTACAGCACCTTGTTGGAGACGGATTTGTGGGGTCGCTCAGTCTGACGAGAAGTCCAGAGGTCAAGACCTTGCTCGCACTGCCAAGTTTACTGTCGGGGAAAATTAGGGCACTTTCACAGAACATGAAAAGCCTGGGTCAAGTGGTCTGGTAACTATTGACCAAACAGGTTTATCAATTCAAATTAATCTTTTCATTTTCATTAAATAATTATTATGAAACCACTGTGCATGTTCTGTCAATTATGAGAGGTAAAACTCATACAGATTGAATATTTAAACTTGCATTTGTATTTATTGCCTTTAATATTACAATCATTCAGCTTTTTTTTCCTTTTAGCCAGTAGGTCCTGAATGCTGGAAAAAAAAAAAAAGCAAAAACAGACATTACTACTAATGCTCTTGGAATTTACTGACGGTGCCTAACTGCTGCAGAAAGCACTGAATTGGGATTTGATAGCCCACCTACAGAGCGCTGTCCCTGAATAAAAGCGCAAAATAAGGCCGGGGAGTGAACCTCACTTCACCGTGGTAAATTACTGTTAGCATTTCATGTGGCTCTGGAAAACTATTTGCATGATTCAATACTAAATTTGTACCAATAGAATTGACGTAGGTAATTCTTATCTCGTCTATACAGGAAATATTTAACCACAAAATATGTTTAGAAAATGACTCATAAGTCATATCTATGATGCATCGCAAAAAAAGAGAGAGAAATATTTGGAGAAAAGCCATTTCTAATTACAATTAAATGGAACATTCTTCATTGATCTTAAATTTAACGTGATTTGACCCTTTTAAGCATCAGGGTGGCTCTCTCTACTATCTGAAATTTCCAGCTGCAAAGCACAAGAGCGAAGACGAAATTTAACCTCTATCCTGCCTGCCTGAGCCTGCCAGGCTTCAAACAAAAATTACCACCCAGGATAGGGAAGTCAGCTTTGTAGAAGGTGCCACACATATATTTGCATGCATCCAGTACAACTCTGTCACCATAAAATAGCACTGTCTTAGTGTGGGGACCTGAGAGAAAGGTCCTCTTTGTTAAGTGCAAAGTATGTAAATTGGTCGCCTGTGGCTTACACTCTTGTATTCCTGAAAGTACTATGTTACTCATTAAAGTTGCTCTTAAAAGTAGCATCTGCTTAGTAATATAACACCATGTCAACAGACAAGTCAGGTGGTAAAGGCAGTGGAGTACTGAGGCACTCGAAGCCAAGTGGTTAGCACAGACATGGTGGGGCAGCAGAACAGAAATGCAGCCATCATATTTCTGCTCTTCTGATCACTATTTCATTAAATCAAAATGGCAGCAAACTTTGTGTTTTCTCCTAATTTTACTCAAAATGCAATCAGCTTGAAACTCTTGGGTCATTTCATCAGAGCTCTTGGTCTGCATGACTTATATGTCGATTAAATAATGTATTTGACTGAATGGGCAAAGCTGAACAAGCTTGTGTCTAGAATGCTGGCAGGCTGATTTTAATGATATTTTTGATTTTGAAAAATTTCTCAAAAAGGTTCCGGTCACATAGATTTGGGTCAGTTTTGGAGTCAGTCATTAGGGCTGGAGATGTCATCACAGACATGATACAGACATCATTTGTTTAGTCCACCAAAATAATTTTTGATTTCTGCAAAGTTTAAAAAAAAAAAAAGTAATTTACAAGGTCTTTTGGCAAGATTTATTTTATTAACCCTTTGAGCGCTGAATACATTTTCAAGGAATTAAAAATGTAGTTATCCTGAGCTGTTGAAAACCTATCATGTGGCAACTTGTTTAAAAGAGCTCCCCTGCGGGAGCTCTTTTAAACAAGTTGCCACATGATAGTTTTTCAACAGCATCTGACTTTGATACCTTACATCATTAGTTGCCCACGGCACTGAAAGGGTTAAGACCTGGTATTGATGGTTGAAGATAAAAATGGGCCTCAGTGTACTAATGCTTGCCTGTCAAGACTTGAATCTTTTAGTAAGGACTTAAGGCCCTAAAGGGCTGGATCTTCATTGCATGGAGCGTACACGCATGCACGCCTTCCTCGTGTTGGCATGAGCTCCCTCTTGGTTCTCCAGCTTCCCCAAACACGGTTAGGTGAACTTCAGCTCAGGGTTTTAATTACACTGATGTCTGGGACAGCCCAGCAGACCTAACTCTGGCTGGGTCATACCTCGATGGTCTATAAAGATACAAAGGAGCCCGCTCATCTCTCATTTCTAAGAAATATCGGCACGGATCTGTGTTATTAGGTCAGTGAGACATCTTTGGGGTTAATGCACCACCAGCAATGCAAGAAATGTCGTGTGAGCTCACCAGAACTCTGAGACACTCAGGAACACTGAAACAGGGTTTAAAAACAGTAGGTCCGCCCATCACCGATGACACATTGACCCCGAGAGATGATTTTGGGAGCCAGTAAGCTGTGAAAAACTTACTTAAGAGCCAAGATTAAGGTTGGTGCTTTGATGCACTTTCCAGCAGCTCGTTACTTAAGGGAAGCTAGGATCTGTATTGAAAGGACAATGAAGTGGTTAATTAGAGCAATAAATGGGCCTATTAACCTTCTTTGGGCATTTTCTGACATGCATTTTTAAATTGTTCCACTATTTGTTTGCTTCAGTTATTTGCATTTCCATTTTATCAGCTCACTGGCCCATAGACCATGCATGAGCTCTTGGGCAGGCATCTGGCGTCCTCTATGTCATCGTCATGCTTCAGCGATTTCTCAAAACAACTTCTACTCCAAAACTAGTGACCCTATTCAATTCAAATAGGGATGGAGCTTCCTTGGGACGATGTATTTTAATAATGTACACAGTTTTTTTTTTATTTAGATTTTTGCTTTTTTTGTTAATTTTCTAACCCTTCTTCAGATTAAAACTTTGAAAGTCTTTTTCCTCCGTAACTGCCGGCAAGACTCGCCTAAAAATTGGTACGGAGCTAGTTTGCTTTGCAGGTGAGCTACCCAGGGTCCTTGGTCTTATTTTTTCTATTTGCATTCTGTTGTTACATTTGGGCCATTTAAGCAATTAGCCTACTCTGGCCGTTTGATCTGTACAAAGAGAAAAAACTGCACTAAAAGTGTTCGTTTCTTCATGCACCGTATCGACAGCATCTGCAGCACAGAGAGCAGTGCACACACACAACCATATTCTGATTACAACATGTTATCACTTCATATCTGCACGTAATGTTTGTTTGCTAGTTTGCATACCCTATAGTCCCTGTGAATAGAAAAAAAAAGGTGGCAGAAGAGAGAGAGAAGTGATCAAACTGAGAAGTGTGAAAGAGCGAAGGAAGAGTGAGCAAGACAGAGGAGAAGGAAGGAAATCACTTTTTGATGCCAAGCTGACGGGAGGGATAGTTTTTTTTTTAATTGGCTGTTGACACCGTAATTGTCACCGTCGATTCAGCCTGTGTTCTGAGTCGCTATAACTCTGGGATTGCAATGCCTAATTACACAGTGACTGTGGCCACTGGCACCCAGTGGTTTGCAGGCACAGACTCCTACATTTATGTCACTTTGGTGGGATCAGAAAGAGTCAGTGAAAAGAGTCTGCTGGATAAGCCGCTCTACAATGACTTCGAGAGGGGAGCGGTGAGTGCGCAACTTCTGTGTCGCATACAAGAATCCGCATTACGTCTATCTATAAAATACTTGAGCCTTTATTAACAGTAAACTAATTAAGGTATAACATTTTTGAAAGATCTCGTCTCTTACTCAAAGAATTGTGCCAGTTTATATGTTGTCATGTTATAATGTTTTTTATTGCAGCAGTCCTAATTCTGCTCTAGTAATAGCAGAGCTATTTGATTGCGGTTAGAAAGCAATGCTCCCATGGCTAACTCAACAAAGTGCGCAGTGTTCTACTGCTGAAACAGAATGCATTGCTGTTCCTGGCTATACACTGAGTGAAATTTAATTGAGCTCCAGGATATTTGCTCTGTGGATTTAAAAGACCGACTGCACTGCACAGCATAAAATATATATGTATTATATCCATTAAGTTCTCATTATGATAATGATATTTACCTTAGGTTTAGGTTTCTGTCTAAGTTTTCTTGTCAATATCGGCAGGGGGTTTTAATCAGCTTTCAAGCACTGACCACAGATTCCTCAAACTGTTAGTGCAACCAATTAAGCTCACATACTGTAGGTCACATTAGACCACATCAGAATATATATATATATATTTTTTAATTCTTCACATGCTGGTTTTGAGGTGAAAAAAATAGCTGTCACTGCAATTTCGACAAACGCTTTAAGAATCCATAAGATTTCCTTATTGAATCATCCATTGCTATAACTTCACCAGCTTAGCACATATTTACGACTGAGAAAAAGGCTGCGTGTTTGCATTCTTGTTACCGTCCACAATTTCACACTGCAAATGTCTACGACAATAGTACAATACAAGCATGGCAACAGACCTCAGTCAACACTCAGAAGAACAGGCGCGCAATCCAGCTTGGTGTTGTATTTGGGTGTGCGTTTTAAAAACGGGAACCTCGCCTTCGTTAGGACGTAGCACACATTTGTTCCGAAAGAAAATAGAATAGAGGAAATATTGCACTGCGAACTGTGGTGAAAGGTCTGAAACTTACGGGCGCCAAGTAAAACCGCAAAAGACTGCTTCAGCTGAGGGACTTCAACATCTTCACTCCCCCCCGTGGTTTCCGTGTAAAAATGGTGGTGCAACGCATTTGCAAAATGCAGGGGAGCAACTACGCCTAAATCCATATGATATCAGATAGTGGAGTCAAAGAATTACCAAATGATTACCCACCTGCCTGAAATTTCAAATTTAGCCCCCCTCCCTCAACCAATATTTTTACCAGGGCAATATTTCTATTGGCTGCTTTTGCATGCCAGCTCCTTTTAAGTGTTATAATGACATAGAAATGAAGTTTGATAGAAAGAGGGTGAAAACTAAGGCGAAATATTAGTTTTTGAAAATTTATTTGATTTTCATTTGGATTAAAAAAAAAAAAAGGTTTTTTGTTTATTTGATCACTGTAAAACAATCAACAACAGCTACTGATATGAATACATGTTGCAAATTCTCATTGGGTTTTCTTGGATTTTCAGCACAAATATCAACTCAATCCAGTGAGTCACTGTGGCTTAGAATACACTTACAGAGAATTGGAAAAATGATGAAGATCTGTGGGAACAACTTAAATCATTCATTATTAAAAAATATTTGGAGTAGATGGTCCCATGAATTTAATTAAAACTTTCACAAAACTTTTTTCTCAAAAAAATCCACGGGGCAGACTGACCAGTCCGAGATGATCTGGTATGGAGAGGTCAGTCGGAGAACAGCCCATCAGGTTTTTCCTCAACATTATTTTCCAAGGACAGAATCCTGAAGACCAAAAAGCCACGGCCTCTTCTGTGGTTTGTCCCACTGATCAGATCCCTCTCTGTGGCACAGCCTGGAAAGTACAGTATACCTTTAGAAAAGTATTTCCCTGAACGCAATAACTGAACCAGAGAAATAACATAATCCAGGGACTTAATCAAAATAAGATTTCACATGCTTCGCAACCATTTCAGTCATTGTACTTAACTTGCTGTTACAAGAAAAGGTCTGTGTTTGGGTGGGCAGTAGATATTTGCCTACTAAACAGAAGGCAGTGCATACTTGGAGGACACAACAGTTAGGGGGCATTCAGGACACAGTGCTTCTCTTCCGCTGGGTAACTAGAAAGCCGAGGGAAAGTATGCACTTGACTGACTCCACAGAGGTTGTTGCACCGGTGGTTATACAAGAACCGAATGCTTTGTGGGCAGCATCTTGGTTTTTTACCTGTAATTTACAAGAACTGTCTCCCCTATACACACTTATTCCTCATTAGTGTCTTCCCAACTGCACATGCATTACATCTATGTAACAACTATTCAGAGAATTCATAGTCTCGCCCAACAACCCGAAATTTATGTCATGCCGTGAGGTCAACCCAAGGTGTTTACAAGTGAAAGATGATTGAAATCGGTCAAGTGGTTCTGGAGATATCTGCCCGGAAACACACATACACACAGACAGGCAGACTCACAAGGTGATTACAGTAGTCTCGCCGGGGGCTCGACTAATAATTTCACCTCAGTCGCTCTGATCTGACTTCAGGTGGACTCATACGATGTTAAAGTAGCTGAGGACCTTGGGGAAATTGTCTTTGTGAAGATCGAGAAGAGAAAATACTGGATTCAAGATGACTGGTACTGCCGGTACATCACAGTGAAGACCCCTAGTGGAGAGTATTTGGAGTTCCCTTGTTACAGATGGGTGGCTGACGACAAGGAAGTGGTCCTCAGAGATGGTCGAGGTAGGTAAGCTTGGTCTTAAAGACGCTGAACCCACTTTAAAAAAATGTCTTCATTAGCTGATCTAGCTGTTATGACATGTATATGATTGTGTTATGCCAGTCTTATGTTAAGGGGATAAAATAATGTGTCACTAAATCTTTTAAAAGAATCACTGGCTGCTGTGTGTATTTGTAGCAAGACTGCCACAACAGGACCACACCAGACTGGTCAAACAGCACAGACTCAAAGAGCTGGAAACCAGACAGAAGCTGTACAGGTAGGACAACAGCATGGCAGTCATAACTGCATACACTGCTCTGCTCTGCAGCTAAAATGGCCTATAAGGAACTTGCACTGAGGAACAGAAAAATTCTCTCACTTCATCCAAATCTCAAAACTGCATCAAGATAGAGACCCCAGTTAAAAGTTCACCAAGTCACAGTCTGGGGAAAAAAAGCAGAACATGGGTGTGTCCCTATTCTGCAGCAAATATAGCTCCAGGAATGGGGCCACCCTGTCCTGTTCCTGGAGATATAAATTCCTTTAAGTAAACCTTCACAAAGCCTACCTCACTCAACTGCTTGAAGTCTCAGGAAGTTTCTGAACGGTTGGTGATTCCTTACTGGGACCTTGAAGTATGGTGGTTCAAGACAGAGAGAAACACAATTACAGCCCTTAAAGTAAGTTTGCTCGTAGAATAAAAGGCTGAAATTTCTTTCTTGCCTTTTTGAGTAATTGCACTTAGTCATTCAAACTGAGCTTGAGCGTTCCCCTTGGAGTTGTCTCCTTGAAGGGCCAGGATAGATTTTCAAAGGCCATACCGGTGGTTTTCTGCATTGTCTACAAAAGCAGTGAGTGAAAATAATCAGGGCTGCTCATAAAGTGACTTTTCCTCTCACGGCGAACTGAAAGATGGAGAGAGTGGCAGCCAGGGTTTCCGATGAGCATCGATGCTAACACTCACAAGGAGCTCCCGCGGGACATTCAGTTCGACAGCGAGAAAGGAGTGGACTTCACCCTCAACTACACAAAGGCGTGAGTATGACATCATAAATATGACATCATAAACCCACAATAAAACAAGTCCAGCGATGGCTGTGGCAACTATGTTAAACCGTATACAATACTGCAACCATTGTGGTATTAAAACCAGGGCAAGACTAAAGTTAAGCATTCGTATTTCCTCCAAACAAAGAAATTATTCATGTGTATATAAATACAGCTTCACCCTCCCCTTCATATTAGATCCCACCACCATTTTGTAGCCATTATTTATTGGGTTCGTCACAAAAATGATGACAGGAAGGAAATTATATATGTTAATTTACAAACAGCGTTCGTGTCAAGATGTGGTGTGGGTGAGTCAAAATGCAAACGAGGTCTGTGACACAAACTTCCACAGCACCAACTTTATGCAATGACAATGACACCTTTTGTGCTGTCCAACAGCTTAAGATTCAGTGCTTTCATTTTAGAGCAGGAAACTTCCATACTGGGTGAAGGCAATAAACAAGCTGTTCGTAACCGGCAAAATTGTGCACAATGATAGCGCCGTGAGCCTTATAATTTGCAAAGGCACCTAAATAAAGCCCATAATGCGTAAGTCTAATTAATGTTGGTTGCAACGGCCTTTCATCAGACAATTTTATCTTTCAGAAGTGCTGAAGTAAAGTTTTGTTATCACAAAGATGGTAGGCTGCAGTGGAAGGTTAGGGACAGAATGTGGTTCACACTGACAAGATGGGTGTTGTCACCAGTTATAAATTCAGAGGAACAACTGCAGCTGTTAATTTCCACCCTTCTGTTTGCATTTAATGTCCACGGCTACTGCTAATGTCCAATTAAATGAGATTTGAGAACTGCTAATCTTGTTTCAGCAATGCTTTCGTCAGTACCGATCAAGCTGATCAAGTTTAGGCATTGAATGTAGTCATATACACCACATGACTGACAACACCAGACTGGAAATGTTTACATTGACCATGTTATGAGATTTCCCTGATAAGTCTACCCTTTTGATGTCCGTTTAGGATCGAGAACCTCTGCATAAACCGCTTCATGCACATGTTCCAGTCATCCTGGAGCGACTTTGCCGATTTTGAGCGGATATTCGTGAGAATCAGCAACACAATCTCAGGTTGGAACGGCTACTTCGGTCAATTCAGCATTTTTTAAATTATTCACATTCAACAACATGACACTACATTTATCCGGGGCATTAACTGGAAGTGACGGTCTACCGCAAAGTGAGGTGACTAAAATTGTCTGTTTCAGTTGCTGTCCAAAGCACTCTGTACAGAGAAATGTGGGCAGTGAAATGTATGAATCACAGTGATGTATACTATGAGGTATAATGATGAAGTTGACCAATCACAGTTTGATTCCACGAACAGAGTTGACATTTTGTCCTCACCAGGGCTTCATCAGGAAAGAATGGTGATGACTCAGAATTACTGACAAATATTTCAACACCGTTCTTGGATTCCGACTTTGATTCCGGTCAATTTTATCAAAAGTGTGAGTTGTAGTCTGGCCTTGTTTCTAAATGACTTGCTGCTCGCAGAGAACTCAGTGTCGTGTTCAGTCTGGCTATGTTGCGGTTGGTCTACGTTCTTATCATAAATAAAGAAAATAATTTTCTTTTAAGCGAGCAGAAGTAGAGTCAGGCTGAACTCAATCTTCTGAATGCGCTCGCAATGCTGAACTATGAACAATAAAACTAGCAGTTTTTTACTGTCTAGTTTCGCGAGACGGTGTGTTTTGCAAGATGGCAGACAAGTACTAGCGATTTCTCCAACTACCATCAGTCGACCAGCTGCCCATTTCCTCTCTCCTGATGAGGCCATTTTTCACACCATCAATTAGAAAAATTATGCTGAAGTCCTGCCAAAAATAATGGCTGTTTGTGTGCTAACAAATGATATGATAGTCAATGAGAGGAGCAGGAGGGTGAGTGCAGCCAGGTTAAGGTCGTCTTGGAGCCCTGCGGTCAGGATATAAGGGTCTGAAACTGAAACAGGAAGTTGCTGGCCTGCATATAACCATGCGTATAAAGCATGGGACCTTCTAGAAAAAGCACATTGTTAATTCCTCGAGGTTTCACTTTGGAAAAGATAGACAGGGTAAACTGAATGTGCAAATCACATGAGAAATGTTGATTGAAAACACTGATGTTATGACCAGATTGCAGTATTCAAAAAACAGCCTGAAGTGATGATTAAAATGAACCTTTACTTTTTTTCCTCTGTACTGTATTCAAAAGTGAAGACATTAAGTATTATCCGCGCCACATTTGAGGTTCTGATTCCAACGGCAAGTGCGATTGATTCATGCGTGATTTCAAGCTTCGGTTTTTTTTGCCATTGTTACCTCCGCCAGGAGGTATTGTTATCACTTGTGTGTGTGCGTGTGCATGCGCGTGTGCGTGTGTGTGTGTGTATGTGTGTGTTTCCGTGTGTTTGTCAGCGGGATTACTTGAATAATATTCAACAGAATACCACAAAATTTTATGGGCAGTTGGACTGTATGAATGGGATGAGCTGATTTCATTTTCAGACCAATCCAAACGCAGATCTGGATTCCACAGCTAATTATAATTGCTAGCAGATCAAACCTTGCTGGGGGAGGTATGCGCTCTCTGAGTGCCCTTTTGTTTTACTCAAAAATGCACTGGTGCAACCAAAGGAGCTGGGTCCAGTAGGAAGTTGCATCATACTCGTATTCCACAAAAGCACCCTTTGCTACTTTAGTGTGCAGTTGACGCAGATCTGAGAATTCTTCCAGCAGTTTTTCTTAACAAAGTAGAAGAATATTAAGACTAACACATCTTGAAACTCCGAAACATGATCTACTTTAGCATTGCGGCAGACAATTTGAGGACAATGGTATATGCAACTATGATGTCACGTGACAACTTGTTTGATTATTATAGTATTCGGTAATCTGACTTCTGAAAAAGTTTAAAAGGTAAAATTGTGCATAATAGTGGCACTTTAATTTATTATCAGGATTCAAGTCTTGGTTGGAAATTTTTTATCATGGGTCTGTATTCTGCAGAGTACGTGATGCAGCACTGGCAGGAAGACTTCATGTTCGGGTACCAGTTTCTCAACGGCTGCAACCCTGTGATGATCCAAAAGTGCACCAAGCTCCCTGCTAAGTTGCCCGTCACCCACGAAATGGTGGAGTTCTGTTTGGAGCGCGGCCTCACTCTGGAGGAGGAGGTCACGGTGGGTCCTCTCAGCTCCCTGCTGCAGCTCAGAGGCTGTCTCAGGATTTAGCTGGAACCCAAACCTCCAATTACATGAACTGACGTAGAAAATATGTGACTATCAAAAATTTTGTTAAAAATCGTATATTTTTTTTTTTTTTTTTTTTTTTTTTTTTAAAGATTTTTACTTATGGATGACTTTACAATGTTACGGAGTTTTTGGAAATATTGGATCACACAAGTTGGGAACAATCCTGGGCAGCAACAACTGGAATCTAATTTTACAAATAATATATAGTACAGTATAATCTTCATCTGTAAGTAACTGTCCACAAATACCGGATTTAAACAAAATGCACAGATGTGCAAAAAAAAAAAAAATCTGCGCAACATTTGGAATGTTGATTTAGAATTTGAATGTCGACATTGTGAATGAAGCTGCAAAGTTGCGATCCATTTGTGAACTAAGTGACAATTTTTCAAAGATTTTTCTGGAGACCTCGTAACATTTTGCTCGAGTCTTTGATGGATCTCAGTTGTCAGTCAAAGGGTCTCAGACCGCCGCCCCCCCACCCACTAAAACACAGAATAACATGAGTGTTCAGTCAGATCTTAATGTCTCTCAACCCTTTCAAGAATCCATTTCAGATTGAAAAGAAAACTTAATTCAGTTGTGTTTTTTTAAACCATATACATTTTGCCTAAGTACTGACAGAGCAGCCAAAAAAAATGTAGCTTTTATAGCAGAAAAACTTGGGCCACGGCCCTGATTGATTGTTTCTCCGTCACTTTTGTATAGCAGAATATAAGTACGGTTCAGAGACGGCAGCTCGGCTGAAATTAAAGGTGGAGAGAAAAACATCTTTTTTAACTAATCAGTATTCTTGACCTTTTTTCAATCATTATATGCGATTAACAAGTTTTCCAGTGATGAGAATAATCTATCGGCATTTAAACGCACTGCTTCCTTCTTAGTGTGATGCTGCAGAATTGAATTCATTTCAGAAAAATATTTCATTCACTTTAGAAAAGAGATGAACCAATGTCTAAACAACCACATTTTCTCTCAGTGCATCCTATCTTTAACACAGCCTAACCTACGCTTCATGATTTAAATGACAAAAAAAAAAGGAAAATTAGCAACAAGCATTAACTACTGAATAACGTCATCTTTGATTCACATAGAATTTTGCAGCAAAATGATTTTATTTCTCATCTTATCTCAACGAGGAAAACTGGCTTCACACTGATAGTGTTGTTTTTTAAGCTCATATAGTGTTAATTTAAATAAATGATTGGAATTTAACAGTGCGTTCTCATCGTCTCCAATTTTCAGCTCACCAGCCTCCACTGGAACGGCTATAACTTTGCTTTTGCCCCTTTTTTCTTCTGTGCAGGCAGGTAATATTTATATCGCAGACTATGATATGATGGAGAACATCACGCCCAACGGGACAGACTCCTGCACTCTTCAGTATTTGGCTGCACCCATCTGCCTGCTGTACAGGAACATCAAGAACAAAATCCTCCCGATTGCCATACAGGTATTTTCATCAGTGTCATGAGTTATGATGAAATAATGGAAACATCTCTAATGTTACTTAAAACATAAGAAGCGCACACCTTACAGTGTGAGGTGCAGACTCTAGGGCTTAAATAATTAACAAGAATAAGATGGCCGCCCACTCAATGCAGTTTAATATCACCAACGTTTCACCAGACAAGCTGCTTTCATCAGGGTCTGTGGCCACAGTGCTTTCAGTACTCGCCCTTCTTCAGATATAGCAGATTGCCAAGGCCAAAAAACAAAGTCCAGTGGAACCAAGTCTTTTTCTTAATGTCGATTGAAGAAATAAATTAAATAGATGACATTTAGCAGCACCTTTTTTGAAGTAGCTGAAGCTGCTTTGGTTTGAACAGCTGGAGCAGAGTCCCGGAGAGGACACTCCAATCTTCCTCCCGAGTGACAGCAAGTGCGACTGGATGCTGGCAAAGATCTGGGTGCGATCGTCTGACTTCCACGTCCACCAAACCGTCACTCATCTCCTGCGCACTCACCTCATCTCCGAAGTGTTTGGAGTGGCCATGTTCCGGCAACTCGCAGCTGTCCATCCGGTGTACAAGGTACGTAACGCATTTAACAATTAACCAATCACCTTGAGAGCTACATGGGTTGGTCAAGTCATTAGAAACAATGCAATAAATGAATAGCTGCTTTGCAAGACTCATTATCGAATGTTTTTTTTTTTTTGAGACTCATGCAGATACGTATTAATTCAATTTTGTGATATTTTTTAGACATGTAGTTATAATGACTATCCTACCAAGTGTCTGTCTGCCCTTGTGGGAGCTCTGACTTGTGGTTAGTTTTTTTAACCTAATGCTGTTTTTTGGTGTTTGGCATACGTCTTCGTAATATTTCCTACAATTCTCCTTGCAACTTTAAATAATTTTGACTGTTTTTTGGACTGACTCACCTACATTTGAGGCACTGACTTTTTGGCCCATTTAGAACTCTATTAGCAGGCCTATCTTACTTTGGAGACATATTTAGCAAAGTGCCTCTGGTCTGGCCTGTTTTAAATGGACAAATGCTGCTAATTAGCAATAAACGGAGGGGAGAGACTCGTGTCGATGCTTTATAATTATGGTTCAGAGACTTCAAAGTTAAAGCCATTTTTCAGGGGGTGTTTCTGATATTCTGTACACGCTCGTATAAGGTTAGCAATTAATAGCCAGCTGCTACTTTGGTGTGAAGCACGACAATCAAGTGGAGGCAAACTATGCTCACCAACGAGAAAAGGTCAAAGATACCGCTTTCCAATGCGTGTTTTACTCTACAGCAAACAGAGCGTAGGATTGTTGAAATTCTGTTACATCTGAAATTATCGGTTACAGCCATAAATGTTCAAAGAAGAAGCACCATTCGAATCACAATGCCACCTCTACGTATGAAGACCACCCACCTGGGCGATGCTTAAGAACTATTTGGTAATTGCAGTGCTGACCCAACATTGGAAGCTGAGTGACTGGAAATTTAAGTCCAGGGCAGGACTGAGCAGTTTGAGTTCGGTATTTTTCAAATGTAACCAAGAGACGGAGGAACCCTCTTATTCTATCCAAGAGGCATTGAAGGATGTTTGTTGAGTAATATGAGTCAGTGCTGTGAATGTTTGTTCTGACTGTACAACGTCCCCAAGACTGTACAGCGGTTCTGCAGGAAAATCATTCCCAATTCACCCTCCAACTGATTTTGCAGAAAACTTCATCAAAGTTATCGCCTTGATCAACCTATAACTGAGGCTCATACCTTCAGTGGGGGCACTGGACAGTAAAACGGTTTTGTCTAAAAACCAGAAATATTTGTTTTTATTTCCCCTGGAGAAATCATGATACGTTGAAATATTACTGTGATCTGTTCCTGCTCTTTTCTCAGCTGGTCCTGCCTCACATCCGCTTCACCATCGCAATAAACACCAAAGCCAGAGAAGAGCTCATCTGTGAGTGCGGCCTCTTCGATAAGGTGAGGTAACCCTTTGAAGATAAGGTGTTTTAGAACGTTTTCTCATAATTCTCAGACAGAGAGATCAGGTTATAAATTCATTACTGTCAGATAATAGCCAAGCATTCAAGGCTCGTCCGCACCAAGAACAATAACCATATCGATACACTGTACGTATAAAACAGACAGCCAATCAATATCCATTCCGATGTACAAGCCGTCATGTTCATGGCAGCTAATGTAGCCAAGGGACCATTTACACAATGTTATCATTCATTTATTACATGGCTTTGTTTTATACTCAATTGATTGGTCAATTACAGCATTCTACGGTCTGTTGCTTCTCAACAACAGACCGCTACTATGAATAACAGAACGTTGCTATGGACGTGACACAGTTCCAACTGTGGTGTCTGTTGCCCTATTTTTTAGCATAAGTAATAAAATTATACTGCAACAATGGCCAGCTCATGATTCATCATCCCTTAATAGTGCGGATAATCAAATGGTGCGATATCTGTTCTGGCCGTTTAGAGCCAGCATGAGTGATTTGAAATGTGATTGGTGATGGTATCATCTGTCCGGGGTTGCAGGCCAATGGGACGGGTGGCGGCGGCCATGTTGAATTGGTACAGAAAGCCATGAAGACATTCACGTACCGATCACTGATTTTCCCAGAAGCCATTAAGGCCAGGGGGATGGACAACCAAGAGGAGCTGCCAACCTACTTCTACAGAGACGATGGATATAAGGTCTGGGAGGCCATCGGAAGGTAACGGGAGCACCATCGACAATCACGCAAATACAATGGCATTTCTAAATATTTAAACGATGACAAATGTAAGACCACCCAAACCACTGTGATTTTAATTCACTTGTTTTTTTTGGCTGGTCATTTTGTCAGATGTAGCTTATTAATGAATTACGAAATTGTGGACACTATTCTCTGTAGTAAATTATTCTTTTCTAAATTCTGACTGTTTACTTCTGACTTCGCGCCATCAGAATTTATTTACAGAAGTTCAGCCACTTAAAAAAACTTACAGGATCCAACTGTACATTAAAGCCCTGCTCTGACTATTTATAACTCAAAGTTACATCTTTTAAATGACTTGAGATGATTGAAATGAAGGTAAAGCATTTGATTGGCAGTTTGTGTTCTTACCTGACGCTGGGTCTGTGGTGCTGTCACAGCTTTGTGGAGGACATCGTGAACATCTATTACGAGAGCGACGAAGCCGTGCAGGAGGATGAGGAAGTGCAGGCCTTCGTCAAGGACGTGTGCAGCTTCGGGATGCAGGATCGAGACTGCTGCGGTGAGAAAACTTCTTTCAGTTCCATATGACATTATAGCGTCATTCAACATTCAACAAGGCGAGGCAATTCTGCAAACAGTAATGTTTGAACAATTTCCAGTGAACATTACTTCAAAAAATCATCTCTTAAGGCCTGTTACAGCCATTTTATCTATAAGGAACGCAGTGAAAATTCCCCAAGAGTGCCACTCGCTACTCCTAATGCTCTTTGAATCAAAATTTTTTTTTTTACCATGTAATATTGTTATTTTTAGCAAAACTCCCATTGGATTTGGGTGGGTAGCAACAAATTGAACTTGAGACTAAAAGGTTAATAGAAATGAGAGTCATTACAGAGGTTTAACTCCATAAAACCTACAGACCCACATATGGGTCCGTCAAAGGCAGCTGCTGTATCCAAACCTGTGGAACTTCAGGAGTATTTTAAATTCTACCAAAGATCCCAAGGTTTTCCATGATCCCAAATATGTGCTGCTGAGTTACAGGGAAATGTGTATAAAATGATCAACTAAATATTGAAATTTTCCATTTTATGTACATCGTAATGCTGTGGCCATAAAAACATTGTGTCCTGGGTTTAAATATTTTCCTCAAAAATATGATGTAGAATATGTGTGTGATATTATCCTGCAATGCGAAAAAATGCCTTTGGACCTACTTCACGGAAAATTTAAGTGAAAAGTCAGAGTTCAAGGGATTAATTTTTGCCTCAGCTTCCACAATATTTGAGGCTTCACTGACTGAGGTCCTCCTGATAAGACAAATTTTATACAAGTGCTCAATACTGCCACAAAGAGTAGTGAGTATCAATAGCTAAATGATTGTTAAATGATTCATACTTCCCCTGTCAGCAGCTATTTTTCATTCATTGCACGCTACACTTTCTGATTGTTCGTCAACTTCTGTGGTGAACAGGAAAACATTCAATAAACTTTGTTGTTTTGAATGTGCCGAGTGCTCCCCACCGTATATGGAGCAAACTACTGTTATTGAAAACAGAGGAAAACCAAAACAAGGAATAAATTATGATTGTAACAGTTTCATTCCCCGCTATACTGATAACTGCAACAATTTGGATTGTAACTATCAATACCACAGTAAATGCAAAATTAGATACACCAATCATAAACTAATTTGAAGTCATTTGCTCATGTTTGATTGATTAATAATGCATACACTGCAATGACAAAAAATGAAAGTGTCAACAGGTAATTTGGCCTTCTGTTTTCATAATTTTTTACAAAGCGAGATTTGCCAATCAAAAACATTGTCGATGGGGTGAAGCTCCAAGAATTTCACTCATTTAAAAAATTTGCTGATGGGGGATAGGAAAGTTCACGTGCAGGGCAGGTAAAAACTTTCAATAAAGTAAATATTTTGTTACTTACATGAGAAAGTATTAGATGCCTCTACAAGAGGCTCATTACAAGACCAAAAATACTTGTTTTTAGACTGACTGTTTTAATTGGTGACCTATGATGTTTCTGAGAGCATATGCCAAAATTAAAAAGCTTTAAAATGGTAAGTACTCTTAGTGGGGAAGCCGAATTACTATTATGCAGAGAATGAACCTCTGGACTTAAAAAAAGAGGATGTGGTGATCCCCATAAGAGTCATTGGACCAATGTTTAAACATCCTGTAGGTTGCCTAATAAAGGCCATGTCCACATATAAGGCATGCTTCAGAGCTGAAATTAGAGAAGCATCCAGTTCCCTCTCATTAACCCTTTTTCGCCGGCAGGGGCGCGTGTGTTTCTCCCTTTGACGCCGGGAGAGACGTAGACGTCACTCTGGTGTTTCCCGGGATTGGGGCTTTTTTTT
Organism: Gymnothorax javanicus; assembly: GCA_029692085.1. Lineage (NCBI taxonomy): Eukaryota > Metazoa > Chordata > Actinopteri > Anguilliformes > Muraenidae > Gymnothorax > Gymnothorax javanicus. The sequence goes on along the minus strand of CM056208.1, from coordinate 52,079,866 downwards.
TTTTACGCATTTTCCCAGTGTCCTCCTGAAGGAGCCAAAGCTCTGTATTACTTACACCATAGAGACACTTTATTTTACTTTTTCTTACACTACTCTTACATTAGACTTTTTAAGTTAAAATTGCTGTGAAATCTGTAAGGTTCATGCATTGTAAAATTTTGGAAAGAGAAAGATGAGACCAACTGAATTTAATACTTAATAAAATTAAGTTTAAGCTATCAAATGGTTTTTATTTCATCTTTCTATCTGTTACAGAGCCTGAGAAATGAATTTTTTTGTTGGCACATTTTCAACATTTTTCAGAAAACCTTCAGGTTTTAGGGGGCTCTTCTTTAGGCGGCTGCAGGCCTAAATGGGTTAACATGATTCATAAACTTCGAATCGATAGCTGAGCCACGGATTATCTGTGATATCAATCTGCTGTCAAATGCTGATACAACAGGTTCTACAGCACAGTCAGCGCAATAACATATTTCATATGGCTTTGCCTGCATTTGATCAAATTCAAAACATCAGTGTCCACTCCATCCGCCCCCAGGGTTTCCCAAATCACTGAAGAACCGCGAGCAGCTGACTGAGTATCTGACCGTCGTCATCTTCACTGCCTCGGCACAACATGCAGCCGTCAATTTCGGCCAGGTACTAACCAATCGCCTTACCAAACACCCACTCAGGCGTGGAGTGGCATTCTGATGCAATGATCACAGTTTTAATGAAAATGTCTAACACTTCACCAGTTAAAATACAGTTTAAACATAAATGATTCATCATGCATTTTGGCTACTACAACATATGCTGTAAACAAATCAAGAGCATTTCAAATATGTATTTGACACATACGCAAACAAACACACACAGACAGACAGACAGACAGACAGACACACACACACACACACACACACATACGTAAACACAGATACACATCTTACATCTTAATTAAATACATATGGTACATGGAATTAAAACCCATTTAGGCATAATTCGGTTTGCTCTTTTTTTGCCAAGTGTTGGAACGCAGATTTTTCACTCCTGTCAGGTGCCTTGATAAGGCACTAAAAACAAAATAAAATGCTCATGTTAATTAGGGGTAAAGCGATGCCAAACTGATGGACACTGTAATTTTTCCACATTCTGTGTGCCTTGCAGTATGATTGGTGCTCCTGGATTCCGAACTCTCCGCCCACAATGCGCAGACCCCTGCCCAATAAGAAGGGCGTTACGACCATCTCATACATCATCGAGAGCCTACCCGATCGAGGCCGGTCCTGCTGGCACCTGGGGGCCGTTTGGGCCCTAAGTCAATTTCAGGAGAACGAGGTACCCACCAGTGTAACTCTCATTACGGGTTGGGCATCTGCAGCAAAAACTACATTGCATTAGGTCAGATTAGAGGCATTAAGTGGACGAACACATCCAGAGCAATGGACAACACAAAGTATGTCAGCAGGTATAGAGGTGCTGAAAACCCTTGAACGCTGGTCACCAACCCGCTCCTGAAGATCTACCATCCTGCAGGTCTTTCACACCTACAATAACAAAGCACACCTCACCCAACCGCTGTAGATCTCACTGAATGGGTAACAAGCAGAATCAAGTCTGTCAGGTTATGGTTGAAATAAAAACCTTCAGGAGTGCAGATCTCTGGGAACAGACTTGGTGTCCACTCCCCGAGAGAAGAGTAGGGTTGCAATAGATGCCAGTTCAACAGGCAGTGTATTTAAAGAGTAAATACCAGCTACATTTACGCAGATATTTGGTAACTATTTTGATTTTGGAGACATGTGCTATGAAATGGGTGGCAATGGGATTGGTGCGAAAGGGGCATCAGTGATATTATTTTGTGCCATAATTCATACTGTGTATTAAAAGTGAGGTCTTGATTAGATCTATCCAGTGACAAGCCTGTCATCAGCGACTATTGAAATATAAGGTAAAAACTTAAAGACTCATCTCAAACACCTTAGAGTAAAAAAGGGTTACGTGCACTTAAAGGTGTACCATGTAAATTTTACATGATCTAATAATGCATTCTTCAGTACATCAGCAAAATTGCGAGTGGGGGCAGGTGGGGTGCGATCAGTGTCAAGAAATCTAGCTGTAATGTGGTTTCACACAGGAAGTGAAGTCGCCCTCCCTCATCAGACAGTGACACTACCTAGCACAGTACTGCTAATGCTCAAGACTTAATAATGGCATTTTAGCTTTGTCACAGCGAGAGAAGGTAATTAGCAGTCACTTTATAACAAACTGAAGTTGAAAGAGATCACTTTACACACAAGAGGGTGCATGTGAATCATATTTGGCAGGAGAAAACAGCCACTGCTTTACATTAGTGGCAGGGAATTGGTTCACAGTGTAAACCTGTTATTCATGGAGTACTTACAGAACACTCCAAAGGCACACCAAATAGATTCTGGAGAAGCTCATCCTTTGCCACACTTTTGAGAAGATAAATGGTTAAACATTCAGATGAATAAAATCTACAGAAGTTTGTAGGTTATGAGAGTAAAAGTCCTCACTACTTTATTTTATTCCATTCACTGGGATTCGCTAATTAGCGCTACTCTGCAGCCAGGAGTTGGTGCAGACAGGTGAAATCACCTCACTGAGTTTGCAGATAGATGACAGGACCTCCGCGCTCTGACCCCAGGCCTTAATATCCATCTACGTCACCTTTTGTTTTAGGACTTAGCAAATAAGCTGACAGAGGAACATGTATTTTCATCAAGGAAAATGATCTTGAGCAGGTAGGCCTATTACACATAAGAGAAGGAGAGGATAGATGAGACGGCCGATGACAGCCCACCAACTGTAACCCTCCCTCCATGGCCAGTACTATAGCTGTATATAGGATAAAACGATTGGCCGAAGAAAAGAATATGGGCTGAGTCATTGCGTGCTCATCCATGGTCTTTTGGTGGGCTCAGCATTGCAGTGCGCCAAAGCGCAGTTTTTGAGAATAGCCTCACACTATTTGGAGAGCGCAGAACAACTTTAAAGTCAGAGCTGTCCACTAACCGTACCAAATACCATGCTGGCAAGACAAATAACCACGTGTGGAGAGCTTAGACAAAGAAATTTATGTAGAAGTAAATATTACCTGGCCATGAAATAAACTTTAAAACAAAGCTCGAGTCAGTTCAGTACCCTCTGCTGGTGACGGAGAGTATAACAGTACCGGTTTTTTTTCTCCTCTCAGCTGTTTTTGGGAATGTACCCAGACGAGCATTTTATCGAAAAGCCGGTGAAGGAGGCCATGGAGAAGCACCGGAAGAAGCTGGCGGAGGTGTCCCGTTTTATTAAGGCCAGGAACGAGGGCAAGAAACTTCCATATTACTATCTGAGCCCAGACCGCATCCCCAACAGTGTGGCTGTGTGAACTAACAATCATTACTCAGCAGTGTGAGGTAACTACCCAATCACTGCTCAGTAATGTGGCAAACAGCGGTCACCCTACTGGAGCTACAAATTACTGTTCAATGGTGTGCAGTACTGCCCAATCAGTACTTAGGAAAGTGGCAGAACTTCCAATCACTGCTTAACTGTGACATAACTCTCCAATCACTGCTCAGCAGTGTAACTGAATTACCCAATCACTGCTAAGTAGTGTGTAAGAGCTACCAATCACTGCCCAGCATAGAGGCAATACTACCAATCAGTCACTGCTCGGCAGTGAGGATGTGTCAATAATAAGGAAATTTTAAGAGATAAACAATGTAAAAAAAAAAAAAAAAAAAAAAATGAGCACACACCAAAGGAATTACTCACAAGGCGCTGGGACACAGGAACATTTGAGGATCAAACATGTAAGGCTTACGCATCCCTTTGGTGCTCCAGGAAACAATAATGCAATTTATTTATAATTAGTTCATAAAGTAGAAAGAAGTAATTTCTCGCCCATCGAGTTCTTCATATTACAGAGCAATGATGATTTGCATTCGTTTTCTGGATCTTCAAGCATGTGTAAAAGCATTTTCTTTCCATTTGTTGCACGTAAAACGGCTGTCGGTCACAGCAGAGGAATCAGCTTGGTCTGAAAACCCTCTGATGTGTGAGCGCTGGCATCAGTAAAAAGAGAAGTGCATCGTGGGAGAGATGTCATTTTCACACTCCCACATTTATTCATTCTCAGTTTTAGAAGCGCTGTCATGCCAAAAAAATTATATCTTAATTTAACTGTCAGTTTTTTGTTGGGATTATGGTAAATATCTTTTCTTATGACTACTGGAGCAAAATGCAGTGTGCACTGATGTCATAAGGTTTATTTCAAAGCATCAATTTCAATAATCGCAAATTTAAAAACAATGTCTGCTCCTAGCTGTTCAGGCATTGCAGCAAAGCTTTCTGCATTTCTCACAGTGCATGAGACTTATTATGAATATACTAATAAATTATAGTTTGATAAGGAGAAAAAGATAAATATTAGAAAAATGCTTCTTCTGCGTTTTACATGATAAAACAATACTTAAAGCAACCAGTGTGATAATACACCATCTTTGCGGTGTCTGTAAATGTGAGAATTTAAGGGTACGACTTTGAGAAAAATAATTACTGTCGATCTTATATCTTTACATCTTTAGCTTTTATCATTGTTTCAAAAAATTTTTTTTTTGACCTTTATGTTTCTTAAATTACCTTTCAAAGGCTTAGAGTCACTGTCACGTGTCAATTAATTACTACTTTAAAAGAATTTGTGTAATAGTAAATTATATGGAAACAGAAACCAATATGTATTTTATATGTTCTACTTAGTATTTCCAGAATTTGGGGGCAAAAAATTTTTAAATGATAAATTGCATAGTTATCCATTTTAAGGATTTTTCATCAAAGTATTCCGGAGACATTTAATCACTGCTTTGCGAAGTTTAGACCTTCAGGATATTCATTTTAAGAAGGTATCATTCTCCAAGGACTTCTTGGTGGATTGAAAATTTTCCCACAGTAGTGTCTGTGAGAACGAGTTCACTTCTCTGAATTAATACTCAAAGAATCTGTCAACAGCGGACTTTTTCAATCGCCAGCTTGGCTGGATAGTTGATGTCAAGTCATTTTCTTTCGAGATGGTTCCTGTCCGGTTGTGGTTTGTTTTCGGCTGTTTTCTTGCAGTCACACTAAGTTCCTACCATTTAATCTGTGTGAAAATCACTAGTGATTCCAACCTTTTGAGAGGTAGAGTATATATTAAACCTTCAATGTAAATAAATGATTTGCTCGAATTTAAATGCATTTCTTAAGTAACCTAGTTCACATTGTCTGACATTTCCAAAGCTGATATGTGCGAGAGCGACTTCCCAATGCAAACCCCGGGATCCCATCATTAGTTAGAACAGAGTTAGCTTTCAAACAAGCACAGTCCATTTATCATTTTTCATCATAGAACTGCTAACTATGAATTCCAAAAGGAAATGTTTTACCCGATAATTAATATACATAATATACGGTTTTAAAAAGTCTGTTATTAATGAGGTCAAACTATTTTGATGGGTTTAGCTCCTCAACACTGAACTGTAAAGTGTGACTGAGATTTTTGTCAATGTCTTTATCAACAGGGCAACATCAATATCAAAAAAATGAAATAAAATGATATTTTTGGGCACTTTTTGTCCCAATTTTTTCAAAGATTGAGTGAAAATTTATACAGGCTTATGAATAAAACTAAATCATAAACATGAAAGAGCAGGAGACAGTAAATGAGAGGATTTCTGATAAATACATCGTGAGAAAGTATGAGACCATAAAGAGGACATCGAGGTGCACGTTCTTCAGACCTCAGTTTCACTGATGAAAGATAAATGATCGTATTTGGCTGGAAAGAAGAAGATTGTTCCATCGTGAGCATTTCATGGGACAGAATAAGAATCATCGTGCTTGATATTAAAAGTTCACTTAATTTTATTTGGTCAATTTCAACTTATCAGTTTTTTTTTTAAAATGGGAAATTAAATTACTCAAAAACATCAATGTTCTTTTTAACAAACTCATTCTCATACCGATGTTTTTAACACAAGCAAATTCACAATCAAAGTGTGCAGAGTACAATGCAGGGATAACATGGGAAAAAAATGTACTTAATGTAATAATGCTTTAGACAGCGTCAGTAGTGCTGCACAGTCATTTTATGCAAAATACACCTTTAAATAAAAATTGAAAGGTCTGATCTGAGGGACAGAAATGATGCGTCCTTTTCATTTTCTCTGTTAACACATCTTCTAGGGACACCAGCGAAGGGGGCTTTCAGTAGTAGTCAGTATTGCCTCTATGTACGCTAAACGATTAACAAAATGTGTTCGCTACTGTGGAACTCACTCCAGGAGAGAATTTACTGATGGAGAGTGGGAGGGGGAGTCAGACCGCACATCTTCACTCTGGTTAAACACCCTTTCAGTAACTGACCGACTCGTCCACATTCTAAGAAAAAATGCTTCAGAGTCATTAATGCAGAAACAAAATTACTGGTGTCAAATTTGGAAGTGAGTCGTTGTTGAACCCTCCACTTACCAAAGGAGCCAGCTCCTTCATGCAACTAGCAGTTCAGGACTGCAAGAACGACAAAAAACAACTGAGAAAGAAATGAAACAGTCGCGGCTCATTAGAGACACCGGAAATCTCACCGACTGAGAGATGGCCATCTCCGCCGAAGGCAAACGAACTACAGATGACGATAAGCAAAACCAGCAGAGTTAACAGTCACAGGCCGCCTGAAAGTCGCATTACAGGAATAAAAATAGCGAGAGCACGTAGTAGTATATTACAGAGGTGAATCATGGGAAGGGTCATAATGCTGACTTGGAACACATAGTGTTAGTTGCATAAAAGCACATTTTGTGGGTGGGGGGGGGGGGGGGGGGCAGGGGGTTTCATGAACTTGTGAGCTGGTCGTTTCCTTGTGAATAGAATTAACTTAAAACTGTGTGCGGTGAACTTTACACACAGAACACCGACAGCAAAGCAGCCCTGTAATCTGCCAGCAGTTGGTCCAAGGAGGGTAATTGCACTTTAAATATCGAATTGCACAGAACCTTTTGAGTATTAGAAAGAGTACAGTATGTTTACAAACAAACACAAGTCCACTTCAAGTTTACACATAGCACACTAGATGGAATTACAATTCAGGGGATCGCAATTAAATTTCTGAACTTCGCCGCCAGTGGCGCTACTGCTATTCTTGCCAAATCCTTGCATGTGATTGGCTGACACACACCAGGTTAAAGGAGGTCAATTCTCTTTGTCGGAATACGTAGTCCTGGAAACACAGCAACCGATACTCTTTGCAGGCACTGCAACCCCAGAATTAAAAATAGATTAATAGTTCCAAATTAGTATCTCGCTTGTGTTGCCTGCATGAACATGCAAAGGGAAAATCAGTTTTACGCGCTGAAACCATTGATTATATACAATCTATGGCTGAAACCGGAAGAGTGTATCATGACACAAATATTCTTGCGCTTCCCTCAGCAAGTTTCAGACATTTACTTGCGATCCCTGAGGTTCCTAGTGTCTCCTCAATGAACAGACTCCCAAGATTACAATCTCAAAACATGCTAATGGACTGGCATTTACACAATTCATAAATAACAAAACTGAACATGTCGCTGTTCCTCTGTAAATCATGATAGATGAAAATACTGATATCAATGATCCTATTTAAAAAAAAAAAAAATTGTCTCCGCCGCCATGGCAAACATCACTAAACCAATCCCAACACTTTCTGTCCTGACAGCAAGTGAAGACTTCAGCCCTGGTCACACAGTCTACAGAAGGTAAAAAAAAAAAAAAAAAAAAAAAAAAATTGGAAAATCCGCAACGTGCCTTCTAATGCATTTCATCCTCTAACCACCAGATGGCAGTCAAGTCTTCTCTTCATTACATGACCTAATCAGGGTAGTCATCCAATGCTGCCCTTGTAATGACAGTGTGAAACGACAATCTTTCAACATAACTAGTCACACTTGATGCAAAAAATATACCAACATTTTATCCAAAAATTGACATTATGAGGTGCTATTCAGTTTCCATTTTGCCTTCTGTAAAAATGATGAAACATCTGAGATGATTTGTACTGTAATGCAGTCGATATCATTCCATGCAACACAGACTGGGCCAGTTCACTGTGCCACTGCTGTTCAACTGGAACCCGCACAGGGCAGATTCCACCTAATACACGCCAAACCAAACACACTGCATGTAATTTGGGGAGAGACAATGCACTTCACGATTCAACGCAATACTTAGCGCTGAATTGCTTGTTTTGTCCAAGTCCAGACTTAGAATAAAATGTCTTTTAAAGAGAAGTCTGAACTAATTGCCACACGAAGCCCTTTTACCGAGAGGACAATGTAAAATTCATGCACAATTTTTAAGGTCATATTCTCCATCGGACAAGAAAGTTTCAGAATTGTTATTAAGCAAATATGCGCCAAAAAAGACGCCTACGCTCATCAGGTTTGCTATCATGGGCACAGAGAAAAGAACATCTTCCGTTGGGCATGACTTATCAGAACGGCAGTTCACCGTATTTAAGACACAAACCCTTGCAAACCAATCAATGATGATGGTGGACAGCAGATTACGCATCACTGACAGGAAACAGAACATTGACCGCAAACAACTACAGGCTCATTCTTGAGTCAAAATGGGTCAACTGTCGTTAAAAAAAACTGCCAAAGGTCTGACTTCCTATTAAAATATGGATTTTAGCTGTTACTCAATATAAAATGTAATTAAAGGACATTACAGAGGTGGCAATGACAATTGAGCGCCTATGTAAATAATAGAGTGAATAATTCGCTAGTTACCCCCAGACGCAGGACAAAAAACATTTTCAAAATCAGATGAAGAACTTTTCAAGATCCAATTCAATAGTTCAGCAAACAAAGAGACCAACAAACAACATCACATTGAATATCAGACGCATCATTCACACAATAAAAAACACACAACCTGTTCACTGCTAAGTCGTGTTACGTTAATGAATATAACCTGGGCAGAACACAGTTTCTGTAACTGGTAGAAAATTTGTAAAAAGGTTACATTCTGTCCCAAGCATTGTGAGGGCACATTTCCGGGAAAGGAAACCGAATTGGACTCAGCTTCGCGTTTGTGTCAAACCAGCCAATAAAAATCACCCCCTGGGGTAAGCAAACCAGAGAAGGTTTAGCTTTTCAGAATGATTCTGTTTTTGAAACTAGAACAGTCATTTCCGTGATCACATTTCCACAATCAACCCCTCCCCTCGATCCAAGGTATGTCCACTGGGCTACAAAAATGGTTGCATTGTATAAAATGTGAGTATTTCATAATTTTAGCTTCAAGTTTTCCCCCAATATACACATATTGTTTATTGATTCATACACAAAAAATGAGTTGTGGGTTCAGAAAATAAAAGTGCTTGAAGGTGTTATCGCGGACTCCATCGGAAACTTGAGTTCCACGAATCGGGTCTCGTAGGACAGCAGTAAAATGGCAGTAGTAGGAATGTTCCGGACTGACTGTAGCTGACGTGCGCCAATTTATACTGATTAGCTGATATCTCACGGAAAAAAAGGAAACAGACATTATTCCACAGAAAAGAGCGCGCTCGCCAGTCAGTTTTTCCTTTTCCTTTTTCTCAACAATATTTCTGAGCGTGGCACCAATCGGAATCGCCACAGCCAGGCTGGTCCAGCAGAGGGCGACAGCGAGCGCGTCACACGTGTAGGATTTCCATGCCGTAGTCCTCCATCTCCGTGTACTGGGAAGAGTTCGTGTCAGACTGGGGCGGCACCAGAGCCTCTTTATTCTCAAAGTTCGGCTCCATAAGTGCTGGCTTCTCAAAGACCAGTTTTTTGCATGTCTCGGGCCGGTTCTGCACGTATATTACTCTGTTATAGGCCTTAAGTCTCCTCCAGAGCTGGACGTAGACTTTACACTGCACGTACATGAAGACCAGTCCTCCCGTGAAGCCGATCGCCACCACCACCAGCTTCGTCCAGAATGGCCACTCCAGTATCCCTGCATCGCCAAAAGGAGGGGGACATTGAAAGAACATCATAAAAACATTACAACAGTGAAACTGTCAAAGCGGTACATTTACTGTACTCCATGTCTCTATAAACAACATTTCCTAATTTTCCTTCCCCAATCACTGACCTGTCTGCTACACTACGCCCTCCAAACAACTATCCCCTCCAGCATCACAGGCTGACCGTATTCTGTTCTCATGTTATGCTATATTCAAGAAAATTAAAACTTTCATGGATATAAAAATGGTCAGAAATTATCTCAGTCCTGAAAAATATGCTCTACACGATTTGTGCTAAAAGGAGGGTTGAAAGGTTATTAGCCCTGGTGTTGTCCTTCCAATTACACCAGCAAGTGTTGAAATTAAGGTCAAATACAGGGTGAAGTTCAGACGTGCACTTATGTGCACACAGACGCACACAATACAGGAAATGAGCCAATAAGGAAGGAGACGAATTGAAAAGAGACACCACTGACATCAAAAAACTGTTATACAAGTTAAATCCTGCACAAAGGTCACGTCATCACACTTTGAAAAAAGCAAAGGCAGCTTGAACGTGACAGTGAGCACGACAGAGAAAACATTCTACATCCCATTTAAACTGAATTTCAAAAACTGTTAAAAAATGATAATAAAATGATAGTAATTCTGGCCTGTAAGGAGATTTCAGTCTACAGCTCTCAGCTCATTTGACACAGCTTATACAGCAAACACAAAAACATCAACACAAGACAAAAAAAAAAAAAGAAAAAAAAACACCATTGGTGAATTTCTTACGTGACTTACGCTGTGTAATAAATTATAAGTCATAAATTTGCATGCCATATCATTCCTCCCGGGTAGATTTGAGGGCCAAAGTATACATATATAAAAATTACATTATTGCAGCTTTTATATTTATGCAAATAATGAATGAAAGTCTATCTGCCAGTGTGTATTTTGACCTAAAAGATCACAAATGTCTAAAACAGAAACATGTCTGACACAAGGGATAAATAACAGAGATATGGCTATCGTTTCAGAGTAAATAGAGGTTTTAAATTTTTTTTTCATTTCTGTCAGAATATTCTGCCAGGATTTGACTATGTTCAAGTAAAAGATGGCTTTACACTTCTAAAATGGTGCAAATCATGCGTTTAAACAAGGTGGCCTTGTGTCTCTGGCAATCAAATATTAATAAAAAAAAAAAAAAGTTAAATATAGTTGGCAAATTAGTGCTTCAACATCACTGCTTATAGAGGAGTGTTGAGAAATTACTAAAATCTTCCATTTTCAGAAATTGAGGTATAATTTCAAAAACTACACGGGTCTGAGAAAGCTAAAGTGTGTTTGGGAACAGTAAAATAGCAAAACCATCGAAACGCATGTCCTGGCTCTATGGAGGACCCCTGATCATGTCTTATACAAAATAATTTGCAATAAGACGACCCAGTAAGAGAGCAGCTCAGCTATTAAAGCACAACTTCACTGGACCAATAAACATATGACCATGTATACAGTGACAGGGCTCCATTTTTTGGACTCTAACCTTGTTTACTCTTCCAACTTAAAACTCCCAGTTGTGTTGCTGATCATCTAAAGCACTATTGTAGATTTGGGAGGCACAGATGATCGCGCACACAACCATGCAAACACTGATGTTACTGCCACCTCTAGTGACACCGTGATTGGCCAGTCATAGACCCCTTCATGTGGCACTCAACAGTTGCACAGTGAGCCCCTCTGTGATGTCATAAGGCAGACTGCGGATCAAACGATCTCTAACTAGTGTTAACCCTAAAGGTTTTCTCACACCATAGAGGAACGGAAAAACAATTTGAAAATGCAGAGAACTCATTGACGGCAAAACAGTAGAGTTTCAAATTTGGTTTGGATTGGCTCAAAGAGATAAATTGGCTCACAATTTTTTAACAGGAGCATTTTTGTTTTGTTTTTTTATTTCATCTTTGGCGCAAAAAAACCTTCAGTGTCAATGCTTAAAGTTAACTCAACATACTTTTTCTATGGCATAAGGTCCCAGTTTATCATTTTCCCATGTTGAACGTTGTCTGACGCAAGTATTAAAAAAAAAAAAAAAAAATCAAGTCCTACTGAGAATTCTGGATTTCTAGGAAGGAACACACAGGAATATCATAAGCAAAATTATACACTCTATTTATAACTGTTACAATTACCAAGTCGCATCAATGAGATTCGAGATGAATAAAATGGTGCAGATATGGCATTATAAAAATCACAAGGGATATCCTACTTTCTATAGCCTGGTGTGCACCAGGATGATGTGGCATTACTCTGGATGAAACTATAAACATGATCTCTACAAAGCTGGGGGAATAAAAAAGTGCTCATTATTATTATTTTCAGGATTTGAAAGAAATGGTAGATTAAAGGAGGAAAATTTTACCTGGTATTCTTCCGGCTGCATGGTCAAAAGAAGTTTAGGTTTAATGAATTACCATATGGTGGGAACCAGGAGAAAAAAAAAAGTCATCATTGGTTCAGACTGAGGACAAATTAGATGCTAATAATGTCAACACTGGTCTCGCAGACGCTCTGTTTAATCATCTCAGTTTACATACATTTTTTGGGAATCGACCGTGGAGGAAATATCCAAGCAGATTATAAACACTCCAAAATATATCAGAGTTACGGCCCCAAAGCCAGAGAAAGATTCTCAGAATGCAAGACTAAAGCTGCTTTCACACCGGACGCGAAACGAATTTTTCGCATGACAGATTACATTCAAAGTCAATGCAAAGACACGAATTGCATTGACTTTGAATGTAATCTGTCATGCGAAAAATTCGTTTCGCGTCCGGTGTGAAAGCGGCTTTAATCATCAAAACTACAACCTGGCACCTTCAGTATTCATACCAGTAACTATGCGTGCCATTTCAAAGGCATCCACAATAACATTAATTTTTATCTATGAACACTACGAGCGCTAAATACAAATAATGTTGCTCAATGGTGTAAGATATCAAATTCAAAGTCTCTACATGATAGGTTTTCAACAGCACAAGATAATTTTATTTATTTTTTGAAAATTTATTTCAGCATGTCTAAGGGTTAATTTTTTTTTCTGCTTTCACTTCGCTGCCAAAGTACAAAGCCAGCCCTCCTTTAGAACATGACTCACATCGCCATGGTTACCCGAGACGAGCATCTTCGCTCGGCTCCGCCTCTCAGTCAGATGGTGTCAAAATTCTCAGGCGACATTACTCAGCCTGCCGGCTGTCTCAACAAGCTGCGGCTGGAACTAATTGAAAAAGAACAAAATATTCCCCGTCCGACAAAACACTCCCCGTCCTGATTTTTTTTTTTTTTTTTTTTTTTTAAAGTCGCCCTTTGCACCCTGTACACAGACAGCAAGCAGAAAGGGAAATGGAGGACTTGAAGTAGGTCATCGGGGAGCTTCTGAAAGGAACGGCAGTTTCTATTTAGATAATGAGCTGAAGGCCATCCAGCTGATTATCTCGGCACAGAACATTCAAAAAGCACAAAGAGCAACAAATCCGCAACCCTTTCCTCTCCCATATCTCAGCAACTGCCAACTGGCGGCAGCATCACACAGAGTCCTCCTGCTCAACATCATCTCTTTAAATTCTCTTCTCGTTTTTCTGTTTGTCAAAACGCCCCAGGTGACAAGAATCTTTTCCAAAATACCCTGCATCCAATAATCATCCACTGAACTTAATTAATTCACCACAGGGCTTAGGACATTATAATCCAAGACTTTATCACAGAAACCTTAAATGTAGCACCCTCCCCTCCCAAGTAAACGGACACTCTAACCAAAAGCAATTATTAATTTACGAGTAAACATCAAAAAACGATTAGCACTATTCCAGTGAGAATTATTTCAAAGGCGGATAACCTTATAAAGCAACGATATGTGAGGCAGATAGGAGTGCGAGGATGTTAATGTTCGCAGAAGAGTCATCCCTTACTTTAGCGCAGGAGGATGGCTGGCTTGCACTCGAACAGAGGACCACAAACGAGCAGAGTTACCTCTAATGAACTCCGTTACGCAGAGGGGAGGCTGTGCTCAATAGCAGGGAACAGAGCAGCCAGACTGTCCACATCTTTCATGTCTCCCTGTCACTTCAGAGACTTGACTATTTGTATTTTTACATTGTGTTTTTCTACCAAGATGTCCACTCGGTCTAGCAGACCCTGTATTGTTTGTCTGTCACCACACAACACTTCAAAACAACCATCTATCTGAAGCACTTCTGTCTTATTATAGGACTTCAAATAATAATTTTCCTATGTGAAGTAGGGAGAATTAGTTATGTGATTGGAGTTACTGAGTGCTTGATAAGAGAAATTTTCCAGTGTAAAATTGGCAAGTCTTGAAACGAGTCAAATCGCCTGTGAAACATTATGTACTTTCTGAGCTGTGTAAAATCACGTCTTCGTGTAAAAGAGGTGGTTACAAGCTTCTTTATTCTAACGGTTTCTCCAGCTGAATGCCAGAGCAATGCAGCTCTACCTATTTACACATGGCCATGTGTCAGAGCAGGCAATGGTTGGCATTTTGTAATATTGATTAGATTTTGCTCAATAAATTTTCAGTCTAATGACTAAGTTGTGGTGATTTGGAGAAAAAATTCCACGACACACCCCATTGAGTTTTGTCTCATTGAGCACAAAAGTAATAGAAGATTTTGAGAGGAAATGTAGGATGTAAATGCTTGATGAGATTAAGTACTCACAGCCAAATCAAATCCATCTTTAGACCAGTCAATTCTCCTCAAAAGTACCTGTACACCTCAGGTCATGTGTAGAGCACTTGGCTGCTCTGATTGGGCTGCTGGGTCCTGTGTAGTGCGTGGCATCTCTGGGTGGAATATTGGGACGTGTGCAGCACGTGGCTGCTTTGGGTGGGGTGTTGGGTCATGTGTAGCATGTGGCTGTTCTGGGTGAGGTGTTGGGTCGTGTGTAGCATGTGGCTGCTCTGGATGAGGTGTTGGGTCGTGTGTAGCGTGAGGCTGTTCTGGGTGACGTGTTGGGTCGTGTGTAGAGCATTGCTGCTTTGGGTGGGGTGTTGGGTCGTATGTAGCGTGAGGCTGTTCTGGGTGACGTGTTGGGTCGTGTGTAGAGCATTGCTGGTCTGGGTGGGGTGTTGGGTCATGTGTAGCTTGTGGCTGCTCTGGATGAGGTGTTGGGTCGTGTGTAGAGCGTTGCTGGTCTGGGTGGGGTGTTGGGTCATGTGTAGCTTGTGGCTGCTCTGGATGAGGTGTTGGGTCGTGTGTAGAGCGTTGCTGCTTTGGGTGGGGTGTTGGGTCATGTGTAGCGTGAGGCTGTTCTCGATGAGGTGTTGGGTCGTGTGAAGAGCGTTGCTGGTTTGGGTGGGGTGTTGGGTCATGTAGCTTGTGGCTGCTCTGGATGAGGTATTGGGTCGTGTGTAGAGGGTGGCGCAGTTGCTCTGACCTTGTTTAATCTCCTCAGCGGTTCTGTCGATGAGGACGTACAGGGACCACACGACACATGTGATGGCGATGACGTGGAAGGTGACAGAACACAGGATCTTTCGCCTCTCACTGGATGTCATCTGCAGCTTCTCCCACTGCGGAGAGAGAGAGGTCACGTGATCACACACTAAGCAAAGGGAGAGGTCACATGATCACACACTGACCAGAGAGACAGGTCACATGATCACACAGTGAACAACAGGAGAGATCACATGATCACACACTAGCAAGAGAAACAAGTCAAATGATCGCACTGCACAGAGGCACAGGTCACATGACTACAGGCTGCACAGAGACAGATCATGTGGCCAAACACTGAACAGAAAGTGAGATCACATGATCACAAGCTACACAGACAGCCAGATCACATCATCAAAAGCTGCACAGAGAGACAGATCACATGACCACACACTGTATACTTATACTGGTCACATCATGCTGTACGGAGGGACTGGTCATAATCACTCACTGAGCAAGGAGACAGGTCACATGACCACACACTTAGTACACAGACAGGTCACATGTTCAAGTTGAGTAGAGAGACTAATCAGATGATCATGAACTGAGCAGAAAGGTAGGTCACATGATCGCAAGTTGCACTGGTCTGCTGCATAATGTAGAGAGAAACATTTCACACACTAAGGTGAAAGACTACACACACACGCACTCACGCGCGCACACAAACACACATCATCTCACACACACACACACACAGGGCAGAGCCTCAGTGCCTACAGTAGAGATGCGAGACCCTCAGATTCGAAGAGACACTGCTGTGTACCAACACCTATACTGAACACAGAAGGCCGCACACACTGACATACCACGCAGCACAACCATCATTACAGGCCCGGGGCGGGGCAATAACACTCAATAATAGAAAAGTCCAATAACCTAGTTGCTGATTCGCTGTCTTAACTACTCTTGAAACATAATGGCAACATTTTGTTCCCCAGTGAGCACTTAAAGCGGCCTATTTAGTCCAGATATTAAATACCACAGAAAGTGTAATTGAAAGAGAACAATCAGAAAGAAAGGAATTGCACCACATTTCTCTGATGATCCTCATTAGATGAGAAAATTATCATTACAAGGTGCTTTCATTAAAGGGGAAGTGCACTTATTAAGGTTGGGATGCGTATCGAGAAGAAGTTTATTAACCCTTTACCTCCGAGGAGGGAAATACATACCAGCGTTTCCTTCCTAAAGCAGTGTCAGCTAGTTAGCGACTCTTTATGGTACCTCCCGAAACACTCTCTCCAGCAAAAGCTATAAGCTAAACAACATTATCCATCAACAAAAGTTGTAGGACACATATTGGACCTGCATCTGATCATGGTTTAAATTCATACAATTATAAAGAGATGATAAAAAATCTGTTATGACTCCAGAGTACTTCATATTAACGAAAAAAATCTTGTTTGACAACTCAGTGCTCAAAATTTTTTTTTGTTTACCTGCCCTGGCAAGAATCCTTTGAAGTCAGATTCGTTCAAATCGCTCTCAGATATACGTACGTATTTTCCTCCATGTTGAGAACTAAAAATCATGGGCAAAAGTCTCGAAATTCTTGAGTGAAGCTATCCCATGTGATTAAGCAAGTGTCATTTATAAGGCTTTCTCTGATTGGTTAAGACAGGACAGCAACCAATTGACACATAAAACAAATGTTTTAATTGGTATAAACATGGCAACTAATAGAGTGCCACGCAGGTACAGTTTTAACGGAGAGGGCAAATCGTATTCATGGAAAGGGAAGATAAGAATGAGGAAGATAAGGTACATGGAAAAAACCGTCAGGACACCGTGTGCTCTGGGACCGCTTGTTACGGTTCAAGCTTGTTACCGCAGTTCCAACGAAGGTAAATCTTAATACTACGACAATCAGAAAGACAGTTCAGCGAAGGCCCTTACTGCTTTCAGCATGTGCCCTGAAGCACAGAGCAAAGTCCACACAAGGTTTTTCAGGATCATTAAGAGCACTGGCCTTAACCCTATCAAACAGCCCGAATCACCGGATCTCACTGATGCTCTTCTTCCTGGAATGGGAGCCAATCCCCTCAGCAATGTTCTAACATCTAGTGGAAAGCCTTTTCAGAGAAGGCGAAGCCATTACTATGGAACCGCGGGGGCCGACTCCATATTAATGGCCTCCATTCTGGACTGAGATGTTCGATGAGCAGGTGTCCACGTACTTTTGGCACTTGTCCATACATCTAAAGGGATTGTGTATGTGTTGACAGACGGAAAGATGTTCATTCGTCAAAAGAAAGCTTATTCCCCAGGGAATGGAGAAGCAAAAGGGAGGTATATCGACCGAGAGGGAAGGTGAATTTACTGATGTTCACTTTGCCAGGAAACGTAGCACGAGCTCCCCAGGGATAGCACGGTTCCTCCTGAGGTTTTTACCCCCAATGGGAATTTATACCCGCTGCCGTTCGGGGTATTTTCTCCCAAGTGGGAATTTTAGTTCCCTCGTATTCTATTTTAGAGTGTAGGCCAGTCATTTGGTCTTCGGCAACTCTGCAAAGCATCCTTCTGACAATCCTTCGGTAAAAAGTGCGACAAACGTAAAATTCAATCAAAATTGATTGGAGGGCGAATACATCCTGACTGAGTCACATTGTTTGCGAAATCAGTCCTAGCAAACCAGGGACTCTTCACAAACACCACCACAAATATCCAAATGCAGTTATAAGCATCATTGAAAACAAATTACCACACAACTGTCTTGTTTTCATTTGATCCAGTAGGGACATTGTCTCAATAATAATCTTTAAGCAAGGAGAAATAAAATGCCACAATACAACAAGCACAACCTTCTCATATACCCTGCCCCCGCAAACTTGTTCATGTCTGGAGCTTTCGACTTCCTGCTAGTGTGACACCCAACCCGCTCCTCTCTGAATAATTTATGTTGCGGTCACCAGAGAAACAGAGAATACTGCAGACAAAGCAAAAAAACATAAAACCGCAATACAAGACCAAACCGCTAGTAGCACAGCAGGCACAGAATTAATTTTTAGTCGAGCCCCTGGAGGGGTTTGCGAGACTATTGTAATCACCTTGTGAGTCTGTGTGTGTGTGTGTGTGTGTGTGTGTTTCCGGGCAGATATCTCCAGAACCACTTGACTGATTTCGCTCATCTTTCACATGTAAACACCTTGGGCTGACCTCACGGCATGACATAAATTTCGGGCTGTTGGGCGAGACCATGAATTCTCTGAATGCTTGTTTTTTTTTTTTTTTTTTAAACAGGAGCACATTACATTCTTGTGTTTGATAGATGAGAAATTATGCCAAATTCTTTCACGCTTGCAATCATATTCAGGAGCTCTTGAAACAACATTCATCAGACATAGAGCGAAGAAAGCAGGCTTAATTCTTTCCCCTAAAAACCCAGGAAGAGATTACCTTGCAAATCTGGCACAGATGATGACATTTTAAGGACATTCAAATAAGATAAATTAGCTATATTATATAATCACAGTATGGAAACTCGCAACACATTCAGTAAATACTCATCTGCCTCATTATAAACCCAAATGCTCTCGGCATTTCTGGGCTGCATATTTATCTCAGAGACTCGGCTTCTAGTAATTAAGCTCCTTCAAAATAACAACCATGTTAGCATTCGCATAGCTCAGAGCGGCAAGCAATCGAGCAAAGCAATTCCATACATCCTGCACCACATTAAAATATCATAAACAAGTGCCACTCAATCAGCCCCGAGCAATCTACCATGCAGTTGGTGTAGAGTGTCATGGCGTGATGTAAATTTGTACGTGGATTCGTTAGCCTTTTTTAACTTGTAGGTCCATCGGTTCAGTTTCTATGTGAAAAATGAATTGGAATTCGGAAAGTTGTATACAGAAAGACAACAGGGCTGTGACTCATTCTACAGCAAGCCAACCAGAGCACATCTTAGTCAGCTGGACCCAGAGCCTTGTTGCATTGATAATAAGGTGAATCAGGGCCTGTAAATTAGGTATGAAATGAAAAGCTACGGGGAGGCAGAGCTCCAGGAAAAGAGCTGCGTACCACTGCCCTGAACCGTTTGCACGAGCGGTGATAAACACGTTTTACAATTACCCCCACTGTAAAATCCTGATTTAGATGATTTTTTCAATATTATAGAAGTGCAATGATAAATATAAGTTGATAAATATGAATTGTTCTCATATGAGCTCATAGAATAGTACAGAACTTCACTGTTTTTAGCCTGAGGCTCCGTGCAAACCCAACATGCCAAAAATATTTTACAGTAATTATACTTTTCAGTGTTGTAAAGGTTTTGCAAACAAAAAGGTTATGTGAAACTCGCATCAATGCTTAAAAAAGTTTTAAATTTAAAATCCTCTAGGAATAGATTATGTAAGAAAGTTTTTGCGCAGGAAAGGTGTTTGTAAGGGTTTGTGTATCGAGAGCTTTGTATCTGGAAGGTTTCACTTAGAAAGGTAACAGTGAAAATGTGGAAAATTTTAGTGGGTAAAGGTAAAAAAAAAGTTTTGTAAAGAAACTGCGTGTGCATAAAAGGCTTTATATTTTCCTTCGAAAAAGACCTTGTGAAGAAAATACACCTGTATAAAAGGCTCTGTATCAAAAGATTTTCCTGAAAGGTTTTATGCAAAAAACGCTTGTGTTGAGAAAGTTTAGTCACGACACCACAGGCGTTGAGAGGGTTTTATGAAGACAAAACTGGTGTTAAGAAGGTTTAGTGTAGACATCGCTGGTGTTGAGAAGGTTTAGTGTAGACCGCTGGTGTTGAGAAGGTTTAGTGTAGACATCGCTGGTGTTGAGAAGGTTTAGTGTAGACCGCTGGTGTTGAGAAGGTTTAGTGTAGACATCGCTGGTGTTGAGAAGGTTTAGTGTAGACATCGCTGGTGTTGAGAAGGTTTAGTGTAGACATCGCTGGTGTTGAGAAGGTTTAGTGTAGACATCGCTGGTGTTGAGAAGGTTTAGTGTAGACATCGCTGGTGTTGAGAAGGTTTAGTGTAGACACCGCTGGTGTTGAGAAGGTTTTATGAAGACATTGCTGGTGTTGAGGTTTTGTGAAGACACCGCGGGCGTTGAGAATGCTCCTCTTACCTTGCGGAGCGGCTTGAGTTTGGTCTCCATGATGAACTCGTACTTGCACAGTTCACAGCATCGCGTGTCCGAGCTCTTGATCCACTGCTGCAGACAGGCCTGGTGTACGAAGCGAAGGCTGCCCGTGCAGTGGCAGGGGGTGATCAGAGGACTGTCCTCGTCCCCCTCGCAATGGCAGATCCTGCAGAGGAGAGACGGCACAACACTTCACCATACTGCCACCTCATTGGCCAACAAGCTCCTTACACATGGATGTCATTGGTCAACCGGGTAACCACACTTCACCATACTGCCACACCATTGGCCAACAAGCTCCTTGCACATAGATGTCATTGGTCAATTGGGTAACCACACTTCACCATACTGCCACCTCATTGGCCAACAAGCTCCTTACACATGGATGTCATTGGTCAACCGGGTAACCGCACTTCACCATACTGCCACACCATTGGCCAACAAGCTCCTTGCACATGGACGTCATTGGTCAACTGGGTAAACACACTTCACCATACTGCCACACCATTGGCCAACAGGCTCTTTACACATGGACGTCATTGGTCAACTAAGTAACCACACGTCACTACACTGCCACAAGATTGGCCAAAAAATTCAGGCCACATGAATATCATGTCACTGATCATATGAAGTGGTTCTCAACTTTGCCTGCACTGACCTGCGATTGCTCGTACGAGGCTCGTGAGATTTCTAACTGGTGGAGATATGCATCTCTCAACTGATTGCAAGTGCAGAAAAATTCAGTAACACGAACACACGCACCAACAAGCAGTCACACACACAACCAAACACTGTGAAAAAATAAATAAAGAAGTTTATTACAGAACTAGTGCAGTGCCCATTCAAAAAGTGCCTACTGGAAATGACCTGATTGCTCGGGCTCTGGTACTGGTGCTTCTAGCATTCTTGAGTACCACTCAGCCAAAAAACTTCAGCCTTGACACTGTTCTTCTTTGGGATACCAGCGATACATCCCTCAAGTGTAAAGTTGATTGAATGAGCGGTTATCAAGGAAATACACACTGACACACAGAAACTCCTTCCATTCTTCCTATTATGGTTCTTACCCCTAAAATGTCTCATCAGTGGAAATGACCGTGTTCCCCATTAAGATGTTGAGATGCGGAGTGACGCAATGCTAGTAGCAGTCGATGCCCTAAACTGCCTCCGGCCTAAATTCAAACCGACCTCACATTCAGGACTTTACATAGGCAGTTTAGCCAAACACTTAATGAAGGCAGGTTCTCTTTTACACAGAGAGGTGCCTTTCCTGCAGATATAGGTTTGTGAAATGTGCTGCATTTTATGCAATTTCCTTGGCTGACGTGAGTAAAGCAGCACAGTATGAGGTCTTCACCTGACAGCCTTTAAGTGCCAGAAAAATCAAGCACAACCAACATCGACTCCATTCAAACACTACAGCAGAGGCTCAGGCTCACAAGTGTTCAAAGATCTTCCTCTGCCTGTAATTATCCAGCGACTTTATATATCACCCCCCCCCCGCCCCCCGCCGCCCCTTCATCGCTCCAGCAGCAGGTGTGAGACGGGACCTGTCATCACTCTGGGAGGGCTGGGGGGGGGAGGGGGGTGAACGGCATGATAAAAGCAAACTGACCAGATTTAGGGAGAGCAAAGGGGAACAAACAAGCTGTGCACACATATGCATGCACACACAAGCAGACACACACATGCATGCATGCACACACACACACACACACACACACGCACGCACGCACATGCATGCAGACACACACACACACGCGCGCGCACACACACACACACACACATGCACGCACGCACATGCATGCAGACACACACACACACGCGCGCACACACAGACCCTTTTCCATGCAGAACATGTGCTGCTTGGACAGTAGCAGCGCACAGGCTCAGTGAGCGGAGATTAAAGGCTTAGCATAAGCTCATGAGCTGCGTACGCATTTGGGCCGCGGGGAGGCGAGCAGGTGCCACCAGCGCTGTAACAGGACCGACAGCATCCAACAGTGTCCCACAGCATCCCAGAGTGTGTGTACGATCACATCTAACCATCACACCACAGGAAAAGCACTGATAATGATCAAATCTGAGCAGAACACAAAGGAACCTTGAGGAAGAGATGGTCTTAGAAGATATAATGACAGCCAGATTCAGTCAATGACAAAACTTATTTTAAAGGACACCCAAAAATAAACACGACAGTCGCTTCATTATCAG
Source organism: Gymnothorax javanicus (assembly GCA_029692085.1). NCBI lineage: Eukaryota > Metazoa > Chordata > Actinopteri > Anguilliformes > Muraenidae > Gymnothorax > Gymnothorax javanicus. The sequence goes on along the minus strand of CM056208.1, from coordinate 52,057,072 downwards.
TACTGCCAGCGATGGGCAAAAATGTCTGAATTTGTTTTTGAGGTCCACGGTCTTTAACCGGACCTTTTGCTTGTATTTAAGAACTCCCATCCCTCCATTAATGTTTACCTTAACCACTTCCTCGCGCGAATCCCAGCATGAAACGGGTGAAAGGCAGAATACACACTGGACCCAGATCGCCAATCAATTGCATGGTAAATCCCCATTCACTCGCGCACTTAAACGAACAGTAATTTACAATCTTCAATTAGGCTCTGCGTGGATATATTGGGACTCTATGAGCCGGTAAGGTCCACAGAGAAGAGTCCAGGCCAGGATTCTGACTCGGTAAAGTCGCACAACAATCGAAAAGTGCCGCAGCAGCACCACAGCAGAACAGCGCGGCTTCTAGGAGCTCAGGTGAATCAACACACAGATGGAAGAGAAGCGAAGGTTAACAGAACAGTGAACACCACACCACAGCCTCTGGACCAACACACACACACACACACACACACACACACCACCAGGCTGATGGGTTTCCTTTCCGCACCAGCGGGGCAAAGCTAAAAAACCATAACCACAGCCATTTAAATAAATATCAGACCTACAGCGGTTTGCGTTCGGCACACAGAGGAAGCCAGAAGTTCGGGGAAAAATTCGCATCAGATGCACTTCTAAGCACCGGCACCCGTCTCCATTACAAACTCAGTAAATACAGACACTTTACATTAAAATTTCATGTGAAGCCATTGCTTGTACACACCTACCTACATTAAACAATCTTACAGACAACCCCAACCTCAGAAACGCAGCAAAAACAATGTTAAATATAAATTACAAAACAGGCAGGGTTTAGTGGGGACAGCTAGTTTTGTGAATGATGCAGCCGCATGATAAAGCATTTCCATCATTTTGTGGCAAACAAGAGGGGCTGTATCTATCACTGTCCGTCATCCGAAACAACGCGAGAGGGACTAAGAGAGAAGGAACAGAGCAGGCCGTGAGAATTTAAACAGGAATACTGAATGAACATGGCCCAAATTCCTGCTCGGTTCACACAAACCCAGCAGATGAAGCGGGCAAATAATGAATCACAGCACTATTTATTTTTCATATTAAATCTCCTCTAAAAGCAAGCCTTTTGCACTTGACTTCAAGCAAGAAAATGAATAGATAACTCGCATTTTCACTGAGTACAGGTTCACAAGGGTTGCTTCAATTCTTTTGCTCAAGTACAGAATTTTTTTTACTTCATCCAACACTGCAACGCCCAAAAATCAATGCTGGCCTTCTAGTGCAGATTCACTGTTTTTAATATGCAGAGAGCTAGTGCATAAGGGGTAAAGCCAAAGCCTGTGTTACTGTCCAAATACTTACAGACAGCACAGTAACACACGCGCAAATAAAGAAAGGTGGCCCTGGTGTAACAGGGGCTCCTGGATTCCAAACACAACCCCCCTGTAAAATAACAGATCCCATCAGGACTGCAGATAACACTGGGTCCAGCCAGGGGAACTCATTACACACTCGTTAGAGCCGAAGGGATGATGTCACATGGCAGAACCCATGGAGATTGGGGGGGGTTTGGTTCTCATGCAATTAATAAACACAACACACTAAACGCACAAAACAAAACAGACGCAAAGAGGCAATGGGACAGTCTACACAACCCAACACTCATAACACACTGTGGTAACTATAATAAGATTGTTGCTTTGATTGCAATGAACCCTTGGCAGGTGCTAAACATGACTCTCCTGGGCTCGACACATTGGACAAATTTATATTACATTTTTGACGTTATATGTTGGCTTTCTCACCGCTGAGTAGGAGACATGATCCTTGGTCACAGTCAGAAAGTCAAGATGACAGTTTTGAAAGCATATGAATTCAGAGCATCACATTTTAACAAGGACCTCTTTTCTGCTGATCACCATTTCATCCACTGGATGATTTTTAAGAATATCAATCCAGCATCGAACGGTTTAGTAAGGCTACTGCAGCCCAGAAAGACGGGCATGGATGGTAGGAAGAATGCAGGAAATATGGGGTCTAAAATCTCAGTAGGTGGCAAACACAGGAAGCGACATCATAGTTAAGGCATAGGCAGGGAGCGGAATTTATATTTACATTCCCTGAGGAGGGAACACATCTACAGTTGAGGGGGCGAAACACAGGAAGGAAGTTGGGAAGGCTGCACAGGAAGTAGGGGCGCTGGGCTCTCTGGCAGGGGTCAGGCCTCGTTGGGTGGGATGGGGGGGTCTGAGGGCGGGAGGAGATGGGGGGCTTGACTGACCAACCTGCAGCAGTCCCCCGACAGCGAATAGGGCGAGAGGGGGGCGGTTTTCTCCGACATCGGGGAAGGGCATCGGTCCAGGTCACTGTCGCCTTCCAGCGAGCAGACAGGGGCCCGGAGACCTTCCAGCGGCCCCTCCGAGCACCACCGCGAGTCCTCCTCGAAAACATCGTCATCACCGCTGGCATAATCGTCCAGGCAGCCAGGCTCCCGCCCCTCCTGCAGGACGCTAGAAGCGTAGCTGCCCAGATCCGACCCGCCCAAGCTCCCCCTGGTGGACGAGTGGGAGAACGGCAGCAGGATGCGGCAGAGGTTGGATCCCCACGGGAAGGTGTCCGCCGAGGGGAACGCAGGGGTCCTGACCTGGTTTTCGGCCTCCGAACCAGAGACTAAGGAGGGGATGAGTGCAGGGAAGGGCGGGGTCCCATGACAGGGGCTTCCGTTTGCAGTTTTGGTCCACATATCACCCCTGTCCACTGAGGCTTTGGTCTCGGGGCCCAGCTCCCCCTCCGAACACGTCTTGTCGATAAAATGCAGCCCGCTGCACAGGCTGTCCACCTTCAGAGCCACGTCATTCAGGGACTTGGAGAACTTGAGCTGGGTGCAGTCGGGCCGGAGGTTCACAGATGGCTTGAAGAGCGACCGCCATTCCGCACCGAAGAGGTGTCTGCTTTTGGGCCTGGGGCCAGACTCGGAGCAGAGGGTGGTTACGATACTGCCCTGCGGCCCTGGGGCCTTGCTGTTGGCGGTCAGAAGCACCACGGCGGTTTGCTTTGCATTCTGGGAGCCCTGATCTACCGCCACTGTGTTTAAACTGCATGCAAGGTTAGGGGGCGGAGTTGGAGAGAGGGAATGAAAAAAAAGAAGACAGAACAGGCAAACATGCATTAAAGAAAGAGCGACAGAAGGAATAACAGAGGAAGGAACCCAAAGGGAACCCGACCAGAGGGGCCACACATATGTAACTGATGAGACGTCACCGTGTTTCGGGATAACTCCTCCCGAAGAAACTTTGACATTTCACACTTCACAATATACTGTAAACTGTCAGGATCGAGGAGAACGCTGGCCTCTCTACTGGGATCTTCAGATCTCTCATAAACATCTCACAGGAAGTACACAAGCCCCGGAGGACCTGAGGGACAGGCGTTCGATGTCACACAGGGCAAACGAACAGTCTGAGACGTAACAGGACACGTTATCAGGCGGCTCGACGAAAACAAACCTGCAGATATCCTGGTTCGAGGGCGTGACAGACGTCCGAGAGAAGCTGCAGGGGGCATTTACGGAGGTAGGGCTTCCTGCCTGAAAGTTAAAGGAAACACTCTGATTGGTTATTAATCTCAAAGGTACTATTTAAACGGTTTAAAAACCGCTACACAGAGAAAGAACAAGACTTGTGTTGATGCGTAGATTTGCAGGCTAATGTGTTTAGATTGTGCACCAAATTTGATAACTTCATCATGCAACCAAAAGAAGATACAACAAAAACACAAACTGTAACAATGATATATATTATAACTTATAAAGTTAAGATTCAGGTCAGTGTAATCCTTTTGTTGGCTGTAATCTTGGTTTCAGTTGCAGTAGAGGACAAGCCCTTCCTACGACTGCAAGCCTGATTAAGAGACCAGAGTACACAGGTCAGAGACTGTGTGGCCTGTAGTGTGTAAAACGGACACTGCCTCTCCTGCTGTACTGAAGCGGGGCCAGATTTTGGGTGTTAAACAAATCCAAAGCCTAATTATATAGTCATTTACTACACTCAAAAAGTGAAAAACGCTCCCTGGATACTGACTTTTATTATAGGACATAAGGATTTGCTCTCTCCCAATTGGTTGAGGCGAGCTCTGCCGGTCACTGTAAACAATTATATTCACCTCGCGAGAGATGAATATAACAATCCGACAACGTCGAGCTAAGAATATGTTAAGCTTCCCTGCAGGAGCTCTGGACAGTGACCGCGTTTCATGTCGCTTCCACGGAGCAACTGATATCCACACAGTGACTCCCTACATGGGACAGTGAAGATCAAATATTTTATATTTTCAATAGTGCTGCGCGATTAATCTGATCGCAATTGCAATCGCAATGTCAAGCCGTGCGATTGCATAACCGCAAAAAAAGGCTGCGATTTGCGATTTAATCTAAATAAATGCGTGCGTGCCAGTGAACATTACTACCTCTCCTTTAATTGTATGGAGTTTGTTGACGTTACACCCACAAGCTATCCCGGGCTATGTCCGAATAGTTAAAAAATTACGTCCTATACACTAATTCCAAACCACTTTTCTTAAACCTATGTGGAAAACGTCTGAAGATAAAGGAAAGATGTAAAAGGGAATTTCTACCGCTTAGGAAGACAATCGCGCTTATTAGAAAATCTGAATGCACTCGAGCAGGCAACGTGATCATGAGTCCCCTGCCCATCACATACGTTTCCTTACACGATTAGCCGGATAAATGGTCGCCGCTTTAAATGCTGCTGCTGCGCACAATTATGGAATGGCGTGATCTCCTTTCTTTTCGAAAAGGATACCTTGTGTACCCTATGTTAAAGGAGGTAAATTAGGAAGCACTTAGACACCTTTCCATAACATTTAAAGAATTCGAAGGCACTTATCATTGTTGCCGTCATTTCCGGATAATTTTTTAAGAGTAAGGAACTTTTCTCGGCAAAAAACAATTCAGACGCAGCCCTGTCTGAGCAGCAGGTATGATCACGTGTCTACTCGCTACAGTTCGCAATGACCAACATGCAGGAGCGTGAGCAAGCCCAGGCTTTTAGAGTGAGTTGGTGGCGGGGGAAAAAAACGCAACATCTATCATATGGGGATGCTTCGAGCTGAGGTAACGGCGACGTTGAACAGAAAGACGTGTCGTGTAAAACTTGCAAAGTTAAAATCGCCACACCCCGTGGCAACTCTACCAATCTGTATCATCACTTGAGACAGCACAGAGAAAAGCATGAAGAATGCATGCCAGTGAAAGCCCAGCAAAGTAAAGACAAAGAGACAACTGAAAGCCGCTAAAGCCCAATGGTGCTACGGCATTTGTATTTCGTAGAAATGCCTTTATTTTTTTGCAGTACTGTACAAACTTTTAGGTTTTAGGTCTTTGCATTTAGTAGTACTTAATAGGTTTATAAAAATGCCTGCAGAAAGGCATCTAAGTTTACAATAGTGCCACTGCATTTGCACTTGGAAGAAATATCGTTACATTCAAACAAGGAAAAACCTCTTTTTTGGGAAATGTTATTATGAAAACAGTGCTACAAACTTGTTTTGTATTTTTTATGTGCCATCATGTTTGCATGTTTTAGTTGAGAAATACACTTCACGCAGCAAAAGTCCCAGTGTTAATTCAGCTCCAGTAGAGTTTATATGAGACCAACCCATCCACCTTGGACTCAAAAAACTCTATTGGGGTTGAATTAACACTGGGATATTTACTGTGCTGTCATTATTCTCTGCATTTTCCTTGTTAACAAAGCAAGTAGCCTCAAGATACCTTTTACTAATATTATATTGTAATCGTAATCGCAAATTGCAATATGGTCCACTATAATCGCAATCGCACATTTTTACCAAATCGTGCAGCACTAATTTTCAAGTAGGGTCATATTATGAAACAGTTATTGGCTTCAGATGTCTGTGAATCCAATGATTTATCCACCTTGTCCAAAGGTCCAAAGTCAATAATTGTATAATATCCATCTCCCTCGGACGAATTTTCAGAGTTGCTACAATCAGCTGAACAGTCGCGCAAAAAATATGATGTTATAAGACAAAGAATTGAGAGTTTATTTATGCACGAAAAATCATGAATGTCCAATATGTGCAGGAGAAACCAAAACACATCAAAACTCAGCCCAGCCTGACCACTTAAAAATCTGGTCCACCGTCTACATACATCAGCATTTGCTTAAAATCAACACAAATGCTGGCGCGCGTCATGTCAAACTATCTTCAGCTTTATTAACGGCACAATCATGCAAATATCCCTTTCAGTGTAAAGTCTGGCATTCCAGACAAGGAATAAAACTGAAAGGCTCACTTGATTTTGGTATTTAAATAGTGTTGCACATGACATAGAGCTCTGACAGTAAATGCCTAGAGGTTTACGGTACCAAAAACCAAAGAGTGTCGAAAACATCGATGTGCCGACACTTGCATAAAAAACAGAAGCTAGGCCATGAAGACTCAGAAAAACACCGAAAAAAATATCTCCGCAAATTATATCCGTAAATTACCGTGAATTAGCCAAGGCTACAGAGAACTCACATCATTCTGACTCAGACTACTCCAGTTCAGGATGACACAAGCTTAAGAGAGAAAAGAGAAATATTAAACATAGAAATCCAGCCCAATTATATTCAATGTGCTTCTGAGCAAATCTCAGAGCGCGACACTGGCCCTGAATCTCATCATCATAAAGCCTGAAATCATCTGCCGCAAAATACTCATCATGAAGAGGAGTATAAACTCAATCACCCAAAAATATCAGGAATATTCACATTTCTACTCAATCCCAGTATAATTATGAAAAACATCTCTGCTCATAATTTGCATAAAAATCACAGAAATTGAATCTGACTCAACTGAAGATCAAGCACATCAGAACGAATCTCATTAAAAAAATTCTACCTAATGCAGCTACCCAAATAGACGTTTATTGCGAAAGGTTCATAAATTCAAGATTTCTTCTTTTTTTTTTAAACTTTCTCTAACACCAAGCAATCCCCCCCACCCCAAAAAAAGTCCAGGAAATAATAATAATAATAATAATAATAAATGATTGTGGTCTTTGTTGTCTTATGATAAATTGCGCCCAATATATGCTTAGAATACACTCAGGGCTATGAACAATGACACAACGTGAGACAAAAGTCCTTTTATTCACATCAAATCACCAAGAAATGATCTGCTAATGACCAGTAAAGGAACAGATGACCTTTGGTGGCCTGTGTTACTGCACTGAATGATCTCACGTGACTCAAATCACCAAGAAACATGAAATTTGAGAACAAAAAAAGATTATACTGCCCTGGGAAGGTCAACTGCTGTTACCAGGTCGATACTGACCAATCAGAAGCGGCAGAGCGGCAGTACAGGGAGAAGCAGGCGGTGATAGCACAAAGGCTACTGTACGATCTCTCTCTCAGAGGCACATCTTTGCAGAGCCTAATTCAGCCCATCAGATTCACACTGGCGAACACGGAGAAAATTGCTTTCACACTGCTGTCTGCCACTGGCAACCGTGCAGATCTGTGGCTCCAATGAGCAGATTTTATTTCTGATGCTAGTGTTTTTTTTTGACAACAAAGACATGAAGTACTGACTGAAAAAATTACTTTGCAGTATTTATAGAGAGTATGTCATCATTAAGTACACAAATGCAGCCTTATCTTGTAGAATACAGTACGTGATCACTTCAGCACAGGGCTGATCAAGGATACATATTACCTTCATAAAAAAAGCCAGATTGAATCACTGGCGAAAGGTATATTTTTCCTGACCTCGCTGTGGCAGTGCTCATAGTTTAATGGTTCTGTTTTTGCATTTATTTTTTGGCCAGAGCGCCTGAATCCATCTGTTCCACAGTCACCTGATGTGTCCTCATGCCGACACTCTAAAGTGACTGTTACTGTTTATAAATTCTGGCTTCGAGTTCAGTTTTCACTGAGCCAAGGAGAGAAAGTGAACTCCAGCAAAGGCCATGCGCAAGGCTCAGTGGTGCCACTTCAAAAGGGACATGAGAGCAGCACTGACGATATCTGGACGTTTTTTATTTTAACTGATGTAATAGTCCATCGGACCAATTACGAATCAATTCACAAATTACTGATGTTTAAATCAGTTGAATTTGCAGTGATTTAGGACACATCATTGTGATCACATAATTTGTGGCAAATGAAAGATCAGATATTACTTGACAGGAGAACAAACTGTAATGGCTTGATTGGCTCCGACTCTGCAAGACTGACAAGCGAAATCAATGTTGTTTCATTTACTGCGACACCAATATCTTAATGAAGATTGGCATTCTGCTGAAGGAGAGAAAGATTTCTCGCAGTGACCTGCCACATGTTGAAAATGGCCACAGAGGGCAGTTAAATGTTCATTAGCAGTGCAAATTAAGGGCTGGAATTCAGCGTCAAAATATAATCTCATCTGCAAACTGCTAATTATTATCGCCAAGGTCTGTAAACAGCAATTTTTATTGCCCTGTAGGCAGAGATAAGGCAGACCGTGACGGAGCCGCCGTCCCTGTGACAGACTCGAGTTCTGCGATCAGCAGATGGGGATTTGGTTTAATTAGAGGCCCTGGCACCCTATGGGTTAAGTATCCAGCAGGTGGGAGTCAAAGTTAACAGCTGGTGCGCTAACGTGCTAACGCAGGCGCTGTCGCCACAGGCGGGTTTCGCCGGGTTCACAAATTTCACAGCTTTACACGCGTGACTGCCTCCACGCCGACCCCTCTTCACAGGAACGGTAGGTAACAACCAGGAAATGAGCTGCATTCAAGCCACCATTATCTACTGATGTGATGGCTGTATTGGGGCCAAGGTGAATAATCTGCTTCAGTTTGACGACATATTTATTTTCATCAGGTGTCATTTTTAGCAAGTATTGCAATCCTTTGCATAAGATGATCATGTGCGTGTATGAGCGTGTGCACACTGTCCTTACGCATTGGCTCAAAGAGAACACGACACCTTCAACTGGCTCATCATAAATTATTTGTGTCCTTTTCTCAATGCTGGCTGATGCAGTTCAATCCGACAATGGGGCCCTTCACTAAAGCACCAATGAAAGGTTGCCAGGGGATGACAATGAACAAGAGAGATAATGACTGGAACACTGATGAACTGATGAGACGATGGGAGTTATCAGTGCCAGCATTGCTTGTGGTTTCGGGCACTTTCAACAGTACTTTACTGTGGGCTGTTTCATTAATGCTGCGAGGCAGCCAAACAAGCATCTCCCTTTCAGAAGTGCTGGAGAGGTGCACTGTGGGTATCCCAAACAGGAAAAAGTCAAAGCTACAAAATGTTAACAGCTTTCTCTTCCCGTGGCTTGCATAAAAGCAGCTCTTTATTTGCTCAGGATTTACAACATTCAATACGGTGTAGTAATATCGTTTAGGGTCGTGCAAAGTCACCTACACAGGAACAACTCAATCCTATTCGTATTTTTATTGGACTTTTTACAGATAACCTGCCTCAAGGACAATCAGCACAAAGACAGGAAGCAGTATAGTACTGGACAGTCAAGTCTGACCCCCAAAATGATTTGGCAGAGATGGACAGCGCTGTACAGACGGCGGGTGCTCTAATATATAGGGGCACATGCAGTGTAAGAGCCGGCGTGATGTCACACAGGGGTCACGATGGGCGAGGAGTCAAATAAGATTTCAGAATAATTACTGTCAGATGATCCATCCACGAGGTCCCTCACCAGTCACATTCCATATCTGCGGTGATTTCAATGCTCCGACTAACTGAACGGATTCAAATCAAATCTGACACATAAAACTCAGCAAATCTCTGCTGCAGCTTTTGGCTCGGGTACAGAAGAGCACTCGGAGTGATGCGCAGCTCCTCCTTCAGTCATGAGTCCATTCCTCAAATCCACTGAATAATGCGTTAGGTTCACCCGCCTGCAGTAACCAAAACATGCAGCGGTAACTCGGGTAACAGCAATGAGCCCTGACAGTAAATGACAGCTCCTCCAGCAGATCAGCTCTTTTCCAGATGACAATAGACTGGATAGGTTTGCACTGGGTTACAGCGTTTCTGATACAAGTTCCCCAATAGAGCTTGTGATTCTGACTTGTATGTTATGAGATGAAGTTACGAAGAACTCCCATCTTCCATTGGGCCCTTGTGCGAGGCCCTTAAAGGGCATCTAAAGTCGATTCCCATTGTTTTTGTTTATTGTCCGATCAGCGAGCCGCACCTGCGCAAACGAACCAAAATAGAAGGATTATCTGCGCATGTACACAAAACACTGGTTTATATGAATGAAATTGGTCATGTGATAATGCAAGATGTCAACAAAAGCAAGTGATTTGTTTGGGAACATTGGACGTTCAACGTCCTGTCTGAGAATCGATTTAGATGCCCTTTAAACCTAAAACAACACGAGGGCTTTGGCCCCTGTTTCCTGTCTCTCACTGACCCCATGTGAAACTGCTCTGCCTCGCACTTCTCCACCCTGGTCAATAAGAATTTGTTTTTAAGGCATGTGATTGGCCAGGGGATGCTGGGTATTTTCTGACTTTCGGAAGCCCTCTGTTCAGAGGACGATACCGTGACTCGGCAGCCCTCCAGGCCAGGATTATGACATGCAAGCCTCAGCCAATTATTGGTCACAAAGACCATAGAGTTCAGACCACAGCCAGGCCCGCTAAATTCATCTGAGTTACGGGAGGAACAGCAAATACAACTGCTTCAGTAATATTACAGCCCCACTCTCTCCCCATTCATATACAGAACAGCTAAAAACTCCTTGTGATCTATCAAAGTCAACGGTGCTTCGATCATGACACAGGTGAACTAACACTAAAGAAAATGATCCATGGTGTCCTTCTGTTTGAGCTGTTTGGTTGTAAATTTGATAGTATTTATATCATTGAGTAATCTGGTGTGTAACACCCCAAGATTTGACCGCAATAAACTGCTGAGTCGTCCTCATGTTTCCGTGGCTGTTATTTACAATCAAGGACCCTGACAGAGATACTTTTATTTATTTTTTTTTTTACCTTATTGCGCCGTTCTAGAGAACACATGATACTGACTTTCGTAAAATTATCTGACGAATGAAACAAAAATGTTGAGCGTTTCAGCAAAACTTAAAGGTCAATAAGCTCATTCCGAGCCTCTGACAGCAAGTTTTTTGAAAAATCTACCATAACCAGAGAATCCAATCGAATTGGTGAATTCAATAAGGGCCCAACTCCACACATTATCAACATGGAGTTGGGCCCTTATTGAATTCACTGATTCAATTCAAATCATACAACATCCCACTCTTCATAGGGAACAGCCTGTGGCATTCAGCTGATCGGAGCCGAACACACAGACAGGAGGGACCAGAGAAGCCGGTAAATAAGAACTTCACTGACGGGAACAGAGAACGGCTCCACTGCCCTTTGTGCCAATCTTCCTGTCATAGATGAAAGGCTCAGCAGCAGCCAGGAATAAACAGGAATTTCGGGCACAAAAGGACCGTCTCTGATCTTTATCGTGTCACAAAGAAAATCAGCCTGACTGACGGTATTGCTCTTGCCACATGCAACAAACAGACGCCGCGCTCTCACCCCTGTTCTACAGCTTGTGTCGTCAAAACAGCAATGTCATATCTGGCGAGAAAACTCGTTTTGGCACTGGTTTTTTTTGCCAAGTCGCAGCTCTCAAGGATACGAGCTGTTCACCGTCAAACATCGAGAAACACGTCAAGCGATCGAAGCGACAGAGAAACTAACTGCTGCAGCACCGCAGGAATTCACGCGTAATGATCTCGCAGTGTAATTCCCAGCTATTTCTCTGTAAATGTTCTCGTCGCATCCCCCAGAGTGCAGTTTACCCGACAACACATCTGCCCTTGAATTCAGGCAGAAAAACAGACAAATAAGATACATTTCGCCAGGGGTTGGGGCGTGTAAGCAGGGTGCAGAGAGGCCGTGAGAAACAACCGTGAGACCATATTTCATAGTTATCTGATACAGACACAAGAGCGAGAGTTTTGCTGGAGTTATTTTAGGGTCCAAGGAAACAAGGCAACATTAGTGAAAGGCCAAACAACAAAGCCCGAGCAGCGAAAATGGCCAGAAAAATATCCGGCTAAACCTCTATAGAGGAATAAAGTGGTTTTTTCATCTGCTGTATTTTTCAGCAATCAGCTCATATAGATATCTCAACAGCAAAAGAGCCCAATTAGGTTTATTTCGGGCTTATCGTAGGAGCTCGATATTTTTTCCTGCAAGCATCTCTCATGTTTGAACACAACAATGGGCAGACGTTGGTCTGAAAATCTTGCCTGCATGGAATTTCAAATGAATTTTATTTGCATAGTGCAAATAAAAAAAAAAAAAAAAAAAAAAAGACTGCAGCATAGAAACAGAGGGCTAAACTCCTGGCATTAACCCCCAAATAGCTCCCCCCAGTTGGGGAACAAACTCTTGAAAAAGGCCTGTTTCGATGGGGAGAAAATCTCAGGAGAAACTTCACTACAGAGGGGGAGCCCTTCATGTGCAGGACTGCAGGGATTAACTGTAGACAGAATTCAGCCAGTATCCCGGCAACCACTGCAGGCGTTCTACGCCTGCTCACAGCGAGTTCTGCCGAGTGGGATTAGATGAAATTTAGAAATATGCAATTTGTAGAGAAGACCTATTATTCTCTGCCGAAAGCACTGACTGCTGGGGAATGAAGGGGATTCGAGTTACTGAATCTGCACTTTCTGCGCAGAATTACGCCTGCTCAAGCCGAGTCCTGATTTCTTCCTGGGTCTCAGGAAATTTATTAAACGTTAACGACTGGTAGAACAGAGAAAAGAGGGAAGATGGATCGATATCCCATTGGACACTGAAGAGAGACCGACTGCTGACAAATGGTAGACTTATAACTGGTTACACTTGCCTGTCGAATTGCCCTAATATACGGTCGCACAAAAGATTTTCAGAATATCGCTTTCAACTGCTCTATAACACGGCCTGCATATCACACAAAACGATTTAACATTCCCTCTGGGAGAAAATACCAGACAGTCTTCTGACTCCATACAGTACTGCAGCTCATTTGAAAAGGGCAAGGAGGTGAGATAATCATGTCCTTTACTGAAACTCCATGAGCTTCATCAATTCTGAGCCCCTCTTACGAAGGTGCAGAATTAAGATAAATCTCACCTAAAGGACACAGATAAGTGCTGAAGTAGAGACGTTTTTCACAGCGAGGGCAATTCACATTACCGTGGCAACCACATGGCACATCATAATAACTCTCTACGCACAGTGATTCGGAAGGGAGAAGTTACACAACAAAAATGACAAATGTAGACAGTGGAAAGCTAGAACAGATAAAAATCCACCACAATTATGATCTATAAATTATAATGGATGGTACAATGAGATGACATACATTTTTGGCTTTTGTTGTAAAAATGTTTAAGGATATGGGGCATCATGTCAAAAAACATTTGATATAAAGACCCATGATGCCGTGTACATTGGTGTAAACAACAAGCCCTGCGCCGTAGCCCCCGACAGCAGAGGGTTCATCTGCGAAACACTTCGAGTGAAACACCCCTCAAAAGAAAGCCAAGCTACTGTATTGGCCCAGACAGCCTTATGATATTATCACAAACTGAACCCAGTTTTGTCTTTTATACGCTCAGACTGCCTATATTTCACTCATCAATAATGAAGAATGCACTAAACTGCTTTTAGTGTGGTGTGTAACATGTTTAAGTACTTATTACATAATCTATTGATACTTTCGCTGTAGTATTCAGCAATAATTGATCAAGAGTGGAAAAAAAAATCTAATGGCAAAATTTCAAGGTGATCTTACCAACATACAAGACATATGACAGAACTTAGGTGGTCCAGGAAATCAATAGTTAATTTATTATGATTAATAACAAAAAATCCAAAATCAATCCACTTCTCTGTCCTTATAAGATCTAAAAGCATATAAAATATTAGTACAATGGTGAATAAATTGGTTGGTACCCGTTTATGCCCATAGTTATTTAATATAAGTCCACTGTTAAATGAATATTTTTTTACCACCATTGGTGCTTGAAGTTGTCTATATCTTAGTGTGTACATTGTATGTTTTCTTGTTATTGTCATGTTGTCTGTAATACTTTATGCTGCAATTTTGGCCAGGGATCCCTTGGAAAAGAGACCATTGATCTCAAAGGGACTACCTGGTAAATTATGGGTTAAATAAAATTGAAATAAATGTAAAAATTTGAAAAGGATCTATACAATAGTTTTTTAGATATCGTGTTAACATGAAGGATCTGCGGCCGACGCGGCAGAGATGATGATTCCATAATATCCGCAAAACAAAGAAGAAAAACATGGGAATTCAGACTCAATTATTGTTAGCGGAGTTTACGAGTCAACAAGGAACAGCGTTGATAAAGCACACGATAAACTTCCATTCGTTTTATTTATCAATTTTCTCTTGTAACAGGCCGAGCAATCCTTTGAGGCATTCTTAGCTGGTGAGCAGGCAATTTGCTAAGCGTAGCTACCATTCATTTCTATGAGTGCTACAGCAAATAACCCTCTATGGTCACAGGCAGACCCTGCCTCAAAGCCTTCTGGGATACAGGCAGACCCACAGTGCTTCTAAGAGCCCCCAGCTGGCTCTGAATGCATTTCTGCGACCGCCATCGGGAAACGGTCTCTTTCCCATACCTTTGAAATGTTGCTGGACCGGCTTGCAGAATGACCAAGTGTCTTCTCATTCTGTAGCGCAGAGAAAGAGGGAGGGGGACAGAGGGGGAGAGGAAGAGAAAGACAGGTGGTGAGTTTCGACCTCTGAAGAGCTATTTTTGTTAGAATTTTCCACTGTTTATTACAGCATGTGGCCATATTTGTTATGGGTTCCAATGGTCATTATCCTCCAGAAACAAACTGAGATTGGAGTGTTCTTCATAACATTTATAGGTTTTATAGTCAGCAGGACAACAGCAATAACAACCTAAATAAATCAAAACAGTAAAAACTGACATTTTTCATCTAAAAAATCATAACCCAGGCTCTCTTCATCACGGTCTGGACTCCAATTCATTCTCGGCTCTGCTGACCCTCATGCAGCTGAGCCATTAGGTTAGACCCTCATTAATTTGCACCAATATCATCTGCCAGAAGTAATTCTCGGACATTATCAATAAATAGTTCATTCAGAATTCGTGGAATTATCCAGAAGACTAAGTTACAATATTTAATGCCCAGTTAATTGATTGTATTTCCTACACTAGTATATGTCTGTATACAGATGTGTGTGTGTACGCATGAAGGTCCGCGTGTATGCACATGAGAGTGTACGTGTGTGTGCGTGAGTGTGCGTGTGTGCGCGTGTGTGTGTGAGGGAGTGAGTGTATCAGAGGGGGGGGGAGGTAGAAGGCGGGGAGAGGGGGGGTGGGGTGTTGCAGTGAGTGTGTGGCGCCTTTTGTTTTAGAAACAACCATCTTTATCTCAGACTGAACAGAGTCTGCCCTGAACCACAATAACCGCTAAGCAGATTCCAGGACATTTTTTCTCCAAGGACAGACGCTCGGTTCTGAAGGGTCACGCCTAACACGACTCTGAAGGCGCTTGAGAATATGCTGCACTTGTGGCTCTCCTTCTTGTTGATTTTTTTTGGGTCCAATTTTCACCAATTTAGGTTTTTCTACATCTATTGTTAGAAAATGGAAATAATTAGTTTTCTTGTTTATTTTGCCAAAATACATTTTTTTACTAACTCCAAAATCAAGGTAGCTATCCTCTGGTCCCACACACAGCCTGTGGTCCGCTGACTCCCATCAGCCCCCCTGGTTCAGTAGCACAAAGCGCGCACACACACACACACACACACACACATCTGAGGGAGTGAACACAGCCTGATAGGCAGGCTGAGGATGGGTACACACAGTGAGGTCTGAGTGGGGGCCGGCTCAGAGACAGACATGTAAAAGCCATCATGGCTCCTCTCCACAGAACCCACTAACACCTCCAGCGGCTCCCAGCGCAGACGACACTTCATTGCACAGCTTCAGTCTCCTGCATCAAACACACTTTCACAGAAGAAGAGACTAAAACTACAGCTGAAAATCCACAGACACAATATGGTGTCAACGCTCAAAAACGGTCATAAAAAATTCATTGACAAAACTGAAGAACATTTTTACACAACGTACGAGACAGCAATTTACTGGATCAGCCTGACAATGCGAAATCCCTCAGGAGGAAGTCCTGTTCTGGGCACATTAGGCCATATTGCCCAGACTTTGGGGCAGGTGCTCCCTGTTACTGACCGTACGCCCTTACAGCCCCACCCCAGGGCCCACCTAACCCTGGGACAAACCAGAGGGGGGAGAGCAAACTGGAGTAAACGGGGAGGTGACGGTACCGTAAGGTTACAGAACAATGGAGCCCCATCATTGACCCCGTCACACTTTGACTGCACCGATAGCATTAGCATCATCCAATGCCTGTAATGCCGCTATTCTTAGTCATTTACTTTGTGCTCCTTCTAAGAATTTGGCAAAGGCAGAAAATGGAAAATGATATTTTCCATTAAACATATGAAAAGCACAGTCAGTTAATTAGTTCGCCATGCCTTGTAATGAGGGCTCTGTTTTCAGTCCAATCGGAGCAGGAAGCCTGGAGCGCTGAGCAGGCAAGACAAGATGGTGGGCAGACCGGAGCTCTGAGACCCAAACCTCATTTCATGGCCCGTTTGTGCTGAACTAACCTAAACAGCGGGGAGGTGTCATCACTCAGGGAATTATTTTTTTAAAGCTACATTTTACCAGGCAGGCCACTTAAGAACAAATTCTCATTCACAACATTTCCCTGACAGAAATTCCAGAGAGAGGTGTTGCATGCAGGCAGAGCGCAGGAGAGAAACCGAGCTGTAGCACCTGGAGAGTTTTTGTCGTTAAGGGCCAAGTGCAAGGGCCAGTCAGCAGCGTTCTTCCCAACGACATTACCCATGCAGCAATTCACAATCCCCACCCCCACCAAGGGCTTGAACCAGCAACTTCACAGTCCCCAGTCGAGCAGCCTCCCAACAGGCTACCCTGCTGCCCATAAATATCGTGTCATTTCGAATAAAGTGACAGCTAAGTGCTGACAAGCAGAAGAATACGGTGGAGAACCGTGCCGAGCATCTAAGCCAGAATCACCAGTAATTTACACAGTGACGTCTGCAGTGATTTGGTCTGAGACACAGTGTTAAAGGGCTGTAATTCCTACAACTCCCTCCCCATACGGACCGTAACGCCCCCCAACTGACACAGATATCTGATGCGGCCCAGAATTAGTCACTGTGAGCTGCATCTGGTCAAACTGAACAACCTAAACCATCTTGAGAATGGGTGACTTTTCCTTCCCGAGATGGAACACTTGACCGTATTTGGTCGCCGCCATAAACATCTGCTTTTGGTTGATCAAACAAGAGTCCGTGCTCCAGACTCACAGAGCTCACAGACGTGACGCAGAAGAAAGTCAAGTCCTTAAGTACTGATGAAAGCCGTCTCACAAACTCATCTGCAGCGTCGTGCAAAACAAAGACGAGGAGCGTCTGACTGCTGCAGATCTTCTCTTTACTCACACAGGGAGTTTGGACCAGAGAAAAGGAAACAGACGGCTGTCCTCTTATCCCATTTGAGATGATAGAAAGTAGAGAAAATATGACAGGCAGATTCAACTATGATTGATGTACTGTGTGTGACGCATCAAATGATTCATTAACATACAGTGTGGCAATATCCAGCGTCTCTTATGCCTCAGCAGAGCAGATGAAGTCACAGCCGGCCGTCGGACTGCAAACTGAACATAAACAAAATTCCAGAGATGAAACGGAGATAATTTAGGGAGGATTAATGTTCATTATATTTTATTATTTAGTGGAGGGGCGGGCACAGTTATCACACTCAATTACCTCAGCGCTCACTCACACATCCCACTGCCCTTCTGGGTTGCCGTGGTGACGTGGCTGACGGACAGCTGTGCAGTGCATTGCGCTAAGGGGGGGGGAGAAGCAGGTCTGATTTTCCAAAAGGCAGAGGCCTGCCGTCTGGAGATCTGTGACCGCACGAGGACGCGTGAACCACTGGGAGGTCATCCCTGCCCATTGGTCAATAAGGGTGGCGTTTTACAGCTCACCGGACAAATCGATTACCAGATGCTTCCGTATGACCTCTACTGCTGCTCTTGAGCGGTCGCTATGGTAACAGACCGTTCGCCGAGAGGGCAGGCTTCCCTAACCCACGGCAGGAGAGGAACAGAGCAGCTGATTTCTGCAGTTTCCATTAACTCATTCCCTACGGCAAGCCGCTGCCAACGACATGGCGAATTCTACCATTCCCTACGGTAAGCCAGTACCAGCAGCGTGGATGACCATTCGCAGTCCGATGAAAACACGAAATCAGTTGACGATCGCGGTCATGGGCCACCTGTACTTCAATACTTTATACTGTGTAATTTTCGGGAAAAGTATTCTGTGCAAATGCAACAATTTTATATAAAAGTATTCCGTATGGAATGAGTTAAAGCTGATCGAATTCACTGTTCAGGCTCTGCGTCGCGTCTGAAGTGCTCTGGATTTTTAAGGTGAAAAGAGAAAAGGACGCACACCAGAACCTGGGCCAGTGACCCAGACCCACAGACAGACAGAACTATTCAGAAAACACTAACAGCGCACAAACAGTCGGCCAAGCCAGGATTTTTAAACGGAAAAAGGAGACGAGCCAATGAAACATCGTTCCAAATGCTGACCAGAGCAGACAGTGTAGGGAATGCAGGCTGAGGTTATGGCAAACAGGCCAGGATAATGAGTCCTGATGATATGCGACGCCCAACGCAACCCATGAAGACAAACTGAAATCCAGACACAATGAAAACTCAAAAACTACACTACCATCAAAACCAGCTACAACCTGACCCACTAAAACCACTCCACCATCCTTCCAGCTACAAGAACTATTAAAACCACGCCACTATCCACCCAGCTACAACAAGAACCACTAAAACCACACTACCATCAAAACCAGCTACAACAGGAACTACGAAAACCACTCTCCCGTCCCTTCAGCAACAAGCAGAACCACTGAAATCACTCTGACATCCCTGCAGCACTAGACCTCCAACATCTGTTAGTAACTCCTTGTAAAATCTGCTCTCTCCTCCAGCAACCTAAGATTAAATACAGCCATAAAATAAAAATCCCCAAAATATATTTTCACAACAAAAGTATAGTGACATACACAATTTACAATTATAATTTAATTGTAATTGGAGCTTTGACATTATTGTTAGTGTGTCAGGAAAAGAATCTTGCATTGGAAAAAAAAAAAAGATGGACAGATAAAATCACTGCCACACGTCACCTCCATGAGGTACTTCTACGAATGGAAGTACTGCTGAATTTTTCATTTTTCAGAGAGTCCACGATTGAATAACGCCCATGATTGGCCAAAGGCCGCGCCTGGAGTGAGGTTTAAATCCGTCACAGATTAGAGGGTGGGATTGTAAAGCCACAGAGCTTCAGGCGTCTGGGGAGAGAGCCGAGCAGCTCACAGATCCCAGGTGTTTTTTTAGTTTTTAGCAATTCTGTTCCTCAATGCTGAAACCAATTACAAAAAAACCTTACCTTGTATGGCTGATTGTACCCTGTACAACACTATAATCTTAACATGTAAATGTCTTGCATGATGAATGTGATCTTCCTCTATCGGTAAGTTTGCACTCATGAAATGTAAGATATTGTCACCGATTGATACTGCAGTAGTTCTCTCGCACACACTCGCTGTCAATGGAATAAAATATTCTGTATCTCAACCGGACTTCCCATTGACCTAATAATTAAGGATAAAATCAATCTCCGCTGTCGCAGAAGTTTAAGGCTATGTCCCACTAATACGTTTTTGTTTTAAAACGTTTAACTTTTGCCATGTTTTTGCCAAGCCTCCACACTACTCCGGTGTTTTCGAATCCCTAAAACTGAGACATAGAAAAGCTTTTCTTAAAATGAATAAACCAACACCAGTTTGAGTGATACTACTTTCACTGCACAATCAAATTTTAAAAAAAAGGAAAAAAAAAAAGGAAAAAAAAAAAACTGAGATGCTTTATTTAAACAACCAAACACCAGATTGATTGACATTCCCTTGAGTGCATAATAAGAGAAGACCATGATTTACAAAAATGAATCAAACTGGAGATAACCATTTTTGCAGATGACCCCTTCATATGAGGTGTACAATAATGTGTCTGTGGAAATATAATGCTGATTGAGCAACATTGCGCAAATATATTTACATAAAAGATGGAAAATTATCTCTGAAATAACCACCAACCATAACCATCTGGCAGATAATGTGCAATTCAAAGACAAAGTAAACGATAATGAGTCAAACCTGCATTATGATTATGTTTCAGGCAGAAAAATGATGACAACTGTCATTTGTGTTCCCTCT
This sequence comes from Gymnothorax javanicus, assembly GCA_029692085.1. Taxonomy (NCBI): domain Eukaryota; kingdom Metazoa; phylum Chordata; class Actinopteri; order Anguilliformes; family Muraenidae; genus Gymnothorax; species Gymnothorax javanicus. The sequence continues at coordinate 52,036,588 of CM056208.1, read as the reverse complement.
TTTGTGTAATTGTTTGCCATAATGCAAGAATCGCAATATAACATTGAGAATTGAACAGATTCTTAGTGGAATTGCAAAGTCACTTCTCGCATAATGTTGAATAAGATGATGATTAATCCCAGTAAACATCAAAAGCACCAACTCAAGAAAAATTAGCAGCTTATTAAAATTCTTCGATTGCAGTTCTGGCTGAAATGAATCCCAGCATGCACAGCGGTCCCCCAGGACTGATTTTGGGAATCACTGTTTTACACGCTGCCATTTCATCATGGATTCTCACTGACTGTTTCACACACTGTTAAATGGGGTCTGGTTCCTAACCTGATACTGGGTCCAGAAGCCACTGAGGGAAAGAAGGGCTTTCAACCTGAGCGCAAGGTCCGCATTACAACAGCGTGACGTACCGCAGAGGCCGCCAGTTCTGCGGACTGACAGAAGGAGAAAAATAAACACTGCCATTCAACCCTGAGTCACGTGGCGTTTCGGCTGCCGCAGAGGTGACGTTGTGCTACAAACAACATCCTTCAGTAGCTGCAGGCCAATATAAACTTCGGTAATAAACCGCACATGCTCACATTAAAGCGAGAGCAGGCCGCGTTGTGGGTTCCCAAGTCTCTCGTCTCCTTGGACACCCCCAGGCGGGTTCAGCTGCAGAGCAGTCCATAAGTATCTGGAAAGTGACACATTTTTGCTTTGCGGCCCTGTCATGCATTTTTAGGTCCATTTTGTCTGAAGAATGTAGGAACTGCAGACCTTTTTATGCAGACTCCCTGTCCAAATACTTTAGGTTTGATGGGCTCCATCTCAGCGCACACTGTTTGGACAACTAGGAGACACTGGCATCTGTTGAAGTGGACGCCACCTAATGACAATTTAATACCATCATTATACAAGGAATACAATGTCCAGCAGCTGAGAGTATCCGAACAGAAGCAGGAGAGCTGCAGTTTCCACACGGCTCACACAAGACAGACATACACACACACACACACACACACACACACACACACACCCACCCAACGCTTAAAGCTGCCATCCTGTGCTTCAGCCCCACATTCATCATTTTCAAATCCACAAATCTGGAGCAGAGACACAACACACAGAATAACTGTCCGAATGATTATGGACTCAACTGCAGATCTCGCTGAATCTGTCTCATAGGGTCTCTTCAGAGAAACTCACAGCGTTTTAGAGTCTTACTTGGACTGTCGACAACAGGAAGCCATTGTGCATGAATCATGCATAATGCCAGAAAAAAATCCACATGTCCTTCTGTAGTTTAGCCGCTGAAAGCGTCTCGCCTGTAACATTTACAGCCAGGACACACACAAATTAGCACCCTGCTGCTGTCTCAGATACCTCAGGGCTAACGGTGAGACGTCTCGCGGATTCACTGCAGTGGAATATAAAAGGCAGTGCATCTGTCTCAGTCCCCTGTGAGATATCTGCAGCTCTCGCTGGTTAAAGTGACGAGCTTTCCCCAGGCCTTCACAGGAACACAGGCCTTCGCAGGAACATAAGGTCCCAATACCTGATCTCCCAAACAAATCAAAAATGGTGGTTTACCCTGTAGATGTGAATTAGCATAGTAACAGGTCAACATTTGGCATTGCAGGATGTAAATTATGCCAAACCAAACCAAACCAGACAGTTACCAAAGCAGCTTTGAAATGATTTTGTCTAATCTTTTTTTTTTTGTTTGTTTTAAATAGAAGCACAGCCAATCACAGATAGTGTCCCATCCCATTGACACACACACACACACACACACACACACACGCACACACACACTCCATCCATCTAACCCTAATTACCTAATTCCAGTCAGGGTCACAGGGGAGCTGGAGCCTATCCCAGCATGCACTGGGCGAGAGGCAGGACTGCAGTCTGGACAGTTCACCGATCCATTGCAGGGCTCACCCATTCACATCCATACCACAGCAAAGGGCAATTTAGTGACTCATGCTGGCATATTTTGCGAGTCTTTTGAACAGGGGAGGAACCTGAGGAAGTTGAGGAACCCAGTCAGACAGAAGGAGAACATGCAAACTCCGCACAGAAAGGCCCCGAGCCGGATTCAAACCCACAACCTCCTTGTGGTGAAGTAACAGTGCGACCCACTCCACTACCATGTTACTGACCACGCCTCTCAAAATCACACGGTTGTACATTGCGGTATGAATGACAGAGAGGTCAAACAAGCGTATGTTCTGGACCTTTCTGGAGTGGTTATGTTCATGCACAATAATACCGCGGCTGCTCTAATGCGCCTCGCTGTAATGACCTCGCCTCTCCAGGGCTGCAGCGAGACCTCAGGGGCACAGAGCTCACGCAACCGTCTCACCATTTAACCAGCGTCTCAGCTTCACTATCACACTTTCAATCTTTCTTTCTCTCTCCACGGGAAATATTAGCTCGCTTTCAGTCATATTTTAGCTGCCAAGTGAAATTAAGTCTCACCGCATCGGCAAATCCTGACACAAGTCAAACTCTCTCACTTCAGTGGCAGAATATATCAATTAACTAATGAATTCATTCAATGATTAATTAATTATTTCAGCTAAAAAGTAAGGAAAAATTTAAGATGTCACTCCGCGCGCGTGTGTGTGTGTGTGTGTGTGTGGGTAGTCGCTGGATTTCTCAGGAACAGAAGGCTCAGCACGGATGCGGACGGACGAGCCGAGAGACGACACAGCAGGTGCAAAACTCGCAGCGAATCCAAGTCCAGCCGCTACCCAGGCAAACAGACCCGCACGTGCTCATTACACGCTTCCTTCCTCCCGCTGTCTCCATTTTGTGCCGGGTGTGAGTGCGTCGCCTGTACACTCTGCTCTCCAGATAAATCAGCACCACAGATTAATCATTAAAATAAAAACGTCGGAGAGACGTGTAGCGATTTTGGTTTCACAGTCCTACAATCAGAGAAAAGGTGCTCATGAGGAGATACGAACCCCTGCACCTGTCTAAAGGTATGAAAAGGTCAGGTGGGCGTACAAAAGCGATGATGTCACCAGCTTTGCCTTTTTTTTAAGTCGCATTTAAAGGCAGCAGGACACACAGCACTAAAGAACAGCCAGGAACCATTTTAGACACAACCGGCCACACAGTACAACAGGAGATTCAGGGACCATTTAACACCCTCCAGGTCAAACGGTACTACAGGAATCTCAGTTATAATTTCCAAAATTACAGGCCACACGGTGTTATAGAACAGTCAGTAGCCATTTTAGACACAACAGGCCATGCAGTACTACAGATTCAGTCACTATTTACCACTGTCTACACAGAGTACTGCAGAACAGATCTGTGATGATTTAACAGCCTCCAGAACACACAGTGACTATATAACACACCGTCTGCCACACAGTCACTGCAGCAGTGACTATTTACTCCCTACAGGCCACACAGAGTAACAGAACACAGCGCTGTCAGAGCAGTACAAGACAGTCAGAGACTATTTTACATGCTATAGGCTATAGGCTAACCCTCACCTATTCTGACTTCAGGACAGAATTGGAAACCTCCCTTCAGAGCTGATCATGAGTTGGGTACTGGGGGATTAACACTGCCGTTGACACACTGAGACAGTTCACAGCTTCAGTGTGACCTGAGCTTATTTGTCATAAACCAGAAAGGAAATCAGAAGCATCGAATGGAGAAATGCGGAACCAAAGCGAAGAGCGTTCAAGACATACAACTTGTATTAAATTCCAAGCTTTTCATTGATCCAAATCCCTCAGAAGCCTACATGAGACCTGAATAAACCAGCGACAGTGGATATGAGGTGACGTGGTGGATTAGAGACCAGGAAATAAGGCAACAATGAACCACAAAACACAGTGAAGAAGAACCATGGATTTCTGTTGCCTGTAAGAGCTGCGATTAGCATTTATTCAGAGGAGAAAATCTGAGTGTGTCCACACCTTACGCAGAGTGAATTTGTCAGAGAAGCAGATCCTGTGTCTGACTGCAGGAGGGGGGGCACCTGCGGATCAGAGCCCACACACACACTCCCTTCAGTTACACCTCTGATTCCAAATCTGTTTCACTGGCCAGGAGCATCACATTGCAGAAGCAAAGAGAGTCAGAGAATATTTTAAATAAGGACATTATGAACACTGTAATTCAGCACATATAGAGTACAGCGCCTCTCTTCCTGCCTCCTTCACTACATCCCTCCCCCTCCCAATCATTCTGCATCCTTCTCTCACCCTCTACCTCTCTCTCCCCCCCTCTCCCTCTCTACCTCCCTCTCTCTCTCTCCCTCTCCCTCCCTCCCTCCTTCCCTCTCTCTCTCTCTCTCTCTCTCTCCCTCTCTACCTCCCCCCCTCTCCCTCTCCCCCCCCCCCCACTTCCACACCCTGTGGGGGGAAGAGGGTTTGCATTGTCACGCAACTCAGCCAACGGCATCGCTGTCGTGGGCTTCCGTTCTGTCGCTGTGGCAACACGAATGACCCACCACCTCAGCCACACGCGAACAAAAACAACGATGGCGCCACGATCAAGCAGAGAGAGAGACAGAGAGCGAGACATAGAGACGGGGAGAGAACGTTTCTGATTCTGTCATGAGGAGACAGCCACACCTCGCCCCGAGAGTGGAGACCGACCCGCGATATTTTAAAAGCACGGATACGAGAGAAATCCAGACCCGCGATAACGACAGCCTGAACTGCCAGAGTCATTGTAAAGCCCGAATCCCTCATATTCACAAACAATCTGCGGAGATGAGAGCCGGGCGAGATAAGTGACCTGGCAGGAAGTGGGAGAACACAGGCACATGGGCTGCATCTCTCATGAGGCTCATTTGCACGTGTAGATCTGATTAACTCTCTGTAGAGTCACTTCACACACTGAAGAGTCTACAGAGAGTCATTCATGCACTCCATATTCTGAGAGTTATTCTGAATGCGACCTGGACCAGCCGAGCAGACAATACATGCCCCAAAGCAAAGAGATCTATCAAATATAGCTGAATACATGGATTAGAGCTGGGAAATATATTCATATTTTACTATCAATGAGATAAGATATTGTTTGGGATTTTGGATATCGTAATATCGTGATATGAAAAGAGTGTTGTTTTTTCTGGTTGTAACAGCTGCATTATGTAAAGGGATGCAGTTTTTTGCACTTATTAGACAGTTATAGCTGTGGATAATAGCCATAATATCCACATTACAAATGACTATTTTATCAAAAATAAACAGCACCAACAGTTATCCCAACATTACTGCCACAATAAAGATATTGCTCTTTGTTGTAGGCAATGAGCTGGAATGAAATTCATCTGTGTGAAAAGCTACAGGTTTCGCGCGGTAATAATACGGACTGGAATAACATACAAACAAACCAAACGCCCCGTCCCAAAGGCTCTGGATTACCCACAATCCCAAGCTGCACACGTAATGCTGCCTATCCCGGCCTATTCCAATCACCCCGCTAACTGGCTGTCAAACTTTGAATGATGACGATCAGAGTTATTTAAATTAAAAAAACGAAAACAGAAGTTTGTGCAGTAATTGGACTGACGTCTGAAGCACACCGGTGTCCCTTCCGGAACACTCTCCTGTCCCCTCATGTCAAAAACAAATTAGCCCAAGGGAGTGGCCCCGACTGAGATAGCAGCTGCTAGTTTTCATGTCGTGCAAAGCTACGTCACGTCGACGTGACGCATTCATCCTGCTTCCAGACGCCGCACAGCACATATCACAAGTCCTCACGTTCCTTACATGTTTGGGCACAGTGGATCACAATGGCCAGCCCAAATCTACCCCGCAAAGCAGGCACTAAGGGTTTATGCTCCTCACATGCTGGTGCCGGCCAGACACGAACACTGATACCCTGAACAGCTGAATCAACATCGACAACACAATTCTAACACACCTCAAGCACAACTGCTTTACAGCGGCTCTTTCAGAAAAGGGAAGCCAAGTACACTATACTGCAAAGTCTCTGAGAATTTCAGCCAGTAAGAAGATATACATAATAGCGTACAGTATGCATACTTACACGTGTACATACTGGAATTACTGAAATGCAGACACAAAGATAAGAGCACGAACACACAAACACGCGCCTGTATGCACGAGCGCACACATACTGCTTGTTGGCGGTTTACTCCAAAAGAAAAAAGGTCAAACACACTGGTTACCACAGAGAGCACTTCAGCAGGCATCGCAGGGTTAAGTACTGTTAACAGAAGCAGAGTTTCACAGTCGGGCTGTGGTCGCGTCTGCGTTTCAGCCAGGCTTCAATAGCAAAGCACAGAGGCTGTAATCAGAAATGCGATGGCAATAAAAATACACCACCAATAAAGGCCTGGATTTCAGCAACCTTCCAACTTTTACAAAAAATTTTGCAGTCCCATCAGCTCAGAGGCAGGATGGCGTGATGGAAGCCCTCACTTCTTTACACTGTGCTGGTGCATCGCCAAATACACACCGCATGCTGTGGGAGGATGACGGGGTCAGCGCATATTTGGCAGTGCCTGTCCGACCAGGAGTGACCGCTAGAGTGCGATGAGCTGGTAACAGCGTGGCTGGGATTCGAACATCAGACCACAGCCCCAAGACAAATATCCGAGCTGTAAGCCAATCTCCCTCCTAAACACAGACCGCAGGGCCCAGACCCCAGTCCTGAAGAGCCACAGGGTAGATGCCTTCAGGAAAACCACGGAGAAGAGAGGCCGACCTAAAAAGCAAGGGGTGTCTGTGGAACAGTGCATTTGTGTGCGTGTGCGTTTTTGTGTAAACATGTAAACACTCAAATCAAATTGCTGTCTTACTTAATTGAAAAAGCCATCTCTGAGCAGTGCGAAACATGGCCTGCGTGTCCCGCTGTAGAGAATGACAGATTACAGGAATTACGAGTGGCTCTTTCCTCAGGATGATCCCCATTCACACAACAGGGCTTTGATCAGATGATGAAACACCAGGAAGTGGAGCTCTCGAGAAACCGACAGAACTGAGATGGACTCGCCCTCCGATCTCAGGCCGGAGCTCATATCGACAGGAAGCCGACACCGCCGCCTCCGCTAAACATTCATCTCTGTTCTGTCTGCAGTAATATTATTCAGAATGACAATCTGCCGCCGTCACTTCCTGAAGCAGTCAGGGCGGCTCGAGTCGGGGCAGAGCCAGGCTAAAGCTCTCCCTGTGACGCGCATCTCCGCGCTGCTCCATGGGAACATCAGGGGAAAATCAAACAGACGAAAGGAGTTTCCATGTTTTCTGTATTGCTGCTGGAGCACAGCTTTACAGAAAAAAACCCACAATCTACAAAAGGAATAATGTATGGGAATAATAAACTATTATTATTATTAGAATACAGTAAGAATATGAATACATAAGGTTATGTTATGTCCTTAAGGAAAGCTTACAGTCTGCCTGGTTTGTGTTTTGACTCATTCATTCAGACGGGGGTGTGTGGAGAGAGCTACAGATGGTGGGGGGCGGGGGGGGTCACCCTTAAACGAGCCGAGGTGATTAATCCACCCGTCAGCTGCACGGAAACATCCGGATCTGGGTTACGCGACAGCGGGGCGGCACACAAAGCCACATGTGTTTCCCAACCACAATAATTCTGATCTACACCCTCAGTGGACCACAAAACCAGGTCTTCGCCCCCGACCCCGCCCCCCAGCCCACACGAATCTCCGGCCGATGGCCCACAGATGGCTCCCAAGATTACTGGGAGCAGAACGATAACCATTCGCTCATAAACCACAACTCCACCGAGCGCACCATAAACACAGCCTGGGCGAGCGGCAGGAACTGCCTCCCCTTTGATCCACAGGAAGTGAGCGTGTGCGGCTTCCTGAGCCAAGCTATCTCCCACAGCCGTGGTCATTTTTCCCTCGGCAAACTACATCAACATGTTTGCGCAGGAAATGAGCACAATGCCACGAGCAGCTTTCACCCCGAACCCTGGCACACCCGTAAAACAGCCCCGCAAAGCATCATGGACCTTTGCTCTGAAAGGCAAAGCCTCACGAACGAAAGCCTAAGGGTTCTCCATTTTGTTCTGCAGTGGTCAGTAGGAAATAACATGGAGCATCATGCAAACAGCCAACAGAACCCCACACTTGGTCTACAGGCTCAGGACAAGGAAGTTCCACCATCTCACAAGTATTTCATTTTCTCACACTGCGCTTTAGCTTACATTACAGAGCAAAAGCTGACTCTTTTATCAAAAGTGACCAACAGCTGCTTAGACCGAGGCGGGACCATGCTTCTCTGGAGCAATACACGAGTCAAGGGCCTTGGTCAAGGGCCAAACAGCAGCGCAGGTCTTATCCTGGCACACTGGATGACAAGCATGCAGAGAGTTTCTTGATTTAGCCAATCACACTGGATCTTGAGCCATAAATCTCTCCCGTCCCAGTTAAGCTCCCTCACTAGCAGGCTGAAGGCTGATTACAGAGAGAGACCGCAGTTAGCTGCTCTCGCACACTGAGTGAGAAACGAGTCTGGACACAGAAGCCTTTCCCTTCCCCAGCCAACATTACAACCAATTATCCACCGAGACCACCAACTCCACTCCTCTCCGCACTGGTCTGGCCAACGACCAACATCAGGGCATCGGGGATCCCCAGCACACGGAGAACCGGACGACCCCATAACCCCGAGCGTCCCACTCATTAACACTCGCGCCAAAACTCACACAATAGGCTTTCCACAACCGCGACACAGAGGAACTCCAGCATGGTAACCTCTGAGTAAGAGAACATTTCAGCGCTCCACATAAATCACACACTAAGAATGCATTTACATGCCTTTCTTAGGCAGCAAGGCTGTACTGTGACAAAATGAACTGGCTCCAAGTACCATTTTAACATCATGAACAAACTAGTGCCCAGGGTTACTCAGCGAGTATAATGTGAATGAATTGTTGTGAAAATATGGAATCCATACATTGTACAGCCAGTTTAATAGTGAGGGATCATCACGGCACCATGAATAAATACAGAAACATCAGCCTGCACTGGGCGTTTGTTCATTTCTATCCGCTCAAGTGGCATGGAGTACTCATGTCTCATCTGACACAAACTATCCATCCATCCATCCTCCATCAATCCATTATCTAAACCTCATCTTCCTCACTACAGTCGCGGGGAGAGCTGGAGTCTATCCCAGCTGCCTATGGGCGAAAGGCAGGGACCCACCCTGTACAGCTCGCCGATCCATCACAGAGGGCACACACCACTCACTCACACACCATTCACACACCACTCACACACACACGCACACCTACAGGCAATTTAGAGTCTCCAATCAGCCTGACATGCATGTCTTTGGACTGTGGGAGGACACTGGAGAACGCAGAAGACTCCCTCACAAACACGGGGAGAAGGCGGCAGTACGACCCACTGCACTTACTGCCGCCCCAGACAAAACTAGCAGGTCAAAATATCATTGTTTGTGCATGAGGACACTTGTAATTTTTTCCATTAAAAGACAGATGAAAAACACAATAATTGTTTGGCCTCGGGACTGTTTTGGCTGAGAAACAATGCGATGGAGAGGCCACATCAGAATGTACTCAGGGCGATGCGAATGGGCAAAACTGCTCTGCAAAGCTTATAAATCAGCACACGAGGAGACATTAAACAAACAGAACACACAGTGTATATTTTTAGGTCAGGAAAATATTATGTATTTTCACATTATATGTACAGTACAATTGGCTTGCAATTGGCTGAAGAGTACACTGTGGCATTAGTGACCAAAGTCTCCCTATAAACCCAGGTATTCAGCTCTGAAAACGAGGCCTGGTCTGGGAGCTTTATTAAAAATAAAGCAGCAGCCAGACGGCCTGTGACTGTACTGAATGCAGACAGACGGATGGACGGACACATAAGAGGCTGGGTGCTTAGCAAAGGCCCCGGACGCCTCCTTTATCCGCTGGGATGACCATCATTTATTCCTCCAGGAAGGGAGAGAGAGAGAGAGAGAGAGAGAGAGAGAGAGAGAGAGAGAGAGAGAGAGAGAGAGAGAGAGAGAGAGGATCCTTCTGCCTGGGAGGCCAACAGTTACTTCCTGTCTCGAGCTGCCATATCATATCAGGTTTAAACATGTGATCACTAATCCACGCACACACACTGCACAACACATACACACACTGCACGCTCATGCGTACACACACACACACACACGCACACCCACTGCTGCTCAGGGATCTCACACAAAGCCGGGGTATTTTCGTGTCTGACAGTAATGCTGCAGGCTAAGTCCTGGCCGTGGGGGCGGGGTGGTGTGGGGCGGGGGGAAAGGGGCTCAGATCAGTCCCAGGGGAAACGCCTCCGCTCTTCTGTCTGTGCAGCGCCGTCCAGAAGTATTCGGACTCTGACAAGATATCCGGCAGCACTCCAGCAGAACGGATTTAGCAACAATGACAGTGAGGTTTAGGTAAAGACTGTCAGCATATATGTGCAGGCCTTTCCATCCATACACTGTAAACTCTACTGGCACTGGAGTCCTTGTAATACAGTGCCACTGCCTGAAGAGTTAAACAGCGCAAAACATTCCTAAAAACATGGAGAATGCATGGGACTAAATCACCAGGGATATTACTGAGCCATTCTAGTACCTTCTCTGTAGTCTACACACCAGCTAACTAATATTAATGACCACTTATCCCATTAATTACCGTTTCTGTTTAATATGAGTGAGAGAGAGAGAGAGATAGAGAGAGGTGGTAAGTTGAGAATAAGGCCTCCGTTTATCACGCAGTCCTGGTAAACAGCCAGAATGAGGCGATGTGAATTAAACACAGAACGAAGCTCTACGGAGCAGACATCTGCGTCAGACGCAGCCGACAGCGAAACATCACACGAATACATGATGCCTCGGTTTGGGTAAAGAACACTGATGAAAGTGAAGGAACAAGGAAAGAAGTAAATTATTTACGGCACAATCTGTGGAGTACCGTTTGTACAGCGACCGATACATTTCTCTTCGGAGCACTGGCAAATAAAAACAAAGTTAAACTTCATGCTTCAATTTGCAGGCATTTGGATCCATATTGAGTGACATCATTAAGAAATGCAGTCATTTTTATACAGGGTGACTGTTCAGTTATTCACAGACGGGGCTGTCTATTTCAAACAAAGCCATGCAGTCTGTCAGATATTTCACACACAGCTCTTCCTGTGTTAATGTGTATCAGAGAGCAAATACGATAAAACTACAGCGTAAAGAGAGGTCAAGGTGGGAGATTCCCGATCGCAGGCGTTACTCCAGCCTTAGCCCTCCGGCAGGGTCCGCAGACAAAAAGAACACGGGGGAAATTTCAAACAAACCACAGGTGCACACAGCTACTAAACCTGAGCCCTGTGACGGGCGCACAGGTAAAGTAAGGATCAAAGTAACAGCATCCTGACACGCACAGATCATCAGCCCTCTATTTACTGTGGGGTATTTGACAGAACAGCGCCCGTCTCATGAAGCGAGAGCACAGTTAGCTGAATAATCTCTTTCTCTCCTCAGTCCATGTGCCGGATCTAGGAGGCTCCATGTTTTACTCTGTGCAAATGATGCGCAGCTAATGCTGTAATCCTATTGCATAAACAGGCCCCAGATCTGAACCCTGCGAACCAAACCGCCACCAGTCCGCCCCCACAGCCACAATCCAAACCAGCTGTGATGTCACAGCGAACGGGCCGACGTGTCGAGCAAGGGATGCGTTCGCTGGGCCGAAACTCCACACACTGTGCCAGCAACCGAGAGCCACGGCCAGTTTCCACAAGAGGATGAGCTGTCTGAGCAAACACAGTCACACACACTCTTACACAAGCTAATGCAACGCTGTCAAATGAGGCGATAGATGCAATGAACTCTGCATCCTTGGGTAGAGTATGAAAAGAACAGATATTCCAACACGTTTCACACAGTATGGATTTATATACCCAAACAAATGTGAATATATTTGCATCACACAGTATGAATTTATATATCATATATTTCTATGGACTTGTATCACACATTATGGATTTACAGTGTATACTCTACAAATTAAATCCGACTAAAGACCCCACTTTAGACTCATAATCACCGTTTTCAATTCCAATATACTGCAGCAGAGAGCCCACTAAGCAAAAATTACGACTCTGCATCCCTGTCCAAAAGTGCGCCTACACACAAACAGACAGTGCTCCATTTGAATTAAAAATAAAAAGTAAAGAAGAAGAATCAGCAGCGGAGGGAGTGAGGTGCGTTTACCTGCGGTTTCGTCCTCCAGCAGGAATGCATGGTGGGGTTAGCGGGAGGTATGACTCCACAGGCTGTCCCGCGGCAGCGCTACATGCTCAGAGGTGAATACGCCGCACGGCGAGGGGTAGGGGGGGGGGGGGATCGCGGCTGGAGGACCAGAAGCACGTCTGGCGGCTGCCCTACATTCAATCGGCCGCGCGGGGCGAGAGAGGCAGCGTGTCTGGGCATGTTCTGAAGCTCCAGAGCTGCTCCCTCCGCCAGCTGGCCGGCCCCTGCCATAATCCCATTGGCTGAGCCAAGTCCTCTGTCACGCTCCAATCCAGGGAGACCACTCGCTGCATAATTCATGAGCAGGATGGGGCATAACGCAGCATTTCCCTGCCCCACTCTCTGCTGTCGTCCTTCTTCCCAGCGTGGCTATTTCACATCGCAGCTCAGCAGCTTTTCCCATCCCGCCTAACTCCGCCCTAACCACACCTCCCTGCCTTAACTCTGCCCATCAAACCCTCCCACACAAAAACGTAAGAATTATACACAGGCCAAGCGAAAAATACCCAGATACTGCATTTTTCAACAACAAATCAATTATGGAGACAGAAAATAACTTCGAACAGGATAGCTTTATTGCTTTGATTTCTATGAACACTGAAGCCCCGTGGATACTTTCGCAGATTTAGAAAAAAATCAAACACTCAATATTTTCGACAGGGCGAAAAACCGGACTATGTGAAAGCAGGAAACTGATGGAACAGCTCTTAAGTCACTTCTTGGTGATTTTTCCATCACAGGAGCTTTGTCTAACTAAGAACAGAATATGTAATGTACAACATGTCCTCAAATTACCCAATAGGCAGTAGTCAAGAGTGGGTTTATCGAAAAAAGCTCTCTGGCCCCTTTCTTTTTCGCCCCAGAGTGTAAAACCATGACTGTACAAAAGCTCCTCTCTCCAAATTACACACACCACAGCTCAACTACCCCAGAAAATTTAACCCTTAGAGCGTTATAAGCGACTATCGTTGCCCAGTTATGAAAGATCAAAATCAGATGCTGTTGAAAATCTATCATGTGGCAACTTGTTAAAAAAAGCTCCCGCAGGGGAGCTTTTTTAAACAAGTTGCCACATGATAGATTTTCAACAGCTCGGGATAATCACCTTTTTAATTCCTTGAAAATTAATTCTGCACTTCAAGGGTTAATCTGGAATGGTCCAACGGGAGAGAGGAGGCCAGGGAGAGGGGCTACTATGCAGACTAAAATAAAAAATATATTCATCAGTCCATCTGAAAAAGGATTTTAGTCTTATACTGTGCCTTAAAAGAAATTGTATAAAAACATATTCCAATGAGGCAAGACCGTAGCATTCCAAGACATACCAACGAAATAAAGATTTACTTATCAAGCGGACAGCATATTAAAACAAGTTTACATTTCCAACTAAAGTGTAAAAAAATTTCATTCTTACACCAAGACTAATAAACTTATTAAGAATCACTTTTTTTCAGTACACTGTGGAGAATAAGGACAGCCAAAGCCAATTCGCCAGAGAAAATCTCACTGCTGCATCAACGGTCTCTTACTGTTAATTTGCATTGCACTTCAGTACGTTCGGTTCCGCAGTATTATCGCTTTCCTTTATTAAAAAGGTTCCCCTGGCATTAAACACCTTGAAATTCCAGGACGCCACCCCAACAGGCGCGAGCATGCTATGATGTAACCTCTCGGCGCGTGGGCCTATTCCCGGCCCGACAAATTGAAAGGATTTACTGTTAAACCCATTAGGCGCTGTACATCCTGGGGGGAAAATTTAGCCATTACCCAAGACAAATGGTCGTGGTTCAAACGTGCATCTGAGCAAGCCACAGAGATTAGCCTGAGCTGATCTGTTAGCCATAGAGTGAACTGTTGTCCCCTGGCCACACACGCACTCGGGGAACCGCGGCTAAACATAGCAGGGTAAGCCATTTAGCCCAGGTACTGTACTAACGAGCAGCTACTTTCACTTTCCCTATGAGGATCCAGTAAACCGCTCCTCAGTAAAGATGCTCCGTTATCGCAGTTAGAGCCCTGTAAGTGGACTTTAGCTTCGGCCAACGTCAGGATTACTGATTAACACGTTTCCCACATGGAGAGACAAATTCTTTCAGGCTCCTACACAGCCAGGAATGGAGAAAAAAAAGCATCCCTTATTAACCCTTAGTGTGCTGAAATAAATTTAAAAAATATATAAATGAATTATCCAGTGCTGTTGAAAACCTATCACGTGGCGACTTGTTTAAAAGAGCTCTTTTAAACAAGTCGACACATGATAGGTTTTCAACAGCTTTGATTTTGATATCTTACATCATTGAGCAACAATAGCTGCATTTAGCATTCTAAGGGTTAAACTGTATTTCCATTCTGGATAAAAATTTACAATTATAGTTCATAAAGGACATCCACTGTGTGGAGCGAGATGTGGATGGTGGCAATAGCAGTGGCAGAAAAAATATGACACCACTCGCTGTGTTTGAGGTCAGTAAAAGCCTCCCATAATTCCTAGTGCCTGAGTATTGATCCATCATTCTGAAGAAATAACCAGATGCCGCTACTGGAGTAGCTCGGCTACACACAAGCCCTCATTCAGAACACTGAGGTAGTCAGCTCTGGCATTTAACCAATCAAAACTGATTTTTTTGCCAGTAGCTGGCAAACTCCAGTGGCTACCAAAGGTAATGTAACCTATTAACCCTATGGTGCCAGACAGAATTTCCCCATTAAAGTATATTAACCCTTAGAGCGCTAAATGTAAGATATCAAAATCAGATGCTGTTGAAAACCTATCAAGTGGCAACTTGTTTAAAAGAGCTCCCACAAGAGAGCTCTTTTATTCAACATGCCATGAAAGGTTTTCAACAGCTCAGGATAATAACATTTTTAGTTCCTTGAGTTAAATTCAATGATATTACAGTGGCAAAAACTATTTAATTTTTGCCTACATCTACATTTCTTACATTTTGATAACATTTCTGAGCACTGAACTTAAAATTGGTCCCTGGATCGTGCTAAGTTCTTTAACAAAGGCACACAGAGAAAGATTCTGGTTCCTCTCCGTCTCTTCATGTTTAGGTAGCCAGCAGCACGCTGGTCTGGTACTAAGAACCGCCACAGCCAAACACGAGAGCCTCCATCACCTGGCATTGTCACGTGACAGAGCACCTTACACAGGGATCAATGCAGCCAGCCAGGGGAACCAGACCACAGTCCTTCATAGATCTCTATGGCCGTCACACAACCGCACTGCATAATACACGAGGGCAGCAGGGGAGCCTAGTGAGAGATTTCTTGATGGGCACCAGTACAGATGCTAGTCCAGGCCCCCAGGGGCCCCAGTGGGATTCTGATCGCATTTGGGGAGATGAAGTAGGGAAAAGCTCCACCGTTGAGCCCTTGAGAAAGGCGTTTTAGCCCAAAATCACTCCAAGGGCTCCACCCGTTTCTCTCACCTGTCCTCCCTACTGGCTTCTGGTCTATCAAGTATTTCTCCCAGAGCATCTTTGAAAAAAGAATCATCTTCCGAAAGGAGTGTCCCAGGTGGAATAAAGTAAATAAACCAGAATGAAAACTAAATGAACCAGGACTGAACAGTAACAGAACAGACGATACTCATGTTGAAAACACAAAGTTATCAGTTACCATTTTTACATTGAACCGGCTGCAAAACAGAAATAATTATCCAATACAGTCGTCAACTTTCCTAATGAGTTGACAAGCAGGATAAATTACTGTTGTTGACGAGCCACAGATAGAGGAATGTGTGCGGCATTAATGTTAATTGAGCGATTCACACCATAATCATGTAATTACATCTGAATGATGTCACTCAGAAAAAAATGTCACGTAAATAATTAGGGAAGTATTTACAGTGAGGAGAGCAATTTCAATTACACAAAACTGCAGAGACGCGCGCACATTGAGAATGAGGTCATGTTTTTCATACGAGTATTTGAGTCGAATCTCAGCTGGCTGCAGTTCCTCTCTTCCCACAGAGCAGAGACTCTCTTGGTCCTGTTACATCCGCCCAAGATTTATCCCGCCACTGTAACGCTAATGATTCTCAGCTCTTCCTTCCTTCATTCCTTCTCTCCATCTCACAAGACCCTCTTTTATCTGATCTCCCATCATCTACCATTAGAACCCCAGCAGCTCATCGGATTTTCAAACTGCCCAGACGCTCCCACATCACCCCCCCTCTCACTGACCCCCACAGGCTGTCTGTTACAGCTCACATCAAAATAAAAACAATGCAGCTAGCATACCAGGCTACTAAAGCGTCAGCCTCAGCTTAACTACAAAAGATGATCAAAGCTTGCACACCTGCAAGTCCTATCCACTCTGACACGTATGGATACTTTGCTCCGCCCCCTCACTGTACGTGCACTTCCTGGTTTCAGCTCCCGTCTGCTCTGGCTCCCACATGGTGGAATGACCTCCCACAGAGGTCAGAACAGCACAGACTCTGACTATTTGTCTTGTTTTGCTCTCCAGGATTTCTACAGCGCACTGAATGTCTGCCGCCATCTCGGGCTCATGAACTGTGATTCCCTCTGGGGTTCCAGCACTTTCAGTTCTGCTAAATGCACTTTGTGTTGCTGGTCATGCAGTATAACAGCACCTGCTATATGCATGTCATTTAATAGAAATGTATTTACAGAAGATTTGCATTATGAATGACAAAGTTTTGCATGTGTGTTGAATGGAAACAGGATACAGAAACCCCATGTGGATCAGTGATAAGCATTAAGGACGTCTGTCTCCCTGTAGAGCAAAACAGATTTCAGCGACTCATCGTGTCTCGT
The DNA here is from genome assembly GCA_029692085.1 of Gymnothorax javanicus. Lineage (NCBI taxonomy): Eukaryota > Metazoa > Chordata > Actinopteri > Anguilliformes > Muraenidae > Gymnothorax > Gymnothorax javanicus. Next base: position 52,019,544 of record CM056208.1, on the reverse strand, counting down.
CTCTCCCTCTCTGTGTGACCCCCAGTCATTCAGCTGCGTCTCTATATCACTGTCACATGAAGTAGAAAAACCCCCTAAAAAACATGGATGAGATCTTTTTACTGAAAAAAGGGCTAATATCATTCACAAAAAAACAGCTCTTCAAAAGTGTTGCTTCATCAATGGTCAAATTGGAACACAAGTCTTTTGATGTTTATCAAGTGCAGCAATCGCTTGAGCTCGGAAACGGTGAACAAACCGACGCCAAACGCCATCCTTCAGCTCAGAGATGGGGCTCAGGACACAGCTGGCCGTAAGGAACTGAGGAAGAGCGATATGGCGGTGGAGAGGAGAGATAAACAGGAGCGAGACCCGGGGAAAGGCAGCCAGCTGAAGGCCATCATCAGAGAATCGCGGAGGCGTGTCCCTGCAGAGAGACGGGGTCTGTGCTCCACTGCGGTGGGCTGTGCTCAGTCTGGGGGGGCCGCAGTGCAGCTGGGGGTTCTCGGCCCTCTGAAGAACACTTTGCTCTGGGCCCCAACTTACTTAATCCTGCTGATATCAGTGTGGGGATTCTCCAGGAGCGGAACCCCATAAGCTGTGAGCTGCAAGAACCATCACTGGGGTTCTACCCACTGGCCATGTTCTCACTGTCTCTCCAAAGAGTCACATTCCCATGAAATGCCCACAATGCTTCCAGTTTGTTGACTCGCACTCCATGTCCTTTGGGCAACAAAAAAAGAACCACAAAGCTTATATTTTAGTTCCTTTCAGAAATGTTATTTGATCAAAACAAACACATCAGCATACACTCAAAAGCTCACGCCTATGTGCCGCATTCTTCGCTTTGCAAACTCTCTTCACCCGTTTGAGGGTTTTTTTGGGAATATTTTTTGAAACTCTCCAGACCTCCATATTTACAGTCAGACACCAGCTGTGCTCGTTACAGATAAATGTTCAGGTAATGATGGTTAAATCAAATCAGTACATGCGACCCAATATTTCATCGCCTGGTGCAAAATGCCCGCAGGCGGCAGGCAGTCTGGTGGGCGGAAACTTCACGGCGACCCCTTTATGACAGCGATGCTCCGGTTTTTCCTGAGTGTCTATTTTTAATGCGAAGCACAGGGTGAAACATACATCAGGTCTGTTCTGGGTCACCTACATACCGTCTTTCCGCTCCGATTCATCACCAGAGACTGACTGTAAAAATATTTGCAGCTGAGACAGCAACTCCAATTTAAACCTCCGGGCCCAGAGAGCTGTATTTGTGACTGATGTTATCACAGGCACCATGGGAGCCATAATTAAATTTGTTCTCTATAAATAATTATTGTGATTTCTACTGTTTCAGCGCATTTTAAGTCGTCACGTCAAATTAACATCAACCTCAAATCCCCCAATTTGTCGAGGCGCGTGTAATTTTAGCTCGATTTGACAACTCAAAACATGGGGAAATGAAAAATGGCACAGCATTGTTTTTCTGCTGTTGTTTTATGGACTCAGAACAGAAGCAGGATGCAGGGAGGATTACGCTAACAGAGCGAGTCGGTTCGGCGAGACGTTAGCAGAGCGTGGTCTTATGCAAGAGTCTCCATTACAGAGCTGAGACACCAAAATCTGTCTCTTCTGATAACAACCAACTAAATCCACAACAATCTTCCACCTTTGAGCAAAGTCTCACACAAAAAAAAAGTAAAAAGGAAAGCTTTGAGGATCCACCCTGCAAAGGTGCACTAGTTTCAGAAAACTTTCAAAGCGCTTCGACAGAAATTCAAAGTCAAACGACTCATCGGCTGCGGCTGAATTAATCATGACTTGCGTTTCTGATAGCATCCCTCGCTCCCATCAGTGATGGCATAACAAACATAAAAACTCTTCAGTGCGCAAAGCGCAATTTGGGCATCTTAAATATGTAAGGAAGCGCATATGCAAATAAAGCCATGCACAAATACATCAGCCCACTGCAAACTCTCACAGAACACAGCACGAGGTCGCTGGAGCCCATTCCACAGGACGGCAGTGTTCACTGGCTCCATCTGATTTTGGACGTCTCCAGCACTTCAGCACAAATCACTTTGGCCACTGATTAGTCACATGACCACATTCTGCACTGGCTGCCCTTTCAAAAGGAAGCTGACTGCATTCTGGAGAAATGAAGTTGGGAAGGACTCTGCCATTTGGCCCTCGAGCAAGGCCCTTAACCCCAAAAACTGCTCCAAGCTCTTCTCCCCCATTACCCTCTCACTTTCTGCACGTGCAACTGTTTTACCTGGAGTGCTTTTATAGGGCTCCCTTGGTAAAGAGAAATTTGTTCTAAATGGAACTTCCTGGTTAAATAAAGATAGTAAAATACTGTAAATATGCAAAATAAGGTTTTATTCCAGCCTGTCAGCAGTGTTTGCATTAGCCTAGTTTACACAGCACTGACGAGTCATAAGCCAACATCCGCACTCACCCAGGTGATACTGGCTTTAAATCAGAGTGAACAGCTGTGAGCTATTCCTGGCAGCAGCATCAAAGAGATATTCAAAGATACGCCGAGATATTTTACATTCGTTATTAATCCTCATATGTTGTACAATTCAGTCAAACGAGGTGAGGAGTGTGTAATTTTAGTTATGTGGCTCAGTGCAGAACTATTGGTATAATGAGAGAAAAAATGAAATTATGAAATGAAAAACATATGAACATGTGAATGAATGTTTGAACAGGATATAGGCGTCCCAATCGTTTGAGCTTAACATTTGGATTTGCTATTGATTAAATGCAACAATTCTGCACAGCCTGGTGACAGAAAACATCTTCCACTGGAGTGTCTTCATGGTGGGCAATAACACACCATGCAAACTAAAACAATTTAATTTTAAATTCTTCTAATAATAGCACTAGTCAAGAAGTCTAACACAATAAACACGATAGACAATACTGTAAAATGTCCAAATAATTCTCACCCTGTGGAAACTGAGAATTTTGTTTGTCAGAAAACTCAGACTCGAGAGGCGAAAATGGCAGGCCTCTTGCACAGTCATATTTCACAGTGGTGCTGTTCTTACAAATTTTCATTTGAGTGGGTGATGAAGTCAAAAGCCAATTAATCTAATCTAATCCAATTACCTTGCTGCAAGCTTCAGGAGAAGATGGAATACACTAAAGGGAATCTCAGTATTCTATTAAATGACTACTGCCATCCAAGGAAGTGCAATGAGGTCCCATTGCATGATGGTGCATTATAACTACAATGTCCTGCACTTTTGTATGGTTTGTGCATTTACACAAAGCACCATACAAGAAGTGCTAACCAGAGCTCACTGGAAAATTGCAGGATATACTGTAGACGAGGCAAGTTACAAATATCTTAAGGGGTCTTCAGGGTAAAAATTTCAATTTTTTTTTTTTTTTTGAAAATGTCAATATTTTTGATTTTCACATAAAATAAATAAAATACAAAAGGTATGCAGTGAGATGCCAGTAAACACCAAGAATCTATGTTTTTCTTCTGCCTCAATTGTTATTTGTGACTTTAAATGCAAATTACCAAAAATCACAATTTTGACTGATTTTCAACCTTGTGGCATCCATAAAATCATTAATATTCATCTGATTGACTTGAAATTTGGACTGAAGTTGTATGTGTTGGAGATCTATGAAATGACATGGGATTTTCTAGATGGGTGCATCCCTAGAGGTTAATTTTGAAAATGAAGCAAGTTGATTATAGCGATTTTCATTATGGTTACATAACAGAGCTCAGTAAATATTCATAAATGTTCCAAACAAAAAAATCCTAAGTCATTTCATAGAACCATCTTAAACCTTTCATATGAGACCAATTTGAGTAAAATCTGACGATGGGTTATTGAAATATCAGTGCCACAAAATATTTTCAGATTTTGCCATTAAAAAGCCGTTTCCATGGCAACCACGTACATTTTTATCAAAATGCTACATTTTATGAGGTTAAAATCATGTTGAGTATGTTTATTTCTTAGTTTTCACATTATTATGGTTATTTGTACACTTTACCCTGAAGATCCCTTAAAGCACCAGTTCTTCAAAACCATAACCACCGAATGTAGTTCACGTAGTTAGCATTTGATTGGTCGGGACCGTCACTGGCGCGCATGACTAGAAGTGAGGCACGATCAGAAGAAATGCCTTAATGAGCGCGAAACGCCAAGACAACACAGCGCGTACGTGCTGAACAACGACACGAGAAAGTGCTACAGAATGATGCAACAGCGGAGAGAAGGTGCCAGAGGATCAGTAAACAAGTACTGGGTACTGTGAGGAAATATCGAGCACAGTCATTTTTTTTAATAAATTTGGTTTCAGATATTTTTTTTCCCTTGCATTAACTTGGTGCCTCAGGAGGAATAATTAAATTTGACATTTCAAAGCATTCATTTTCCAAAACAAAAAGACACATTAACAGAGTAACGCCTGTATCTCTCACTGAGAGAAGTAGAGTTTGATATGGCCTCCACAAATCCCTGATCTCATATCCAAACGGCAGTCGGAAAGTACCCGGGGACACAGGAGGAAAAACTCCGCAGACGAACTGTGAGAAGTTCTCTAATATGGCCGATACACACTGTCTGTAGGAGAGTGTACCTAAGAAAACAGATGCAGTTTTAACTGTCTGTAGCAGTTACACAAAACATTGATTTGACATCATTTTAAAACTTTTCACAGCTATTTGTGGAACAATTTTGATACAAGCAAACTAAATTTCCTTTTTTTAACATATGTCTAAGACTTATGAGAATGAAACTAGCTCTCGAAAACCCCACAGAGAGTAATGTTGCATATTTCAGCTATAGTATGAAGGGATGCACCTTCAGCCAATCAGAGAAAACGCCCTGCGTTAGGGCAGCTCTGGGTTCCCAGCTCACACTTTAGTTCCAGCTGCTAGGCATTAGTTTCAGGCAGTAATAATCAAACGCTGCTCCACTTAAACCCATTTAGCAGAGGATGAGCAGCGCAAGTGCCTCGTTCCCTGACATTCCCTCGAGCGAGCTGTCCAATCACGTGACAGCGATCGGCAGATGGTGCCCGGCCGCTGAACCCTGGCAGTCGGGGAGAGTTTGTGCCGCTAAGCGCACAGACGCCACTTCCGCCATGACGATGCCCTGCCACAAACCTCAGGCCACTGAGGTTAGCACACTGAAGCCCACTGTGGCCATTGGAACTACACATATAGCACTGTAAAAGAGCCAATGCCTGATGCTCTCCTTCCCTGGTTTTTCCAACTGAAATAAACATCTCAGGGATTGTGATTGGCTGAGTAAATGAGAGACCAGTGGCCCTCAAACTGACCTGAACATGAATCAGACTGTTCACTGGCAACTTGAGAGGCACCCCCATGCAACACAGACAACTCGACATGAAATATGAAACATCCCAAGTTGTGTTTTTCTCAGCTAATTTAAGCAGCAATAGCGCTTTCGCAATGTCACGCTTATGCTCGCTGGGGATGCAGATGCTGTTAGCCAGGTTTAGGGACTTTGCTAAATATAGCATCAGTTTACCAATATAAGAGAATGCACCCAGACAAGATTTTTTTCCCCCTCAATCAATGTTATTCGAAAAGCACACAGGAAAACTAAAGCGGAAAGAAACTGCATGTTATATAATACGTCTTGAGGCAGATCCAACCACCGCTCAAAAAATTCAAAGATCCTTCAAAACGAAGCTGCATTTATATTAGAGATGAATATGAATAAGGCACATCAATTGTATGTTAAAATATCAATCAGGCTTTTCAATCCCTCAAGATCACGGCAATAGTAGCAATTATATAAGGCCAAGATGGTCATACATCATCATTTCTGGTGATACTAACCCCATAAAACCAAAGGATCCGTATATGGGTTTGCCCAACGCAGCAGCTGTATTCAAACCCGTGGAACTTCAGACCCATTTTAAATTATAGTAGAGATCCCACGGTTTCCCACAATCTCAAACATGTCCTGCTGAGTACTGGAAAATGTGTATAAAATGATGAACAAGATCTAGATATTTTCTACTACTGTAATGCTGTGGCCATAAAAGCACTGAGTTCCATGTTTGAATATTTCTTTAAATATTAGTGTGATTATTAGTCTGACATTGTCCTATAATATGAAAAAAATGCACTTTGAGTTTCAATGACTCAAGAGAAAACTTAAGTGAAAATTGATGGTTTAAAGCGTTAAAAGATATCATCTGCCAACACATTTCACACCAAATTCTAGAGGATGGCAAATAAAATGTAAAAGCAGACAGATTTTATGATTATGATGAGGGCACATGTATAATATTAATAATACTGCAAGAATGTTATTGTAATTTTATGCGCAAGACAAATGGGCATTAATTGTCAGACCAGCAGACAAGGCCCTAGATCTCCACCGTACTCCAGTAAGAGTTTAATTAACACCGTAAGAATCTGCAGCATTTTCCCCCTCCACAAGCCAAAGTCATGATGAGTGCAAAAGATGAGCGACGGCACAAAAGACCCAAAAGCCTCAGCTGCACTGGGGGAATGTCCCGCCAGGCAATCACACTGAACACGTGCAGAAAGAAAGGCGTATGGTTCACTCAGGGCATGCAAAGCAGTACCAACCAGCCACGGCGCATTCAGGATCGATAGAGCAGTCAGACGTCATTTCTGTGGGCTGCTTTCTAAAACCGCGCACGACTGGCAGACGCCAAAAGAGGAGTACCTTTTCACAACCTGGCTCTAAATAACGAACAGGCAGATGTCTCATCAGAAAGTGCGCAGAGACACTCCCAGCTCTAGCGCGTGTGCGCTCATATAGCCTGAAACCTTGCAAAGGCTTAGCCTGTTTAAAGATTTACATTTTCGGGATTACCCGCGATTTACTGGCGAGTGAAAGAATTCCCCTCACAGCCAGCAGGAATCGGTTTAATTCCGTCAGTGTGTAATCGGGAAAGGATACTGTATTTCCGTAAGAACACAGTTCGGCCTCATAATGAACGCTGAATGTTTTGCACAAGATCAAATGAACCCATATATGCATTTCCTGTGTTTTGAGAAACACCGAGCTGTGAATAATCAATAAATACTGTAAAATGGTCCATTCAAGATCAATTTATCAGGATGTGTTGATATTCTTTTCTTGGATTTTGTGCATATTTCCATGGCAGCAAGCCAGCCATTACACCCTCATTAACACATTTTAACCTTGGCTTACATTCACCTATTGAAGATACAGATTGCAGCTCAAAATCGATGCATAATATTGTAATAAGACTACGCTTGCCCATTACAATTTGTGACAGCGAGGACATTGTTATTGGCCTGGCTTATCCTATAGTACCCCAACTGTCTCTATAGTGTTTATTGTGGTTACAGTTACTATGGTTACAGCCCAGGGATGGATCCTAGAGAGTTTGCAGACAAATCTCAGCTCTCCGTTTACTGTAATTAGCCGGTGATTAAATATGTCTTAGAGGTAATTACATTTATCATCAACAGGACGCTATGCAAACCAGAGCTGTGCAGTAAGGCTAGTGCCACACAGTCCATATGCATGGATTACAGCTCTTTGTGACCATGATATCACTGTACATTAATTTTCTCCATTTTCTCAACAATGTGATGGAGTTCTAACATTGCAAACGCAGAGCCAGTTCCCTCAAAAAACTTCATAATTTTAGAGCATTTCTGACAAATCAAGAATGCACTTATTAGCAGAGATGTCACTTTATGAACCCTAATTTGATGATCTAAATGCCGTCAGCAAATGGAAGCGCTAATGGTGTTGCAGATCAAAACCGGGCATGCCTAACTCCATACCCGTAATTTGTGACAGGAGGCAATAATGCGACTGTGGCGCTGCTGTCAAAAGGGTCAGACCAAGAGGAATTAATTACCCGAGGATGTGGTGGAGGTTCGGTTCCATTACGCCAAGTCAGAGCAGCCGCGGTCATTCCCATTAAAACCAGCGCGTTAATGCAACAGCAAATCGCCAATTTCATCAGATGAAGGATAAGCACCTAGCCTGCGTTACTGCCACTTCCTTCAGTCCTTGGAGAACCACACTCCAATGCAGTAAGCAGTTCAATGATATGAAGCCAAGCAAAAACCTGCGTCAAAGCATTTTGTATGAATGAGGGCCATTTAAACCAAATACAAAATGGCACTCATGGCATTAAAACAAGGGCGAAACTGATTATTCGTCCCCTTCCCATACGATCCCACCTTCATTTTGAAGGAATTATTTATCGGGTATATAACAATAGTGAAAATTAAATATGGAAGGATACTGATATGAACTGTGTTTGGTTTTTGAACAGATCCACTCGCTGGGATTCAGTCCCATGATCATACCATAAATCGACAGCATTTACGTTTAAAGGTGGTTTGGGAAAGTCAAAATGCAAAACCAAAGCACCAGCTTCATGCATTGACACATCCCCTAATGCGCTGTCTCACCCATTTAGATGCAAATGGTTTGACATCAGAGCAAGAAAGAACCAAACTGGGCGCAGGGGATAAATATGCCATTTCCGACAGACTAAATTGAGCACAATATTACACTGACCAGCACTTCTGTTTGTAAAGGCATGAAAATGGACCCAATATGCTACAGGATGTCAATGGGAAGTAGTGCACATTGTGGAAGAAACAAACAAAAGTACAATGAATTCACCGGCCGATGCAGTTAATTGTTTCAGTACATAATGGGGGAAAAATGCATGCATTTTATCTTGACAAAACATCGTCAGGAAAATGTTGAATCAGATATCAAACTTTTTCAAAATCGTTTTAAAATATGCTGGACTATCCAGAATCATGATAACAGCTCTCTTTAAAAAAAAAAAAAAAATTAAAATGGCCAGATAAAGATTTAACCCCTAGAACAATGAAATAAATTTTTTGAAATGTAAATTTAATTATTTTGTGCTGTTGAAAACCTATCATGTGGCGACTTGTTTAAAAGAGCTCCCCTGCGGAGCTCTTTTAAACAAGTCGCCACATGATAGGTTTTCAACAGCTTTGATTTTGACAGCTTACATCATTGAGCAACAATATCTGCATTTAGCACTAAAAGAGCCTGATTTACTAAGACCTTTAGCACATGCAAAATCTTTTTGCTTGTGCAAAACCAGAAACCTTGCCACTGATTGGTGCAAGGCAAGTACCCTGGCCAATCATGGGCAATGTTCTTGGTTTTGCACGGGCGAAAAGATTTTGCATGTGCTAAAGGTCTCAGTAAATCAGGCCCTAAGGGTTAAAGTAGACAAATGCAAATTTTTTCAGGATGGGAATTCACAGAAAGTGGATTGAGTCTAGGTTCAAAGGTTAGGGTAGGTTAGGCGGGAGCCAACAGCTGTGAGACAGCAGTGCTAAAGAGACTCACGATCCCATTTCAGAGTTCAGTGTCTCGACTGGAGCAGAGAACCCGCAAGCGGTTCCATCTCGTCAGCTTCTGCTCATTCCTGAGGACATCGCTCGTGCTTCTCAGTCAAACACAGGGGGCAAACATCACAGTGTTTTTTATTCCGCAAAAACATGCCGCACAACTTCAAACACACTGACGGCCGCCGGTCCGCCCTTAACAGTATTTGTTGACGAAGTAATTTTCAAGGTTATTTTCATCTTTCCTAAATTATATGGTTGGCTGCTTCTGAATCAGCATTTAAATGGCAGTGACTTCAGTGTCCGCATTTGAGTAAGACGGTCTTCCAGCTCAAATTTTTGAACGCTTGAGTTCAAAGCTTCAGTTGTGCTTCAGAAGAAATTCTCACAATTTTAGCTCAGATTTCTGGACGGGGCAAAAGACACACTCCCCTGTACCTCTATAATGAATCCCCGCCCCCTCTCTGTCGTGCATGTTAACTACACTCCCCAGCCTTGGACTTCTTGTGTTGAGACCGGAGCCATCCACCCAATTCAAAAAAATTATCTGCCAGGTAAACAGAAGCGGAAAATCCAGGTTTAGAAGGAAAATCCAGGTTTAGAGCCAAGAAGAAGAAAGGTAAAATCCCTGACAGGTCATGGGTGGAACAGAGCCGCTGCAGAATTTTAACTTTCTGAAGCTGAGTTTCCAGCTTTTTTTTTCAAAAATGACCCCTATATTATTTTTAACCAGAAAAGGATACATGTGACCTCCAGATCGAGGAAACAAGCCGGAATTTACAGCTTCACTGATGTACAAATGATTCGCAAGAAGAGGTGCAAAGGACATTTTTACAACAGTCCAATACTGATTTAAATGTCTGAAAAAGATTTTTTTCATGATTAGAGTTTTTCATTTTTCGGAAAACATTCAAACTGTCAAAAGTCGGATTTTCATTCTTTCGGCGTAAAGTTCATGAATATTCAATTCACAGACTTTTAAACCATTGAAAAATTCAACACAACATGAAAGTCAAGTTCTGATTGGCAAAACCATAAAAGCCTCCCTTCCTTTGCTCAAACCCACTGTGAGAGAGAGGTGACCAGGTGGACAGTGATAGATAAACCTTGCATTGCAGTGAACTACAAATATACACACCAAATCCAAACAGGAGAGTTAATTTGTCAATAAAACCAGCTCAAACAGGGCTACCTGACGCTCTGCACACGGCTTTATCCAAGTAATACGGTCAGGGAGCCAATGATGAAGAGACATGCTGCAACTTATCCAGTTTAATCAACTGGCAAAGCATGAGTTATGGGGTCTAGGGAATAAGACAGGCTGGTGAGACCGAATTTCCTCTGAAATTTCGCATAACTGCCCAGTCTGCACACGGTCGAATCTAGCCATTTTAAGGGACCGTAAGTTTATAGTCTGACGGGAAAATTGTATCCCACAGTGCAACAGTGACCCCTGCCAGTCAATCGGGTATTGCAATAAGCACTAAAGCCAACATGAGGAGTCATCCTGCAAGGCCAGCCTGGATGAGCCAGACCTGCTAACTGCACTGAGAGAAGAACCAGACCCGGGGCCAAAGATCAACACCCCCAGGAAGTTTGCAAGCTGCACTGGTTACGTCAGGCATTAAGATTTGGGCTCCAAAAAGCACATTTCTCACTGGTGGCATTATTCCATTTCTGATTTTACTTTTAAATTCCGAAGTTTCTTCGTTCTCAACCAATTGCCCTCCAGGACCTGATTTTATTCTTTGTCAGCTCCAAAAAAAGCATCAGATTTAATTTCCATTCCTGCTCATCATCCCCCATTTAGCAGTACCCAGAATGCTCACGCTGGAGCCAAACAGCCATATCACCAACAGCTCTGAAGAACACCGAGGAGGTAATTAGGCCTCGCCGCGTAGAGCTCGAGACACCCCAGGTAATATTCCAGCGCCTGGTTCTACCTCTTCGCCGACCTGCTGAGACGCAGTTTCCCCAAATGAAATTACGGGAACTTTTCACGCCATCGGAATCCAGCCTGGCTCGCGCCGAGGACTGAGCGAGTTCATGATGAGAGCGGAGAGCCTGAGTGCTCTGCTCTGCACCGGTGCTGCCGAGCCTCTGGGTTTTCCCTCGGTGGGACGCGCAAGAATGAGCCGTTAATTAAAACAGTCCTCACAGGACTGCCGCAGTTACCCAATCAGTTCCCTGCTCGCACTCCGCAGAGAGAAACAGGCTCCCGCCCCATTAACCAGCTCATGAACCATCGCCGCGAGGTAAAGGTCGGCCCAGCCAGTCTGTGCTCCTGGTGCAAGAATCGGATGATCAATGCCGAGCGGCTACATTTACTGGAGCTCCCGTGAGAGAGTACGATCAGAATGAAGATGTCTGCCTCTTCAAAACCACCCATCCATCCCTGATCCGCACCGCTTCTTCCTCACCAGAGGAGCTGGAGCTGATCGGTGTCCGGACCCCCATGCAGCCAACTCTACTGACCCCCCCCAGGAGAGAGCGACATCAGCCTCCTCACAGTCACTGTGTTATATGGAGAAATACAGAGAAGGGGCGGTAACTAACAAATACAGTTACAAAATGGAGGAGGACCATCTAGAAATAGTCAAAGTAATTGACTTTCAGGTCACTCGAAGTTCCAAGCTAATGTGAGACCTTAACCCTTTCAGCGCTGTGGGCAACTACAGTTGCCCCATGATGTAAGATATCAAAATCAGATGCCGTTGAAAACCTATCATGTGGCAACTTGTTTAAAAGAGCTCCCCTGCAGGAGCTCTTTTAAACAAGTTGCCACATGATAGGTTTTCAACAGCTCAGGATAACTACATTTTTAATTCCCTGAAAAATGTATTCAGCACTCAAAGGGTTAATGACTTCCTTTCCAACCTAAAAGCAGATACATGCACACAAAAATGATTTTCTAGAATTACAATAAAGGTAACAGAGTGATTTGGGCAAAAGGAATTATATTTCTATTTTTAAGGCGTGTTTCAGGATTGGGCATGGTGATTGTGCTAAACATCAGACACACGCACGCAGACACACACACATGCACACAGACACACACACATGCACACACACACACACACACACACACACACACACACACTCACGCACAGAAACTATAGGGCTACTTATTCTAATCTGATTGGCTGAATTCAGGGCCGACAGCCCCTCCTCATGACTCCAGACAGCTTGCATAAATATCATATCTATCCTAACATTCCCATCAGATGTCGGTGCGCATTATGAGCTGGCAGCACACCTAGGAGGTGACATCATTCTGCCAATAAGGCCTGCAGCGGTACATCTATTGTTAAGAGGCATTAAGAATGGGACACTGTATAATATTCAGCTATTGAAAAATACCAACAATGCAACAGGGTCAGACCAGGCCTCGAGGTAATGCGAAATTAACCCTTAGAGCGCTAAAATTAAAAAAAAAAATAATAATAATTTTATATTATATATATTACATACACATACACACACAGTCATGCCCAAAATTATTCATACCCCGAGCCATTTGTGGGTTTTTTCGCGACATTTTTTGACAAATCAAATTTATTCTTGCACAAATGACACAGTAAATTGACATAAGGCTGTAAGAATTACAGTAAACAATTTTTCGAGAAATACAATACTTTTTGGTATTTTATTTGACAGATTTACAAAAAATGCCATGTCCACAATTATTCATACCCTTTTCTCAGTAATTGATGGCAAAGCCTTTATTCACGCTTACAGCCTCCAAACGCTTCCTGTGGTTGATCACAAGGTTTCTACACGTTTCCATGGGGATTTTGGCCCACTCCTCTTTGGCAAACTTCTCCAGGTCCTTAAGTTTTGAGGGTTTCCTTGCCATGACCTTGGTCTTCAGTTCCCTCCACAGATTCTTGATAGGATTGAGGTCGGTGCTCTGGCTTGGCCACTCCAAAATGTTCACTTTGTTGTCCACTAACCATTTCTTGATGGATTTGGCCGTGTGTTTAGGATCATTATCCTGTTGGAAGATCCATTCCTGCCCAAGACCAAGTTATTCGGCGGATTGCTTAATGTTTTCACTGAAGATCTGGATATACTGGTCCTGTTTTGATAGGGGTATGAATACCAAATTGGTAGGGGTATGAATAATTTTGGGCATGACTGTATATACACACAACCCCAATTCCGAAATAGTTGGGACAAAGTGTAAATTGTGAATAAAATCAAAACGCAATGACTTTCAAATCACACCGGCCAGAATTGTATTCACAATAGAACAGAGATAACATAGATGTTGAAACTTAGAAATTTTACAATTTTATCCACAAAATGAGCTCATTTTAAATTTGATGGCTGCTGCAGGTCTCAAAAAAGTTGGGACAGGGGCCTGTTTACCATGGTGTGGTATCCCCTCTTCTTTTTAACACAGAGTGGAGGCGTCTGGGCATTGAGGAGACAAGTTTCTTGAGTTTAGCCATTGGAATTTGATCCCACTCTTGTTTAATGCAGGCTTCCAGCTGCTGGAGAGTTTTGGGTCTCCTTTGACGGACTTTTCATTTAATTATGCGCCAAATGTTCTCAATCGGTGAAAGATCAGGACTGCAGGCAGGCCAGTTCAGCACACGGACTCTTCTACTACGAAGCCATGCTGTTGTAATAGCTGCAGTATGTGGTTTTGCATTGTCCTGCTGAAATACACAAGGCCATCCCTAGAATAGATGTCGTCTGGAGGAGAGAATATGTTGCTCTAAAACCTTTATATACCTTTCAGCATTCATGGTGCTTTTTAAAACATGCAAGTGTCCCACACCATATGCACTAATGCATCCCCATACCATCAGAGATGCTGGCTTTTGAACTGAACGCTGATAACAGGAGGGGTGGTCTTTCTCCTCTTTAGCCCAGAGGGCACGACGCCCATGATTACCAACAAGAATTTGAAATTTGGACTCGTCTGACCACGGGACACTTTGCCACTTTGCTACAGTCCATTTTAAATGAGCCTTGCCCCACAGAACACAGCAGCACTTCTGGATCATGCTCAACAATGGCTTCCTTCTTGCATGATAGAGTTTTAGGTGGCATCTGTGGATGGCACGGCGGACTGTGTTTACAGACAGTGGTTTCTTGAAGTATTCCTGGGCCCATTTAGTAATGTCAATGACAGAATCATGCCGGTGAGTGATGCAGTGGCGCTCTGAGGGCCCGAAGATCACGGGCATCCAGTAAAGGTCTTCGGCCTTGTCCCTCACGCACAGAGATTTTCCATTTTCTCTGAATCTTTTGATGATGTTATGCACTGTCGATGATGAGACCTTCAAAGCCTTTGCAATTTGACGTTGAGGAACATTGTTTTTAAAGTATTCCACAATTTTTTTACGCAAGCCTTCACAGGTTGGAGAGCCTCTGGCCATCTTTACTTCTGAGAGACTCAGCCTCTCTAAGACATCCCTTTTATAGCCAATCATGTTACACACCTGATGCCAGTTAACTTAATTACTTGCTAAATGTTTTTTCAGCTGATCCTCTTATATAATAATTGCTTTTTCAGCCCTTTTTTGCCTGTGTCCCAACTTTTATGAGACCTGTTGCAGCCAGAAAATTTGAAACAAGCTCATTTTGTGGATAAAAATGTAAAATGTCTCAGTTTCAACATTTGAAATGTTATCTATGTTGTGTTGTAAATAACATATTGGCTCATTTGATCTGAAAGTCATTGCATTTTGATTTTATTCACAGTTTACACTTCCTCCCAACTATTTCGGAATTGGGGTTGTATATATATATATTATATATATATATGATTATCTTGTGCTGTTGAAAACCCATCATGTGGTGACTTGTTTAAAAGATCTCCCACAAGAGAGCTCTTATAAACAAGTTGCCAAATGATACGTTTCCAAGAGCTCTGATTTTGATATCTCACATCATTGAGCAGCAATAGCAGCATTTAGTGCTCTAAGGGTTAACAGTCCAACAGAAAATATTGAATATTATCGCTACAGTCCTTCAAAACGAAAGCACAAACCATTAGGCATTCTGCTCACTGCAGTCTCACTTTCGTTATGTCTCATTTTAATGGAACAAAATAGCTCTGTGCCAATATTGTGTTGTGTGAGGATGAACAAACAGGCACATTTGCATTTCAGTAACGAACCGTTATTGTTCTGACTTAATTGCAAACAGCCATCTTGAATATGTTATGTGCAACGAGGAGAAGTCCAAAAAGTCAAGTGCTTTTCAGTAAATATTTGCCTGCAAATTCAATAGCAGTTTCAAGCATAAAATTGCCACCTGTCACAAATTTTTAGTACCAGGATGCTGTGTCACCTGGCGAACTTCCCTTTTTTCATGAAGATCCACAGCTGCAAGGACAACCATCACTCCTGATAACGGATCACGGGGGTTAGCGGCCAAATTTAGCCCCACTGACTGCTTCCTACTCCAGCTGTTGTTTGCACAAGCAAATAACCAGCTTCGAGCAATGTTAATAATTTATGTGTTAATATTACAGCCTCCCGAGATCCAGACGTTATTTTCATGAGCAAAAACTGAATGCAATGTCCTCATACGAGGACACAGGGTCTAAGGTGCACAGCGTAATCATGTCTCCCACTATATCTCTCTACCTTTTACTTGACTGACTGCAGATGAGAAAAGGCAGTATTTTATGCCAAAACGTCCAGATTTAACTGGTTAAAGATGGTCAGCAGTTTTAGCTGGTACTTCAGTTGGCACCAGCTCACTCACCAGCACCAGCTTAACCCACTTCTCCAAGCTTTCACCAGTCACAGACCATCCATGAAAGGCAGAAGATGTTAGAAACAAAACTAATACCAACCTTGTTCCTGGAGATCTACCATCCTGTTGGTTTTCACTCCTACCCAAACAAAGCACTTCTCATCCAACAGCTAGACATTTGCATTTGAACAGCTGATGAATACAATCAGGAGAGCCAAAGCATGGTTGGGGTGAAATCCAACAAGATGGTGGACCTTCAGGAACAGATGACACAGAACACCTCAAAACATCTTAGAATCCCAGCAGATTTTCAAAAATGGAAATCGTTAATGTGACACTACAGGTAAACAGACGCAAGCAACCAACTCCAGTGTAAAAATATAGCACTCCTGAAAAATTAACATCCAAAGTGCATTTGACGGATATCATTTATTCTGACTGAGGAGAAACAGAGATTGTGAATTCTGCCTGATTTACATCCGATGCTGACCTTCAGGAAGCCAGGCAACCTGCTGTTCTCCAGCACAACCATTATAACCACGATACCCTGTCTGCACAAACCATGCGGTTACTGACTGCCTCAAAGTCTCATTCACTCTGAACACCCGAGTACTTCCTGGAATTAACTGCCTCATTTACATATTCTGAAGATACAACTTCCTGCACAGGCAAACCCACATTTTTGTCTCGAAGTGAAGACTCGCATTTCTCATTGATGCTAGCAATCACCGACTCAAAGCTAACACTTTGTCAATAAGCCTCTGGCAGCAATTACAGCTCTCCAGAGGTGTTTCGATATTTTATCGTTCACCGAAACATAAACATTTCTCCGAACACTCCGAAGAATGCTGACAGGCCCCCGTCACGTCATGGTTCCCGGAGAAACTGAACGAGATAAATGTGCCGCACGTGCGCTACGTTACCGTGACTGGTCAGGTCATCTTTAAACAAACACAAACTACAACAGAGGTCTTTGCCTGTGTCACCATGATACAGTAATGAAGCAGAGAAAAAAAAGAAAAAAAAAAAAAAATGCGAGGACAACGGTCTTGTTTGCCTTCGCAGGATGCAGAGGTCGGTGTACTGAAACAAACTTGAGGGAGCACAATAATTTAATCTCCCCGCTCCCATCCCCCCCATTACACGTACGCCAGTAACTCTTTACTGTCCATTAATGGGACTTGGAGTGTGGGGCATTTACAACAGAATACAGGCTATACACCTATAGGAGTGTATAGGGGAGTCTGGCTGATGGGGATGTTGTGCTATAGGAGTGTATTGAGGTGCCTGGCTGATGGGGATGCTGTGCTATAGGAGTGTATAGGGGAGGCTGGCTGATGGGGATACTGTGCTATAGGAGTGTATAGGGGAGTCTGGCTGATGGGGATGCTGTGCTATAGGAGTGTATAGGGGAGTCTGGCTGATGGGGATGTTGTGCTATAGGAGTGTATTGGGGAGTCTGGCTGATGGGGATGCTGTGCTACAGGAGTGTATAGGGGAGTCTGGCTGATGGGGATGCTGTGCTATAGGAGTGTATAGGGGAGTCTGGCTGATGGGGATGCTGTGCTATAGGAGTGTACAGGGGAGTCTGGCTGATGGGGATGCTGTGCTATAGGAGTGTACAGGGGAGTCTGGCTGATGGGGATGCTAGGGGGGAGTGGCTATGGGGATGCTGTGCTATAGGGGAGTCTGGCTGATGGGGATGCTGTGCTATAGGAGTGTACAGGGGAGTCTGGCTGATGGGGATGCTGTGCTATAGGAGCGTATAGGGGGAGTCTGGCTGATGGGGATGCTGTGCTATAGGAGTGTATAGGGGAGTCTGGCTGATGGGGATGCTGTGCTATAGGAGTGTATAGGGGAGTCTGGCTGATGGGGATGCTGTGCTATAGGAGTGTATAGGGGAGTCTGGCTGATGGGGGATGCTGTGCTATAGGAGTGTATAGGGGAGTCTGGCTGATGGGGATGCTGTGCTATAGGAGTGTATAGGGGAGTCTGGCTGATGGGGATGCTGTGCTATAGGAGTGTACAGGGGAGTCTGGCTGATGGGGATGCTGTGCTATAGGAGTGTATAGGGGAGTCTGGCTGATGGGGATGCTGTGCTATAGGAGTGTACAGGGGAGTCTGGCTGATGGGGATGCTGTGCTATAGGAGTGTATAGGGGAGTCTGGCTGATGGGGATGCTGTGCTAGTCTGGCTGATGGGGATGCTGTGTACAGGGGAGTAGGGGAGTCTGGCTGATGGGGATGCTGTGCTATAGGAGTGTATAGGGGAGTCTGGCTGATGGGGATGCTGTGCTATAGGAGTGTATAGGGGAGTCTGGGTGATGGTGATGCTGTGCTATAGGAGTGTATAGGGGAGTCTGGCTGATGGGGATGTTGTGCTATAGGAGTGTACAGGGGAGTCTGGCTGATGGGGATGCTGTGCTATAGGAGTGTACAGGGGAGTCTGGCTGATGGGGATGCTGTGCTATAGGAGTGTACAGGGGAGTCTGGCTGATGGGGATGCTGTGCTATAGGAGTGTACAGGGGAGTCTGGCTGATGGGGATGCTGTGCTATAGGAGTGTACAGGGGAGTCTGGCTGATGGGGATGCTGTGCTATAGGAGTGTACAGGGGAGTCTGGCTGATGGGGATGCTGTGCTATAGGAGTGTACAGGGGAGTCTGGCTGATGGGGATGCTGTGCTATAGGAGTGTACAGGGGAGTCTGGCTGATGGGGATGCTGTGCTATAGGAGTGTATAGGGGGAGTCTGGCTGATGGGGATGCTGTGCTATAGGAGTGTACAGGGGAGTCTGGCTGATGGGGATGCTGTGCTATGATGTACAGGGGAGTCTGGCTGATGGGGATGCTGTGCTATAGGAGTGTACAGGGGAGTCTGGCTGATGGGGATGCTGTGCTATAGGAGTGTACAGGGGAGTCTGGCTGATGGGGATGCTGTGCTATAGGAGTGTACAGGGGAGTCTGGCTGATGGGGATGCTGTGCTATAGGAGGTATAGGGGAGTCTGGCTGATGGGGATGCTGTGCTATGGGGAGTGTATAGGAGTGGGGAGTCTGGCTGATGGGGATGCTGTGCTATAGGAGTGTATAGGGGAGTCTGGCTGATGGGGATGCTGTGCTATAGGGGAGGGGAGTCTGGCTGATGGGGATGCTGTGCTATAGGAGTGTATAGGGGAGTCTGGCTGATGGGGGCTATAGGAGTGTATGGGGAGTCTGGCTGATGGGGATGCTGTGCTATAGGAGTGTATAGGGGAGTCTGGCTGATGGGGATGCTGTGCTATAGGAGTGTATAGGGGGAGTCTGGCTGATGGGGATGCTGTGCTATAGGAGTGTATAGGGGAGTCTGGCTGATGGGGATGCTGTGCTATAGGAGTGTATAGGGGAGTCTGGCTGATGGGGATGCTGTGCTATAGGAGTGTATAGGGGAGTCTGGCTGATGGGGTCTGGCTGATGGGGATGCTGTGCTATAGGAGTGTATAGGGGAGTCTGGCTGATGGGGATGCTGTGCTATAGGAGTGTATAGGGGAGTCTGGCTGATGGGGATGCTGTGCTATAGGGAGTGTATGATGGGGAGTCTGGCTGATGGGGATGCTGTGCTATAGGAGTGTATAGGGGAGTCTGGCTGATGGGGATGCTGTGCTATAGGAGTGTACAGGGGAGTCTGGCTGATGGGGATGCTGTGCTATAGGAGTGTAGGGGGTCTGGCTGATGGGGATGCTGTGCTATAGGAGTGTACAGGGGAGTCTGGCTGATGGGGATGCTGTGCTATAGAGTGTACAGGGAGTCTGGGAGTCTGGCTGATGGGGGATGCTGTGCTATAGGAGTGTATAGGGAGTGGCTGAGGGGAGTCTATGGCTGATGGGGGATGCTGTGCTATAGGAGTGTACAGGGGAGTCTGGGGGCTGATGGGGATGCTGTGCTATGGGGAGTGTATAGGGGAGTCTGGCTGATGGGGATGCTGTGCTATAGGAGTGTATAGGGGAGTCTGGCTGATGGGGATGCTGTGCTATAGGAGTGTATAGGGGAGTCTGGCTGATGGGGATGCTGTGCTATAGGAGTGTATAGGGGAGTCTGGCTGATGGGGATGCTGTGCTATAGGAGTGTACAGGGGAGTCTGGCTGATGGGGATCTGGCTGATGGGGATGCTGTGCTATAGGAGTGTACAGGGGAGTCTGGCTGATGGGGATGCTGTGGGAGTACAGGGAGTGATGGGGCTGATGGGGATGCTGTGCTATGGGGATGCTGTGCTAGGGGAGTCTGGCTGTGGGGGATGCTGTGGGGAGTATAGGGGAGTCTGGCTGATGGGGATGCTGTGCTATAGGAGTGTATAGGGGAGTCTGGCTGATGGGGATGCTGTGCTATAGGAGTGTATAGGGGAGTCTGGCTGATGGGGATGCTGTGCTATAGGAGTGTATAGGGGAGTCTGGCTGATGGGGATGCTGTGCTATAGGAGGTATAGGGGAGTCTGGCTGATGGGGATGCTGTGCTATAGGAGTGTATAGGGGAGTCTGGCTGATGGGGGGATGCTATAGGTGCTAGGGGAGTCTGGGATGGGGATGCATATAGGAGTGTAGGGGAGTCTGGCTGATGGGGATGCTGTGCTATAGGAGTGTATAGGGGAGTCTGGCTGATGGGGATGCTGTGCTATAGGAGTGTATAGGGAGTCTGGCTGATGGGGATGCTGTGCTATAGGAGTGTATAGGGGAGTCTGGCTGATGGGGATGCTGTGCTATAGGAGTGTATAGGGGAGTCTGGCTGATGGGGATGCTGTGCTATAGGAGTGTATAGGGGAGTCTGGCTGATGGGGATGCTGTGCTATAGGAGGTATAGGGAGTGTATGATGGGGATGCTGTGCTATAGGGCTAGGGGAGATGGGGATGATGCTGTGCTATAGGGGAGTGTATGGGGGGAGTCTGGCTGATGGGGATGCTGTGCTATAGGAGTGTACAGGGGAGTCTGGCTGATGGGGATGCTGTGCTATAGGAGTGTATAGGGGAGTCTGGCTGATGGGGATGCTGTGCTATAGGAGTGTATAGGGGGATGGGGTCTGGCTGAGGGAGTCTGGGGATGCTGTGCTATAGGAGTGTATAGGGGAGTCTGGCTGATGGGGATGTTGTGCTATAGGTGGGGAGTCTGGCTGATGGGGATGCTGTGCTATAGGAGTGTATAGGGGAGTCTGGCTGATGGGGATGTTGTGCGATAGCAGCGTACAGGGGATGTCTGGCTGATGGGGATGTTGTGCTATAGGAGTGTACAGGGGAGTCTGGCTGATGGGGATGCTGTGCTATAGGAGTGTACAGGGGAGTCTGGCTGATGGGGATGCTGTGCTATAGGATTGTATAGGGGAGTCTGGCTGATGGGGATGCTGTGCTATAGGATTGTATAGGGGAGTCTGGCTGATGGGGATGCTGTGCTATAGGAGTGTAGGGGAGTCTGGCTGATGGGGATGCTGTGCTATAGGAGTGTATAGGGGAGTCTGGCTGATGGGGATGCTGTGCTATAGGAGTGTATAGGGGAGTCTGGCTGATGGGGATGTTGTGCTATAGGAGTGTATAGGGGAGTCTGGCTGATGGGGATGCTGTGCTATTGGAGTGTATAGGGGAGTCTGGCTGATGGGGATGCTGTGCTACTGGAGTGTACAGGGGAGTCTGGCTGATGGGGATGCTGTGCTATAGGAGTGCATAGGGGAGTCTGGCTGATGGGGATGCTGTGCTATAGGAGTGTATAGGGGAGTCTGGCTGATGGGGATGCTGTGCTATAGGAGTGTACAGGGAAGAATCACTTACAGGGAAAAGGTGCAATGACATGCTCTCTGAAAAACCCTTGGGGGTCATTAAATTTCAAATCCACACGAGTGCTCATCTCTGCAGTGAGATTGTAACATAAACCCTGCGAGCAAGAATAGTCATCATCATTCAATATCTGCCTTTCACTCAATGTTCCTCACTTCCTGTAGGGACAAAACACAGAAAAAACGACAATCTTCTCCTGAAGTTCACAGGAGGTAACTGACCTCCTTAATTATACTAAATTCCAGCACGTACGCACACGGAGAGGAAACCAGGTTTAATACCAACCCAAGGTCAACACAGCCCTCTCCCCCCACACTAGACAGGCTCAAAGGTCTGCATATCTACCGTTTCACATGAAAGCTTCTGACCAGGAAAATCTCTTTTTTCAGGATTTTCTCTGAGCCCAGAACTCCTCAGTAATTTTATGCATCATTTATATTCATAAGGTCATGCAGCATAATTCACAATATGTCACTGCAGATATGCAACCCACAAATAATTGAGGAGAAAGATTGTCATCACTCACAAGAAATCTCAAATATTTTGTTTTAATACAGACTTCTGAGTAGAACATAAAATGTATACTTTTTTAAAATGACCTTAAAGATATGAAACTATTTTCAGCAAGTAATGACAATTCCCTGGTGTCTGAAAAACAGGATTTTGAAGCTTTGAGGGAAAAAAAAACAAAAAAAAAAAACACAAATCCAGCCTTTGCAGCCCGTCTCCAGGCCTCATTCTCTCCCCTCAGGGACTGTGCTGTTTAGAGTGGGCGGGGCTGGTGAATCAATAAAAAGGTGGCTTTGCTCTTATTGGCCATCTCATAGCGGCGAAAAATCAACAATGGCTGCCGAAATCATAACATGTCTTCAGTGAGCAGAACTATGAAAATGACTCCCCTTGTGTCATCATAGGGGGTAAATAATCAAAACCAGTCATTTAGAAACATGATTTCCAAGGAGGGCCACTCCAGCAACAACAGAGAGAATGTGTTTCATGTTTCGTCAGTTATTAGGTAGAGGGAGGAACACATTTCAGGCCCATGTGAAAGTGTAATTTATATTACAGGGAACCTTCAAGAATCAAGAGGTACATCTTACTGTACTCAATCAAGCATATGTCTGGCAGCCATCTTTGTTTACCATTCCATACATACATATCACATTCTCACTGGCATCACATCCAGACAGTCTTAATTAAGGTGCTGTCCTGGACTTCCTCAGTTACACCAGATGCATTTAAACTGACGCATTTTCATTCCAGTCACCCGCTAACCAATTATTCATCCATCTCCATCGTAAATTACAATCTGTGCATCTCATTAATCAGGTCGGTCTACTTCAACAGGATTCCACCATTCCCTGCAAATCTTGAAAGCAGTCCTTCTAAGTAAAGACAGATTTCACAGAAATCACTGGAAATTAGTTCCCAGAGACTAAAAACTAACCAGGCAAGATTTATAGGACTTCAAAAAAATACAAGAACAAAAAGTGGACACAGAAATTAAATGATAAGGAAAAAGGATAAATCATCCAGTAATTCAATTGACTTGCAAGATGATCCAATCCTGAGGTGCAGAAACTCGACAGAGCTCTCAGTCTTTGAGATATTTTAATTAAATTCATTCCTTCATGGAGAAGTTTAGAGTAAAACCCATCGGCCGTCTAACAGCCTTGGCACATGAACCTAAGGAGTGCGCACGTTTATTTAAATTCATTTTCCATGCCCATAATGACCACCAGTGTCAGGGCCATAAGACAGGAAATACACATTTTAGAGTCAAGGGTTTCATATGTATGCATTTTTACTAACCCTCAGAGCGCTACGGGCAACTATAGTAGTTGACCAATGATGTAAGATATCAAAATCAGATGCTGTTCAAAACCCATCATGGAGCGACTTGTTTTAATCAAGTTGCCCCGTAATAGGTTTTCAACAGCTCAGGATAATTTTTTAATTCCTTGAAAATTTATTCAGCGCTCTAAGGGTTAAACGAACAACATGGTTTCCGAACAAATAAACACGCGCACACACACACACGCGCACGCGCACACACACACACACACACACACACACACACACACACACACCAGGCTATTCACACATTCCGAGGGACACATGCCATGGTCAAGACTGATCAATAAGCAACATAAAGAGAAAAATTTATTTTCAGGTCAGGCATGCAGTGAATAAAAGGTTACCATGGAGAACAGGCACATATATTCTTTGGCATCCTATGACAGCCTGTTTGCCCGTGGAGCAAGCCATCACAAGCTAATCCTCACACGGTCACAACACCTGTCACCCAGCTTGCATCACCACTCAGTGACAAAGGAACTTGGATTCTATGCCAAACCATGAACATTCACACTTAACCCAGCCAACTGGATACATTTACAGTTGCTTGTTATTGCCATAACGCCACTGCGCAGTCAGTATTTAACACATTATGGATTGCTGGCACCATCTTCATAGTTCTATACTTCTTAATCTCAGCTGTCAGATGAATAGGAGTGTTTATAACACTCGCCAGTCAGCTGCCAGTGTCCAAAACTACACAACACTACAAAACCTAAATCTATCCCAGGCACAAAAAAAACTCTCAAAGGGAAGAGAGCGGAAAAGCACGATCCTCAAGCAAAGATTACACATTTCATTCGGAGCTGTGGTTCGATCATAAACACTGAGTTTAAAGTTTTTATGCACCTGGTGACATTTTGTAGTCACCAATAGTCGCAAACGTAGGCTTTTGCACTCCAAATCCCAGAATTCCATTGGTAATGGAGCGATCCAAAAAGAGCACATCACATGCTTTACTGTCTTTGAAGAAAAAAAACTGCTTCATTCTCAGAAAACAAAAAGCTTCCCAAAGTGGCTGTGGTTGAGCATTGCACCAGTGACAGCCAGTGTGATCACCGGTATAAATGTAATCCCTTAGAGTGCTGAAATAAATGATAATAAAAAAAAACGAGAATTTAATCATCTTGTGTTGTCGAAAACCAAAAAATATGGCTCTCCTGCGGGAGCTCATTTAAACAAGTTGCCACATGATAAGTTTTCAACAGCTTAGACTGATATCTTCCATCACTGAGCAACAATAGCTGAATTTAGCGCTCTGAGGGTTAATACACTTCCCTCTTAAAGCCAAGCTACACAGGCACCTATACAAGTGGCCATGCACTTTAAATAAATCTACCAGGCAAGGAGCTGTGGGATGGCATTTGGAACATCACCATTAATTAAGCACCAGTGACAATGACACTCTTCGAACGAGGCCAAAAGGCGACAACGACAAAAAAAGAACAGAATCGAACAACCTCTTTCAGACTCTTCCAAAGCTTAGGCCATTTCCCGTCAGGAAAGAAGGGTGGCTGAAGCTCATTGATCCACAGCTCCAATATGCTGACGACATGAACCGTGATCTACGGCCTTTATTAGGTGGAGAAACTGAATCCAATCAGTTTTTCCAGCTGCTCCCCAGAACTTTCTAATGCCGATGTCATGACCACTGTGGGTGAGTTGAAATGGAGTCCAAGAGTGCCAGCTCACTGTCGCATCCAATCAAACAATCAAACAAGACCAGATCAAGACCTGATATATAGCTGGACCACTAGGATGTATTTGAGGACAATGGGCCAGAAATTTTAATTTGAGGTCAAGTATTTGGGCGTCCTGATTGACTGGAAATACTGTTCATAGATGGAGAGCTGAACTCAAATCTGATCAAATTGACAGACTTGTATTTACGTTAATAATGCTGTGTTCAAGATATCCTGGAAACTGGGAAGTTCCGAGTTTGAACTACCCAGTTCCCACTAAACTGGATGACTTCCAGGTAGATTGGGCAGAGACTTGCATGAGTCCTCCGTTCTTGCCTCCTCAATGGAGGGTGCGTCTGCCAGATCCAGGAGCTCCTCAAAGTGCTCCTTCCGCCGCCAAACAATATCACCAATCGCGGTCAGCAGTTCCCCACCCCTGCTAAAAACAGCCTGGGCGAAGCCCCGCCTTCCCCTCCTGAGTCGCCTGACGGGCGTTCTCCATAGACTCCCTGAGCTCCTCTAAAACCAGAGTTTTGCTTTTGCAACCACCACAGCAGCAGTCCTTCTAGCCTGCTGGTCCCTGCAGGCTGAGTCAGGGGTCCTGTGGGCCAGCCAATCCCGAAAGGCCACCTTCTTCAGCTTTGTTAGCTTGAAAGGGCTACGGGGAGCCATCTTTTCGTGGACCCACCACCCCCCAGGAGAGGAGTAGGGGTCGGGTGCATTGTGGACCGGGGGGCAGAGAGGGGGAGAGACCCTGCCGTTTTGGAAACCGGCTACTTCAAACCTGATTAAGTGAAAAAGTGTCCCAAAACCTAGTGAGCTAAATTGTTCTAAACAGCCAACAAAAACAGCATTGTACATGGACAGTCTTTAAACCTAAATGGAACCTTAAAAGACTGAGTTATTGAGATCTCCTTCCAGATCGCAATAGCCTCAGGAATCATTCCTCATGACTGGTGTTTACTCAACCCAGCTGACAGGAACACCACTGCGTTCTTCAGAACTTCTACCTCCAAGCAAACACGACAGAATTTTTCTCCCCAATGATGAACCTCTGTAAAAGCTTTTCAAAGCTTCTATTGCAGCATTGACCCCTGATAAAGGGAAACAAGCACTCATCATGAATGCAGCTAGCTAGCAACGCAGATTATCACAAATTAACTAGAATTTCAAGTAATAACCTCGGTATCCAAGTTTAGTATCGTACATCGTGGTCAAAGTAGTTTAACGTGGAGCAACCCAGGTAGCGCAATCCCGCGGTGATTTCCAGGTTAACTAAGCTAACTGGCCATTTGAAACAATAGTCTGAGACAAACGAGCAAGCTAGCATGCTAATCTATTTCAGGACTGTCTGCGCCTTGCTGTGAAAGCCTTCTGATGACGTAATTGAGGACTGTGTGCAGCTATTTATATTGAAAAGGCAACAGCCAATGGGGATACTCCAATGCTCAACCGACCAATAATGTAACTTCATTGCTCACCCTGTCAGTCACAGAATTTCATGTTTATAGGGTTGGCGCCTACTTTACTGCAGTCCAGACCAAAAAAAAAAAAAACTCCCGCACTTCATTGGCTTAATTGTTACATTGTGACCAGCAGTAAAGCCAATCAAAAATGCTCTTCATGAGGCAAATCAATACAGGTTTTAATTGCCAACATTTAATGTGATGATATGACATTTATGGCTGGTCTACAGGCAGTGAATTAATATGTTTATTAGTTTTCCCCAATGCAAAAGCGTGGCATTTTCACATCCACAGTAAACATATGAATCTAATATAATACGCCATAAAAATTAAATACAACAAGCAGTTTACGAGGCCACAGAGGCCAGCTCAATGTGGTTTCATTGTTAGGGAAATTTCATTTAAAACCACTTCCCAACTGACACAATTTTCCTCAATCTCTGCACACTGAGCTCAATACAAAATATTTAATTACCCTCTTTCTACAACATTTAAATTTACCATGGCATAGTTAAATCTGCAGGGAACCGTATTTTAGATTGTCTAACCTGCTGAAAATAACAGCTAAGGTATTCTGGCAGAGTGACCCCCCAGTGGATCGTGCCAGTGAATTTTGTCGATGCGTTTTTACGATGAAAAGCCGTCAGCATTTTAACAGGAGCCAGGGATGAACAGCAAACATGGCGGACTTAAGGCCTTTAAAAAGGCAACTCGAAGAATCCGAAAAAAAAAAAAAACTGATAAATTGTTTAGTGAGCCCAAGATCTGAAGCGAGTGGCTGAAGTGATTTTAGGGCGTGTCCAAATACATTTTTGCAAGTTTAATGGCAGGTTACCTGGGGGAAAAGTAAGGTGCACGGTTCAAAGGGGCTGTACTCAATCTCGATTAATCACAGGCGTGTTTTGGTCGTGACATGAAATAAACCAATCAGAGTGCCATCTCCTGTTCCATTTAAAAGTCTGGTGAGCTTGCAACTTGGTGAATTGCTATTATAAGAGCGGTCTTACCAAGTTGGAGAAATGCTTCTCTGAGGAGGAAATGGGTCTACTCGTGCGTGAGGTGAAAGCTCGAGAGTAAACCACTGCTGAACATACTGAAACCTGATCACAGTAATCTCAAAAAAATGGTATTAAGAAATATTTTTAATATTGTTTTAAATATATTCAGATGAAAAAAATAATGATCATACACAGTGAATCCTGAGGTCACAAATGTGTGCATAAAACAACTAAACAAAATTAAAAAGTTCTAATGCAGGGTTTTGGGTAAAAAAAAAAAAAAAAAAAAAACATAAATAAATAAAAAATTATGTGCAGGAAATGCATGGCCAAGAGAAATTAAAATGAGTTTTAAAAAAAACAGACAGTAGGAAAGAAACAAAATGTTATTTTGATCACAGTACTGTAACCCCTTGAGTAGGAGTGAAATAATCTCACCTCTGCTTTAGTGACAGTGAGGCTGGTCAAGAAATTGATCAACCTGGATGACATGAGAACAAAAATAACTTCTGGTCAATATCAGATTGTTGACCTCTCAACCCTGAAGGCAAAGTATCGGAAGTAATCTGGATTAATTATAGATGGAGATGACGATGTCATCAATCACTCTGGAGCTTATTAAAAGTTCCACCTGCTAACCCCATAAAACCCCCAGACGCATGTATGGGTCCGTCGAACGCAGCTGCTGTACTCAAACCTGTAGAACGTCAGGCCTATTTTAAATTCCAGTGAGAGATCCCCAGGTTTCCGACGATCCCAAATATGTCCTGCGGAATTACAGGGAAATGTGTTCAAAATGATCCACAAGATCTTGAGATTTTCCATTTGATGTAATGCTTAGGCCATAAAGACAGCATATATGGGCCCAGAGGTTTTATGGGGTTAAAAGAATGAAGCAGAACAATAATCTGTCTGAGCTGCCGGATGGCTCACTTGGAACCCATCTTCGCAAAGCGGGTTCGATCCCCGCCTTGTACCAACCAGCAGTGGTCGGCAGCTCTTTTCCGAAGTAGCGCGCAATTGGCCAATGCGCTACAGGGATGCAAATTGGGAAGGGTCTGCTGGGAAGGGTTATGTAGAATAGAGAGTTCCCCTAGGCGCCTCCTGTTGGCCAGACGGGCGCTCATAAGGAAGATTCTGAGCTCGCCTATGTTCGGGTATCCTCCGCCCTCGTTCTGAGCTTAAGAAGTCTCGTCCAGTGAATGTATAAGAAATGGTGACAAACAGGCGCGTGCTTCGGAGAAGAGTCGCGAGCTGCGTACACTCTCCTGAGTTGGCAACAGAGGGCCGCATATGTGAAAAAGCCAAAATACTTAAACATACTTCCCTAATTGGATATTCCAGATTCGGGTGGGATTGGAAATGCCACATTAAAAATAAATAAATAAATAAATATAATAATAATAATAATAATAATAATAATCTGTCCAAGACCTCTTCTGTAATCCTGCACACAAACGGACAGAAAGACTTGTTGGCGGAAATATCCAGCAAAATTTTAAGAGATGTAAAAGGACCAAAAGAAAAGTAAATTAGGAGAGGTGCAGGGGCATGAGCGGATTGCTTTACTAACCTGAGGAGCAAAGCGGAGGGCAGGATACCTCGCTGCACTGAATTATTCAATTATTCATCTCTCATGGCTACTTTAGGGGCCATACTACAGAGACTCAAATGGATGACACATCAAGCCTGACTGAAGCAACAGGGATGTTTTATTAATACCCTTTTATTAAGATGTTCTGTTTCGACTGCACCCCGGTTAGCAGTCAATCACCCATTTCAAAATAATGGTCTTGCATCTAGGCAAACCATACATTTAGAATATTTATCCTCTAATGTTCAACAATAACGTCTGACGGGAGACCAGTCTTTATTCTTCCATGTAAAACTCTCCTTCAGCAGGCAACATCACCACTCAGAAATGTACTGTCAGCACATTCAAATCCAGAATAGAATTCATAATAATGATGAGCTACACAAACAGGTAAAACTTCTGCATTTTTTTCCCAAAGCCCAAATATTTTCCTGATAAATATTACATAGTGACTGAACAAGGTCAGTTACAGTAAGCAGCTGGTTTGTTCATTGACATATTCTAAATTTTTTTAAAAAGTAGGAATGATCAGAATCCATGGCTGGCAGTCCTCGCCGCCCAGCCCACTCCCACAGACAAATACTGCATTATTAAAGCGAGGCCATGGCACTGAGACATGTTTTCCCTTTTGTTTTAAAAAACGTACTCATGAATATTTCAGGAGCAACAGCATTCTATAGCACAAGCATTCATATGCATGAGAAAAAACAGGCAGCAGACAAGGCGCTTAAGAGGAAATAAAGAGCCATAGTCTCTGTCATGAGATAATGTTGTGCATAAGTGCTTTGGGTCAGATGAGGCAGGCATGCAAAATATAACACTCAGTTCCTTCAATAAAACTGTCCCCAACAGCACGGGTCGGCTGATACGCAATGCTGCATATTCTGAAGGCAGAACATCCAGGGTCATTACGCTTCCTGCCAGTTCATCTGGCCACATGCAAGAAAAAACAATTCAATTAAAACAATGCAAAACAGTCCGGTAACCTTGCTGTCAGATGGAAGAAATGAACGAGCTACCACCAACAGGGCTTCAGGTGAACAGATGTAAAGCCACATTCCACACTCCTATTCATTCTATTTTAAATGAATAAATAAACCATTCTGCACATTTATTCGACAGCATCAGGTACGGCAGGAAACAAAGTTAAGTGTAAAATATAATGTATTAAATATACTTTTGTTGCATAACACGTTTATGGCATGATGTATGCCACAGCGAGCACCAGGAGATTGCTGAGTTCGTTTTCGAGGAGTCCTTCCCTTGCGCAGACACGTTCCCGAATTCCAGGAAGTAGGACTCTGGCCAAAGCCAGCGGGTCAAAACTACTTCCGGTAACAGCCCCAGGACACGGGAGCACGTACGCCAAGCACACACTCGCAACCTGTGAGCAACTGCAGCGCAGTTCTGCGCTGCGTCTGCCGCAACGTCTTCAGAAAATTCATTCACTTAACCCTTAGAGGGCTTAATACAAATGGTGTTGCTCAATGATGTAAGACATGAGATTCAAAGCTGTTGAAAACCTATCATGTGGCGACTTGTTTAAAAGAGCTCCCGCAGGGAGGTTTCCAACAGCACAAGATAAACTTTCAAAACATTGTAAATTTAATTATTTTAGCATTCTGAGGGTTAATACTTCAGGACATCCAGCTGAGAAATGAAATCCAATTGTCATTTCTGGTCAGTCTCTGTATTGAAGAATGTCAGTACATACAGCTTGGGCTACATAGTTCTTAACCCTTTCAGCGCTAAATAAATTTTCAAGGAATTAAAAATGCAATTATCCTGAGCTGTTGAAAACCTATCATGTGTCAACTTGTTTAAAAGAGCTCAAACAGCTCCCCTGCGGGAGCTCTTTTAAACAAGTTGACACATGATAGGTTTTCAACAGCATCTGGTTTTGATATCTTACATCATTGGGCAACTGTAGTTGCCTATGGCGCTCAAAGGGTTAACTTTCTTCTTTCCTCGACATAGGATCAAAACACCAGCCAGACAGTCAGATACATAGATTAAAGCATATATCTCTTTTTTTTATAACACTCAGTAGAAAATCCTTTTTATAAATCAGATGCATTTGTATATCCAACATCGTGCTCCTGCCAGGGCTACTTTTCAGAACCAACAATGTTAAATTATCCACAAAGTATTGCCTAGCATTTCGAGGAAAGAAACTTGTGCGCACAGAAACAAATCCCAACCATTAACCCAACAAACAGCGGTCAGTTCATCAACTGACCGGATTGAATATGCAAACAGCTTCCAAAGTTTTTTTTTGGTGCCTTTTACCGCTTGTAGGAGAGGAAGTGAGTACTCTCAAAAACACCTGCAGGATTTAGCTGCAGCACTTGACGTGACATCCATTGTGATCCTGTGAACACGGTGTCCTGAAAACAGACTGACTGAGCGAGCCTTTTGTATAAGCCTTTAGTTCTGTCAGCTCACGAGGGAACTCCGAGCACAAGATAAGCACCGAGGCCTCGCTAGGCTCAATATCAAACTCCCAGGGAATTACGGTCAATGGAAGAGGACAATGTCAGCCATGCCACTCGGCAGCGACAGTGTCATTAATAAGGGATTAACAACACGATGTACAATAGAAGAAACATTTCGAAAATGAACTCTTGAAGGTTTTCATGAAAATTCATTGGCTGCCAATTCAAGCTGAGTGAGACTCAGCCCTCAGGCAAAAATGACCTAAGGTGATGAAGCCAGGGTCTTTGGGAAATGTAGGCTGGTCATTGAACTGAGGGTCTTGGGAAATGAAGGCTGGACACTGAAAGGGGTTTCGAGAAATAAAGACTCCACCTGCCCAGTTGCCTGCTGGCAGCTAACCTTTGTCTCTGGGAAAGAGTATCGTGAGTTTTGGGCACAGGTTGCACAGTAATTGAACACCAGCGTGTTTAACAGTCAATTCACAAAACTTGACAACATGAGACACCTAATCAACGGCTTTGAGTCCAAATCTGTTTCCACACAGAAGCAACTTCAATGTAAAGCACTGTGATAAAATCTGAGAAGTCAGCCTGTAATCCTGGGTTTACTGAGACGATATCGCTCTGGGCCCTCCTTTTGAAATTAAACAGCAAAATGTCATCACCACAGTCTCTCCTATTTTCAGGACGATTTGCGAGAAACAAAAACACGACCATCTTCAAAGGTGAGCGCTCGAAACTGGCAGCCATTTTCCTACCTGCTTCTCGCGGTCCTTCTCTTTTGGCTTCCCACAGGCCGAGACCCTGGAGGAAGTGACATCACGGGGGATGACAGAGATCTGGTGCAGTGGCATGCTCATTCCAGCGAGCGCGGGCGATCACTCACTCAAGGCCTGTCCCGCCAACACCCACCATGTCGCGCTGCTCGAAAAATCCAAACCAGCTCCCGCCCTGAGAGGAGAGCAGGTAGGGGATTAGAGGCTGTCACCAACAGAATCACACTCCTTATAAGGGCATTCTCCGTCACCACGACAACCACCGTCACTCAACAGGACAGGACTGCCCGTTACCGTCACGATCACGGTCACGAAACAAGGCTCTGCAGATCTAAAGCTGGGCTGCACAAATCTGTTCCTGGAGATTTACAGTCGTGTTCGTTTCCATTTCAACCCCAATTTCACTGATCTAACGCCACTAATTAACAGCTTGATGAGATCTAAAGGTGTTAAATAAGGTGAGCTTTGAAATGGAAACCGACAAGACAGCACATCTCCAGAAGCAGGGATGTGCAGCAAAGATCCAAAACAGAATAACGCAGTTTTCACTTTCAGTTCATGTAATCCAGTCTCGCTGTCTTAATGTTCCCCCCATAGCTTTATCTGTTCAAAGTGCTAAACTCTAAATTGCATGAGTGTTCACAGTGCTAAAATCAGTCGCCCCTCATGACTGAGAAACATGAAAATAACACACAAAAGTTTGCACCTCTATTTTTGATAGATATATTAAAAAAAAGAAGTCACAAATACTCCTGCGGCGGAAGGTTAAGCGAAAAAAAAAAAAACTCATAAATTGCTTAATTCATTATCTGTACTGTAAACATCTGACAAATGAACGCAGCGACAGTTTTGCACGGAGGTAAAACTGTGAAACAGTGAGCAGCCCTGTTAGCACGCATTTTCTCACTTAATTATAAGGTTATAAAAAAGCCATAGAAGATACAACATATTGGGCCGTATTAAAAAGCAGGGGAAAATGCTTCATTGAAATAGACAAAAAACCCTGATGGTCAGACCTCAAGATGAGAACTGGCCTGACCTCTGACCCCCTGGGAACCCTAGCTTGGACATCTGACCAATGATCGAGTAGGAAACGGGAGGTGCCAGCCCAGACAGGACTCAGAGGGTGGGGCACAAAATTTTGACGCCTCCCGTAGCGAATTAACTCCATTCCCCAGAACCCAGTGAGCAGAGTTTAAGGTAAACAGTGCAGTTTCAGGTAAAATGTAAGCTGCAGTGATGCAAGGTCTGTAAAAATTATTTTCACCTTAAGAATCACCAGAGCTGTATGTTAAGCACGAGGTAGAGGAAGGCGTTCTGCATCCACAAGTGTAGAATGCGCAAGTAAAACTCAAATATGTACACATTGCATAGTTTCCTTGGCTATTTCACCACTTTACATTCAAGGTCACAGATACAGTGCTGAGCAGAAGTTTCAGGCATACTCAAATAATGGATTTGAAGTTGGTCTCAGAAATATATTTGTTGTTTTCCACATCAGAGTTGCTGAAGATAAAACGCAGATTGAAGATACAAAATATTAATTTAAAAAATAAGTTTCCAAAAAATATTTGCATTTCATTGATGACAACTGATATAGATTACATGGCCTTGACAGAGTCCTGGTCTCAACAACACTGCAAAAAGTGAAAGATAAAAATACTAGGTAAGATGAATTTACTTATTTTTAGACTTAAAACACTTATTTCTATCACCATTTTTCTCAGACAAAAAAATTGTCCTGATTAGAGGTAATTTTGACTAGCTTGCCAATGGAATAAGAAAATTTCGCTTGTCAAGCAAACAGTAACTTATTTTAAGTTACTGTTTGCTTGACAAGTGAAAATTTCTTATTCCATTGGCAACTAGTCAAAATTACCTCAAAATTTCTTGTCCAACTAAGAAAAATGGTGATAGAAATAAGTGTTTTAAGTCTTAAAATAAGTAAATTCATCTCACCTAGTATTTTTATCTTTCACTTTTTGCAGTGAACATCAGGGCTGCCTGGGACCACATGTAGTGACAAAAGCAAATGAGACCGTTAGTTTGCAGATGGACTATGGCACAGTCTCCAGTATGCTTAGAACAAGCAAAAAGCTAATTATCTTTGAAAATGACAGAACTAAAGGACAGGGCACTCAATTCTTAGGTACAGGGTACTCACACCAAATATTGATTTGATTTAGGTTTTAACAATTCATGCCTCTTTATAGTACATTTTTTCAGTACTAAGAAACCTCCCAGTACATGATTGTTTACAGCACCTTGGCCTAAGTGAACAGTTTTAAATGTGCCTAAAGCTTTTGCGGAGTACTGTATGTGATTGGATTGAATGCACTAACCCAAACATGGCGATGGTGATACAACAAGCAGAGCTGGCAGGAAAAACCAAGAGTACTTGAACATGAACATGTTTACTCTTCTAAGGGAGGCATCAGACAGAACTAGCAGGCAAGGAAAATAAATCATGGTTGTCACTCAGGGGAGTGAAACTCATTTAATCCTGTGCATCTGTCCATGAATCTGGACCCGAGCCGTCCTCCATACCGAGCTTTATGGTCTAACGGTCTCTTCGGTTAGACTGTACCAGTGCATCCCAGTGCTGTAGTTAAACTCACACAGTATGTGAAAGCCCCTTTGAGTTTCCCCTTGCTCGAGACTAAAAAAAAATTATTAAGGACGACGGTAAATCACTTTTATACTTTTCATTTTTTTTTTTCCTACTTCAGCCAGCAATGATTCATAAATGTTTCCGTTCTAAAAACATCACAGCAAAATGATGGGTTTGAACAGACTGCAGAGCAAATCTAGCATTAGTGTTACACAAATCAGGCTCTTCCCAAGATAATATTCCCTTTAATTACAGGTTCAAACTTGTCCTGTGGCGAGTCCATCCATGGGACTTCTTACAAGTACAGGCACAGCGATCACACCGAGGCCAAAGAACACAAGAACGGCACCGTCAGCTCCATCAAGCTGGCGACTGCAAAATGTTGGAATAAAGTCTGAGCGCACAAGTGACTGAGCAGCTTATCAAGAAAAATAAATCAGTGGGAGTTTGTGCCGATATGAGCAAAGCCCTTTAAAAAGGAAGCCCTGACTGTGAGTGTTTGGCTGGAGGAGGTGAGTTTTAAGAGGGGAAATCAAGCACTTCTGCCATAAAAATAACACAAATAGCACAAAATAAGCTAACCTCAGCAGGTATTTCTGTCCTTTCAGACCAGCCTCTGAAGTATTACTCTTCTGCTCAACCAGACAAAATCTGCCCCCAAGGCGAGACAAAGACTCAGTGTATAACAATATATCAGAATAAGGACATTTTAACTTAGAACACTAATATTTTTAATTTAAGTGAAAGATATATGATTCTAAATGGCCGCCTGGGCTTGACCATGTTCCCACCAAACATCTTTAACCCTTTCACTACCGCTTACTGGGAATAAGACAACCCTTGCTTACCGTAAATTTGCGTGCTATCACAGCATGATATTGCATGTGGATTTTCACCCCCTTTTTCGAACTAAAAACGCCAGAAATGGACAATTTTATGCACAGAAAACATGTTCAAAATACATTTACCCTTCCATTGACACATATCTTTGCTTAGTTTTTCCAAAAGTAAAAACAGAAAATGAGGATAAAAACCGTATTTCGGTTTGTCAAGACAAGACGATTTCTCCTATGGGATTTATGTGCAAACAGAGATACACGTGCTGCAGCACGCACTGCCTGCAATGGCGGTGACATCAGTGAGGGACTGTGCATAACCGGAGGACTGGGAACTACGGGAAGCCTGATAACATCACTGACGTGTTGTGCGATACCAGACACGTCCAAAGGGGTGTTTTTGTTGCGGAGCTTTGACAGTTTTTGTGAGGGACTTTCTGGGCGCAAAATAGTGACAATGGTAAGTGATGCGGGATCGGCGCTGTCGCGGAAATGCGACAATGGTAATGAAAGGGTTAACAGGGGTGCGGAATAAGGGCCGATTCATTTAGGGATTTTGTTCAAACTTTAGCTCTTCATGAATGAACTCATGGTATCTTGAGTCACCACTCGCATACAGGAGCCAATCAGCATTGTTTTACGGGCAGGCAGAAGACTAAAGTTCATCGATTTGAACAAAAACCAGCAAACAGATCAGCTGATCCAGGACTGGAGAAGAGTCCCCTGATCGATCCCTTCAGATGTGCTACAGGTGATACAATCCACACAGCATTTTATGAATCTAAAAAACCTGAAGCCCCAATATCAGAATAATGTCTTTTCCGGAGTTATAAAGACCACGGGTCAGAAAGAAAAATCCCGTCATGCGTGTCTTTCACTCAGGATCTAGTGGATCTCAAGATCTATTTAACAAATCTTTCAGACTAGAGCAAAACAGTCAGGAGGACTTGCAAACAACTTTGGCAGAACACTGGGGGCAAAACATCTGTAATTTGGCCCTTACCACTGAGCAGCAATGTAAACTGACGCAATGCGTGTGAAGTGTGGCTTTGGGCCTGATGAGGTCATCTGAAACAGTGTCGCAAACGAAGTGATACCGCATTCAACTTCCGACAAGTCAGCAACAGCTCATTTTCACGCCTGGAGCGAAAAAAGATCAGTACATTTTAACTTCACACCAGAGCACGTTCACCATTCAGTGTATAACGTTGTGGCATTGTGACGCTTTCGGCTTGGAACGTGAGCGTGAAATGGAAATGCTTTTAGCAGTTGTCATAGTTTTCCGGCTGTAAGGCAGCCAATCTCACTGCCTGTTCTCGGCGCGATCACAGCAAAACTATGACGTCTACAACACCTCACTGGAAGCAAAAATCTCAATGAAAAACAACACAATCTACCGAAAGACTGGGACGCTAACAAAAAGAATTGTTGCTGAGAAGTAAATAGGGCATAATCTACACACATTTCGAATTGCCTTAATGCAACAAGCCCTAATGCAATTACATTAGCCGGGGAAGTATAACGATGGCACTGCAGGCAGAGATCGCCGCAGTCAGGCATCCGCGATTCTCAGGGAATGTGCTCTCTGGCCAAGCTCGTTTCAGTGGTTTTCTTTCGAAATCCTTCCCTGGAGCCGTTAATTGAGCCTGACCCAGACATCGATCGACCTCCACTATCAATAAGGAGATTTCAATCTGTTTAATGAGGTACAAAATTACAATCAGAAGATTCCCAAAGATACCTGGAGCAGGGGAATACGAAATCGTATAATTCAGAAGAGGGAGTACTTTTTCCGGTTCATGTAAATAACATTCTGTGACTTATAAATGATTGACCTGCAGATCCATCTATCCCCATCTCCACTCCTGTGACAGACATTGCTCTATTTCTCCAATTTTGTTTCCTCTATTCCTCCCTTTCTGCCTCTGATGTGTTAAGTTAAAAGCAAGAAAACATAGGAAAGAGCAGAAATAAGCACTTGGAATGAGCCGCTCTGTCGGTTTCGTGGACCGCATCCTGTTGTTCACAGAAGCGAAAATGGCGTAGGAGTGAGATTTGGTCGTCTCCCTCTCGATAAAACAGCATCGAGAGAAACGGGAGGACTGCGCCGCAGCAGGGTGAGACTTCAGACATCACACGGCTTTATAGTCCTGAAAGTGTACACTTGATGAGTGCGCTTGTGCGTGTGTGCCAAAAAGATTCACCCTATATGCCACATCAAATAAGGATCAAGCTCCAGTACGCATCACCTACAGTTAGCACTTCAGATTAAGCTTCATGTATGGTTTGGCTAACCACAACATCCAAAGCACAGCCTTGAATATGTTTCAGCGAAGTACAATATTACAAGATATAGTACAATTTAATTAAGCACAGGAAAATGAGAAACTATAATTGAGCAGATATTGTCAAAACACTGTCAAACAGACTAAAAAAACCTTATAAAAAGATGACAGTTTAGAGAGCCTATAGAACACCGGTGGGAGGCATTTCCTGAATAAAGTGTTTACATGACTCAATATTCTGTTAAAAACAGGAATCCTATAGACCTTTACTGACCACCCAGAATGGAGACACGAATTTATTTGAAGAGGTCAGTGTATGCGCACATCTCAGTCAAAGCATTTGAATCGAACAGAGCGAATATTTCTTATCTGCAGACCTGGGGCCGCATGTCTTTGTACAGTGGGAACAAACCAGCATTCCCTCAGAAAACCTGTGAGAACATGCTCTCTCTGCACAGGGAGAACCCAGGCCGGGACTCAAACCCAGAACTTCCATCCTGAGAGAAAACAGCACTAACCCCTGCAGTGGAACCTTTCGACTGTTCACCTCTCAGTGCTCATGTAATGGTCACTGAAATCCGATGTTTACACGTCTCATGACATTGTGAGAACGCTCGAGTTTTCTGACCAAGACTGGCGAAGAGCGCGTACATGAACACAGCTCAGATTCACCCTCATCACGGCGGAGTAATATGTGAAAGCACCAATTATGTGGGAAAATGAAGATTAAAAGGTTAAAAAGATTTACATTTTTTTTCTTATTGATGGACCATGACATGCAATTTAATTTCTTTTTTGTTTTTAACACCCATACAGGATAGATGTAAAATTGATAGAGTGCACTAGAGATGGAGGAATGGGAATTTTTCACAAAAAAGCCTTTTCTTTTTAAATTACAGATGTATTATAACATTACAAATTCATAGCACTGAATTTGTTTTAATGGATTTGTTTTAATATCCCTTAATATGCAACAGAATATAAAAACAGTAAAATATTTACCCCATTTTTTTTTTTTTTTTTAATGCTACAGGTCAGGACTGAAGAGTTACCGGCTGGTGCTTTAGGCAGCCAGTGGATCAGAACAGACTGATCACATGCAGATTCTAATGCTGAGTAGCAGTCAATGGTGGAACCAAACATGGAGAATTCTGACTCGGAGATCATTACCCAGCCCCTGTCATAACACACAGCATTTCAGCACAGATCAGAGGCCATCTTAGCTCTCCACTGAGACCAGGCTAACAGGAAGTCTATGAAGAGCTTTGCACAGATAGTAGGGGAACACACTACTGACTGATTGGAATAGGCGTCAGCTAATGTAGCCTCGCTAATGAAAAGATCTTCTTTCAAAACCCCGACAGGCCCTGCTCTTTTCCTCTCTTAAAACACAGATCCAATTTAGATTTTTTTAAAATAAACAGAGGTTTTATTCCTGAAAAAAAATCAATAAGAAGAAATCAATACCGTCACAGGGTGGATGCAGTATTAATGTCCATCATGTGACCCCTACTGTAGTCATAACTCATTTTGCCCTCCTTGCACACAGAACATATTTATACTGTAAATAAAACACATGCTGTTAATTCAGTCATATTCACAGCTTCTATTGCAATACAAAGCAAGGGCAGGACCATAACTCACATTACACTTGTGATTAAGACTTTACCCGCATCAACGGTACAGACTCACCATACACAGGTATACATCCATTCACATGCTCACCACTGCAATGGGGTAACATGACAAATCTAGAAAATTCTCGGGAAAAGAATTGATTACGACGCAGGACTTGGCAGGACACGGCAGTCTGAGGCAGACAGAGTCCTCGGAGCAAACTTCAGCCCTGCAGTACACAGAGCGAACTCACATCTGACCCCAGGAGAACTGTAGGACCTCTTACACCTGATCGCGAATTAAGCCTTAGAGCGCTAAATGGAGCTATTGTTGCTCAATGATGTAAGATATCAAAATCAAAGCTGTTGAAAATCCATCATGTGGCGACTTGTTTAAAAGTGCTCCACTGTGGAAGCTCTTTTAAACAAGTCGCCACATGATGGGTTTTCAACAGCACAAGATAATTAAATTTATATTTTTTTAAATTTATTTCAGCGCTCTAGGGGTTAATCATTGCAATTAAGTGTCAGATGCGGAAGGACAGTTCATGAAAGAAACAAGTCAACCGTAACCATAAAACATAACAATCATAAAAACCAAAGTCAAACTCAACTAGTATTTTGTGTTCGCGATCGCTTTTGTGGCTCAATAACAAAGTAATCCTGACTGAGAGGTGAGACAGTGTGACTCATTGTAAGAGTGGCCCAAGGGCAAAATTCCACTTGTCAGGTACCAAGCAACTCTAAACAAGCCAGTATGTTCAACCTGAGAAAGCAAAGTGTAAGATTTCAAATTGCATTACAAGAGGAAAACATCTGACAGGCTTCTCAGCAAATTCTTGTTTTACAGCCTAGGATGAATGAGTTGGAATCACTTCTATGGCTGACAAATAGAGTGCTCTTTTTGTACTGAATCCCTGGGCATTGTGAGAATCTGTTTGCAACACCATTAATAATGTATTCAGCATCAATCTTTGCCCTCTTTATAAACAGGAAAAAGGAGCTTAACCCTTAGAGCGCTGAAACAAATTTTTAAAAACATACAAATTGAATTATCTTGTGCTGTAAGTCGCCACATGATAGGTTTTCAACAGCTTTGATTTTCACATCTTACATCATTGAGCAACAATCGCTGTATTTTCGCTCTAAGGGTTAAAAACAGGAGTACAGGGATGTTGCAGGATAGCTAAAGCGGCCCCAGAATCAATAGATAAGCCAGCTGAAGTACTGCCTCAGCCTCGTAGTGTTTGCATCATTTACTTTTGTACAAAACCCACACTGCACGACAGAGGAGCTAAGACAGCAACAAAGGGCTCATTTATTTCCATGCTGGAGCCTCGCCGCGGAGAATAATGCTTAACCTGACGAACTGGAACATGGTGTACAGAATCACACATGCACAACAGAGTCCTGTACATCGACACACTGCATAACAATTTTACCGCAAGATTTCTACAATTCACACCAGGAATTGGTCCTTCAGCATCACACCAGTCTCCACAATTCACATCATCAACATAAAACCATCTTGCGTTGAATACTCGAATGTTCATTGCGGAAAATTTGACTCAAAGGTTACTTTACATCCTTTAGCTGAAGGTCCCGTACACAATACTCAAGGTGAGCGAACGACAATAAGATCCATACCAGTTAGCATTAAGCACAATTAGTTAAAGCTCAATGTAGGATTAATGAAAGACTAAGGAATTTATTAATGGAAAACTGATTGTGTATTCTATTATTAGCTGATGTATAAGTAATATTCAATTAAATCAATAAGTAACCCACCCATCCATCCATTCTCTATACCGCTTCTTCCTTATTGGGGTCATGGGGGGGCTGGAGCCTGTCCCAGCTGACTCTGGGCGAAAGGCAGGGACCCACCCTGGACAGCTCACCAATCCATCACAGGGCACACACACCATTCACTCACTTCACTCTCACACTCATACCTATGGGCAATTTAGCGTCTTCGGGTAGCTTGACATGCATGTTTTTGTACTGTAGGAGGAAACCGCAGTACCCAGTGGAAATCCACACAAACACGGGGAGAACATGCACACTCCACACAGAAAGGCCCCAAGCCGGATATGAACCCACAGCATCCTTGCTTTGAGGCAGCAGTGCTATACACTGCTCCACTGTGCTGCCCAAATCAATGAGTAATGCATTTGATAATTCATAATAAATCAGAAACATAATTTAGTAACTCAACTCCATGGTAAATGTAAGCTAAGGTGACACTGCCAGAAAGCATTGCTCAGCTATGTTCAGCTGCACTAACAGTAAAAAATGTCTGACACGGTTTTGTTCCACATTTTGGTGAAATGAAAGCAGTTTGAAGTCATGCAAAACCTCAGAAGGCACAATGCGAGATGAAAATGGCGAGATGTCAAAAAGAAGTCGTAAACTTTGCATAGTGACCTAATTTTCAGTGTTAAT
This sequence comes from Gymnothorax javanicus, assembly GCA_029692085.1. Classification (NCBI taxonomy): domain Eukaryota; kingdom Metazoa; phylum Chordata; class Actinopteri; order Anguilliformes; family Muraenidae; genus Gymnothorax; species Gymnothorax javanicus. The sequence goes on along the minus strand of CM056208.1, from coordinate 51,977,092 downwards.
AAAACATTTGTGTTTGTCAAAACAAACAGGTGACTAATATTACCACTTTCTAATTAAGGATGCATTTATAATCAACTTCGATTGATGCAAATTGGACCATAAAAATCAAGAAAAAGCAGCCTACAAGTGCAGCGTATCCTTAGAAAGATCCAGAGCAGTGTTAGGTGTAAACCTTCAAAACCCGTCCTTTGATCAGTTTCACATAACAGCTAAGGGCAGTGACTTTGATCAATAAAAGATTTAAACAGTTTTTTGTGACACAAAAACTACTGAAATTTCATTTTCCCCATTCCTGACTGCTTGAGAATTGTTGGTGCAGGAAAACTTTTCACCGGTAGTGTAGTCTTGTTTGTAAGTTACAGTCAGAGACACTGTGAGGTCGCTGTTCTCGGACAGGCAGTGCTCTGGCCGAACAGAACCAGAGCCGGACATTGTGTGCAGTGAGTGAGGTGAGAGTTGGCTCTTTAAGGTCCTCAGCCGCATACTCATTTCCCTAATTAACAAATTGGCGCCCCTGGCACAGCGGAGACACGGCTGCTCCACAAAGCCGTACCGAGGCGTGACCCACACAAATAAAGAGGTTCAGAGGATCATTACTCTACATTTATTCAGCGACTTCCATAATAGTATGCAGATTGCTGCTGTAACAGCTACACACTGCAGGTCAGAGAAGGTACAATTTACAAAACACATCAGTTCATTTGTAGTCTGTAAGCACAGACAAGACAGTAAATACAGGCAAAGTCAAACAGAGCCAAGGAGTCACAACATTTTACAAAAGACAACATCTGCAACAACAAAGGCACCTCCTCAGAAATGATTAATGAAGGAATCACGAGTGTTCAGGAAGCCATTACAAGCAGAGGAAGGAGACGGCCGACTGGGGAGGGTATCTGGTCAGACTCCAATATTCTTTCAGCTCATTAAAGTGCATCAAAAAATTTTCAGCCGTACAAATACCAATCACCACAAAATTAGCACATTTTTGCATAAAGCACAAAACAACAGTTTCTGTTTACCTGGTCACGAACAGTATGCATTACCGAAGCTCATCATTTTCAACTCGCCATCCTATTTGGTGTGATATAGCATTGATAGCAGTTAGAGAGACCAGCACACCAGGAACAGAAAACGTCACACGCAACCTTCCACACTTCCAATTTAAATCAAAATCTCATTTCCACTACTTTTTTACTCAATGAGGTGATATAATTCGGTTCATATTTGAAGGTTTAGAGTGAAGGTGAGAATTTTTCTTGCCGGGTACACTGCAACTTTCTCTGGCTTCCAAAACAAGCAAACACTTTCAGCATTACAGCGTAAAAAAATTAAGATCTTAAACCTCTTTGTATATTAAAAGCTTATGTTAACTCTTGGTGCGCTAAATACAAATAGAGTTGCTCAATTATGCAAGATATCAAATTCAAAGCTGTAATGTGGGGACCTGTTTAAGAGAGGTCAATGCAACTCCGTTGTGTGGTAGAGCAGAGAGGACTGAGGAATATTTACCATAACCAAGTTTCAGATTAACCTTTAGAGCTCCAAATACAAATAGTGTTGCTCCCTGCAGGGGAGCTCTTTTAAACAAGTCGCCACATGATAGGTTTTCAACAGCACAAGATAATTTAATTTATAATTTTTTGAAAATTTATTTCAGCACTCTAAGGGTTAAGATGGGCGTTTTTTTTTTTTTTTTTTTTTTTTTTTAGATGGATTCAGAGTTTCGGGTAAAAGGCACAACCTGCTTTGGGCCTAAACTCTGTAATTTGGTCAGGTCAGATCAATACAGCCTCAGCGGGAAACAGAATACCCAGCAGACTAAAAGGACACATTCAGAGTGAACGGCTGCGCAGGCAAAGCTGTAAATCCGGCCTCCATTAAACGGTGAACTGCAGACGTTACACCGGAAGGCAGCAGCCGCGAGACTCGGTCATCAGTCAACCGGCGGATATTTCATCGATTTCATCGGCCGAGTTGGTTCACTCCGGGGGAAATCAACTACTGCCTGACCTTTCCGGCCCCGGAGCTTTCACAAAGTGCATTTATTCTGTCCATGTAGATGCACAACACACAGACCAGTTTGTCTACAGAGCTGCAACACTCTACTAAACTCCAAAACTGGCTTGGTTAATTTCCCAAGCTGACCGGGTCAAAAAATTCCATGTAAAATTCCCAGAAAATTTCCAGAAACAAACATTCCAAGTTCAGCTCCAGAATCTTCAATAAAGGCTCCTGAAACTGCACAATCATTCCAGAGCAGATTTACATTTTACAGAACAAACAGAAGGCACCGACTGCTAATGAGGATACGAGGCAAATCACAAATGCTCTTATTAAATAAAGCTTTCACAATTCTGTCAAATTCATGACACCCAATTCCTTTGTAATCCTTTCTAACGAAAATGCTTGCGGCAGACGTGACAGACATGCTCAAGTTTTGATGCCACCAACTTGCTTTCATTGTACGAAGGATGTACCTTTGGATAAAGGCGTCTGCCAAACAAAATGCAATGCAATTCAATGAAGCGATTAACCCTTAGAGCGCTGAAATAAATTTGAAAAAACATATAAAATTTAATTCTTATGCTGTTGAAAACCTTTCATGTGGCAACTTGTTTAAAAGAGCTCCTCTGCGGAAGCTCTTTTAAACAAGGCGCCACATGATAGGTTTTCAACAGCTTTGGTTTTGATATCTTACATTATTCAGTAGCAATAGCTGCATCTAGGGCTCCAAGGGTTAGTATTCCATTATGTCTACATCAACATACAAACAGGGTATGATGACAGCATGTTTGCTTAATGCTTTTTCCGTCCCTACAGACCCACACATCTTTTATAACCCAACGTTTGTAGATAAATGGATTCGTGCACACTTGTCCAGGAGATGGGAGTTTGTCATGCGGATACCGAAGCGCTAACAGTCCTAGAAGACCAAGAAAAGGGACAAAAATACAAAGACTAAACGCAGCCGTGATGCTACTTCAGCCAGGTTCGGTCCATCCAGCTCCGCAGAGCCATTCTTCGCCTGGTTTCAAAACAAGGTTCAGGACGGATTCAGAAAAGTGTAAATTATCGATAACTCACCTGAATAACATCTTGGACATGATTGCTTGGGACATACCCCGAAAACTAGTAACAACAGCATCAGGTTATAGCTTAGATAAATTTAACTATGTTAGTACACACCAGTTCTCACTTCAATTTCCATTTTAGACACACAAGCGCAAGAGGGGAGTCTCGCCTCACATACACAAGATTAGAGTAAATGAGAAACGCTCCAAAAGGAATACAGGAGATAGTTTCTCGCAGTCTTTTATCATTGTTTGTGAAAGAGAATCGATTAGAATCTGCAACACCAGGGACTGCCCGTGTAAAACAGAACCAGCTTCCAGGAAACTGCAAAAAACAGTGGAGACGGTAAAGAGATGTTCTGAAGGGCTCATTATCTCGCAGAGCGAACACAAGATCATTTTTAAACACGCCGTCTCACAAAGCCGGTGTTTTTTTTCCCCCCCAAACCCTGCATTTCAATTTCCAAATCAGCCCCTACAGTGTCAGCATGCACATTTTAAAATGCAGGAACAACAACAGTATCTTCTTACATCTTGTCGATTTTTTCAATACCAAAAATAGTGTGTTATTCCAATGCACCATAAAGAAGATTGATTTTTCATATTGGTATCTTCATATTACTGGCATCCTTTTGCTAGAGCTCAGAAAAATAACCAAATACAATGAAATAAATGGGAAACGGACACAGCAGGGATACTGTACATTCGTCATCCCAGACATCCTGCGTAAAACGGGTGTCACACAGGAATGCCGATGCGTCTGCTGGGTTTTGGTTTGTCCCTGCATTTAAGTGCTTAATTGAAGCCACTGTTTCACCAAGAGGCAGCAGGATGGCGCAGTGGGCAGCGCTACGCCTGACAGGAAGAGGACTGTGGGTCTGAATCAGGCCTAGAGCCTTTCTGTGTGGAGTTTACATGATCTCTTTATGTTTGTGTGAGCTTCCGCCCGCAGCTCAAATACATGCATGTCAGGCTAATTTGAGACTCCAAATTGCTGGTGTGTGTGTGTGTGTGTGTGTGTGTGTGTCCAAGAATGGATTGGTGAGCTGTCCAGGGTGGGTCCCTGCCTCTCGCCCACAGTCAGCAGGGATGGGCTCCAGCTTCCCCGTGACCCTAGTGAGGAACCCGCGGTACAGATAATGGATGGATGTTTAGCTAGAGTCTGCATACCTTGTTTGTGAGGCCTGAGTTCACTGCTGATTTAATAAAAATCCCGTAGATATTACAGCCCTCGAGGATGGGAGTTTGACACCTCAAGAGGAAATCAAAAATCAGTTGATTTCTGCAAGTATTTTTGCCACAGATTTCAGCTTAAAAATCTAATTTCTGCTTCTATTTTGCTCAATAAAACAAAGTCTCCCAAAGAAGTGAGAATATTAAGCTCATTTCAGCATGGAAATAACGCTTCACAAGTCCAGCACCCGCTTATTGAAAACAAACTCATTCTTTTCGTTTGGGAAGCAGGAAAAAAGATGTTACATTTCATTAGAAGACCAAAACACCGGTAAAGAAATAGATTTTTGCTGGGAATTCATTCATTTTCCTGTGCAAGGATAAGTTTCTTTCAACCATGCAAAACGACCCTCAGAGCCGCCAGGAAATAACAAAGCAGGAAAAAAATTCAGACTCAAGATTCGAGCCAGCAACCTAAAACTAGCATATTCAAATAATACAAACAAGGACAAAATCACAAAGTTGGAACATCAGGCTAGACAGAATGAGAGAAGTGAATAAATTAATTTGAATGCAAACTGATGCAGCCAAAGATCAAATTTATGCATGGGTAGGCTTTCAGCAACACCAAATCACTGAAGACTAAAATCAATAGGAAGGGTAAGAAACTTAATAATGCACATATATTTCAACATCATTTGTCCAAACAGTACTTCACACCTCAACAAGGGCCAGTTCATTGATCTCGGTCCACAAATGGCATTTTAGTAAATTGCATTTTAAATCAAACAATATTCATTACCATTTGTCCATGGGATTCAAAGGTGTTGCAACTCACTTCAGTGAATGGCTGACTCTCTAGTTCACAGGAAAGGAGAACAAACCCTTCCTTTCCTCGGAAACTGCCACAGAGCCACTCAGTACAGCATAATCTCGCAACACGGGAAGAGATCCCACCTGTCAGCCCACGAATACGGCAAGACTTCACTAGAACCCCTCGTTATAAGCCCAATGCGACACGGTCACATTAAGGATATGGCGAAAGAACGGTCACAAGACCGCATGGCAGATTGAGTCAGTTCATGTCCAAAGTCAGAAAATCCACATCACATCCCTTTTTCACATTCCTCAATAAAATGCAATATGACAGAAACGGAGTTGATTTATCTTTATGCAAACCTTTAGCCTGCGGTCGAAGGCGAATCATCACACAAACACATTAGCCGGCGCGTGATTTTTTTAAATCCGAATCCATACAAAGCAAACCGGACATCTGTTCAGCCATCTCCTCTGACATACCGCCACACGTTTTTATTTCAGGTTGATTTAATACTCACATCTTCGAAAGTTAACACCTCTTACGAATTCAATTTTTCCAAGCAAAGGAAATGTTATATTGTAAGGATCTGAACAGAATACTTGTCCTTGTATCTGTAACAAAGTGAACTACAGCGATTCAAGCTGGCTCTATTGGCACCGGTGCAAAATAACTCATTGTTCAGTCTCACACAGTTGGTCAAAAATAACTCTGTTATTAAACTTGGGTTCTGCCCGTGGCTGGGGGGAATGCGTGAGTGTGCCAGATCAAAACAGCCACTAATCATAAGATACATTCAAGCAAACCAGCCACCAATAAAGAATGACAGCCACAGTCACTGTGCGCATTTTGTTTCTAACATTTTTTCATGCGCAATTTGTGTGAGCACAAAAATGTAGAATTTCTTGTTCCAAACTGCCAAATTACAGTCAATAGGTTCCTGATAATTGCCCACGAAGCATCATGCGCTTTGCCCACAAGTCATGAGTAACAACACATTTCAGTAAGTAAGCTCTTTTTCAGCTGTCGTGCTACAAGCAACGTGTCAAGTGAAGAGCAACCGACCAAACTGCGATGACATCCCCTGTTATTACACATCCAGAGTTAACTGGAGGCTCAGCCATCAAAACAGAAACAGTTGGTACTCTCTACGAGATAAGTAATCCTGCCTTGGTAAGTGTACAATGGCAAAAGTACGCAGTGTTCGAGCAGCAATAACTAAAGTTAGGCAGGAAAATGAAAAAATTGGCATTAAGATCCTGTTTTTTTTTTTTGCTCTCGCAATTTTCATGCAAAATTTAACAAAGCTTGAAAGTTCAAAAGAAAGTCTTCGCCAGACTGACCGTGTCGCTGCACGGCTCTCGTACACCCATCAACAGCAAAAAAAGAAAAACAGGCACTTTCTCCCTGGAAGGCCAACAGAGAAATGAATGAACAAATTTTATCATTTAACACTTTTGTCTTATAAATGGCAGGGAAAATCAGAGGCCACCTCCGTTCGAACGCTTGAGCGCACCACATGAGTGGGAATGAAAATTAAGGCCAACATTGTGATATGACACAACCAGCGTCTTTTCTGGTTTTGAAGGCTGCATTACAGTGAAGGGATGCAGTTTTCTGCACTTATCAGTCTGTTCCAGCAGTTGTCTGTACGAGCCTGGTCATCATGTCCACGTCACTGATGACTGTTTATCAAAAAATAAATAAATAAATAAATCGCACTGCGTAAATATTTTGTGAAAGCATCAATTATCCCAACAGTATTGCCATGATATCAATATCCAGATATTCGGTCAAAAATATTCAGATACTTGATTTGGCCAATATAACTCAGTCCAATACACAATACTGACAAACCAGGTGTGCGAGGAATAAAAACAGCATAATTTTAGCATGGAAGCAAAGCTGTACTGCCCCTAAGACCGAGTAAACGACAGTGAGGTGAACGTGATTACACCATACACCGCCATCCCACCCCTGAGCACAGGTTTGAACACCCAGACAGCTTTATTTCTCTCCCAGCCAATCAGAAAAGAGGGAAAGCTCACGTCAGGACATAAGGAAGCCCGCTACGCCTAATCGCCATGGAAACACACCAGGAACAGTGACACAAAATTAACAAGGGCACTCAGAGAGCGCATACCTCAGCCCAGGCATTTGGAACTTAACTATGATCCGGTGGATTTTAAGATTTATGGCATTTATCACTCCAATCTTCCATTCCATTGGTGAAGAACTGGCCGAGACACACCTCAGGTAAAAGTTTCATAAAAATCTGTCCATAAATTTCCCCATAATGTCGCTAACAAACAAACATACTCATTAACCAAGGGTAAAACATGACCTCCATCGTGGAGGCAATTATGAAACAAACACGTAAAACAAAGTCGGCGATTCACACAGAAAGTACATATTTCATATGCAGTTAAATGTACCAGCACATTAAAAGCTTGAACCTTGAAATGGTAAGATAATATAATTGTTTCCGCTTACACAGGATTGGCCATGTTTCATTAAAAAAAGCGAATGGCCTTATCTTAACCGGTTTGATGTCGGGAAAAGTCATTGCTGGATATGAAAATTCCTCTTATGAAAGAATTCAGGTCCAGAATTCAGCCTCTGCATCTCATTTCACTCTCTCTCTCTCTCCCCCCTCTCTCTCTCCCTCTCTTCCTCCCTCTCTCCCCCTCTCTCTCTCTCCTCTCTTCTCTCCCCTCTCTCTCCCCTCTCTCTCCCCTCTCTTCCTCCCTCTCTCCCCCTCTCTCTCCCCCCTCCCCCTCTCCCTCTCTCCCCCTCTCTCCCCTCTCTCTCCCCCTCTCCCTCCCTCTCTCTCTCCCCTCTCCCTCCCTCTCTCCCCCTCTCCTCCCTCCTCTCTCTCTCTCCCCTCCTCTCTCCCCCCTCCCCCTCTCTCCTCTCCCCTCCCCCCCTCTCTCTCCCCCTCCCCTCTCCCCCCCTCCCTCTCCCTCCCTCTCTCTCTCCCCCCTCCCTCCCCTCCCTCCCTCTCTCTCTCCCCTCCTCCCCTCCCTCTCCCTCTCCCCTCCCTCCCCTCTCCCCCTCCTCCCTCCCCCCCCTCCCCCTCCCCTCTCTCCCCCCCCTCCCCTCTCTCTCTCTCCCCTCCCCCCTCTCTCTCTCCCCCCCTCTCCCCCCTCTCTCTCTCCCCCTCCCTCCCCTCTCTCTCTCCCCTCCCCCCCTCTCTCCCCCTCTCTCCCCTCCTCCCCACCTCTCTCCCTCTCTCCCCCCCTCTCCCTCCCCCCCCCTCTCCCTCCCTCTCCTCCCTCTCTCCCCTCTCCCTCCCTCCCCCTCTCCTCCTCTCCCCTCTCTCCCCTCCCTCCCCCTCTCCTCTCCCCCTCCCCTCTTCCTCCCCTCTCTCCCTCCTCTCCCCTCCCCTCCCCCTCTCCCTCTCTCCCCCCTCTCCCCAGTCCAGTCCAAAAAGATTTTAAAAACCATTTCACATCATTTTTTTTCTTTGTGATTTCAGATAAATTAATTCACCTCTGCAAAGTTGTCCGGACTGAATTACTCGTTTGTATCTGAAACGAACAGGATGAGGGGAGTTTAAAGCAGGACAGCATAATTTGCTGCTGTGGCCTTTCATGCCGCGATCGATGCTGCATTCATCCAATCTACTGCTCTTTTCCTGGAGACAGCACTTTAATGAGCGTTTTTACAGAAATACATCACATATTTCAGACCTGCAAAGTGCGCTACGGGAAACTGAGAAATAACGCTCAAGCAACGCAAGACATGAGTACTGAAGGCCTCTGGTGCTCAAACACAGGACAAAAATAATCAGCTCTATTTAAAACATGTTTCTACCCCCCCATCTCTTGTGGACTGGAAAACCAAACCAATATTACTTGAAGAAGGAAATGAGAAAGACAGTTAAGAACAGCTTGGTCTCCTCAGAGCTCTGATCTCGGTGCCATTGGGGCCGTCTGGGATTACCACGGCTGACCGACACAAGAGATACAGCCATTTTGCAGAGGAACAGAAGCAGGTCCTCCAACGAGCTTAGACCCAACAGCAAAATTTCTTATAAAACTTCAAAACTGTTCACTTAATGGTCCCCTAAAATGCAACCAGGTGCACAGCCAATAAGCCATTACAAGCCATTCAAAAAAATCTGTCCTTTGTGACATCACGAGGAGGAGGAACCATCCAGAATAATGAAGGAACTGATTGACTGGTTGGCTAAAGTTCCTCAGTCCTTCATCATGCCTCTCAGTGGTCACTGCAACATGAGGTCACAAAAGAAACTGATTTTGAAATGGGCTGTAATGACTACTTGGATGTGTAGCTGCTGCCATGATATGGGACCTTTAAGAGAATGCATGTAGTTTTAATGGTGACATGGCATCATGCCAAATTTTGTCCCTGTTCAGTTTGAACTGTTTACTGCTTTTTAGAGCACACGTTTATCGACCATTACAGATATTGATATACTTTCCATTCAGTTTTCAGAAAGCATAATCTCCTTATCACAATTTTCAATGCTCCTTTTTCTTAGCACTGTGGCACACATGAAAACACTGCATTCAGTTCCTGTGCATTTCGCACTCATTTTATCGCCCACATAAAGAGGCTGCCTCACGAACAGCTTGCAGCACCATCTCTGATGGGCGAAAGGTGCTGACGGTTATAGATGCCCACAGCTTAGAGGGCCTGATGGCCGCAGAGGGGCCATAAATTCTGGTGGGATGGGGGGGGCCCAGAGTCTCAAGCACCTTACAGGGGCCCAGAATTATTAGCTGGCCCCTGACAGAGCAGAATGAGGCAGAAGATAAACAGCACAACAGCAACAGCTGACCTACACAGAGCATACCGGACCGGTACCTGAGAATTGGAAAATGGTTCACCTCAATAATGGGGCAGACACAACCTTAAAGTGACAGAGCGCAGAATTTCCAGCAGCAGCCGTGGGCAGAGAATGTAAACACGGACGGACCAGAGTACTTCCCCAGATCAGCCTGCAGTCCGTCTCCCACTGTTGGCTATTGGGCTCCGGTGGACTGATCGGAACACTCCAGTTAATGCTGAGATAGCCTGCAGACACCCCGAGGTGAAATTCAACGAGTGAAAGTACTGCTGAGCGGCGAACACGTTAATGACATGAGAAGAATTCGCTGAGTACCTCAAAACCTGTTTTGAGTCCGCAAGACCATAGTGGAGACCAGCCTAATTTTCGCCCATCAAATTCTGATAGCTACCAGCCACAAAGCGTGAAATGTTACTCAGTTTACGAGGCAAACACGGATTCTGTACTCCAGCTAACCACCAAATTAAGGGTCTCGAAGCACAGTCGAGGAGGGTCAGCTGGTTTTTGGGATTTCTGTTCAATCGAGTGTCACAGTCCCGTCATTATTTTGCAAGCGGCTTTGCAAGCGTTTTCACACTTCTGGTTCCATCGCTCCACTGTCTACGGGAAAAGCAAACGGGGTTTGTGAAAATCAGCAAAAATAAGGTCCATGAGTAAAAATGTTGATCAACGTAGCGTACATTTTGTTTAGTGAGATAATACACAGATTTTCTTATAACAAAGTGAAAAATGCAACACTTCATGTCCTTAACCCTTAGAGCGCTGAAATAAATTTTCAAAAAATTTTAAATCAACATTATCTTGTGCTGTTGAAAACCTATCAAGTGGTGACTTGTTTAAACCAGCTCCCCTGCGGGAGCTCTTTTAAACAAGTTGCCACATGATGGGTTTTTTAACAGCTTTGAATTTGATATCTTACATCAGGGCTATTCAACAAGGGCTGGTGTGGGTGCAGCTTTCATTCCTACCAAGCACTTACACAGCTGATACTACTAATCAAGCTCTTAAGCCAAGACTCTTGGGGTTGATCAGTAGTATCAGGTGTGTAAGTGTTTGGTTGGAATGAAAGCCTGCACCCACACCGGCCCCTGCAGGATAATGTTGAATAGCCCTGTCTTACATCATTGAGCACCACTATTTGTATTTAGCACTCTTAGGGTTAAAATGCAAATGTTGCTAAATACACTGAACAAAAATATAAATTCCCCATGTCAAATTTGAGTTTTTATTAACATTAGGGTTATGCAATATATGAAGTGAATCAAAATTCATTTTTGTTAATGACAACTCTTCAGATGACCGTCCATTACATCTTGATATTGGCATCTGCAAAGGAGTGACAATCCTTTGAACACGCTGGGGGTCAGGTTGAAGAAATTGAATGTTCAATATCTTGTGTGTCCACCATTTGCGTCTCTCAGAGCAACACATCTCCTTCTCATGGAGTTGATCAGGTTGTCTATCGTGGCCTGTGGAATGTTATTCCATTCTTCCCAGAGGGCAACACGGAGCTGGCGCACATTATCCGGAACGGGAACACGGTCACGGACACGTCGATCCAGAACATCCCAAAGATGCTCTATGGGCGACATGTCCGGCGAATACGCAGGCCAGTCCAGAACTGGAATGTGCTCTGCTTCAGGGAACTGCATGCAGACCGCTCTGGTGGACATCCCTGCATCCAGCATGCCAATGGCACGTTCCCGCATGACCTGAGACATCTGAGGCATGATGACTTTTGACAAAATTTGACATTTTGGGGTGGCCTTTTATTGTCCCCAGTATAAGGAGTGTCTGGGTACTGCTCATTCTGTCTGATCACCGTCTGGAAATGCCACACCCATGTACTGAGTGACATCACTGCATCACTGAGCAAATGCTCACTGACAGAGAGAGGGATTAAAAAATGGTTCTCAAATCAAGAGAAATATCCCTATTGTACAAGTAAAAGTCAGCTTATGCTCACTTAGAGTTGTTAACTCCATGTGGCATCAATATTTGACATGGGGCATTTATATTTTTGTTCAGTGTATGTGCCATCATAAAAAAATAATTGAACTACAAGCATGCATGACATTTGCATGAAGTTTTAATGAGCTGATGATCTGAGACCAGTGGGTGATGTAGTTCCATATAACTTCAACCTTAGTATGTCGATAGCAACATTCACCACTAAGGGTCTCAAAGTCCTTCATTTTTGTAAATGTTTGGCGTTATAACCACACTATCACAAAAAACAGAGCGGTAACACATTCCTGTGTCAATTTAATTAACTTATTTTCGCTGATCTAGGAAATTCCCATTAATTTTTTTTGCATAACCAGACCTGAAATAATGCTAACAGAGCCACATGCAAATTTAAGCCACATTGTGACTCTCCCCGAGCAACCAATTCAGGCCTCAGCAACTAGGTCAGCTGACTTTTAGCCAGTCAATACTGGGACAATAATGTGGGGATAACTGTTGGCTTGTTCACAAAATATTCATGCAATGCGATTTTTGAAAAAGTCATTAATAATGTGAATGCGATAACCAAGCAGGTACAGGCAACAGCAAAAACAGTCTGTTAAGTGCAGAAAACTACATCCCCAAACTGTATTGCAGCCTTTAAAACCAGAAAAGACAACATATCATATCGCAATATCACAATATCCAAAATCCCATACAATATCATACATTATAACGTGATATATTGCCCAGCCTTCCATCCAGGATTTCAATTTGACACCCCTTCTCCAAATCGACCTCAAATTCAAAAAGTTAAGTTCAAAGGGAAATTTGTGAATAACTGAGTTGAATATAGAATTGAACAAAAGTCTGGGTCTTTCGTATAGCACGAAGCATTTCAGAGCATCAGAGCAGCAGCTACATGATCAAAAATGTAAGATCTTGACGGTATTCATTCCCCTGTTATCGTAGAATGTTCTGGCTGTTGGAGTAGCATCCATAGCAAAGGCATGCTGGGACATCAGCAAAAATCATCATATCAAGTGAAAACACTATGAAAACACCCGTAAATATTAATTAACACATTCCTATGAACACCACCATTCCTGCATCAATCCAAATGCACACATTTTACATTGATTTTCTGATAATGGGGTGTAGAATAGGCCTAACAGTGAACTGTATTCAATAAATTTATGCACGGCCTTGTGTTTATTTGCCTCAGGACAAAAACAGACCCATTAAAATCACCCTGAAATGAAAGCAGGTCTCTTCTATTACATAATATTACATAAATAATGAATATAAAATGAAGGAATAATATGAAAAGCACAGTTACAAGCTGCTAGCCCCCTTCTAGCATGTGAAAAAGTAAACTGACAAAACTAAACTCAGTCAGTATTCCCTCCCCCAATGGACGAGGAGCACGGCCAGCAAGCAGTCAATGAAATTTTTTTTCTTCCAAATTTTAAATAAAGAAAAGGCAGAGGACGTGACGCTCCACACGCTCACATCTGGAGATTCCGCAGTTGCAGAATGAAAGCAACGCCATTAGAGGCGAGCAAATCGGACAAGAGCATGAAAGCTGACTGCAATTACAGCAGGCCTGGCACTTACGGAGTCCGAGTCCAACTCCAAAGACCTACAGCCATTACAGAGAGCGGGAATAACCACGGAATGGAAAGCCAGCTCTTCACATCTGTGAGATACATTCCGTACTTTTCAACAAACCAGGAAGCCATCAAGACCACAGAAAGCGCAAGAACTACCATGGAAAAACTCATTGGGATGAGATGACAGCATGAACGAAGACTCCCGCGTTTCGAAACACAACTCTGTGATGGGTAGCTCACACTGTGGTACACCACTTTAACATTAGCACTCAGGATCATAGCCCCTGCCCTAGAAAAGAAATAGTGGTTGAAAAATGGAATTGGAGGAGTACAGGGGGCTAAACATCATACAGCACACCAAAGACAGCAGTGATTAAAAAAACACCGCATTCTCGATCAAGTGACCGTCAGAGAAAAAGAAAAAAAAAATCTAACTGAATGAACACCATTCAGTTGTTTGCCCCCACCAACCAGTCGAGGGGCAGTTTCCATCCATGCTTTCCCAGACTCATAATATATGCAGTGAAGACTTTGCAGGAATTCAATACAAGGTATGAAATGTATTTTTGGAGAAACAGAAGTTGTCACTATAGTGACATGTATGATTCCACTGGATAATTTCCACTGGGAAATACGCCGTCTTCATGCTGAGACTATTTTACAGAGAACTGATAGAGAGCTTGGTCACAGGGTGCAACGACAATCACCTGACGCTCAATACCAGCAAAACCAGTAACCCAGCTCTGGACCACCAGAGGAACAGGAGGCCCCTGCCCTGGTTTTCCTCTTTGGAGAGGAAGGGAAGAGGGTGAGCTCCTCATGAAAGTATTTGAGTCCAAATCGATAAATAATGGCTATAAATGTGTTTTTGTAGAACATAATGATATCACAGTGAAGCTGACCTTTGAACTTTTACATAAAAATTGTCACCACATCATCACTTTATCCTCCAAGATATTTGTGTGAAATTGTGTCACAGCTAGTACGTGAATACCTGAGTTACGGGACGGAACCTGTGTTACCAGCACGAAAGCATAAAAAGTAAGAGCTCGCTGAAGGTGAACGGCAACAAGATAAAAAGCACACAACCCACAGGGGTGAAAAATTCCTCATCTGCATTCGTTATGACCAACATTATAATGACACTAATGATTGTCGTTTTCAGACACAGTGAGCAAAGCATCTGATAATCAGCGCTACTTTTCCCCAGCATTACTATTACACAGTACTTAATCCTCCTGTTTAAAAACAATGTGGAAATTTTCACCTAACCGGACAGAGCAGGCCTCAGCAGAAACAGAGGAAACACCATATACTCAAGAAATAAAACATCCTACATCCTCCTTTCCTCTACTCGTCTCCTATCCCATATTTCCTGACAGGAGATGGATACAAATGAAGGACCGTAGGGGTGTCAAAATCGGTACCGTATGAAGGGCTCTTGCCGTTATACTTATTTTTGAGACACTTTTATCTGAAGTGCCGTGCAGAAACAGCATTAAATAAGGTTCATGAAACAGCAAGACGACCGTTCTGAAAAGGAAAAATTCTTACAGAGCATCAAACGACTCCATCATGAAACTGTAAGCCCATAGGCTACACAGCTGGCATAGGTCAACTATATCTGAACATTACAAAAAGACAGGGAAGTAAATACGATGAAGATTATAATAGTTTGGTGCGAACAGAGTACATGAAGGAGCCCAAAGAGGAGCTTTTTCAGCACTGAAACATACCGTACACTCACGTACACCTGCAGGTCATCAACTGAATTTTAATTGATTTTGTGTAAAGTGTAATGTTACACAGAATATTTGAAACCCCCAACTTAACTGCTCCAATCCAGTTCCGGAGGGACTCACTACACCATCAAACATGAAGTTCACCGTGGGAGCGATATTGCCAGGAGGCACCGTTTCCAAGATTTGAGAAATTTAACAATATTACTCCTATGTGAATTTAACATAACTGAGTATACACTTTATGGCCGTAAGTATATAAAAATGTTCAGAGTTTATCTGAATTTGCAATAGCTTCAAGGGAACTCTGCGCTCATAGTTTATTGCTTTAATTTTTAAGAAAATGACCATGGGCCAATTGCTTGACTTGAGGTCAGGGGTATAGAGTCAACAGAAGCCTGTCAGGCGCTGCTGAGAGTCATGAATAAAGTGTAATTGTAAATCAATAAAAATGAAAACAGGCAGTATTTCAAGCACATTAGATGGCACAGTATTTAGCCCTATAAACAGATTCAAAGTGGGGCCATCACAAAGCCAACAACCTGCAGACAGGAACCAGTACAACAGAAGAACTATTCATTTGTTTACTTCGCATTTAAAAGCACATATGCTAAGGTTTGTAGTCACTTCGAGATCAATACATTGAAAGCTGTGAACAGGCCTACTTATGGAAATAAAGAGACGAAAGAGCGAGGGAAAGAGGCAAATCGTGGACAGTAGTATAGCACAGAACACAAAAAATATTGGTCCTGACTTGTTCTCAATCGTTTTCCTTTATTAACACGTTAATAACCGAATACACCGCTTCCTTCTTCACACTACTTAAGGGCAACAAAATAATAGGCCAAATTCAGAAAAATAATTTTCTCTCATGTAGGTCTGTGCTTCAGGAAAGGTCCAATTCTATGAACTTCCGCGCTACCTTTCTGGGAGATCAAGTGATCAAACCTGCGCTTCACGATTTATTTAAACTATTGAAAAGATGTGAAGCACCCTTTAAAAATTTTGAATGAGGCTGATTGAAATGCACGAAATTGGGCGTCCAACTGAATGGTTGCCTTCCAACCTAAGCGAAGAGAAATAGTGACACCTGATAGAGTAATGGGCTTTTGAAGTCAATGTACTGTTAAGTGAGAAAAAAAATACTGAAAACAAGTCGGGGCAAATTATTGTGGAGAGAAGATCAGTACCTACCCAATTTATACTTCTGGCTACGCTGCTGATTGCAGAGGGAAGCAAGTTGATGAATAAAGCGGAAAAAATAACATGAGTACCAGTAATCGCGTAAATTGCAATGGGGAACAGATGCAAATTAGCTGCAGCTACAACCTGGCGCTCAAGACCGTCACTGACTGCGCGCACGATCGCAGTCGCTTTATTGTATTTACTTTATCGTCCAGCTCACCAACAAGCTCCTCAACGCAAATATGACGCAAATGATAAAAAGCATCGAAGAATCGCTGACTATTTGGCAAAGTTCATAAGGATGACCACAGAATTACTTTCCCGTCCAGCAGCAGAAAGACCGAATACCGATAGTTGGCTTAACTAAAGCATTATCCCATTGTCTTTTCCGAGAGGACAGCCATAAAACAGACCATGATGTTAGAGGCTAAATTGAGATGAGATGAGAACAGCCGTATCTTGATGCTAGGACGAGCGCCACAGAGAACAGTTCTCAGTGGGAAAGTCCACTGAATGCGCACTCACATTGCCACAAAAATAGCCCTATAATGTGCAGTTATGACGAAGACAAATTTTTAAAAATCTTACTAGACCAGATATCGACTGAAACAGCGTCCGATTTGACCAGCTATTGTAAGCGAACTTCTCGGAGCGGATCCGAATATGCCAAATTTTTAACATAGCCGGGGTTTAAATAATAGATAAAAAAAACATTTTCTCATTTTGCAGTATAGAATACCACACGATCACATTTGAATCCAGCAATTTCATCGATCACGGCAACAGTGAGAAGGAAAGCTTAGTTTCAACAATAAAGCTCAATTGAGGAAACACATGCACATTTCCAAATGCATTAGTAATACAAGAACTAACTACATTTTAAAATGATCAGTGGATATATTGACTTGTGAAATAACCTGACATTTTTTTTTTTTTTTTGCACCGACTGTTCTTCGATACATTTCATTTTAGCTTGCTATCATTTTCAGCAAGCTAGGAGTGGCAGAGTCCGATTCCGAGAGACAGTCTTCATTTAAAGCGGACAAGCAATTTTCATGAAAATATTTCAAATGGCCTTCATTCTCACATCAGCGTTACAATGGACCGCCAAGAACACATTTTCCCGCAAGGTTTTTTTGATCTCAAAATGCCGTCTCTTCTCAGGTGCATTTCATTGCCATGCATTTGAAATTCACGTCGATTTCAATTTCTTGCTGGAGAACGAAAGACCAAACAGCCTATACATTAAATACGGACATGCACTCACAACTAAAATCTGAGATGTTTACTCACCCTGTTTTTCCAGTCTCAATGGCGATGTTTTGTTTATTTCAGAGTCCCCATCTGATTGTCTGCGTCACTGACTTCCGCGTTCGAGGGGTAAAGAATAAAGAAAATAAATTTGACGGGGCATGCGCGTGGGAATCAACGCGTTGATAATGTTGATTGGCATAGCACTTTTTTCATAATGACAGATGCTGATGTTGATTACTGATATTAATAAGTATGTCGTCGCAACACGGGAGAACAAAAATATTACGAATACTAACAAATGATAATGACCTCAGTGGACAATGCGAGCAGGGTTGATGACGGACGATGGATAAAAAAATAAGAATAATAATCCATGTCATCACCATCATAATCCTTCTTTTTAGAGAAGCAATACATTCAAATAGCGAGTTTTGTTCGAGAAAAAAAATCAGATCAAATATTGGACAAAAGACAAACATCTCAGATAACGGGGCTCGTTTAAGATTTTACGTACTAATTAATGGAACAATAAAAATTCACAGGACTCCTTAAATCTGGAGTCAAAGTTCACTTATCAGGGACGCCATAGAGCCCGTACTGTGCTGCTGGATTAATTATTCACAGCCTTCCTCTTTCTGTGGAAGCAACACTGGCTGCATCTGTGCTGAACTGCTATGCGTGGGCACTGATGACAGCCCTATTGATGGCCGCACTGGTGTAACCCTCGGAAGAGTAGGTTTTTAAAAAAATTCCAGCATCTGAAATCAGTGCTCATGAACTCAGTTGCTTTCTATTACCAGACGAAATTATAGTGTCAACGTGCACTGGAAAACACACATAAATGTGGTCTTTACGTCCTACAAATTATTAACCGAGTCAATTGAATAGGGGCAGGATTAATATCGTCATGAATGATGTGGGTTTTTTATACATACATACATACATACATATATATTATATATATATTTATTTATTTATTTATTTATTTGTCTTCAATTCTCTCCCCCCCCCCAAAGAAAAATTGAAATTTCTAATTTATACCAGGAAAAAAACCACCTGATGATCTCACCATAAGGTATATTAATAGGCGGCGGAAATGGATTCCGCTGTGGATGCGCAGTCAGGATGATGTGGGTGCATACGCACTGACATAGCACGCCTCTCCGCACGGCCCATCTTCTGTTTGAAGAAACTGCCAACGGGAGCAGCCTGTCTGCTCCAGAGCGGGAGAGTAGTGGTTATAACTACGGACTTGAGTATGCTCCCCACTCCTCCAGAACACACATGCCCAAACTCGCTCAGGTAGAGGTAACTTACCTTGATAAAGAAGTCCCATTTTACAGGCGGAAATCTCGTGGATTGAAGTCGCGCTCGTGCATTGACACGTGCTGCAGTGCGCAACGTGCTTCTTCCATCGAATTTCCGCCGGGAATTACTTGCTCTGCCAGTTCTTCAGGCTCACCCTGTCCCTTATGCACACACTCTCTGCACTACCGTTCATGAGTGATGATGAGGCCAGGTGAAGTGTTCAATTATTACAACAAAGAGGAGTTTTCTCCGGCGGTGGGGCCCCGTGTTAAAATGTTTTCATAGTTCCCAAGAACTTCGCTGACAACTGTGAACTGGAACGAGTTTAACGTAAAATTTTCTCATCCACATTCTTCAATACAGCCCGATACCTGAGCGATGTTATTTCTCAGGCAAGGCTAGCACAAGCCGCAAAATAAACTGCAAGAGAAGAGTACTTCTTCACAACATATGACCATGTTTGATCCCAAGTACACCAGTTGATGTTAAATCTATCTTAATATTCAAACTAAAATCTTGTTTACCTCGATTAGTGCCAATAACAACAAATTATTTTTTTTTTATGATTGTGAGTTCACTGGTTTTCCCATTGCCAATAATCAGATGAGGAATGTGAGCTGAGAGATGAGCATTTGTGTTCCTTTATAACAAGGCTGGAGAGTAGAAACCATAACAGACTGTACACCCTTTACTAAAAGTCAAGAGCAAGTACACAATCACAGAAAGGATGTGATTTTGATACTTTCATGTTTGACGTGTCATTGCTGAATTCAATATATAAACTTGATCAAAGGATTAAGTACAGACTACATTTAACCCTTGTCTAAGATAAGAGTCCATCATGGCCAAGTCGATACAGAAACTTCCAGATCAGAGCTGTGAGAAGCCTTGCCAGGGGATCCATCTATCCCTAATTGGTAGGTTGACTTCACAATAACAGCTGTGTGCTTCCAACCTAAAAATAACGCTGGCAAAAAGGACCTCCTTCTCCAGGAGAGCACTTATGCGTTAAGACCACTTGCTCCATAGGATTGATCGTGTGGACTTCCAAAACAGAGAGGAGGGGGTGCGCTTGCAGTGTGCGCTCCTTAACTTTGGGAAAACCAAGCCCATCCTAAAATTGCAACTTTGATAACAAGAATATTACGGTTTTACACAACAAAACTATTAACTCTCAACTGCAGACAGCAGTTTCAGAAAGCCAGGACAGCCTAACCCTGTTCCCTGAGATTTATTATTCTGTAGGTTTTCTTTTCAACACTAAACCGGCACACCTGACTCTAGCAAACAGCATTCCATTGGAGCGGTTAAATGAGGTGTCTTTAAGGTTATGTCTGACGACTTAAAGGAACATCTTTGAGAACAGGGTTGGGCAGCTGCGCTTGAGCTGCAGAATGAGGTGAGCTTCATTTTGGTTTGGTGTGAGAACTCGCATGTTCAGGACCAGGGTTGGGCAGCCCTGTTCTAACCGATGTGCAGCACTAAGGGAAGTCTGGTGTTCCAGGCAGCACAGATGGCCTGGAAGATTGATGAACAGTAAATGAATTTCGCAGTGATGAACCAGGACAGCTCGACGCCACAGCCTCCCCTCCTGTTGCATTGGGTGTGAGACAAGCAGCAAACGACAGACTCTAATTTACCAAAGCCCTCAGAGACATTAAAATTGTGCCCCTCTGTTTTCAAACACCCCATCAGGCGACAGCTGAAAGGCCAGCAAACGAGTCATACCTCGAGTGCATTGTGCACGAAGACGACGACATTTATCCCTTTCCCCTACAGTGCATGCGACTGCACCGAAAACTAACGGCTTAGAGGCCAGAGCACTACTGGAGTCCATTAGAACGGGGTAAAATAGCCACTTTTCCAAGACCTCCCCTGGAAAATGTCACCGTAGTCCAGGGAAAGTTGCAGGGAGACTGCTGAGGTACGTTGAGACATGCTTGAGAAAAATCAGACGAGCTTCAATTCAATACGTCATGAGCTTGACAGCGATTGAAAATGACAGGACTGATCAAACCGGGAAAATGCGATGAGTGACCTTATCCAGTCGCTATAGCTGCAAAGAAATTGTGGTCCACAGTTGCTCATTTTGGTCTTCCAAGGTTGGTCCCATCCTTCTCTTGGAGAAAAGAAGACAATGGGCACCTTTCCTTCAGTAACTAGACCACTGGAACACTCTTCGTCGTGGTTACGAACCAAATTATTTCTGGTTCATGTCCATTATGAAGGAGGGTTCCCTGCCCTTTAGAGAATTCATATGCACACCAGGTTTTCCACTCTCTCTTTTACCTGGGAGTCAGGTGTGATGGGGTTCCGGCCAGTCAGAGGGAAAAGCTGTTCCTCTCATTACCTTGGAGAACAGGCCACATTTCATCCCTGGTCTGACGACTCCGTCTTTTACTCCGGCTCCGTCAAAATGACATTAAGCCAGAGCTGGATGATACAGGGGCAGAGATTAACCCCATAAAACCTGCAGACCCATATATGGGTCTGTCAAATGCAGCTGCACTATTCAAACCTGTAGAACTTCAGGCCCATTTTAAATTCTAGAGGAGATCCCAAGGTTTCCAAGGATCCCAAATATGTTGTCCTGATGTTTCGCAAGGAAATGCGTATAAAATGATGCACAAGATCAAGATATTTTTTATTTGCGGTAATGCTGTGGCCATAAAAACATGGCATCCTGGGTTTGAATATTTCTCTCAGTAGAAGTGTGATGTAGCTTCAGCGAGGTGCTGCAACCAGCAGATACAGAATATGAATTTGACATTGTCCTAAAATATGAAAAAAAAAAAAAACCCCACCTTTTCTGACTTTGAACTGACTTAAGACAAAACTTGAGTGATGTTAAAGTTAAAGGGGTTAAAGACCTCCACGGTACGCTGGTCCCGTCACCTGAACATGTCATGTAGCACAAGCCCATTCGGAGGAGGAACTAATTAAGTGAGGCTAGCTGGTTGAGTTCATGGGTACATGAAAATATGAGATTTTTGACTTTGACTCCAGGGATTTTCACCTCTCTATCCACACAGTACAATGTTCACTTCTGACATTCTTCTGCTGGAATTGCAGCTCTGGTACATGGTCGGAGAACCAGGCAGACTGGAAGTACTTCCACACAACAAATACGCCGACATGGACATGACATTATTTTTTCCCGCACAACGCCTATTAGGGCAGCACCATTAATTACCCTTTTCCAGACTGACTGACATCAACTTCTGCATCTGAACAAAAATTTTTATATTGCTGCATCATGTGCTGCTTTTTGCCTGCTTCACATCGCTAGACAGGTTCTATTTAAGTGATGTTTCGATTCAGCAGGGC
Source organism: Gymnothorax javanicus (assembly GCA_029692085.1). Lineage (NCBI taxonomy): Eukaryota > Metazoa > Chordata > Actinopteri > Anguilliformes > Muraenidae > Gymnothorax > Gymnothorax javanicus. The sequence continues at coordinate 51,954,842 of CM056208.1, read as the reverse complement.
TGGCAGTAATTATGCCTGGGTGTGTCTACTGAAATTGAATCCAATTACCAATTCAATTTGCGTAATTTGTTGATTTATTAACTAAGGGGGTGAGCAGTTTTTTCACATAGGGCCAGACCAGATAGCTTTTTTTCCTTCAATAAATGAAATCAACATTTACGAACAGCATTTTGTGTTTACTCAGGTCATCTTTGTCAAATATTTAAATTACTTTGATGATCTGAAACATTTGAGTTTCTTAAATATGGAAAAATAAATCGAGAGGGGGCAAATACAGAGGCTAGTTCATCTAATTAGCCCATAACCAGCTTGAGACAGGCCAAACCTCTCAGTATTTCACCATTAAAATATGCAAACCCCGCTGAATTCTACTTAAAAGCAGCTAAGATCCTGCACCAGCTTAACATGGTTTAAACTGTACTGTCGACTCACCTGCAGGTGACAACATAGCATTAGCTACCCACACAAGCTGGCCAGCTACTAAACAGCTGGTCGACCACTTCAAAGAGACGAAAATACAGCTCAAAATAACTGGGCCAGTTTAGGCTGATTTAGGGAAGAAATCCGAGCAGCAATTCCAAGGAACTGATTCAGGTGCAGATGTTCACTTGATTGTATCGAACCACTTCTGCGAGACAACCGGCTGGCAGGATTACAACGTGAAGCAGAGGAGTATCGAGATGAGCTGCTCTTAAATACATCATATCGTCTCATTCTCTAGTGTTCTTTCAGTTACAGTTCAGGATGGTTAGCCATTGTGGCACACAAGCAATTTTCCAAAAAAAAAAAAGTTCAGTTTTCCCTCTTTCTTACGAGAAACCGGAAAGACGATAGGCCCACCGAAATGTAGCACTGACGTCCTCTTAACGGTGAGGATCGAAGAATCATAGCAGGCGGCTCTGAGGAACCCCTCAAAATCATCGTCTCAGCTTCACATCCTCATAAATGTCACAAAAATGCTCTTTTATAGCCTAGCGTTACTTGTCAGATAAGCTTTCTCCCAAGTTTCCATAAGGGATCTGCTGCAATAAGTCAAAAACCTTTGATGAAATTTTGCCGTGAAAGCAGCATAGCCTTCTCAAAAGCTCATGAAGCCAAGCACAGCTCATCCACAACAAAGCGAGTCTATTTATCTGCCTCGAGGCAGTAGTGCCATCAGGAGACAACAAAAGCCTGATTTTATTTATCTGCAGCTAAGTAGCCGCATCATTTTGGTTCATCTTCATCTGCCGCAGGTCTTTATCAAAAAGACTGAGGCCTATTTTCTGTTTTTGTTTTGGCTTATTTCTGCTTGAAGCACATCTGACAAGAAAGGATACAAAAACAACACCATTTTATCTTTATAAAATACCAGAGCAAATGGTGTCTTTCAGTTAAATATCCAAAGTACATAAGGCTTCCTTTGAATACAATAGACCACCTATTTGGGCACCACCCGTACCTTTCATAAAATATTACTGAAGTCAAAATCCTTTATTTAAATTTTGAAATTAAAAGTAAGCCAATACACTCACTTTTAATACTCAAGTACATTTAATAAATATAAAAACATTTTTTTCCGTAATTTTACTCCCATATAAATCTAAATGAAGGACTTTCACACTGGCAATGTAGTTGGGTTCTTCTGGTTCCACTCAAATGCAGGTTTTGTGAACTCTGTCCATCCATTACCATACTTAACACTGAACACCTAATTGGTTTCAATTCAAGAACTAATACTAATGAGTCGCAACAAAATATGTTCTCAATCATAAAAAAACCAGGACTAACAGAATGTTTTCTGCCCCAAACCACCAACTGCCCAACTGTTTTTGTTTCATATTTATTTCCTTTAAAAAAACCATCCAGCATTACAAAAATTTAATGTATTCCCCAAAACTAACAACAATTAGCAATTTGTTCACTCAAAGGCTTGATGGCCTTATGTTCCTCTCAGCAGGCATTTAGATTCATATTACAGCACGACCGTGTCTCATCAAGGTGATCAGTCATTAAGGCTTACGCTGCAGATTCTTAACAGCGTGAAGCCTAACGTCATTAACTCTTGAGAAAAGGTTCATTTCAACACAACTCCGTTGTGTGGTAGAGCAGAGAGGACTGAGGAATATTTACCATAACCAAGTTTCAGATTAACCTTCAGAGCTCCAAATACAAATAGTGTTGCTACCTGCAGGAGAGCTCTTTTAAACAAGTTGCCACATGATTGGTTTTCAACGGCACAGGATCATTTGATTTATAATTTTTTGAAAATTTATTTCAGCACTAGGGGTTAATAAAAATCACTCCATTACAAAGACAAAACAGGACACTGTTCGCCCTTCAGCCCCAAATAACAGTCAAACGTGGGTAAATATATTACTCATTATTAAAAGAGCATCCTTTAAAAGACTTGTCCAGTGATCTCCGGATCTTTTCATTCGAAACAAGCACAAACAAAAACAGACATCACAGTACATGCAATCTTCAAACTAAACTCCCTCCCCACCACACACTCAAATGCATAAATAGACTTTAACAAGCAAGAATTTGCAATAGCTGCAGCCTCGTACGTGCTTATGAAAGGGGATGTGGCTAAATGGTGTGTGAGGAAATGTTCATCTGTGTGTGTGTGTGTGTGTCTCTATACAAAGTTTGACCATGTTACATGAATCCGTTTACAAGATATGCACCCACTTCTTATAGGCCACTCCCACTGCCACACCTCCTTTTTGTGATTGGCATGAACAGCAATCAGCTGTCTCACTTCCAACCTTTCCAGAAAATCTTGTGCAAGTGTGGGAATCCACCTGGAAGTTTTCAGCCTTTTTGTGACAGACAGACAGACAGACAGACGCGCACACACACACACACGCACACTTGACCTCAATGCCAAATTTCACCCTCCCTGAGCAAAAACTGTAGCCACCAAACGTGGGGAATTATTTGTGAACCTACTGACTGAGTGAACTATTGAGCTGCAGTCTGCAGCAAAGAACTGCCAGGTACATACATTCTGATTGGCTTTTGGAAGATGGATGATGCAGCACTACGAGCAAGATCCTGGTCTTCCACATTCGCTGTAGCGTTCTTTAAATTATTATTATTCTTGAACTTGCAACAGTTTTTTGCCAAGGAGAAAAGTTTTGCCTCAGTGCTAAAGTCCCTTTCTGTTTCTAACGGCTCAACAGCGCCCCTCCTGCCTGAATATGGGGAGCTCATCCCTGGAAACGGGGCTCAGATTTTTGGCAGCTTCGGGGCGGCGACCAGGGGGTTCGTCTCCTGCAGGAGGTGGCGCCCAGCGCTCTTGTAATCGTAGCTGCAGTTGTGCGCCTCCGCATAGCGATGCGTAGCGCAGAAGTTGTTGCCACACCTGAAACATGAAAATAGCAGAGTGAGAGGCCATACATTTTAATTCAATTCAATTTTATGTGTATAGCGCTTTTTGCAGAGAGACCGTCACAAAGACGCTTTACTGAGCAAAAAGGGGCAGTGCCCAGCCTAATCCCCACTATAGCAAATGAGACCCAAAAAAACTCCCAGTAGGGAGAAAAGTCCTCAAACAGTGGTGAGAAATCTCAGGAGGAACCGGCATCGGCAGTGAGAGACTGGAGATACAATAAGAAGTGAGGGCTCAAATGTCAGCTTCTGCTGAAGTGTACCCAGCGCATATCTAGCACCGCATCAAACCAGACCTAGAAAACGCTCACCTGGTCCAGAAAACGCCCCAAGTTTCAGCCCTGAAAAACGACCTAACATAGAACGCAATGCTAAAGTACCCTTGGCCATATGGGCATAAGACAAGGAATGACAACATATAAAGGGTTTTTTAATGTATGCCTATGTAACACAATGTGTTTAATACTTTCAGGCTTGAGAGAAGTTTCAAGAGTCAAAAGGAAGACAGAGGTAATAGTCCAATTTCATGTAGGACCTGGCAGGTTATATGGAAAGTGTGGAACAGGACAGCTGGGACTTTACATCGTTTGGCATTCAGAATATGAAGTCTGACATGATGCGCAGTCATCAAAATTCGATGTTATGTTGAAGGTGACTGAACAGTTTGGTTGAATATGTTGCTACATGAAATTGTTATTAGAAGATATTTAAAGTAGGTGAAGGCCATGTAGCTTCCATGTCCTCCAACTTGATTATCCAGTGAGTACACCTTATGAATTTGACATAGCTACACCAAAAAATGTCATGGCAGTGCAAAGGCGTAATGAAAGTAACACTGTTCAGAAACAATGTGACCTTTTGACCCCATTAACCAGGTCAAGGTCATCCACCTTTAATGTTCTGCAAGCTGATTATCCAGAACATACACGCTGTAAATTTTATGCGGCTACAACAAAAATAGAGGATGTAATCAAGGAAACAGTGTTTACAAAGAATGTGACCTTTTGACCCCTTAAAGTAGGTCAAGGTTACCCATCTTCGAACTTGTCCAAGCTATATGTCCCAAGAACAGTCCCTGTGAATTTCATTACCCTGAGATTAATAGGAAAGGAGTTATTGTCTACACAGACGGACAGACAGACAGACGGACGCAAGGTCTTCGCAATACCCGATGGCCATACTTTGGCGTCGGGTAAAAAGCAGTTCCACACCAAGAGCACACTCCAAGAGAAAATTATTTTTCAATATAAGAGTGAAAGTTACCTTGCAGTTCATAGTTAGAAGAAGCACAAGGCTGGAAGATTACCTTCAAAGTCTGAATTTTTCTCCTCTGCCAAAAACCCCCTGATTTGTCAACTCTGAAAACCCAAAGAATTACAGGACTTCTGTGTAACTTCATTTCCAATTTCAAAAGCTGCACTTCAATGTTAGGATGTTACTCTTGAACAGATGACTATGAATGTGTAAAAGCGCCATTAAGATATTCTTGCGACTGACAATTTGGAAAATTGTTAGTCTGGGTGGATAATTATAACCTGAAACACAAGCAGGTTTAATGGTTTTTAGCGCTGCGCACAGGAACAGTGTGGCTGCAATTACGCTGAATCCACTTTTCTGGTTACGCTACGATTCTGCACACAAGGCAGAACACAGGCCAGGAGTCAGGCCAGGAAGAGACTGCATAACTGCAAAACCGCGAAAGGGTTAAAAATAATAACGAACGCTTCATATCCAAACAAATCATTCTTTTTTTAAATCGGCAAGAGAGGGTGCAAGTAAAATGCTTGTATTAAACAGCCAATTAGGTGCACAACAGTCAGTCAAGACCAGATGAGTAACAAGCCAGAGTTTTGATCAGAAACAAACCAGCAAACAGTGTTCAGCGGTTTGAGTTTCACTGGGGTTCAGTCTCATTTGGGCTCAGATATTCACCATGGCAACACACACTGGTCTCTTCCCAAACCTGGATCACTCTCCACCACCATAGGACACTTTCCAGTAAAAATTTAAACATGCGCACCGTGGATAATTGGGCCATAAGCGTTTCAAAAGGATTGAGTATCCATTTCAATCGGTCGTAAACAAGCCGTAACGCGCAGGGCACAGCTCTGAACGCCTCTGAGGACTTCAGGTTTCACTCAGTTGCATCAGGCGAAGCAGCGTCGGGAGACAGAGATACAGGGAGAGATGAAGGCGGACCGTCCCTCCTACATCTCCATCGCTCCCGAAGGCAGCCATTAGCATACCGGCAGAATATAAATATAAATATGCCGCTGTCTCAGTAACGACAGGAGCTAAACGGCCCGTCGTACAGTAACTTCAGCGCAAGCGTCAAACTCTCACCCCTCCGCACGCTTCGGCTCTCTCAGCTGTGTGATGTCATCACGGACGCAGTTACAGCTCGCGGCTGAACCAGGGCCAGCGCGCTGTCAGCGCGTCGAGTTTTCCAACGAATTCATTAGAAAAATAAGATGGCATGTTTAGTCAAAGCTGCTCTTCTGATCTGACCCTGTCGTTTATCATCGTTAATCTGCGGCTGCTCATTGGCTCATCCGGGTAAACCATCGCTCCTGCTCCACAGCACGGAGAGAGACTGAAGTCTGGGGTCAACTCCTGACACAGAGCCAACTGCAGCTGGCACAGCCTGTGGAGCGAGGAATCGCCACCTCGTCAGCCACACACAAGCCACATGTGAGGAGTGTTTACCATGAGCAGTGACATCACACATTCAGCAGAAGAGTACATGCGTTACTGTGCTCTGTAAGTAACGAGAGAGGTTACAACAACAAACAAACAATGGGGCACACACACACACACACACACACACACACACACACACACAAGATTAGAAATGGTGCGACATGGACATCACAAACAGAGTAACTCCCACAATGCCCTGCACCTGCACTGGAAGCTGGTGGCCAGGCCAGTCCTCTTCCTGCACAGGAAGCAGTGCTTCGAGCTCTTCTTCCTGGTGCCGACAGGAGCCTTCACCGACGGGAGGACACATGTTGGGGTGCCTGAGAACACAAGGATTTAATTCCAGTTGCTTATTTTATACCTCCTAAATCCCAATTCAACTGAATACGTATAGCGCTTTTTACAGGGGAGCCAACGCAAGGAGGCTTTACAGCAGGATAATTAAACCTGGCCCTTGAATCCAAACCTCCAGCTGATCTCTGAGGTAATGGAGAGCCGAGCAGCTGAGCCTCAGGTGAAGAGAGGGTTCTGAGGGAGCAGCTTTGTGCCCCGGAGGAGCAGGAGGTGACGATCCTGCTGTACGGAGGAGCAGGAGAGCAGGGGCCCGAAACAACTCCCCAAAATAATTAACATTTGGCGGGGAGCTGTCCACACACTTCTGGCCATACAGTACACATGCTGCGCCAAACACTCCTCTCACTACAGTCTGATGATGCTCCTGTGAAGTTTCCTTCACATCTCAACTACAAACTTCTGACACTTTTGAAAGAGACGTCAGGTGGATCTAAAGCGCTGCAGCCATTGCTAACAGAGCGGAGAGCAGCGGGACATTAAGTCATGATTAATAAAACATCACATAAAAATGCAGCTATGAAGACAGAGTACTCGTTTATGCAGCGGGTGCTTGATATGCAAAGGATGAAACTAATTACTTTGCAAAGTGAGGTTTGCATCTCTTCATTGAACTGGATTGTTGGACTTGATGCATTTTTTCCCATTTCAGGAACATCAGACCAAATTTTGAATGAAAGCCCCAATCTTATCAGTCAGCTGGCAGCTCGTTTCCGGAGACGTTTAACGATGTGTTTCTCATCAGAACGCGACAGTCAGCCGCATTCGCCCCATCGCTGCGGCAGATCACGAGCGTCTCCTCGCTACAACGTCCCCATCCGCGATTCCTTCTCCGCTGTTTGTTCTACAAACAAAACAATCAAAGCGAACAAAAGCGTACAGCCGTACAGACGAGAACGAGGGAGAAAAATAAACACTACAACGGAACAAAAAACAAGTCATAATCGTATTTGTGAAGAAAGCAGTCGAGCGACAAAACGCTATACCGGGCGGCGCTCGTTTGCGATTCGGGCTCCACGGCTACGCCAGTCATCATTCAGAGGAAGCCACGATCTCCCAGCAGGAGCCAGTGAAGCGGTTTCAGCCGGAGAGGGAACGCGCTGCCCGGAATACTTATTCTCTCCATCAGCCGCACCGCCGCTGGCCGAACGCCAAGCAGAGAGAGAACTTCAAGTTCAGAGGAAGTCGTCTGGGGGCAGGGGGCAGGCAGTTCTGATGACACAGCCTGCGGAGCTCGATCCATGGAGCACGATCCACAGAGCACGATCCACACGCTGGATGTGAGCCGTGATGTTAGCAGTTCGAATCTGGCCGCTAAACCAGTATCATGCGTCTCTCCCATTGTCTCATTCCCCATAAAGCACAAACACCAACTCGCTACTCAGGACCCATTAGCAGCCCAATGCAGATCTCTAGCAGTGGAATGAGTTGCGTTTCATTATTGTCACAGACAGTAAAAACCTCCACAGCCGAAGGCCGCCAGGAACAGGGCTAGTTGCCGCTGCTCAATACGATCCAGCCCCAAAAGCTTGAAAAAATTTTTTAAAAATCCCTCCGCAATGTCTCTTAAAAAAATTGAAGCGACTCTTGGTGAATGACAGCCAGTTTACCAGTTCAACCAGTGAAAGGTCTCTGGCGCTTGCCCGCAATGCACCACTTCTCAACACATACAGATCTTTCTGTTTGTCCCAGAGTGTAACACGCATGAAATACTCAGATTTCCCGCCACAGGATGATTGACATCTGGCCTGGAAACAAAACACGGTGGATGGACAGATGGACGGATGGACAAACATACGAAAAGGCACATCTACACAATAAGATGAAGCCATATATTAAAATTTGTTGAGAAATACAACGGTTCAAGAGTTCTGGCCCGGAGAAGAAGCGTGACAGATGGACGGACAGACAGACACGCAGAGGACATTCATGTCTATATCCAACTTCCACTTTTTGGTGGGAGTAAGAAGAGTGATAATTAGTGGAAAAGTTAAATTTTCCAAGAGCATTCAAGGAAAGAAGGGACTTAAATCCTTTAGAAAAACCAAACTGAGCTTGAGGAAATAAGATTCTAAAAGGAGCAGTTAAATCCTTATGAACCTCATGAAGGACAAATCTAAAGGAAAAAGACTTTGTGCACCAATAAGAAGCTAAAATTTACATTTTTTTAAAGACAGATGACAAGATCATAGATGGTTTCACCGTAAAGCTTTCTTCACACAGAACAAAGACAGGAGATTAAGGGCATCATTTTGACGAATAACGAGGCGCTAGCGCTCACCTCCTCTCCTACCCGAACCGCTGCATATCCCAGCTGATCTGTTAGATGCCTGAGAGAACACAAACGTAAAAAAAAAAAAAAAAAAAAAATCACTAACACACAAAACATTTCACATCACATACTCGAGACTCTGGAATAGAGTATGAATTGTATGAATTTCAAAATAAAAGTCTGCAAAATGGCACAGAAGCAAAATATTTGAAAAAAACAAAGAAACAGCTGAAATGTAAGAAACTGTATCGCTAACAGTAAAATATCGCAATATATTTAGCACTTGTTTGATATACAGCCGAGACCATGCCTGCAATGGGAGTTCAGAATCAAAGGACATGCCTGACACCTTCCGGACGCTTCTTTCACTCAGCAAAGGCAGAACAGGGGAAATACAGGGCCGAGTATCTGCTGTGTCCTTGTTAAAGGAGCAATATGTAAGAAATGTATGTTGATTAATCATGAAATGGCCCTGATATATCACCAGACATTAAGGAATGATGTTAATTTCAAATACTTATATCACTGACAACAGTAGTCCAGCCAGAATATTCTCATTGCAAAAGCGAAGTTGCAGCCCACAACTAATGTTGATGTTTTCATTTTGTGTTTTGGCCTGTAGCACCGCCCTCCATCTATCTCCCAATCACGAAGCCAGTAGCATTTCAGCATCCAGGTTGCCAGTTACCACTGAGCTGCAGCTACCAGCGTTTCGGAGCACAAATGTCTGACGTTACTAAACCTAAAAGGCCTTGTTATGATTCCGAAATACGTTGTGACAAAGTCAAAACCAAAACAAGGATCTGTATAGGACATGCCTTTGAAAGATGGCGACGGCTGAAAGCGGAGAATAATTTGAAGACCGACGCCGAAGTTGCAAATTTTCTCCTGGGCAGGTAAGATTCAGCTAAGTTTGGCTAACTTAATTCTACTTAATATAGGCACGGACATTTCAAATATTCTCTACAGTCGAATAACGTTATGTATGTTCGTTCATGGTACGTTAGTGCGTATGCAGGTGGGTCATCGAATTGACTAGGTAACAAATTGTTTGAGAAATAAAAACCGTGGCTCTTCATTGCTAACATTAGCAATGCATTATTAGTCTGTTTCTCTGGCTTTATGCTGAGACGCTGTGCAAACCGTTCCAACATTAGCACAGCCATTATGGCAATATGAAATGTAATTGAGACAGTACATCGGTCAAATGAGTCCTCATTCATTCTTTACGCATATTATAGTATGGACTTTAGTGGGTTATCCACACAGAAGACTGACGAGCAAGTTGACCAATATGACCATTGCTAAAGGTAGTTAGTCTTTAGTCTCGATCTTTTCTGAACTGAACTGAACTGAACTGAACACAACCCTGTCAGAGCAAATCACAGGTGATATTGAAACGTAGCCATGGTAGCTCCGTGTAGTAGACGTTCTTGCTGGATCCGGCAACCTAGCTGGCAACCTCTTGTCTGGGGAGGAGGAGAGGATACTGCGCTCTGAACTATTTTGAATGTGACTGCACTACCAGTTTTGGCCACAAACTTACATATTGCTCCTTTAAATACGGTACAGGCCGTAATTTTGGACATTACTGCATCTCCTTCAGTTTTGGTGCTGAGCTCCAGAAGAAAGGACAACGGAAGAATCCTGAGCTAATGCGCCGTAAACTTTAATCTGAGCGCGTTTACATTCATATGAGGTGATCTCTCTGTGCCTCCATTTCTCTCTACATAGTGACTGCCCTAATGCCCCATACTGCACTGTCTGAAGTAATGCAATGATTGGCTGTTACATACTGGGGGAATGAAGTTGATTGGCTGGGAGTGATGAGCTCACCGTCCCTGGCTGCATGTCCTCCTGTCGCTTCATCCCCCCCTCCAGCTGACCGCCCTTACCCGCAGGGGCCAGTGGGACCCCCCAGGGGCCGGTTTTGGGGACGGCCTGGGGGTGTGCGCTGGGGGAGTCCGCCCGTGGGACACGCGGATGGCGGGCTGACCGAGAGGGCAGGGTGAAAGAGGCGGGCCATGATGGACGATGGGCGGGATTAGGGGCAGCGGTAAGGGTGGGGGAGGGTCGCAGGGGGCCCAGTTTGATCCTGGCAGAGGCAGATTGGGCCCCCCTCAGCTCTCTGGGGGCTGTACAGTCTGAGCTCAAGCCATGCGGCAAGGGTGACGTCACGGGCAACTGCGCTGCTAACAAGTCCCCCCCACTGTCCTCCTGAGACAGGTCCAAGCTCAGGGGGTGTGGCCCCTGGTCGCCCACTGGGAGAGATTTCCGACGATCCACCAGAGCAGAGTCCCCCATTTCAGTAACCCCGCCCATTTTGGGCCGTGGCTCCTCCTCAGCACCATCAGGTGAGCCTCGATTGGCTGGAATGGAAAGGGGCGGGAGGGGGCGGTCTTTTAATGCCCTGGACACCTTGGGAGGGGTTGGGATTTTTCCGAGGGCAAGGCACTCCCAAAGCTCCTCCCCCTCGGGCTGCCGTGATTGGATCTGTCTCAACGGGGCGGGTCCCAGGAGTGGGGAGACGGGCAGGTGGGAGGAGCGAGCAGCGGATCGCGGGCTCCGAGCTGGAGGTAGGCGTGTGGCTGGACCCGAGGATGAGCCGATCTGCGGAAGGATCCGAAATGGCCGGTGGAGTCGGGTCGGGGCCAGGTACCCCCCACTGGAGCGAGATGGAGCGCCCCCTGGAGGCCTGGGATTTTGGTGCGCGCTCTTCTTGGGCTGGGGGGGCGACACACCCAAAACTAGGGTCAAACACACGTCATCCTCGAAAGACATAGAGCCCAAGATCTTCATAAATGAAAATGATCCTGTCAGCCCAACAGAATTCACAGAAATGTCCAACAATGTTTAAATAAACTAATTCTACATCAACTCAAATTCCCCATTTCCCCATAACTTCACAGGAGTTAATCCATTAATTCTTGTTCCAGGTTTCCATAGAACCTGGTTAAATGACTCAAGTGCAAAAGTTACCAGATCCCGAGCAACAATTGATTAGTTAAAAAAAAAAAAAATCATACAGGTGGTGTCTATATCGGTGCAGGTGTGATTAGTGATGTCTACATTCCATCAGGTGCGATAAGTGATGTCTATATTTGAGCAGGTGTGATTAGTGATGTCTACATTCCATCAGGTGTGATTAGTGATGTCTATATTTGAGCAGGTGTGATTAGTGATGTCTATATTCCATCAGGTGTGATTAGTGATGTCTATATTCCATCAGATGTGACAAGTGATGTCTATATTCCATCAGGTGTGATAAGTGGTGTCTTTATTTGAGCAGGTATGATAAGTGGTGTCTATATTCCATCAGGTGTGACAAGTGGTGTCTATATTCCATCAGGTATGATTAGTGATGTCTATATTTCAGCAGGTGTGATAAGTAATGTTTATATTTGAGCAGGTGTGATAAGTGTTGTCTATATTCCATCAGGTCTGACAAACTGACGAGCTTAGTTGGGCTGAACGGCCTGTTCTCGCCATTCATGTTATGTTATGTTAAGTGATGTCTATATTCCGTCAGGTGTGATAAGTGATGTCTATATTCCGAGCAGGTGTGATAAGTGGTGTCTATATTCCGTCAGGTGTGATAAGTGGTGTCTATATTCCGTCAGGTGTGATAAGTGGTGTCTATATTCCGTCAGGTGTGATAAGTGGTGTTGGGGCTGCAACACCTTCTTGTTCAGGTTCATGTTCTCCATCTTGGCCTTTAACAGCTTCATCTTGCTCATGGTGATGGTGTTCTCCAGAGACTGCTGACCCGAGCCCGAATCGCCCAGCTCCTCCTCCTCTGTGTACAGGTTATACACTGAACCCCCCCTGAGAAAACAGATGCACAGACACACACGCGCGCACGCACACACACACAGACACACACACAGGAAATAAAATCAAGGTCTACCACTGGAAAGTTAATTCTAGCTTATAACCATTTTACATTTGATACTTCGCACTGAAGGGTTCACACAAACACAGAGAACATTTATTATGTTCTGTTTACCGACGAAGTACTCAAACCTCATACCCACCACCTCCTTAGACAATATACGTCTCATTACTGCACCATTTGAGGAGTTTATATTTAAATATTCAGACCATAGCAATATGGGCCACACAGAAATTCCCCAAAGCAGCCGTCGCCCCTTTGCTGAAATTTAACACCTTCAGCCCACAGGAGGACATCTGACCCTCTGATATGATCTACAGTAGCAGAGGGCACAGGGCTGCAATCATGATGAGTTTCATCAGTCTCAGAAAAAAAAAAAAAAAAAAAAAAAAAAAAGGAGCCACTAAATTTCACACTGAAACAGAACACATCGACAGAGTAGCAATAATGCTACTGCTAGTAATTATTTTCAAAATCATAAAAAGTTACTGTGACATTTTGTTTTGTAGAAATGCAGTGACAGACAGAGGGGGATTAACAGGCCTATTATAAAATGCCACCTGAAGCACTACATATTATCGCAGCAAGAAGTTCTCATTAGGTACACAAGCAATTCATTTCAGAGTTAGCCAAAATTGCTCCCACTGGTCACTGACAATTTTGCCTTACAGTATATTTTCCATTATTCATGAATGCAGTCATGTCATACTTTAAGCTGGCCAATCAAATCAGCCAATGTTCATCCAAAAAATAAAAAATAAAAAGTAAAAATATCACAGCCAATCAAATGTAGCTGGTGGATAGTGGATAGGACAAGCGCATATTATTCTGCAGATAAAGCTCTTACTGAGCAGCGGATTAGTGGAGTCAGGTGCGCCTGAAAAAAGCGACAGAATGATAGACCTCCAGGAACAGAGCTGCCCTGAGTGACAGAGTCAGACCCTACAGCCCACAGTGTTTCCCACAGAATTTTTGGAGAATATGGGGGCACACGTGTGGTGGCAGACCGATGTCTGGGGCGGTGGATTCTCATTTTGTTGCGTGGGGGGGGGGGGTTGGGGAGATGATTGTCACTTTGTTGAGCGGGGGCGGCATTTCCCCTACTCCCATTTTGTTGAGTGGGGGGGGTTGAATTGCGCAAATTCTGCGTCTTACAGTGCCTTTCCTATTTTTCGTTTTTTTTTTTTTTATTAACGTTCGCATGTTAGATCAACACACGGCAATTGCGCATATTGAGACTATGGCGGGGGAAATTAGCCTATGGCGGACCGCCACAGTCTCGTCAATGTATTGGAAACACTGAGCCCAGCATCTCATTTCCGAGCTCTCAGCCAGCTTTCGGTCAAAAAGGCAAGAAAATGCAGCCAAACCAGGATGGGGTTTTCCGATCTCACATTAGACCATTGTCTTCACAGATCGTAACGGATGATGTAATGAGCATGACACAGCAAAGCCTCTTCAAAGGAAACAAGGCACAACTCAACAGAAACCACCGATTGCCCTGCCTCTGCCTGCCACTACCTCATACATCACACAGGTTTATCTACGGTCCCCAATAGCAGGGAAAAGATATTCGTGATGGACAGACACACGGACGGACAACAGGAAAACTGTATTCTTCGCAGGCATAATGATGTCATGCCAAATGATGATGGCCACATATTCGAACGTATTCACCAGTAAAGAAAACATCATTCCGCATAATTAAATTCCACGGATCCGCCATCTTCACGTCTACGAGCCGTTTATAAACCGTGAGGACAGATGGATTACTAGAAGTACAGCAGTGGGCTACAGACCGCCCTCTGCTCACTACTAAACTCACACAGCAACACTGCACAGCACCGGCCACAGACCCCGTTCCCGGCGATCTACCATCCTGTCTGTTTTCACTCCGACCCTGACAAAGCACAACACACTCTACAGCAACAGATCTCATTTAGATGCTCATTTATTGAGTTATTATATGGTCCTTATGTGTTAAAATTAGAACCGACAGAGTGGCACACCCACAGGAACAGAAACCCTGGCATATATACGCAAGACTGGCCTCTGCAGCGGGGAGCCGAGCAGTAGTTACCCATGAATACATCACAAACAGCAGAGGCTCACATACGGCCTTCAAATTCTCAGTAAATTTGGACAGTTCTGCATGACAGTTCTGCAAACAAAGCGCTGAAAAATTAGTTTATTCTTGTATCTTGTCTGTTATTTCAGCACCGCCCCAGAGCTGGGGGTTCCCCTATCGGAGCAGCGAAAGCACCAATGCGCACCAATGAGCCCCATCGCTCTTAATAGGAGGAGAACAGAGGGGCTGCTCTCCGCCCTGAGCTCATGTACGGAAATGTGAACTACAGAGGGGGAGATTCTGACCCGAATGGAACAGAAGTATGCTCCTTTTACAGAGCAAGACTCAGCAAATGATTTAAGCCAGTTAAAAATTGTATAATTTAGCGTGCAAAACAAATAGACCAAAGAATAATGGAAAATAAAAACTTGAATTGACTATATAATGAGCACATTGTGTTACAATGCCGACTGCGCTCTCTGTGTCGGAGTCCATTCAATCAATTCTTACACACTTCAAAAAATGAAAAATGACTCGATGTCAAGAAATTATTTCGCCAGATATTAAGAGTCTTATTTCCACTGCCTCCTTGCTCAACAAGACAAAAACATTTGACGTAAAATGATGAAACTCATCTAAAGAATTACTGATGGGGAGAAATCATTTCACCTGTCAGACAGAAACACAACTGCTAATTCATACAAGCAAACAAAAAAAAAAAAACAAAACAAAAAAAATAAATAAATAAATAAACACACACATGATGGAGGCTCAAACAGTGGTGAGGAAAAGGACGTTTCCAGCAGATACACTTGACATAAACTCTGATGATTAACGGGGCAAACTTCAGGCCTCTATAGAATTCCTGGCCAGACATGAGCATAATCTTAAAAACATGCTCTCACATCCAAAGTCAATGCCTTGGCCACAGAGAGACAAATGGGTGAGTTATGCTGAATATTAAAGATGGACGCCGCAGTCTGACTTCTCAAGAACAGCTGAAAGGCATGGTGTTCCTCAGGTGAACTCGATATCACCCACTGTGTGCTTATGAAGGCAATGCCACTGTGTTAAAATGAGCAGACAGGACAAATCGGGAAATGACAGGTGTGGTTTCTCAGGTTCGTGGTCTGTAGTCCGTAATTGTGGGAGCGTTTTCACCTCCTATTTTACTCCCAGAGACCGTAATCCAAGAGCCTAGAATTACCAGGCTCCGTGTAAGTATAGGGCTGTAAGGAGAACATGCTTCAGACACTTCAGGACTTAAGGACCACATATATAACTCCTCTGTTCTGTTTAAAGGAGCTGCGTCACGTTTACTGCTCATGCTCACAACTCTGAGCGAAGTAAAGCAGGTCAACTGCAAGTCAAAATCTAGAAGTTCTTTTTCTTCTTCTATGATTATTGGCGATGGCACACCAGCTTACATTTTTCATATCCCCTGGCTAAAGCTTAAAATGGTGCTTTGAATCAGTGGTGTAACATAATTGTGACTGGCCCCAGTGCAAAACATTTTTGGGCCCCTAGTGTGACGTTACATAACATTTTGTCGGGCCCCTTACACCTGCTGGGCCCCTGTGCAACGCACTGCTTTGAATCCTCGAATTTCCATAGGAAGCTCCTGAATATAAACATCATGTCGCTGCGGTAACTGAAATAAATAAATACAAAACAAAATGAGATGGAGTGGCTAGAATGGAATCAGATCATGACTTGCAGTCGAGCAGATTCACTTTCTTAAGACGCAAGTTCTGAGCATGGGCAGTAATCGTGACACAGCTCCTTTAAGTTCTGTTGGTTTTACACGATAATAATAAATACTAGAATTATTACAATTTTAAAAAGTGCCCTCAAAAGCAGAAATGACCAGGGCTGTGACGATTCAGGAATCGCAATTATTTTAAGTGCAAAAAAAGTAACTGCCACTATGAGGCAGGCAGACGTGCTTGCTTATTACCTTTTCTATGACACATACCTAATGCGGTCATTTGAAATGCTTCCGGGAAGAGAACTGTGATTTGAAGTCCGCTAATCACCAGCGAGGTTGGACAGCCTCCATCGCCTTGGCATAATTAGCTGACCTTAAATCAATTCCCGTGTACTTTGTCTAATTTGCAATCAAGCTATTTATTCAGCCAACTAACTAATCAAAACCCAAATGTGGCCAATAATGATTAAGAAGAGATAATGAGAAGCAGACGGACCTAACCAGGCTGCCGTGTTAGATTGAAAGAATGTCAATAATCTGAATAAATAGCAGACCTCTGAATTCCACCTCTCATCGGGGAATTTTGTATGTATTATTAAAGACATTTCTTAAAAAAATGAAATTAGTTTAAGATGGCCCTGGTTTTAAGCGCTTAAAAATAAAGGCTACGTGAAGTGGAAAACATTTTGTGAAGCATATCGAACGTGAATGCGAGAGAGAATACGTTTGCATCGCACGCAATAGTCAAATGCACCAAAGATTTGGCAATGCACGTTCAGGCGAATCTTTGCCGAAAATTTGTGGCATTTTTTATTAGATAATTGAACAAGATTAATTTAAAATAAAGTAACTCATAGCACTTGATTTTATTTACTTTTGAGCATCTAAATAACCGACAGTGAAGGTGGAAAACATTTTGTTTAAGCGTATCGAACGTGACAAGTAA